>JALPQD010000017.1:6734280-7934280 GCA_023101885.1 Typhlomys cinereus | reverse complement strand
TAGTTCACCCATCCTCACTCTTCCTTGATGGTGAGCAGTGGAAGGAGGCCAGGTCTTGCACCTTCACATTCCTGGTGCTTAGCACAAGCCAAGCTCCTGATAAGCATTTGCAGAGTTCAATTGCACATGGATTCTGATTGCCTAGTAGTGTGGCTTCTCCTTTCGGAACCTAAGATCACATAGGTTACTTCTGATATTTTGGTATTATTCAGCTGCAGAATCTTTGAATAACATTTTAACCATTATCATAAATATTAGGCCTCAGTGTACAGAATGTTAAATAGGTGAGAGGCCAATGTTTTGTGAGTAGTAACTACACAGTAACCTGCTAGCTTCCATCGGTAGGTAAAGTTCCTGGTACAACAGGAAAGAACCTTGTTCTAGCATAGTCCAGGTGCTAGCAATGTGAGGCTCTATGGGCAACAGATATTAATGGGAAAGAGAAGGGAAAAAGGAACAAACAGGAGTAGCCTAGCTCAAAGTCTTAGAACAGCAGTCAGGAAAACCTGGACTCAGATTCCTGTTGTTTAAGAATCTCCTTTGCCATTTTAAAAACTGTAGCTAATTGTATAGCACATACTATTTTTAGCTATTTCTTTCAGTGAAAAGTTGAGTGGCATTAAGCACACTCACTTTACAGTGTTACAGCCATCTCTCTCCACCTGCAGAATGTTTTGTCTCCCACAATTGCAACTTCGTTCCTCTTAAACACAGGCTGCTTACCCTCCTTTAACCCCTGTGACCACCACTCTATTACAATTTTTTTTTTCTGTGAACTGACTGCACTATCTTAAGTACTTGATGTACAAGGAATCACATCACATTTGTTCTTTTGGGGTTTTTTTTTTTTTTTGGCTTATTTCATTTAGCATAATATCTTCATGGTTTGTCCAGGACTAACAGGATAGGTCAGTGGGCAAAGGTGCCCATGTGCATATGTGGTGATCTGAGTTCAATCCCAGAACCAGCTGATGTTAGGTAAAGACCAACTGCCAAAAGTTGTACTTGACCTCCACATGCATGTTATGACATATGCATGTGTGTTCTCTTTCTCTCTAATACATAAGTAAAAATATGTTTAAAAAGATTTGTTCATGTTGTATCATATAAAAAAATTACTACTAAAGTATGAGTAATATTTCTTGTATTTTGATTATCCATTGATACTCATTTGCTGTATTTTGCCTTTTGATATTGTAATCACAAGTACACAAATGTTTGAGTCCTTGCTTTAATTCTTCTGAGTATATATCAATAAGTTGAACAGCTGGATCATATGGTAACTTTACATTTACTTTCTTGAAGAAATGCCTACCAAATCATTTCTCGTAGTGGCCATTCCCTGTCACACCCTCATCAGCAATGCACTTTGACCTCTGGTGAGAAACATCTCTCTGGGCTTCCTGTTTTCCTCATCTTCAAGATGTGGCCACTGGGTGATCTCCAAAGTTCTTTGCAGCAGCAAAAGAGCTATCATGACCTAATTAACTCAAGATGGGATTAGAGCCAGGAAACCACCTGGATGCTTTATGGACCTTGAGTTGATACTCCAGTTCTTTGCCTTTTATAGCAGAGTTGTAATTTTTATGAGATTCTAAAATCACCTCCAGCATGCAGCTCTTATAATGCTGCAGACTGCTTCCTGGGCGTACGCTCTGCTGTGTGATACCCAGGCACCCCTGGTACTGTCTTATCTGTACTGTCTTATCTACACTGCAGTCCTATAGGACAAACACTACAACGGCCCAGGTGAGGAAACCCAGGTACAACAGAAATACATCCTTTGCCTAAGGTCATACAGTCAGTCAGGAGAAGAACCAAGATCTACCTGCTGGGAAAGCAGGTTCCTACCCAGCTCTGTCAGCATGTCATTGTGAATCCCTGGCTGGATTGTAACTCACTATATCCTCCTGCTTCTGCCTCCAGAATGCTGTGATTACAAGCATGGCCCCCATGCCAGGCTTCTTTCCTTAGTATTTCTTAAGTCTTAAGTATTCTTACTGGTTTTTCTCAATCATATGTCCATTTAACTGCTTCAGCCCTCTCTCAGGTCTGGCTCAATGTCCTTACTATAGCATGTATGTTTCTTTTTTTTTTCTTCTTTTTCAGATGTTTATTTTTATTCTTTGATTTTTTTTTTATTTCCACTCATACAAACTTAACAGGTATACCGGTCCCCCTCTCCCTCCAACCCCCATCCCCCTGTGCCCCCCACCCCCCTTCCTTCCCCATCCCCCAGTGCCTCCCCTTCCCGTCCCCGGAGCATCCTTTAATGAGCATGCCTAACTCTCCTCTGAATCCTCCTCTCCGATGACATACAAGGACCCAGTGGCATTTCCCTGAACCCTTTCCTGTGTTCCCCTTAAGCACAGGAACACTACTGTGGCTGTCAATCCCTTGCTTCCAAGGATCCTAGTGCCTTTAGCAAACGCTAGACTTTGTGGGGTCAATAGTGTGTTGAACATTGCGCAGGACATGCAAAGTCCAATATGTTTCTTAGTTTTAGACAGGGAGACTAAACTATACAAAAACAAGCTGTCCCACAAATTATCTCAGTGAATTTCTAAAAAGTAATTTTATATGACAACTTTCACGTATTTTACAGAAAGTTGTTTTGAGGGTAGATTCTTTGAAGGTGTAAGCAAGAGTATGTTTTGCTGTGTGTGCCTACAAGGTTCACATATATGACTCTTTTTAATCCTGACAGTCCTCTTATGGCCTGAACCCTTGTTCCTTCCTGTGGGATGACATTCCAGAGACCAGAGTGTTGCCTAGGGAACTCAGTGCTAGATGGTGCTGCCTATGGCCACAGAGAAGCTAAATAGGGACAGTGGCAGATTCACAGTCCCAAGAAGTGGCCCTACAAGGACAGTGCTGAAGCTAACTCGAACCAGAGGCGGCACAGAAGTGGCTTCCTCTCAGAACAATGGCTCTGTGCAGGATGTTCTTAGACGACAGATGAGCTGCATATAAAAAAATGCTGACTGGGCTGGGGAGATGGCTCAGGCAGTAAAGCCTTTGCCTCACAACAAAAGAACTGGAGTTCGGATCACTGGGTGCCACATAAAAGGAGAGGCAGGTGTGGTGTTGGTCTGTAGTTCTGGTCCTGGAAGGTGGAGCCTGAGAGACCCCAGAGCAAAGCAATGAGGAGGTAGGACAATCCAGGATGATTCCTGATGTCACCCTTGGGCCTCTACAGTCACACACACTCAGGTGCCCTCTTGCATACACACATACTACACACATACACTATTTATTGCATACTTCTCTTAGGGCAACAGTTACAAGTATTGAGTTTCTCTTTCTCTCTCTGTTACATGTGTGCATGCAGAGGCCAGAACAGGACACTGAATGTCTTCCACTACTGTTCTCTGCCTTATTTCCTTGAAACGGGTTTCCTGAAACTAAAGCTTGGGCTAGCCTGGCTGGCCAACGAACTCCCAGAACTCATCCTAGCACTGTAGTTATAGACACGTGTGGCCAGCCCAGCTTTTTTTATGTGGGTGCTAGGGATTCAAACCCAGGTCCTCATGCTTGCTGAGCAAGCACTATTACCCACTGCACCATCTCCCCACCCCATTTATCTTTTAAAGGAGAAACAATCTTAATAGTTCCATATGAATCTTAATCTTACTTATTACCACTCTAGGCTCTATAACATGTATAACATGTAGGGGATGCTGCTATGTTGCCTCAGAGTTAACTGGAAAGACATCATAAGAGAGGCATCTGAGGTACTGGAATGGGACAGACATGAGAGAGTGCCAATCAAATAATGAAGTAGCTCCTTCTAATTTCTACTAAACTTGAGGTATTCAATAGAAGTGTTGATAAGTTAATCCCCCCCAGAGAGCAAAGTTTATTTCCTGCCCTCCATAGTTGCAAGCACACTGGCCTTCTTACCTTGGGCTGATATGTTCACTTGGATTACAAACACTGGGGTCCCTTAAATATTAGAGACTGCAAGACATACCAAAGCAGCTGCAGGGATCGGGCAAAACATGTGCACCGTAAGTTATTATGATGGGGGAAGTGTACCGTGGGAATCACGGGGATCTAGATACCAGGTCACGGTACTGGGCAGTAGCAGCTCAAAGCAAGGCTTCACTCTCAGCATGGCAAAGCTGGGTCGTCACAGCTGGTGGCCAAGGTCAGCTGTGGCCAAGCATGAGTCCATTTCCTTCCAGGAAGTTAAGAAACTCCATGGTACAAGTCCTCAAAGATAAGCCCTTTTATGCACGCAGTTATAAAAGCCATGCTATGCTCTTGATTTCCTCACTTGAAAGTTTCTAACTATACAAATAAATTGCTCTCATGAAAACATGCCAGACTGGGAACATTTGGCAGGACACTAAAGCATTTTACTTTGCTTTCTACACGACATTAGTTCTTTCTCAATTTCAAGAGAGGACTGGCCCCTGAGCGCCTGAGAATCAAGTTATGAAGTGTGATTTGCTTTGCCAATATTTGCCTGAGAAGGAACTCTGTGGTCATCTTTCTTTGGGTGAGGTAAGGGATCCTCAGGAACAATCATATCTTCAGTCCTAGTACACAGTGACCTACAGACGTGATAGTCTCAAAGAAACAATGATTATAAGATAGGAGACTCCTAAAGGGACAAGTCTCTCAACCAAACAGTTAATGCTTATCAAATTTGACCTTTTGTTTTCAATTCCTGTGGTGGTTATGGCTTTAGGAAAGTAACTGAAAGAAGCAAAATCATGTCAAGCACATGCTATCAAAGACAACTAGATGAAGCACAGTGGGCCACACAGGTGAAAAGATTTAAAAATAGGAGGGGGTCTGGCAGGAGAGATGAAAGGGTCATAAGAGGAAAAGAAGCAGGGATAGGATTGGCGATTAAGGGGTGAAAAGATCATAAATTCACATATTCATGTATGCAAAATAAATAAACAAATTAATTAATTAATTAAAAAAAGAAATGGAATTGCCAAAACATTAAAAAAAAAAGAAGTTCAGGATAGCATCTAAGGGATAAAAGTCTGCAAAAATCTCACAGATATTATTCAAGAGAGGAAGGAATGCCCTGATTTATCACTAAAGAGTATACTTTTGTCTCATTTTTATAGCCTTCCTGTATGGAGCAGGTGACAATATATGATTTTTGAACTGAACAACTGTGGCTATAGAATTATACAAAAATTTCTTATCTTTGACATTAGGGCATCAAATACATGTTTCTTCCTTACTTCAAAATAAGGCATGGCTTAACATTAAAAGAGACTTTCTCAAAATGTTTTTTTTTCCATATGAGCCCAGAAATCTGGGCTTGGCACTTATCTTACATTAAGGATGACATGTCATCCAAAAGATCTACAGTGTTAGAAGCTTCCCGCTCCTCTTTCAGCATTAATGGAAATTCTTCCCCGCCTCATTCCTTGTACAATGACAACAGAAAAACGATTGACATTATAACTGTGATTGGCTCTCACTTGACCCTGACTGGCTCTCACTTGACCTTGAGCCTGACTATATAAGGAGGAGTCTCGCTTCACCTAGACTCAAGTCATAAATGCTAAAATACTTGATTTTTGGCTATCTCCTATCCAACCCAACCCAAACCAAACCAAACCAAAACACCACACCTACTCACCAATAATGCAGTTGAACTCTAAATTATGTAGGAGAAGAAAATAGTCCAAGAGTATTAAGTATTTCTTAATTGTTTAGATTGAAACACCAATTTTAGTTTCTGGTGATGGTAGCATATTGGCGGAAGGTATTCAGAAAAGACACAGGAAGTCGTGGGGGCGAGCTCCTCGATAGTATACTGGAAACTGTCTGGATGAGTCCAACTTACAGATTTCAGGATTCCTGTGGCATCTTCATGGAGCCAGGTAGGGTAGACCACTTCATCATTCAGGATGGCTTCAAAGAGGTCATCTTCATTCTCAGCCTCAAAGGGGGCGTGTCCACACAGCATCTCGTAGAGTAGCACGCCCATGGCCCACCAGTCTACTGCAGGTCCGTAAAGCATTTCCTGGAGGATCTGTGCAGAGGGGGCAGTATGAGAGGTACTCTTCATGACGAGGGAAAGTGAGGGACTGGGTAACATCAAAGAAAAAGACAAGACGTCTCCTATGTTGGTGCGTATGCTTCGTTCCAACTCAGTACTGAGTGTGTGCTATAGTGCCGTCTCTTCTAAGTGCCTAAACATTTATGACCTGCATAGGCCAAGAGGATGGCATGTACAAGATTAGAAAGAGACATCAATGTAGAGGGGATAAAGACCCTGGGTTACATATCCAGGCTGGAAAAAAGTCAAGTGCTTTTTTTTTTTTTTTTCATGTGTAGGTGGGGGTATGTTTGGAAGAGGGTACTGCATGTTCCTGGGGAGGTCCAAGAGTGACTTCAAGAATCATTCTGGATTGAAGAGCCTTCTTTAGATCTACTAAAGGGGCTGGAATTGAATCACAGAGTAGAGACAAGGAGAATAAATAGTCATGAGCATTGGGCATCTTCAGCTACTATCCACCCAATTAGCCACGCATGGTCTGGAGACATCTGTTTTGATGCTGCCTGTGAATTTGTAGTGCACAGTGATAACTGGCTACTGGAACAGTAATTTCTGCTCATACGTAAGTAGAACTCAGATTTCAAAAGTCACACCAAGCAGATATACTCACCTCTGGAGCAATATAGTCAGGCGTGCCACAGAAGGTGGCCGTGGTGACTCCGTTACAAATCCCCTCCTTGCACATCCCAAAGTCGGCCAGCTTACAGTGACCTTCGTGGTCCAACAGCACATTGTCCAGTTTCAGATCTCTGAAAGAAAGCAAGACCAGCATATGATAGAATGCCCAGGCCTGAACCACCCTACCTAGCAGAACAGGCTCGTGGGAGGGGGTGTGTGGCCAGGCTTCGGTGATCATGTGAACTTTCTGCACACACTTCAGAAGGAAGTCAGCTATCTGGATAAAAAGGAAAAAGTTTACATACATCATGTCTCAGAAATCGAGTTAGGGAGCCTAGAAGATAGTTAGGAACTGAGGGCAGAATGTGATTTCTTCGGGTCTTCTATATATACCTTCGCACCCATAAGAAATTCACCTCCCCACTGCACACTCTATCTCTACCCTAATTCTGCCAATCAGAGTTCGCTCAGTGGTCATTCACAGACTAAATGACTGCTGTGTGCCAGGGACTGGGAGAGGCATCTGGAAACAGATTGTCGCAGTCAAGTCTGGTGCACACGTGTGATCCCAGCACTGTGGGGGTAAAAGATTGTGAGTTTGAGGCCAGAAGAGTGGGCTGCATAGTGAATCCAGCCCAACCTGGGCTATAGTGTGAGACTCAATATCAAAAGAAGAAGTTAGTAGGGATATTACAATTAATACTTGCAGATCTTCAATTCCACTAAGGCAGGGATCTGGTTAGCCATTATGCTTTGCTTCATATCCTCAATAAATGTTTGCTAAACTTGCCAGAGAAAGAGAGAGAGTGGGTGGGGGAGAAGAGGAGGAGGAGGATGACGACAGACACAACTGAACACATCAATTGCTGTAATTGCTATGCAATACCAGTGGCATGACAAAAGTGTAAACCCAGCACTGTCAGAGAAACATAAGGCAGAACAATTAATTCCTTCCAGCGGAGGAGAGAGGGAGAGCTACAGAAGAGACTCGGCCAGGTCTGAAAGGTGAGTCAGAGTCTCCCAGACTGACAGAAGGAGGCAGGTGAGGTCAGGATGGCCGATGGGCTGAACTGGTACCCAGCAGCAGGCAGGAAAGTGTGGATGTGTAAGTGGACGCGGGAGACACGGACTGCGTGGAGGTGCCTAGGAGCATGAAGATCGAAAATAACAAAATCACTGGGGTGGGAATAAAAGTAAACTCCTTGAAACCATGAAGAGCCCCAAGTGCCATGCAAAGGAATTATGATGCTGAGCATCTAGGGGCAGCTAGAAGTGGTCCAGCAAAAGGCAGATTAGGGCTGAGCATTTCAGGGTTGTTGATATTCTGCACTCTAGTCAGTTAAACTCCTGTTTAATATGTACCAAATCACCAGACTCTAGGAATCATGGGAATTTACCTCACTTTTAAAAAAAATCTGTGAACTCATTCTATGTACAACACACACACACACACACACACACACACACACACACACACACAGGATTCATAGCAACCAGAGGAAGGCATTGTGGACTGGAAGAGAAATGGCTTGGGGAGTGTCTTGGGTTAGAAGCACAGGTTGTGTACTGTCCCCAGGGAAAGTACTACAGAGAGCCCAGTGGCCTCCGACTTGATGACCTGGGGACGAGGGTGCAGGGAGCCTAGAAACACCTTCATACTCAGCACACTGCACAAGCAGCCTCTCAGCCGGCAGGGCAAGTCTCAGCAAGGAAATCCAAACCCAGGAACTACTTGCCTGTTTTAAAATACGAGGAGGTGTATCAGTGTAGATCGTGGCTTGGGCAACCCAGAAGTGGGGAGTGGGGAGGAGGGGAAGGGAAGGGCAGTGAGAACATGTCTCTTGGGTTCTTCTATCTTAGAACCAGAGGGCTACAGATGTAAAAATCGGAAAGAGGAAATGAGAGAGAACCGAATTTGTACGAGTGCATCTTTGGCCAAACGTAGTCAGAAAAGGGGGACTCTATGTCTCTCCCAAACTCTCAAGACTTTCCACCGGAGGGAACTCCATTTCCAGCAGGGCTGTTTAGTAAAGTGCCCTTGGTGTTAGCCACAGAGAGGGCAGTGTTATGGAGGGAGGCTAGCATGGGAGCTGACTGGAAAGAGTCCTGTAGACCATCACAGGTGCCAGCAAGGACGAGACAGTCTTTGTCTTTCTCTCTCTCTCTCTCTCTGAATACCGTCAGAGGCAACCCATAGACCTCTCAGCAGGAAAGGGGAGGCACATCAAGCTGGGGACCGAGATGACTTGGAGATTTCCCATAGCTGGAGATCTGTAGCTAATGCCAGACCTTGAGGTCGCCTTGGTCTTGGCCGCCTGCTTGGTCCCCCTCAGTGTGTCGGTCTGACGGCTCCCTGGGCCTTGCATTCACGGCAGGCTGACTGGGCCACTCATGGGTCTAGTTCTCTATCCCTGGTCTGAGAATAAAGGGCCGCCAGCCAGCCTGTGAACCCTGGAGAAAAGGCTGATCTTTGTCCAGCTGGTATCACTATTGTGGCTAAGAAAGGACAAAACTGGCATGATCAGCTCCCACACTGTGCCCTGTGAGTAAGACCTGGTCAGGCCGGTCTTACAACAGCGGCCATTGGAAAATGCCCAGGAATGAAAGCGAAACCCAGTTTTCCAAGAATGTATGCAGCAGACCTTTCTCAATACGGACTTTCTGTTTCTGCCAGGCCAGCAGCCATCCGCAGTATCAGGAACCCAAGGCCCAGGCATGCTGAGTATCTGGTACTTCCTTCTCCTGGGCAAGGCAAGCCTCCTGTGCCTCCCTCTAACCCAGCCCTGCCCTTCTTCCACACCAGTCACCGTCTCTTCCTGCAGCCTGGGACTTGTGTGCATGGGTGGGGTTGGAGAACAGGGAGGTATAGGGTACACACGTGGCATCTCTTAGTTATTCTTCCCCAGAGGTTTCCGACAGGACCCGTTAACACCAGCCTTCCGGCTCCATAGCCGGCTAAGATGAGAGTTGATAGTGTGGGGGGTCTTAGAAGGGGGTCTATGGAGGCCTGGCCTGGTCTTGTCCATACGCTCTCCTAGCCCAGCAGTCGAGGCCTGGGTGGGCCTGAGCTCGGAGCACTCTCACTCACACTTGCAAACAAGGTTACTGAGTTTCTGAACTTTCCCGAAGCCGTTATGCCTGCTGAGGCCTCGGAGAGAATTTCTTGGGCAACAGAGACAAGTGCTGACAGAGACCCGCAACGGGTCCTTCGAGCCAACCTGCAAGTGCTCAAGGCGACTTGTGACTCACGTCTCAGGTAGGAGGCTTGGTCGCTAATTACTCAGCGGCTGTCATGGGTAGCAGGTTTGTTCCGGGAGAGAAAAGTGCTTTGTAATCAATCTGCCAGCCGCCCGTCCTTCCCTCCTCTGCACAGAGGGGCTGCTCTTGAGCGACACACCTGAACGGCACAGGGGATGTGACTCATCCTGGTCACAAGACGCCTGAGGCCACGAAGGCAGGTTACACACCTTAAACATGACTTTTTAACTCTAATCTTAGGCATTCTCAGAACTGTACGAGTCCTAAGGGAACTGCCATTGCAGGTTTCACACCGGGTTATAAGGCAAAAATCTCACATCGGCATTCCAACATAATTTAATGAAGAGCACATAATCCAAGACTATCAGTTCTGCCCTGGGTCCACATCCCTCATCTCCACTGTGAAGTATGGACTCAATGTCTGTCCCCCGACAGATCTGACAACATCAACCCTGTCTTTGGAACATGCGGCTCACACCTTATGGTAGCATCTATTTACTGGTTTCCAGAAGGTTCTGTCTTGCACCTATCTCCCCCTTAGCAGGGCCTGAGTCCTTTTCTTCTCTACTGCAGCTCAGTCCTGGCAACATGTGTTTGGTGTTTGACCAAAGAGATATAGGTTTCAGATAGATAACAGCAGGAAAGACCTACACAGTTCAGAGTATGTTTTATTTTTAAAGGAAGGGAGGATGTTCTATAAACCTCACCGAGATTCTTATTCAAAGTAAGTGGTCTACACAGCCATGTGTCGCACACCTTTGAGACACAGTTTAGGGGAACAGAAGTTCACATGCTTCTCTTTTGTGTGAAGTCCATTTGGAAGGACCAACCACAGCCCTCTCCCCTCTGCTGGCTTGCATCCAAATGGAATTTGGTTAGCTGAACAAACCCAGAGCCACGGGCGGCTTCCACACGAAGGGTCCCCATACCTCTGCAGGGGGGAGGGGACAAATAAATGCAAAGCAAACAAAAAGTCTATCCATGACTTCAGACTTCTGCCTCAAAATGCTTTTGGCTTTGCAGCTCCTCAGCCTTGTAGGCCAACATGACAACTCAGCAGTTGGATTTAACAAGGCTGCACAATGAAGATTGCAAGTTCACACAGGGCAAAGGCTTGGATCCCAAGATGCAGAAAACAATTGCAGGCTCACCAGTCATTAGCTCACTGAGCACTGGTATTTAATAGCTAAGGCTTTTGTCAGGCAGGCAAGGGGAGACCGAGTTATTTCATCCTCTCGGCTTGCCTGAAAGGTACATTGTTCTGGCTGGGAAGGGAGGGTTACTTAAAATGCCCACGGTTGTTTCAGAGAGAATTCCCAAGAGGTCCGAGGACAAAGAAGATTCAGAAACTGAATTTATTTTGTTTCCACCCTGAGCTATCCCAAAAGAAATAAAGCAGGATGGCGTGAGCCGTCTGCTTAGATTGCTAGACCCAGTGGCCCCTCCAAAAGAAATAAAGTGTGCTAGGATTTGACTCCTGAATAAGAATGGATCTCAGAGGCTGTTCAGAGTTGGTATGGACTCATGATTTCTAATGTTTAGGTTCTTCCCCCCATTTTTTTTTTTTTTTTTGCCTTTTTGAGGGGATTTTCAAATATAGACAGAAAAATGGGAGTAATACAACTCCTGACCTGATTTCACAGCATCACAGCTGTAAGGTGGGCTCAGACTCCTTCCAACCACGCATCTCCTCATCCCTGTGCTGACCCGTCTCTTTGCAGAGTATTCTGAAGCAAATGTAAGACACACAACATCTTGCCTGTATTCTATTATCTGACTCTAAAAGATGATTCCTTAATATATTACCACTCTGAAGCCAGTATGACACAATAAGCAGTTGATATATAATTGTCAGCATTCTGCATTGTTATTGACTTGGCGCACACATGCATGTGTATGTGGTGTGGTGTGGTGTGGAGTGGTGGGGTGTGTGTATGTGTGTGTGGTGTGTCTGTATAACTTGAGGACATGAAAAAAATGTTTCTGGGTAAATCAGAATAACAGTATCAAAGGTAACTAGAATACAAAATACCAAGTGCTTTATACACACTAATTTTTTTTCTCAAAATAACCCTCTGAGGTAGACTATGCCCGACCCTCTAGCTACCCAGGGTTGAAAGTAGCTCTGCTGAACTCCAGTGCTTGGCTTGGGAACCCACTAGACTAGGATCACTCCCTCACTATGTGACAGTGTTGCTGGTCCCCTCTTAGTAGGCGCTTCTGAGAAGATTTCACTTGCTGAAAGAGAAGCCACAGTGTGAGAACTGATCAAAAATCCCACGATGACCGAGGAAAAGCTTTTCTGCACACCAGTGTGAAATGCATCATGGAAATCCCTAAAAACACCCTTCCTAGGCTGGAGAGATGGCTCAGGGGTTAAGCCTCGGCCTCTTAAGAAAAAGAACCTGAGTTTGGATCCCAGATCCCATGTTTGAAAAAAAATGTCTGGTAGAAATGACAAATGGTGGAGGCCTGAACTTCTTAGCCCTGCGGAAATCCCAGAGTAAAGCAAAAAGGAGGTAGAGAATAACATTCAGGACGATTCCCAAAATTACCCTTGGGCCTCCACAGGCACACACAGTGCCTTTTTATATGTATATATCCCACACACAAACACACACACACACACACACACACACACACACACACACACACAGATGTGCAAAATTAGAAAACCAAAAAATAACCCCCCAAACACCCTTCCTGTCTTTGGCTTGGACGTAGGAGAGGCATTCAGTGGGTTTTACACATTGAAGCTTGAGGGTTCAGGATGGGAGTGCATGGCAAATATTTCCTTTGTGTTCGAATATTCAGAAGATGATGCTATGCCCTCTTCTGCGGGGGAGAAGCTGGCATGTGGGTAAGTGTTAACAAGTGGTATTTGCCATGACAGTGAGTTTAGATTATGATCTTAATTTCAAAGCAAAGTTAGAGTTGGCTTGAGTTTTGAGTGCCTGGCTTTATTGTTGGAAAATTTAAAATAAGATTTTAATACTAGCTTGTGAATGAATTTTATCAAGTCACTGAAATAGCAAATGTTTGAAACTTGGTTTCATCTTGGTGCATTCACCAGTGGCATTCATGTGTTGCCTATTAACAGACAGCTACTCCTTCACCCACCCAGCACATCTCAGAGCATTGTATAGGAGTCAGCACTATGCAGGGGGTTCTGGATACAATAGCAAGCAAAAGGTATCAAGAAGTTTAACAGTGGGTGGGAGGCTTAAGCATATATACTTGGATAACCACACAAGTAAGAAATGTGACTGGGGGGGTGGTGGTTAGAGAGATGACTCAGGGGTTAAGCCCCTGCCTCGAAAGCAGAAGGTTCTGAGTTTGGATATTAGCAGCGGCCTGCACTTCTGTTTCTGGAAGGGAGAGCCTGGGAATCCGAGGCAAAGCAAAAAGGAGGTAGAGTAATCCAGGATGACTCCAGAAGTCACTCTTGGTCCTCCACAGGCACACAGAGTGCCCTCTGATAGACACATACACACACACACACACACACACACACACACACACACACACACACACACACAATTTTTTAAAAAGCACAAATGCAAAGTATATGTTTAGTGGCCATTGTGTGCTTTTTTTCTTTGCATATTCATATTTTACCCATTTTTAGGACTTGAGCTGTATATTTTTTGGACTATTTTAAGAAGTTTAATATATAATACAGACAGCAAAAATTCAGTTATACTAATGATGAATATTACTCCCTAGTTTGCTTTCAAGTCTTACTTACTGTAACTTTTCATGTAGTTAAATCTATGAAAGAGTTTCTCATTTGTAGATTCTGGGTTTTATGAAGTGTCTTGAGGGTTGAGGCTTGAGCTCTGGACACATTTGTGGAGAATTAGTGGTTGAGTTAGGCCGAGAACAAGCCTGCAGGAGATTGTCTAGCTGATAGGGAAGGTCCAGCCTATGGTGGGTGGGATTAGGCCTTGGAATAAATCATGGAGAACTGGTTGAGAGAGTTGGCGTCCTTCTGTATACTTGGCCAGACATGCTGGTCTGGCAAGTAAGGATTGTCCCTCTCTCAGCCATTATGTAGGGATGGTGTGGCCAGTTCCCTTGGCCCTGGTGTTGGTGCATGTTCTCCTGTCAAGCTGGACTGAGAACTGTAACCGGACTATAGTAAGGAAATAAACCGCTTGTTCCCTTAAGCCATTTAATGGTCATTTATCAGCAACCATGCAGGCTGACTACAACATGAAGTATTTACTGGCTAATGTAAGCACAAATGATAGAACATGACATAAAATTATGTTTTCAATAGTCTCTTCATTATGTTATAATTGTAGGAGTGGCTAAGGAAGGAAGGATGTAAAATGGAGGGCTGGAGAGATGGCTCTGGGATTAAGACTGTTTCAAAAGCAGAAGGTCCTGAGAATCCCACATAAAAAATGTCAGGTGGATACAGCAACCACCCACACTTCAGGGTCCTGGTGGGCAGAGCCTGGGAAATCCCAGAGCAATGCAAGAAGAGGTAGAACCAATCCAGGATGATTCCTGAAGTCAACTTTGGTCCTCCACAGGGACACACAGTGCCCTCCGATACAAACATACACACATAAAAATAAATAAATAAATAAAAATTTTAAAAAATCTTTAAAAAAAGGAGAGACAAGATCAAAACCAAAGGCTAAAAATCTGAGTGGTGTGTTTATGAATGACTTCTGCTTTTCTTTTCTAGATTTCTAAGTTTCATATGAACTCATGCATTACTTCAGTAATTAGGAACAAGTCATTAAAATACACACATAAATCCTGACTTTAATCCTTTTCTTTGGTTTTACAATTTAATTTCCAAGAAAGATATGGAGAAAAATGATCTGGTAGGAGTGCTTGGGGTTTCTTTTGGAACAAAGGCTTCAAGAGAATGTTGAAAATAAAACTACATTACTTGCTTGAAGAACCTGTATATTTGTGGTTCTCAGAGTTCTGAACCTGTGTCTCCTGTTAGTGTTTGTGTGGTTGTCTTGGGTGGCATTTACATTTTCAAAAGCACTGCAATGTGTCCCCACAACCTGAACTAGCGAATGTGTGAACAGGGGCTGTTCAGAAACAACCCTCCTGATGATGAGCTGAGGTCGCACACCACTCCTCCTCACAAAGTAATGTGTTTCTTGGAGTTTGGGGGGTAGGGGTGGACGGCAATCTAGCAGAACAACTAGACAGATACATGCGTCATCATGAGGTGCCGTTATGCAAAATCCTCCTTCTCTAACCAAGAAAGCCCCTGAACAAACCTTCAGCTCAGATGCCCTTCTCCTCCTGCCCCTTCCACTTCTCCCAACAATTACATGGGATGGGAAATTATAAAAATGACTTCTGTGTGAGTCTGGTTACTACACCTCCTTTAAAACAGGGCCAGGGACCCAGGCACTAATCCCCACAGAGCCAATGCTGGTGCTGAGGGACCCCCCTATAGGCCTGCAGCGGGCTCCCACCTTCACTGCTGTATACACAGGGAGCCAGTTAAACTTGAGCAGAGCGATGGAGAGATTTCCCTCACCTTGTCTCACAGTTTTAAAAAAAAAAACGGATTAGTAACAATGGCTCCAGACAAGTACAGGAGGAAATAAATGAGCTTTACTGACATCAGCATTGTATACAGGTCATATCTTTGCTTGGGAGAGACAAATAAAAGCCCTCAGACTGACAGTTGAGAATCATTTATGTATTTTAACATTCCACTTTCCCCACCCCCGGTGGAGGGATGAAATTCCCCCCCAGCTGAAGCAACATAAATTTATTTAGCAGCTCCTTACAGTACTTGTATTTTGTCCTTGCCAAGAAAACCTTCCTCCCTGATTCTCCTCGCCAGCAGGCAGCTTACATGACACCTAGCAGTGTTCACCATGCAGGCTGGGTAGCAGGTCGGGGGGCCTCAGGCAGACTGCACAGGTGATGGGCCCTGGGCAGCGAGAGGCTTCCTGATCACTGGGCCTCTCTGACAACACAGATACAGGGCTGGGGCTATGACCATACTTGGACTTGCAGTTCTATGGCAGGGATCAAGGGTCCCACAAGCTGACAACAAACAGTACAGAAGCTAAGTACAGCTGACCCACAGGAGGTCTCTTGCATGTGCGTGTGGTTTTATTCCACAAAGATCCAACAGGGAAAAAAGGTTTTCTTATAGGTAGTCTCCCAAGGACAGTAGCACAAGAGTGGGGGTTTGGGGGGCGTTAGGGGGGTAGGGGGGATTAGGAGAGCCCAGGGAGAGGAAAGATGTGGCCAACCCTCTGCTTGGCTGAATGCTGGCAGGGCAGGAATGTGGAGATAGCAGAAGGAGTAATTTCCACTGAGGCAGAATGAGAACTTGGTTCCCTGTTTGGTGATAAGATCTCAATGGGGCTGTGGAGAGCAAGTGGGCAGGGTCATAAGCAGCAGATGAATCCTAACAGGTTCAAGGCAGAAGTATAGCAGCAACACCAGCAGGAAGACTCACAGAGAAGCTCTACTGCTAGATCTGATAGGATCCTAAGTGCAAGGTCTGCTTGCTCTACAAAGTGAGTGCAAGGACAGTCTAGGGAACTTAGTGAGACCCTCTCCCCCCCCCCCAAAAAAAAAGGAGAAAGAGAGCTGGGGTGTATGTGGCCTGCCTAGTATATGCGAGGCATGGACTGAATGCTTTGTACTGGGGTTGGGGGATCATTATTGTTCTTGTACATACGTATAGGTATATGTGAGTGTTCGTGTGCGTGCATGGATGCATATGTTTTTTTATGACAGGGTCTTTCGCTGAGACCTGAAGCTCACTGGTTAGGCTAGGTTGGTTGGTCAGCAAGTCCCAGGAACCTTACCATCACTAACTCCCCAGCCTTGGGATTACAAGTATATGCCATCATATCCAGCTTTTTAACATGGGTGCTGGGGACTGAACTCAGGAACTCATGCTTATGAACAAGTACTTTACTGACTGAGCTATCACCCCAGCCCCAAAGAAACTATTAAACATTAGAAGGCATAAGGTTCTAGGTCAAGTTCAGCTCCAATCAGTACTATGACTGTTGTTATTAAGTAGACAAATACTATGACTTTCCTCTGCATCAAGAGCCATAGAACTGGCTGTCAATACAAAAACACAGAGCAGAGAGGTAGGATGAATAGGTGCAATGCACCGGACAGCATGTACTTTATGAACTGTATTAGACTAGGGGGTTTTGCTCAATAACCAAATGTTACCTGCTATAACTGATTATGTGTTACTTTATGTGACTCCACAACTAGTTCACTATATGTCCTGCTGTATCAAGTATACACAATACAATTTATTTCAAAAAGACACAGTGATGAGTAATGAGATATCTTTGGCCTGTCTACCCACAGTTGGTTCCTTTTAACGGATGCTGTCAGTACAAGTGCTGGTTCTCTCAAGGTCTTCAGCTGACCAGAAATAGTAATGTCCTTGCTTGGCCCATGTTAGGGCTTCTCTTTGGTTTGGGAGAAGCAAACAGTTAAGTGAACCCAGCCATTTGTCATGGGAGCATGTGGCCTTCTAGTGTGAAAAAGGATGTGGGTCTTATTTAGGTAGTTTTACAGCAGCCATGCTGGGATGTTCTCTAAAGGTCTTTGAAGGTCATTCCTTACTGCTGGGAACACACCCCGTTGATCCGGAAGAATTGACTCTAATCCTTCACTGAGGTAAAACTGCCAACTCCCCCCCCCCAACCCTCTTGTTCACGAAAGGGTTTAGAAGTTAGTTGTCCACTGTAAACATGCCCCACCATGAGGTCCGGCTGAAGATCAACCTGGTTGAGGCCCCATATGAAGAGACTAATGAAATAGTGGAGGACCAAAGACTCCAATCAGATTTGCAGAAACTGGAGCTCACGGATGAGGAAAAGCCACTTTTCCTGGACCTGACTAAAGGTATAAATATGCTGGACCCTGGCAGCCATCTTTGGTGCTCTTGCCCCTCACGGTACCCCACATCTGGAGTCCTGAGTTCCCGCCCTCTTGCCTCTCATGGTCATAGATCTGGAACCAGACCTCAAAACCAGAGACCCCACCTGATAGCCAGAGACCCGAGATGAAACAGATCTTCACCGGAGACCCCACCAAGATTGTTAACCTAATAACCGGTCAAACCCCAAATCCTTTTTCCCTGCACTCCAACTGTTAAAAGCTTGCACCCCTGGCTCCAAGTCAGTAGCCATTTCCATCTGGAGCAGAAACTGCTGCTCTCTCGCTGGAGTTTTGGAGGAGCTTCCCCAATAAACTTCAGTTTGGAAGGATCAAGCTCAGGTTTATGTTCTATCTGCCTCCCATCCCTTCTTCTTCTTTCTTCATTCTTCTTCCTCTCTTTTTCTAACACATAGTACTCCACTTCTGGAGTCCGTGAGTTCTTTGCCATCTTTCCCTCGTCCTCATGGATCCCATGCCTGAGTCTGAGTTCTTGGCGGCTCTCCTGCCCCTCATAGCTTCACATCCATGAGCTCTGCTCTTACTCTCCTGTAATAAACTTTGTCTTACTCCTCTTCGTGTGTTCTGGTTTCAATCTTCGACTCTGGGACACAAGAACCTGGACACATACAGACTCCACAGGGACCCCATATCATTATGGGGCAGAAGACTGGTTTCCAGTCCAGATGGGACGTGCTGGTTGCTCTTGACAATAGGCTAAATTAACAATTCCTCGCCAGCATTCCTAATGGCTTACACAACATGGGAAAAGAAGGAACCTTTGGAACCAGAACCAGAACCAGGACTGCTTCAGCAGGTCTTTTCTGGTTACTTGTTATCCCACCACAGATTAAGCTTGAGCCATCTAAACACAAGACTGTAAAAGCCCAGAGGACAGGGGGCCTCACTAGTTGGCTCAGTTCTGGACTATAGTATTCCTTTGTTCTCTGTGTTTTACATAAAAATAAAACGTTTTGCTTACTCTAAGCGGATTACAGACTCCAAGGTCAGATCTGGAATTTTTCTCAGGTCTACACTAGAGCGAGGTCACGGGGTGCTCGGGACAGCAGGTCACGCAGTGCCGGGAACTGAACTCGGAGCTGCATGCACACTAGGCAAGCACTCTACCAACTGAGTGAGCCATACGCATTCATCGGCCCTTCTACTGACTGGATAATGTGGAAGTTTTTGTTGTTGTTGTTGATAAGTTTTTGGAGTTCTTTGTAGACTTTAGCTATTAACCCCCTATCAGATGTGCAGTTGGCAAAGACTTTTTCCCATTCTGTTGTCTATCGCTTCATTCTGACTACTATTTTCTCTACTGTGACAAACTTTTTTTTTTTTTTAATTTCATGGGATCCCATTTGTTAATACGTGCACTTATTTCCTGAGCTCTTGGAGGAGGGCATAGTTTACATTTTCTGGAACCAGGGTCCAAGGTGATGATGTCACCTGGTAATAAAGCCAGAGGCCCATAACAACATCAGGCTAAGAATGGAGTCCTCTGCCACACTGACACAACAAAGGCAAAACTGAATGATGTACGGTAACATAAACTTTCATGGGGAGTATGCAGTCCGCCTGCATTGTTGCTGATAATGACCATCAAACGGCCTAGGGGAACAAGGATCCATTTCCTTATAACAGTTTGGCTACAGTTCTCAGTCCAGCTTGACAGGAGAGCACGCACCAACACCAGGCCAAGGGAACTGGCCACACCATCTCTATGTAACAGCTGAGAGAGGGACCATCCTTACTTGCCAGACCAGCATGTCTGGCCAAGTATACAGAAGGATGCCAACTCTCTCAACCAGCTCTCCATGATTTATTCCAAGGCCTAATCCCACCCACCATAGGTTGGACCTTCTCCATCAGCTAGACAATCTCCTTCAGGTTTGCTCTGGGCCTAATACAACCACTAATTCTCCACACAAATGTGCCCAGAGCTCAAACCCTCAACTGTCAAGTTGACACCTGTGCCTAACTATGACAGGGAGGGAGGCATAGATTCTAGTAGAAGAATGAAGTTGGAAGTTTATTATATAGAGGTGCCAAAAGGGGATGTGTGATTAATTTGGACAGCTGTAACTACAGCTCCTCTAACATACATCATGCATCTCAGGATCAGGCAACAGTTCACTGTGGGCCCAGCTGGTCCCAGCGCTTTTTGCAGATTCTGAATTTTGGGTTCCCTGTGAAATCAACCTACTTGATTTCACCCATTCTTAGTGCACTGATAACCACTGCTCGGAACTGCCCACCCTGTCTGTCCCCACGCTCTTCTCTTGGTACAGTTCTGGAATCGTTCTCTGTTTGCTTATCCTTGGCTGTCTGTGAAGACAGACCAAGCCTCTGTGTCCTGCTTCTGGAGGTGACTTAACCTCTAAGTGGTTCATCCATGTGAGACCTCTTTGGCCCAGCAAGGAAGGATGAGGACTATTGACTTAGCATTCCTGGTTCTGTATGAATGCTTTGTTTTAAAAGCAAGTTTTGTTTTGCTTTGTTTTTGTGCATTGAGGAGACAAAGCCCCAAGGTCAGTGTATTTCCAGAAATTACTAAACCCCATTAGCCAAGCACAATACCTTTCTCCACACGAGCCCCGAGATAGAAGCCTGAAGTATTAAGGAAAGAATTAAGATCTCTGTTCGCCATGAGCAGTTCAGGCCAGTGCAGCGGCTGGGCTTCACCAAGTTCAAGCTGAACTGTCGGATGCCAAGCTGGTCACCTCCAGGTGACCTGTCTTTTTTTTTTTTTTTTTTCAGGTAGAATAAGGTGCAAGAGGACAAGGAGAGATGTCGCTGACTCTTGTTGCTATACCAACACCATTGCAGTTGGAAAGCTTTTTTCCATTCTGAAGAAATGACAATCTCCAGAAATGAAACGTGTACTTTCCCAGGAAGTATATTTTTGTTTGCCTCTGTAGTCAGCCCTTGCTTTCTACCCTTCCTCTGTCTGAATAGCTAGGAATAAACCAAAAAAGAGAGATCAGTTGAATAGACAACTGCAGTGGTGCTTTAAAAAAAAAACCAACCTGACTTTGAAGAGATAGTTTCAATTCCTTGCTGTTATAAACAATGAAGGCATCTTGGTATACCAAACCCGTTAATATTTTTTGCTATTAATTTTTACATAAGAGCAATGAATCCCAAGAGCCATATTTATATTTAAGAATTCCTACCATGGTAATAGCCTTTTTTTTTTTTACCAGAAGAAGCCAAAAAGAATATGGGGTCCCCAGAAGGATAGGCACAGGGTAAGGATTCCAGAATCTTGTCTCAGGCTGTTTTTTTTTTTTTAAAACAAAACAAAACAAAACAAGATTCCCATCTTGCCAACTAGAATGTGATTTCCTGATAAGAGGTGACTTTCTCCTTTGTTCCTTGTTCTTTTGGGGTACCCTTTGATGTATAATGGTGTTTCACATGGAGTAGGTCCTCAATAGATGGCTGTTAATCTGAATGGCAACTCTCCTCTTGAGTCATCTGGATTGGTTTGGACTAAGACCCTAGTGAAGCTGGGTGAGGGAGGATATGTGGAGAACATTGTGAAACCGATGGATTGTGGCTTGTGTCAGGCCACTGAATCGAAAATGCCATGGCCATTGTCCCCTGGGGTCCTTTGCCTCAACAACGGCCTGAGACTGGGACAGCACCACAGGAGTCTTCTTGGATTTGCCCCACTGTAGACATAAATCCCTAGAGTCCAGTCCAACGTCAAGAGAGACCAGAAAAAGAAAAATCGCCTTGCTTGGTTAATGCCTATTTAAGTTGGGCTTCTACACAGGTAAGAATAACCTTTGCTCTTTTAAATGGGAGCTAAAACGCCATCAATTACCTTGACAGGGCAAACATGAGTAGGATCTGGCCCCGAAAGGACACGGTGAACTTTTGAAACTGCTTCTGGCACTCAGACACTGACTGAGATCAGAGGGCCAAGGAGCCAACAGGGCTGAAGCTGACTGGCACCTGGGGCAAATAGGCTGGCCTGGGAGGATCGCCTGGTCCAATATCCTGTGATAGTCAAGGGGCAAGAGCCAGAAGTCAGAGGAGATGTCCTTAGTTCTGTCACCTCCCTGGGCCCATTTCTTCATTTGTGAAATGATGGAATGGCATTCCCCCCTACTTTTCACACTGACCAATCACTATGAACAGACAGTCACTTCCAATTACATTTACAACAAATCTGTCTGCTGTCTCCTTCATCTACCATGACCATGTTCCAATCTCTACTTTGCCCTTTCTCTGTGCCACAGCAGTTATTTGTTTGAAATACAACTCCGAGGTTGTCCTTTGAATGTCTGAGACTGCAAATGACTTCTGTAGGGCTCTGGCAGCCACAGTAGGCATCGCCAGCCTTGGCATCATCACCAAGGGGTCCCTGGTTTGCTCTGAGTTACTATGAGGAACAGCATGCATAGATTCCCATGAATCCTGTCCCGGAAGCTTCCTGCCTCCTTTTCTAGAACAAACTGGCATCTCTCTTCTGAGTACCAAGGCTAGTGGAGGTATATTTCTTTCATGTGTATGTGTGCATGGTGTGCTGGCTTGCGTACACGTGGAGGGCCAAAGCTGATGCCGGGAATCTTCCTCTATTGCTCTTCTACCTTATTCCCTGAAGAAGCATCTCTCAATCAAGTCAGAACTTGCTTACATGGCTAGTTTCACTACCCATTTTCCTCTGGTAAGCCCCTACCTCTGTCTTCCAAAGGTAGAACCCAGCATTTGCATGGAATGTGTCCTTTCACTTGTGCTTAAACTGCACTTAAACTGCAAAGTCATCTCCCTAATTCTTGATGCGTACTTTTTAATGATACCATTTAAAACAGCTATGCTTTCCCAAGCTGATTTCTCTAATCCCCAAACAAGGTGTCTGGCATGGGGTCAAGTGGTCAACTAAACAGTGGCTGACCTAAACAAGTGTTAATTTTCTTACCCTACATTTTGGTCATATTCCCTTTATACATTGCTTGACTATAAAGTCTTTTTGGCCTCTTAACACTTCACTAGTGTTCTGTGCACAGTGAATGTTGGGAGGGGGCAGAGGAGGAAATGATGATTCTGTTCTCTGCAAAATCCAGAGGGAAATCATTTCTGTACCCATCCAGCAGCACTGTTCTCTCCCTAGCTTTCAGTCTGGTCCTCAGTTAATCTAAGAAAATTGAGCTTGCACGTACAACCACCAGTGACTAATGTGTGTGCCTGGCAATTAACTACCCTTACAGCAATGTGGTATTATAACCAGATAAGATAAATTGCCCCTGTGCATCTTGCATAAAATTAAAAGGTCAGTTCAGGAAGAGAAGGAATGATGAGAATCCTGAAGTCCTTCGTCAAGTTGAAAAGCTCATTTGAGAATTTTTTTTAAAAGGCATTTCATGGAAAACTCCAAAGCCAGAGGGGATGGAAAATTACACACAACACTGTTTTAAAGCTCAGAAAATCCTTTAAGCCTGAACCACAGAACATGATTCCCATTGTATGGAATTAACTTCTAATTCAAAGTTAATAAATCAAAAACTTGCTCTGCAAAAGCAGCTCGTTCCCTTATATTCTGGAAAAAGCAATTTAGACATAGATCCAGAACCTTCACCTTGGGTTTTCCTCCTTGATTTTTCCTTCCAAGGCCACAGAGAAGTTCTTTCCTCTCTTAGAACCCCATTCTTTAAAAGAAGCCATGGGAGTACCAGCCCACTTATGAGTTGGGGTCTTTGAAGTCCAGCCCAAAGAACTTCTGCAGAGCTTCAGATCCACAGTCAGGATATCCGAATGTTGAAACTTCACAAAGAATCCCCACTTGGTCAGAACAAGAGATAGGAAGGGACTTTGCTTCTTACTCCAATTTAGAAGCAGAGAGCCTACTGGTGACAAGTAATTTACTAACATTCAAGGTATGAATTATATTTGGAGATATTTTGGAAGCACAACATTCTGATGGATTGACTGAGGTGATGCAGGCTCAGCACAATTTGCTGGCTCAGATCAATGTTTCATGGTCATGCCAAGGTTTCCCTGGATGGGTCTGGCCCGCAGACACAATGAATGTGGAGTTTTTGATCTGACTTAGGGGGCACATTCCTGGCTGGGGGAGGTGGAGCTATCACTGTTCTGTAACTTTCCACCAATGCAACGAAGTCAGACCCTCCAGAGGCAGCAGTGACAGGTCTGCGTGGGCTGGCAACCCTGTGCCAACGCAGGTACGTGCTTTGTATTCTGCAAGAAGCAGCTCTGCCTGCTAAGCCATTGTTCTTGGGAGACTTACGGAAGCTGTGCCAGCAGAAGGCTCCTCCCTCCACCTCCCCTTCCCTCCACCTTCCTTACCCTCTACCCGTGCCTGGCCTATAGAAGGCAGGACTTGGGGATATCCAAAAGATTCTTTCTGCTCAAAACTGGGACATGTCCCTGCTTGATTCTTAGCTGTTTGAAGGCAAATGTGACAGGGCGATCCTCAAGGGGCCAGGGAGCATAGATTTCCCTCCTCTCTACCCACTGGCACAGGCAGCAAATGGAAACGGCTATTCACCAGGACAATCGTCACCTGCCCAGTACTGATAAACAGGAGCTCAGCCACAGGTTTGATAACTCTGAATATCAACCATACAGAGATAGGTCCATCTGCTGGTCCGTGACAGTGGGGGTGGGGAAGACTGGCAGGTGCTAAGAACCTGAATCATTACACCAGAGTCAAATGAGAGCTCCCTGTGACTAACTGGAAGCAACTAAACAAAATCCTATTTAAGTCTCTAACCACTTCTAAGTGTCTCCTTTGCAAACTCCACCTCCTCCACCCTTCCTTGAAGGGTGGGTGGCTCCCTAGGGTTCTGTTCTTGGCCCTGGCCTGCCTTTACTTCCATCATTCCTGCTAGACCATATGGCGCCTTTGTGCAAATCTCAAAGAGGCACCCTTTCTCAAGAAGCGCAACTGCCATCTGCTAGAAGACTCACAGTCATTATGCAAACTGCGCCGAGTGCAAAGGGGTACTCAGCTCCCTTGGCTGGTGCGTGATCTGCCCTGTTGTGAAGTCACCTCACTGGGTTCTCTACCTGTGCAGCTGAATCCCATGAGTTTAAGTATTATCTAGACAGATGGCTCCCAAACGTAAATCTCTACCCTGGCACCTCTCTTGGGAGATGCAGGCCTACATCTTTAACTGCTTCCTAGGTGTAGCTCCTGGGCCATCTCAATCTTTCAGGCACAAAAGAATAAAAAGCAACTATCTTTACTCAGTGAAAAGCTTCCAAGATTTCTGCTGAAAAGACTAGCGATCTTCAGTATCCTCTTGGTCTCCTGCCCACTGTACTGCAGACTCGGGCAACTTTTCCTCTACTGGACCACTCCGGTTCTTCTTCTTTCTCCTCCTCCTAGTTTGCTTCAGGCTGTGACTATTTCTTCCCTGACCTATGATAAGATCTTCTATCTCAATTCCTGGCTGCTGGATTAGTTCCTCTGCACTTCTAATATGCTACGTTCATTCACATTCTGTTGATCTTCCTCTGAAACCTTTGCTAGCTTCCAGTATCTTCCCAGCTAGGTTCAAAACCTGCCATGTTCTGGTTCCTCTCTCCCTCCACTCTCACTTCTGCCGTGCTTCTTCCCTGGGCTCTAGTACTGGCCTCGCTAAGTCTTCAAGCTTCCTTAGCAGGGACGCTTTCCTGACTCTGCCCATGCAATCCCATGTGCGTGCCACACAAGTCATCTACCCACTCTCAGTGAACACCCAGACTTCAACGGAGGCAGTCTCAAGTGGACAAGGATCAGCAGAATTCAGGAGTGTCTGTCAGGCAGGCACCTCTTCTGCCTCTGCACAGCTCTTGCCACCCTGTGAAGCCCAGCTCACCTTCCATGCTGAGAAGGCCTCATTTATAATACCATATAAGGGATGAATAAGACATGCTTGGTCATTACCTGTGTGTTTATCCTTCCCTCCGTAACATGGAGAAGACCAACCTACTTTTACTTGATAATAAATTCCCCAATTTCTGGAAAAGAAATGACCCTGTACACAAGTTCGCTGAGATGGGAGCTAGGGAAGGGTTGGGTTGATGTGGCGTCCCAGAGGCAGTGGAAAATGCTGTCTCCACACAGGCCTCAGCTCTCAGCCTCCTCCTGCTGCAGAAGAGCTTCACATCACAAGGAAGTGCTTTTATTCTGCCAGTCACAGACGCCCAGCCATCCAGGCCTCACTTCTGCTTCTCTTTCACCATCACCAGGATGGCCTTAATAATGCTGGTGACAAAGCCACCCTCCGTCACTGGGTGAGGAAACATTGTACTGTTAGGTAGGGAGGAACAAGACCCTACCTACTTCCCTTCCAAAGTAGGGAAGTTCCAAAAATTTTGCTAACTGCCAATATTGTCATGAGTATTTTGCAATGTATAGTTTCTTGGAATCAAGGGAACACAGTGGTTTTCAACACACATTCCTCTTGTTGATTATTGTATTAAAAGATGGGAAGGAGGTAAAGGGAAGATTTCTTTTTCTGTGTGTGCTTTATATGAGACTATGCACCTATGTGTGAGGGGATGCTTGCCTGTTTGGGCATATGTGGAGGTCAGAGGTCATCTTTTTTTTATTTTTCAAAAGAATTAGTTGTGTGTGTGTGTGTGTGTGTGTGTGTGTGTGTGTGTGTGTGTGTGCCCATTGTGGGCATGCAGAGGTCAGAGGACAACTTTGTGTAGGTGGCTCCCTCCGTCCATGTTTACACAGGTTCTGGAGATTGAAGTTAGGTCATCAGGTTTACATGGCAAGCACCTGTGGAGGCATCTCAATGACCCTCCATCTTTTTTTGAGACAGGGTCTCTCCCATCATCTGGACCTCACCCTTTTGGCTAGGCTGGCCAGTCAGTAGACTAACTGCCTGGATCCTCTTGTCTTTGCCCCACCAGTGCTGGGGTGTGGCTGCAGGTTCAAGCCTTTAGGTGGGTGCTAGAGAGCCAAATTCAGATCGTAGTGCTTGGACCACCGTCTATTCACTGAGCCATCTCTTGAACCTGATTTTTTGTTTCATGTTTTTCTTTCATGGATATATATACGGGGTGCATGTGTGTGCACATGTGTATGTTTTGCACATAGGTAGGCACACGTGTGCATCAGTGCATGTACATGAGTGCAAGTGAGTGTACCTGTGGAAGTCCAAGGGTGATGTAGGGAACCATCCTCGATCTGATGTCTCTTCCACCTTGTGAGCCTCGGGTCTCTAATTGAAGCCAGAGCATGCCACGTGAGCCAGTCTGACTAGCTCGCTCGCTCTGGGGATTCCCAGGCTGAGCCTTCCAGGGCTAGAATTGCAAGGAGGCCACTACATCCACCAGGCATTTTTATATGGGATCTGAACTCAGTTCTTCTGCTTGGAAGGCAAGTGCTTAAATGACTGAGCAATCTTCCAGTTCCCTAATTTTTCCTTTTCAGAGTTATGATTGACAGACAAAAAGCTACATACACTTAACTGCATGCAACTTGGAGTGTGTGGATAAGTACCCATCTTAACTAACATAGTCATCCCTACAATTTGATGCTATAAACACTCAATATAAGGTGTAACTCCTTAGTAAAATTTGCAGTATAGCACACAGTATTGTTTACATAGGATCTGTGACATACAATAGATTTCTAGAACTTACATAACTTACATAACTGAAACTTTATAACCTTTGATCAATACTTCCCTTTAATCTCTGGCAACCACAGTGGAACTGCGTAGTACTTGTCTTCCTGTGTCTGGTTATTTGTGAATGACATTCTTGCCTTCTTGCTAAAAATTAAGTAATATTTCATGGCCAGTTGTCTTTATGAATTTGTTTCACAATGCCTAGTTACCTGTTCCCATATTTTGGCTATCCTGAGTAATGCTTCAATAATGCAAGGTACCAAGGTCTTAGTCTATCTGTTGCTGCTATAACAGAACATCTGATGCTGTATGTCTTATAAAAGAAGTTTCTTCAGTTTGTGGTTATGAAAGTGGAAATTTAACATTGAGTAGATATGTGTTGTGAGGGTCTTGCGCTGTATCATAACATGGAAGAAATGCAGGAGAGAAGAGGGCATGAGTAGAAAACAAAACATAAGGGGTCTTCTTGCTTTAGGAGAGCAGTCTCGAAGTCACTAAACTAGTAACTCTCACCTTCACCAGAACGCCACTAATAACTATGTCCTAATCATCTCTTAAAGATTCTGCATTTCATTGTCCAAGGACGCGTGGGGGAGGGGGAGGAGGGAGGAGGACAAATTTCAATGTAAGTTTTGGACATGATAAACCACCTTCAAACCATAGCAGGAGGTATTTTTTTTTTGATATTTAGATTTTAGTTCCCTTGTATATAGACCCATATATGGAAATACTACTGTCCATAAAGTAGCTCTTATTTTAATTTCTGGGTTCTGGTATTGATCTACTTAGAAGATTGTTACCAATATACATTACTATCATCAGTGTGCACAGCATTTGCTGTTTTTTTTTTTTTTAATAAAAACATCCTCCTAACAGGTGCGGCCTGATATGGTTTTACTTTGCATTTCCTTGATGATTAGTGATATGGAACACCTTTTCACGCCTGCGGACCACCTGTGTCTCTATTCAGTAAATGTCTGTTCAGGTGTTTTGCCCAGTTATTTTAATCAGGCACATTTTCTCACATTCCCTTTCATTTTTGTTGACTGCTTTCTTCATTGTGCAGAAACCTTCCAGTCTGATATAACTGCCTTCTGTTCATTTATTATTATTTTTTGATGCCTGTATTCTTGTTCCATTTAAAGACACCAATGCTTTTCAAGAAGCTTAGAGGAAAGCCACTGCCTTTAAATACTTTACACTGTTAAAACCACACTGTTTCATTAAGGGTTTATTCAGGAAGAGATGCTGTGTATCCAAAGGGAAGTCCCCTCTTCTTATGTCTTCTTTTTCATTTTCTCTTTGTCTGAGAATAAAGGACAGAGGGCAATTAAGGAAGCCTCCCTTCTGTTTTTTGGACAAAGGTCTTGGAGGTGGACATTACCCATATGTCTCTGAACTTGCTGGTGCTGAAGAGAAACTTCCTGGGTGTGCGGCCGGGCAGGTGTTGGCTAAAGAGACATGGAGGACTCTCTAGAGAGGGCTTAGCCAAGTCCCCCACTTGAGGGGCTGGATTAGTGACCGTAAGACTGTGTTGTTGTTGTAAGAGATGGGGAAGGTGGCATTGAAGGCTAGGAGCTGGTGCAGACAGGGATACCATTAACCTCCGACCGGGACTGTTCCACAGTGAAATCATTTGCACTGGATTGAACAGCACAGCAGTGTGGGGAGATTCCATGAAGAAAAGCAATATTACCAACGTTTCTCCCAAACACTTAGATTTTTCCAAAGCTTTCCTTATATACTGGCTTTTCCTTTGCAAGAGGATTTTCAGCATTTCCAATGTGAGGTGGAAAAATTTATTGTAGAAAAAAAAAATCTACTACTGTCCTTACTGGTTCAGAAAGACCCAAAGGGGACCTACTGAAGTATGTTGGGAGATTTGGAAGAAGTGAATTAGTAGCTAGAGGCAAGTATAACCTGTGGACATTCTCCCCCCCCCCACTCCTTGCTATGCCCAGTCATAGAATCCTTGTCTTTTTTTAAAAAAATTTTTATTTATTATTTATTCAATTGTGTGTGTGTATGTATGCATGTGTGTGCATGTGTATGTATGTGTGTGTGTATGTGTGTGTGTCTGTGTGTGTGTGTGTAGAACCACGGACAAATTCTGGAACCACCATGGATGCCTCCACCTCCTCCTTGTTTACTCGGCCCTGGGATTCACAGCCTCTGCCGTACCAGAATCCGAAGCGCAGGCCACCCCCCCACTTCCTCCTGGCATCTATACGTGGGGTCTAAGATCCGAACTTAGGACCTTCTGCCTGCAAGGCAGAGGCTTAACCACTGAGCCACCTCTCCAGCCCCCCTTGTCTTTTTTTTAAATTGACGTTACGTTTGCATAGTAACTGATGAATTTCCAATTTATGGCCCAGAAGAATAGAATGCAGAGACTAGAGACAGTAGTGGCAAACATACCACCCTAAAGGAGACTCTGCCCAGAAGAATAGAATGCAGAGATGGCAAACATACCACCCTAAAGGAGACTCTGCCCAGAAGAATAGAATGCAGAGACTAGAGAGGGTAGTGGCAAACATACCACCCTAAAAGGGGTACTCACTGGAGCACAGAAGCAGGCAGAAACATTTTCTGGATAAACCCACCCAGCGTTGTATCTGCCTCTTCCCCAGCTAAACTAATCTCAGTTTCTTCAGCATTTGGGCCATTTCTCTAATCCTCACGACCAGACCTGTCCATTATTTACTCCTCATCTTCAGCTGTGGTGAGTTTTGATCATGAGAATTGATTCTTACAAAGCAGAGGGTCTCGAGCTTCTCAAGTTACAACACCAGGTTGGGGGCGGGGCGTAGCTCAGGGGTGCAGCACGTGCGAAGCATGCATGCGGCTCTGGGTTTGATTTCCCAGCACCCAAACCGCAAAAACAAAGCCACAAAGTGCAGCATCTGAAAACTACTCTGGATGCTAATCCCATCCCCGCCTCTTCCTTCTTGAAAACGGACGCAGTCCCCACAGCTCGCCAGCCTGCTTGGATGCCATTCACATACTACCGTTATGCTCAGCCTTCCTGGCCATAAAACATTTCAGTTTTTCCCAATCCTACTGCCAGAGTTGAAATGCCAAGAAATGCTGGGAACCTGGCCTGCGAGGATACACTTCGTATTTTACAGGAATAAGCTGCGGAGAACAGAGTTTTACTTCTTCTATGGTGACGGAACACATAACGACACACAACTCCGCGGAGCAGCCGAGGATCCGCAGAGGAAGAAACACAGGCTTCTTAGATAGCCTGTGGGCACCTTCCTGGCATAGGCAGACGATCTCAGCTAGCTTTTCTAACATTCTCCTGTTTCGTTATTATTTTGACTTTCTGAATCAACCAAATTCTTACAGGAAAAAGAGAACCACTAATGCACATATAAATCAATCACGAGGAAACTCAGACACAGTCCCTGACGGGTTTGAACCTGTTCACAGTGAGAAGGCAAAACTGCAGTGATCCTGAGATCAATGCTGTCACCTTCTTTCTTTTTTCTTTAATTGTTATGTAGTGTGTGTGTGTGTGTGTGTGTGTGTATGTGGTTACATCTGTAAGCATGTGTCAATGCAGGCATGTGCTTGCCATGGTGCATGTGTATTTGTATGTGTGTGTGTGTGGTTACGTCTGTAAGCATGTGTCAATGCAGGCATATGCTTGCCATGGTGTGTGTGTGGAGGTGTGTATATATATGAGAGTGTATACACATGTGTATGTGTGGTTATGTCTGTAGGCATGTGTCAATGCAGGCATGTGTCTGCCCATGTATGTGTGTGTGTGTGTGTGTGTGTGTGTGTTTAGGTCTGTATGTATCAATGCAGGCATGTGTTTGCCATGGTGTATGTGTATATGTATGTGTATATGTATGTGTATATGTATGTGTATACGTGCGTGTGTGTGTGTGTGTGTGTGTGTGTGTGTGTGTGTGTATGGTTACAACTGTAGGCATGTGTCAATACAGGCAGGTGCTTGCCCATGGTGTGTGTGTGGGTCAGAGGACTGCTTTCAGAAGCTGGTTCTCCTCTTCCACTTTGATTGAGGTAGAGTCTTCCTCGTTTTTTGCCAGTGGATAAAAGCTTCCAATCTATTTTTCTTACCCACCTCCCATTTCCCATAGGAATGATGGCGTTACAGAGATGCACCACTATGTCTGGTGAGTCCTGGGGATCAAACTTGAGTCAGCAGGCTTGCATGGTGGGCACTTTTACCTGCTCAGGCATCTATCTCCCTGGCCTGTGTCCCCAATCCTGGTGCTTCAGAAGTTGACAGCCCCAGAACACTCACAGCTCAGCTCACTTTCTCAATATTGTCCTAGCTTTGTGCATTAATGTCACTACCTGTGCATTTTTCTCAATCTCATCCTCTGTGTAGGAGTCTTTATTTATTCTAAATAAAGGTCTGCCTCTCTGCCTTGCTTTCTTCCTTCCTGTCCTTCGTTCTTCCAATGAAAATAACAATCATGGGTTCTCGAGGTGGGGTCAAAAGATGAGAACTGCTTCTCTAAAGAGAATTTGGTGACTCAGATTCTGTTGCTCTCTCTATTGCTCATGCCCCCTTTCTTTGTCAAAGGAGTGCTAAAGTCCTCGCAGGATGAGCTTGGGAGGGGCAAATATCTCACCTCTGGAATCAGCTGGTGTTTTATACTCTCTCTTGTTTTATTGTGAAATCTAGGGCCAGTGCTCTAGCTTGCTCTCCCACCTGCTAGTGGATTGGAGCTAGGATTGGAGCTAGTTTTTGATTTTCCCCCCCCTTCGACAGTGCTTGGTCTGGTACCTTGCAGACAAAGGGTGTTTGTGAATTTCCCAGGTAATAAACAAGCCCTTCCTGCACGGACCAGGCACTACGTGACTACAGTGAAAACACGCACTGTTACTCTTTCATCCAGTTAGAAGCAGTGACTGATGCAACCATGCGACACGCAGTGCTAGAAGAAACCACTCTTTGTCCCATGCTACTGCAATAAACTTTTATAAGCCTGTTGCATAATCTCAAAAAAAAACCCTGCAGTTTTTCCAACAGCAATAAAATTTTTTACAGTGCATGGACCCTCACAGTCACACCTTCAGAGAGGAAGAAAAGGTGGCTCACCTACCCTCTCTCTGAAGGTTTGGATTGTATCTCTTCAGACATCGAGGAAGAACCTTTACACTTTTAGCACAGACTACCATTTGTGTTTGCATCAGGGAATGTATTCAAACACACAGCTTGTGCATGCAGACACCACTTCCAGAAGCACATACAAAGACATGCCTTCAGGAAGATGAATTAGGGAGCTAGGAACAGGGTATGAGAAGACTTAGCTTTCACTGCAGTCATTTTAGAGCAGCTGACAATTGCTTCCTTTTGCTCAGATCTATGCATAGCTTACATTATAGCATTACATTTTGAAACTCTATTACTTTTTTTTCAGTAGTGGGTATTATGCCTAAGGTCTTACATACCCCACACAAGAGCTATACCTTTGAATAAACTCTCAGCACTTAATTTTGAGACAGAGTCTACCGAGTTACCAGGCTACTTTTGAACTCATTTTGTAGCCCAGGCAGGCAAGCACCACCAGGCTCTCCTGACACTGCACTTGAATCAATAAAGACTCCATGGTTCTATCCATCTTCCTGCCACTTATCTCCCCCAGGGAATCCTGTTGGACAAACATTGCCAGAAGTAAAAGATAAATGAAAGGAATAAATAAGTATCCCTATGCCTGTGCCAGGATTTGAAGGAAACCAAATGAAAATAAATAAGAAAGAAAAGGCACAGGACAGGGTTGAGACAAATGAGAAGCAGGGCCAGTCTCCTGGTCTTCAAGTTGCACAGGGTCTGGACAAGCCCTCCATTGACCTGGGCCTGCAAAAACCTGGTCTTCTTGTACCTATCTTCCAGTCCCAATTTTTTCTTCCTTTCCTTTCTTCCTTCCTTCCTTCCTTCCTTCCTTCCTTCCTTCCTTCCTTCCTTCCTTCCTTCCTTCCTTTCTCTCTCTCTTCTTTCTTTTTTTCTTTCTCTTTCTTTTTCCTCAAAAATAAAAAGAACATATTCTAATGATAATTAGTGAGATGACACAAAAATATGTAATGAAAAATTAATAACAATTTACCCTATTCTAAACTATTGCTGTTCTTCTAATATTCTACAAGTTTCCTCATGCATAAACATATACAAATAACTTTGCTAACTTTTTTAAGGGATTAATATGCACACACACAGTACACTTTATTTTTCTCCCACTTAATTGTCTATTGGGAACAAATTGCTCAGGCCAATAAATGTGGATTTATTCTTTAAGGCATAACAATCATTCTTTCAGCAGTCACATGATGGTTTTATATGACTGTACCATACTTTATGTAATTGTTTCTTACTGAATCTGTATACCTCTTAAATAGATTCACTATTGAAATTTCTTCCCTTGATCATTTATTTTCTTAGTATCTCATTAGATAATGTGTATGGAACATTAACTGATGCTAGATACTGAGACAAATAAACTACATGAATCAATTTTCCTAACAGCCTTATGGGATAGGAAGTACCCTTAGAACTCATGCTGTAGATGATGAAATTCAAGTTTATCTATCATCACGAAACTAGTTCATTGTGGAAATTTCAAATTCAAGCTGGCCAAAGTTGTATTCTATAACATCAACACTGCCTCGCTTCACCCTGCTCCGTGAATTCAATCTAAAGTTCATAACCATCTCCAGAATTTCCAAATGAAGAAGAATCTTGCACTAGGCATTGCACAGACAGTTCCAAGTCTGAAAATGATTTCCTTGTCCCCTTTCCCCATACCTGTGATAATCCAGTGCTTATCTTTGGCAATTTACATCGACTAGACTCAAATGGATTTTTTTCCCCCATAGTGAACTGAACACAGAAACCCCTGTTCTTAGATGTATGTTCACTTTCTCAGTTCATGTGTCACACAGGGGCTGAAGTCACATACATGAAAGGGATTAAATTCCAGTGAGAGTCACACAAAAGAAAATTTTAAGCACATTACTCTGAGATCATGACACCAATAATTAGCTTTCCATCATGCCTGCTACCACAGATCCAGCCATCAACAATATGTAATTAAAGACCAAGTACAGCCAGGCCTGGGGGCACATGGCCACTCTGGAAAGGCTGAGGCAGGAAGATCACAAATCCAGGGCCTGCCTGGCTACAGAGTGGGCAATTGTAAGACCCCATTTCAAAATGAAAAGTAAAAAGAGAGCTTGGGAAACATTACAGCAGTAGAGTGCTTGCCTAGCATGCATGAGGCCCTAGGTTCAATCCTCAATACCGAAGGAAAAAGAGAAAAAAAAAAAAAAAAAAAGACCAGGGTCACCTGAGTGAGGTAACCTGAGCATGACTCAGCTCACAGCAGCACTGAGTACTCCCGTAACTGACTCCAAGTTAGGATAGATCTGATGTTACAGGAGAAGAATGTAACAAGTCCACTGGCATCAATCTGAGTACACAGAAGGAGATGGTTAACGACCGCTCAGGAATTGGTGCTTGTGAAAACAACCTGACTGTACTGTGATGTAATGCACAATCCACATTTTAGCACTATCAGGGCACATCAAGTTACTAGTATTTTCTTTTATGATAGCTAAACTACCCTGAGAGTTCTGGACAGACTTCAAACTGAAAGGTTTTTGGATAGAACATCTGTATATTTTTTCAATCTATCCTTTTAAAGTGACTCATAGACCTTGAATGGAAACTACAGGGTGATACTGTTTCAGTTGGCAAAAGGGAAATTTTCCATTTGTCTCTGATGCTTAAAACTGAAGAAAGCTAGTTTCTTTTGGGGGGGGGGCTTGGAGGTGTGTGAGATAGAAAAGAACAACTCCTTAGCAGGATGTTAGATATCAACGCTTTAAAGAGGGGTTGTCTGTAACTGAACTCCCTTCTTGAGTTTCTAGGATTTTATCAGTGAGAAAAAGTTTTATGCAGGTGCCAAGCATGGTGCAGAAAGGTGACGAAGGCTTGCACGGGCACCTCTGGAAGAGAAGTGCCAAGCAGAAAAGAGAAGTCGAAGACTAGGCAGTGGAACTGCTCCCTGTCTATCATCTGCTCCACCCACCTACCTCTGGAATCAGACCCTCTCTTCCCCCCCAACATCATCCTATAAAGAGCGGGGCAGTCTTTCTACCTAGTTTCTCTGGCTTCTCTTTACAACTGAATCCAAAAATTCAAGTACGAACACTTTGGCTAAGTGGCAAAGGGGTACTTGTGTGAATTTAACTGTCTAGTAGGAAGTTTACTGAGCAGTAACATTTGACATTTGCCAACAGAGGGAAAACTCCACTTCCAAGCATGCAGTGCAGACTATTTATCCAAAGGTAAACCACAATACTACATTCTGCTCGGTCCCTTCTCCAGATAGACTCAAGTACTGTGTGGTCTTTAAAAGCATCGCTGTAAGAGTAACACGCGCCAGCACCCTACTCCCCAGTCAGTCCCCGGAGACCTGCCAGTGAGTGTCAGCCCTTGGTGCTGTCTGTCCTCAGGGCTGGGTCATTTCCTGGTAGATCTCCATCATCAAGCCAAGTAGCTGTAGAATCCCTCTCCTAATGTAACGGGAAACATTAAACAACTGAACGTCCATGTGGATGAATGGCTGCTTTGGGGGAGGAATGCTTGTATCTTTATGTCCTCCTAAGAGTAGACTCCAGAGACGTGCTTTCTCCCTTTCAGATGCAAGGTCACAGAGAAAAGGCTACCTATTAGCCAGAAGGAGAGACCCCACCAGCGAATGAATTATCCAGCTCCTAGATGTTGGATTTCCAACCTTCAGAATAGTGGGAAGCGGATGTCTAATGTTCAGAGCACTCGGCTTATGCTTAGCCTGTGCTAAAACAGTGAGTTTGGAACTTAGATGGAGTTGGGATTCACAAGGCACCTGAGTGGTCCCAGCCTGAAGGTCAAGCCTTGAAAGAATCTGACTAGTTCCACAGCGGGTTACCTGTCGAATTGAAGCTACAATGTCACATATGCGGCCCCTTTCTAAAACAGCATTTTTAATGACTGAAAAAGACAACATTTGCTCATTACAAAACATTTGAAAAGCACTAAAAAGAAACTGCCTCATAAACTCTGACTTCCATAGCTGACATGCTGGGGTCTGTCATAGTTAAGCAGAGGTGTCAACTTGACTGTTGAGGGTTTGCGCTCTGGGCACAGTTGTAGAGAGTTGATGGTTGAGTTAGCTCAGAACAAACCTGAAGGAGATTGTCTAGCTGATGGGGAAGACCCAGCCCATGCTGGGTGGGATTAGGCCTTGGATAAATCACAGAGAGCTGGTTGAGAGAGTTGGCATCTTTTTGTTCACTTGGCCAGACATGCTGTTCTGGCAAGTGAGGATTGTCCATCTCTCAGCCGTTATGCAGTGATGGTGTGGCCAGTTCCCTCAGCCCTGGTGTTGGTGCATGCTCTCCCGTCAAGCTGGACTAAGAACTATAACCAGGAATCATAAGAGAATAAACCCTTGTTCCCTGCAGGCTGACTGCAACAGGGCCGATCCTCCTGGGACTGTTTCCTTAGAGATCGCGACCCTGACAGAGGGGTTTTCTTTCATGTGGTTCCTCTGTGCACAGTCACTGTGACAAAGCTCCTTAAATAAGTAAATAGATAAATTCCCGTGGCTGGGGAGATGGTTCAGAGAGTAGAGGCACCTGCTTGGAAATCTGGTATCCTGAGTTCAAGTCCTAGAAGCCCTAGAAGGAAAGGACCAATTTCCAAATATTGTCCTCTGACCTCTACATGTGTCTGCTCTTCCGACCTGCACACGAAATAAATAAAGTATCTTAAGAATAAAACCGCCATCTTTTTATACTTACAGGACACTACTGAGCCGTGACTTATATATGGGGTGCTCTACAGTCTTGGGGTAGATACACACATCCTGCCATGTTTGTATGGAATCCCTGGTAGACTTTGAGGACCGCTTGGGCTGAACAGAAAGGTCCTGGGGAAACATTCTGCGATGGACAAGTTCTAACCATTATTTGGAGTGTTGATGACACTACTGAATTCATGTGTTGAAATTTATCAGACTGGACTCTTCAGACTTACAGGGGGCCGTGCACTGAAAGGCATCCTTACTAACCACTGTTAGAGCATGTGCTTTCTGATTTTTTTTTCAACAGTGGGAGGAGAGAATTCCAAAAAAGATGGCTGTTGGCATGCAAGGGATACAAGGTGTGGTTCCACACCTCTACCCACCTCCCATTTCCATCTAGCAACCGCCCTTGGGCGTGCATTTCACAATCTCCATTTTATCATGAAGAAACTGAGGCTCGATGAGATTGTGTGACTTATTTGGGATGCCACAACTGAGAAGCGTAGATCCGACACTGAAACCCAGGTTCCACCCACCATTTCGGGTCTTAGAAATTATAGGAATGCGTGGGGCTTTGACTTTGCAGAAGTGTCTCCAGGGATGTATGCTAGACAAAGAATCAATTACTGACCCAAATAGACCAGAAGTATAAATGCTTCTTTACTAATAATAGTGACATACCTTTACTATAACTCAAGTAGGTCACGTGATTAGCTGCTCCTCATCACTTGATATCAGATTTAAAACATGATGTAAATAACTTTCGTGATAATTGGGTAAACAGTTTAAAAAGGCTTTTATGTACGGAAAGTCTTAAAGGGGAGGGAAGAACAGGAACAGGACACAGTAGGGAGTGGGATTAATCTCCAGGTAACCAACCACTGGATTACTAGCCTCTAACAACCTCATCTCCCCGCCCCCAATGACAGGAGGACACGCCCAGCAATAGACCAGTCTAAACAAGAGGACAGGGGAGAAAACTGACAGTAGACAGGATCAGCGGCCTCAGTACAACCACAAACACCTAATATTAAATCTCCATCTAAACGCCTCCGTTTTTATTTAGATAAGATCTCATCACCCAAACAAGATTCAGTCTAGTGCAAATGGTGGAGCAGTGAAACAGACAACAGCAATCAACCAAAATGCAGAATATTTGCAACCCTAAAACGCTTACTCAAAATCAGGACAACCAAGTCTCTTCCCATCTCAAGGCTCAGGGAATCTTGTGGAAGAGAGGGCGGTATGATTATAAGAATCTAAAGATGGGGAGGTCCACCACTGCCCAAGAAATTCCATTCAAGGCAGGGCTGCTATATCCAGGATCTTACTGCAACAGGACTTGTCCTCATCAGACCTGCACAATGACTGACATAGCAACATGTCCCCATAGACTAGCGAGGAACTCAAGAGAAATAATTACATGCAGAGGAAACCTGAGGGGCTAGGGCTAGACAGGTGAAGGGGAGCACCCCTGTCAGTGGGTCTGATAGGGCCACTTAGTCTGCCACAGAGGCCTGAGTCCTACTAGAGCAGACAACCCGAAGGGAACCCTGGGGCCCACACAAGCACAGGCAGGAGGGGACAAGGACAATCACCTAGGATTTTTGTAAAACTAGAACAATAAAAAATAACTTTCATGATAAGACAAACTAGTTATGATGTACCACATGAAAAAAGAATCAGGTTGGGGCCGTGAGGTGGTCAGCATGTAAAGGTGCCTGTGCACTGATCCCCAGAGTCCACATAGTGCCCTAGCCACGCCTGTCTCACTACTGGCTTCCCAGGACTGGACTGTGGATGCACTTCCAGCAGCTACATGCATAGTGCTCTTCCCATTCTTAGATCTCTGCACTTCTGCTCAAATGTCCCTTATTAGGATTTTGCTTCATGAATTTTTTTGTGTAAAATAATAAGCTTCCAGTTTTATTCTTTTACCAAAAGGCTTTCTTCGTAGAGTTAATCCCCCACGACATTTAATATATATATTTTTTCCTATTTGTACTGGAATATAAGTTTCCTGAGTATAAGGGGCTATATCTGTTTACTTCCTGTAGTCTCCCAAACTTAGAGCACAGTGGAACACAATAGGTGCTTATGAGACACTTGTTAAAGGCATGAACAAGTACTAAGTGCAAAGGCAGGACTTGTCTTTATACTCAGATTCCCCAGGAATCTGACAGAAAGTTCAGTCCCAGGGGCTCATTACACACACACATTTGTTCAAATGTCCATTTCAACCACTTTTGACAAATGGTAGTATCCATCTAGTACAAAAAGGCCAACCGGCTGCATTTTTATTGCTTGGCAAATAAATCCAAGTCTGTTTGTAACTATGAGAAACAGGTTGTCTGGTAAATATGGTAGGAAAAAGAGCAAAACTGGTGGTTTGATTTCATTAGTCAGTGAAATCCATTAGCACATTTATCAATTAGTTCCAAATAACTTTCATTGTGGCGAAAGGCCACACACTGATGAGAATCAGTACTGATTTATTATAAAGGACACAAAGCAATTAAGAGTTCTAGGGCTTACATTTTGTTCTGCTGTTAAACTGGGTCCTTTAAGAAATTTATTTACCTGGATTATGCCTCCTGGATATCCTCTCCAGCAATGGTCTGAAAAGATCCTTGAATTTCCTCTCAAACACTTGTGTTTCAGTGGTAGAGGAGTGAACTCAAAGTACGTTCAACGACCTTCCTCCAAATTAAAGGTGGCTGACATTTAAACAAAAAGCAAGAGTAAAGTCTTGAGGTTTAATCAACCTGTCCCACAGGTTCCAGAACCTCTTGAGAAAATCACCTCAAACGTTTGTGAGACACAAAAATCGCATATATTGTCATAATAGCACTGTAGTACAAAGAAATGATTTGAAGAAAAAAAAAACTACGGAAAATTTATTATAAATAGACAAATCTCCAAAAGGTTGAATTTTAGAAGATATAATTCCATTTTTCCTGAGCATTTCTCCTCCCATAAGGCACTGTCTTAAGGCAACCTCTTAACTTCAACTCAAGACAAAAGAACCCCAAACACCTAACGGTGCATAGTCAAAGACCAGTCAGTCTCCTATCCACCTCACAGATTTTGCTTCCATCTGATTAGAGTTTTACCTACAGGGACAGTGGGTCAATGGGGTCTTCAGGAACCTGTCTACACCCCCAGAACAGAGACTGGAGCCAAGCCAATGCTTAGGTCTCCAGAAAACTGCACGTAAAGTTCTCTCAGTAGAAAGACCATACATTTTCTCTCAAACTTTCTTTCCCGTTCTGGGGACAATTAGTCTAAATGATAAAGTGCATCAATTTTCCTTTGAACCCTGGGGGCTCATTTAGGCAGAGTTCAAATGCAACCCAGCTCCCCAGGATTCTGTCCTTAGTACACTTTTCCCACTTGCCTCCTGGTCTGAGGAGCTAACAGCTATGTCCTAAAGAGTCTGGATAGTTCGTTCCAGCCCCTCTCTTCCTCAAGCTTCAAATTCTTAACTATCTGCCCCCAGGGAATCTTCCCACAGGCCTGATCTCCTCCTCTCCTCTCTGGCCTCCATTACTTCTGGGGTTCTTGATCTCACTTGGCTAAGGGTACCACCATCCATTTAGTCTTCCATCTCAACAGCTGGGAATAGTCTGGCTTCTTCACTCTGGGCCCATGAAGCCCCCACCGTTCTACTCACAATATCTCATGTGCTTATGCCTTCTCTGCAGCTCTACCATCTGTTTTGATTAATGTCTCCATATCTTCTCCCTTGGAAGACTGTACTGCCCCAAATGGACCCTCTTCTACCCCTGCAATCCTCACTGTCACTATCATGCACAGACACGTCTACTTGTTTTCACCATCCCTTCCCACATACATGTGGAATCAAAATCTTCTCCTGCATACAGACTGCTCAAAATTCTTCAGAAATTTTTCTCTACCTGCTATGCAAGGTCCAAACTTTACATAGAAGGAAGGGAATTTGTGCCCGATATGGTGAGTTTCTCATCACGTGAGCACTGTCTCCTTTCTTAATAACAGAGCTCAGATTTTTAGATGGAACATGGTTACTCTGAACACTGTACTTCTGGCACTCAATGCAGCTGGAGATCACTGTATGAACCAGTTCTGGCAAATAATGTGGTAGTTATTCTACAGAACTTCAGGAAGGCCCTTTGAAGGGGAATCTCAAGTTGGGAAGAATGCCCTCTAGCCTTTCTTCCTGCCTAGAACTAGAATTCAGAGATGACTCTTGGAGTTGTCTTGGCCTAAGAGGTGGCTGTGAAGGTGACAGGATAAGAACAACACAGAAACCTCAGTCTCCAATGGTCCCCTGGAGCTTCAGTGCAGAGCTGGATTGCCTGCTACCCCGACCATGGGCTAGCTGGCAGAGTGGGTCACGTGGGACAAGCCTGGATGGTTAGAACTTTCTACCTCCTCATATGCCAAGATATAAACAAGCCACATCGCAATCAGAGTCTTTATAAGAAAAATATGCTTCTCTGTGGGTTAAGCTTCTGCCATTTTAACATTTCTGGTGACTGGCAAAGGTATCAAATCCTAAAGGATACTGAGGTCAAATATTTAAGAATGGCAAGTCTTCCAGTCTCACTGTAGCAGCCTCCCTAGCCTTCTCCATGTCTCGGCCTTAGGCCCTAGTACTGTTTACCTTTGTGGTTTTCCCTTCTGCCCATCTGGTCACCCTACATGCTTCTCTGCTTTGCTCAAGCCCTGCAGGTCCTGATTATCTTTCCTCAGTTTCAACTTTCCACATTCAGCTCAGATGTCACTTCCTCCAGGAAGTATGCCCGAATGACATAGACTGAATGGCCATTCTCTTGTGCTCTCCCCAAATACCCTGGGTATCCTGAGAAGCTGAATGTGGAATTTTTCCCACAGGCTCATGTGTTAGAACACTTGGTCTTCCACTGGTGGCATTATCAGGGGAGGTGTAATCTCTGGGACCATGGGCTAGCTGGCAGAGTGGGTCATGTGGGACAAGCCTGGATGGTTAGAGCTTTCTACCTCCTCATATGCCAAGATATAAACGAGCCACATCGCAAGCAGCCACCACCACAGACCAAGCTGCAGTGAACTACACCATGCCTTCCCTATCTGATGGTCTGGAATGAACCATGAGCCAAAACAATTCTTCCTCCCCTGAGTTGCTTCTTTTGTCAGGTACTTTTATCCTTGCAGTGAGAAAAGTAACTAATATACCAGGCATACTCCAATTGTGAAATCCATCTGCCATTAGTTGTCTATGTGTTATCCTTCTCAGCCCACATAAAGTCTCAAAAGCAGACTTACACGCACTTATTCAGGTCTAGACCTCCTACCTAATGCGTCAGTCAGCGCGTTCTCACCTCAGTGAAATGGAGCAAACCGTGCTGAGTAGCTCAAAGCGCCTGACTAACTCTTTACATCAGCTGTGAATGTGAAAACTCATCACTTTTTCCATTTTCTATATGAACTATCAACTGCAGATGAACCATCATCATAAGAGAACATCTATGATGAGAAGCAATTTATTGGTTAGATCTTAGACCCGAATTTCTTCGGGTGTGAAAAAGAACTTGTCCTTAGGGAATCCTCCAAGGCCCCTTCTGTATCTAATTCCTAATGATGCTTTTGTTGGGCATAAATACACAGACCTGGATGCAAGGACCTCATGATGACAGGACGGCTCCTCTAGGGATTGGCAACATGACCAGCCTTACCTAACTCTCGAATAAATTACTTATGAGGTGTGTCTAATAAAATAATGAAGGCATCAGATGACTGCGGCTACTCTGGGATGATGGGATGCCAGTTGTGGGAAAATAAACCTCTGAGACTCCCTTGAAAATCCCCAAGCTGGTCACGCTTCTTCAAGATACTGGGAGCCTGCATTTGCTATTCTTTCTGTCTTGAATACTCTTCACTTCCTGCTAATGACCTCAGTCCAAGAGTCACTTCTTAGGAAAATCCTCTCTCTTCTCCCAAATCAGATGGGAATTCCCTTGGGAGCCTCTTAGGCAAGACCCTGGATTTCTCTATTTCATTGCACTGGCCACCACTGCAATTTGATCACTTGCTTGATATATTTCTGCCTCACTAGACCATCCTCTTGGCCTGGGAGCACTTTTTATTTTTGCTCATCATCATGCTTGTGTCCTTGGCAGAGAGTTGATGGTCACTGACCTCTTGGTGAATGCTCTCCAGGGGCCATTCATGGGAAGAGAAAAGGTTGAGTGAGTGCTTTCCCACCAGGAAAGACAACGTTACAAAGGGGTAGGGGGAGTCAAGCAAGTTCAGTTATCTAGAGAGCTCTGAGCTCTTCATCACAGTTGTGGAAAAGGAGTCATGGCCAACGGTCACTTTCTAGTGATAGTGGAAGAATCGTCACTGCGTAAGACCACCAATGACGGAGCAAAGGGCAATGAGAAACGAGGTGACAGGAATGGAGCCGAAAGGCTTGGGAAGGAGGGCGAGCAGCCAAAACCTCACGTGAAAGTTACTCATGCACTGAAAGTCCTGTGGCTAGCACTTCTTGAATAAGCAAGGACTATACAGAAATAACAAATGACAATATGTAGCTGTGTTTGCTGTAAGCAAGTAAAAAAAGAGTAAACCTACTTCTCAGCATAGAAAGAATGGTGTTATCAGATGGCAAAGGGAAAGCAGAGTTACTGAGACCACCATTCTTATCTAAAGTTTTTTTTTTCTCCCTTTCTCTGTTACTCGCTAAGCTCTCTGATCTCCTTCTTACCCTCTTCCTCCACTTCCAGACTGTCATGGGGATTCTCTCCCTATTCTCTCTGACTTTAAGCCATCTCTTCTGTTCTAACGCTCTCTGATCTTAAGGTTAAATTATGGCCCTCTTGGCCACCAGGCCCTCAACTCAAAGTAAGCTCCTGTTTCTTTAGTCTCAAAAAAAAAAAGAAGAAGAAAAAGGAGGAGGAGGAAGAGGGGATTTTTCTCAGTGGTGTTAATAGGAAAACCATAAACGTGGCATCCGATTCTAATATAATAAGGTAACCCCAACAAAAACCCCATTACAAAATTCTGCGTTCAAATGAAAGACATCAGGGGAGTCTGTGAGTCTGCTGATAAATGCTGAGGAGTAAGGGACATCCCAGGAGACGGGAGGCAGAGATATTGCTCCAGTTTTCCAGAAAGGGAGAGCCATGGGGAGCCATGACTCAGGCACAAAACATCTACCACAGAGTCAGCACAGAAGAGATTTGGAGACGGATCCCTTGTGACTCCCTAGCCAAGGAAACACTGATCACAGAGGCGACCTCACTGAGCAAAGCTACACTCAGTAAGTTTGGATGACAGCCGTGTCTGAGTCAGCTGGCCCCCTGCACCCCCAAGGCTAATCCTGAGAAAAGAATAGGGATAAGTGATGTCAAACAGTGGCCACTGTGTTCAGGGCCGAGCTTAACAGAACTTTTCTTGGAGGGAACCCACTAATCTTTCCAAATTCTAAATTTGGAAAATGGATGGGTGCATGACTCTGTGGTGGCTGCCTGTCCAGGAATTGATTGATCCTGAGCATTGTAAGAACTTTTTTTTTTTTTTTAAGAGGCTTACTCAAAGGAGATTTTCAGTGAAGGTTAATATACTACTCTACGTCTAAGAAATGAAGTCGTGTTCCCAGTCTGGCTATCAGCCTCTGTGGGGCAAAGCTGCTTCTTTTCTGTGGGCTGGCTCCACATCTGGAAATGGGAAGGTATCTGGAGCTTCCGGTTGAAATGCTGATTATCACACAAGCAGCCACGAAGTGGACAAGCTCATACAGGGCAAAGTGTGTATGGAGACCATGAAGTGCAGCATAGTAAGTGGGCATTAAAATTAAAATTCCTATAAACTTCCTCACCTGACATATTGCAAGAAGACACTCCACATTTTGTCAGAAACAGGAAAGCACAAACACGTGCTAGTTGGCTCAAGCTGGAATGTCAGAGATGGCTGAGTCTCTGACATTTACTGCAACATGGTGGCAAAAGGCAGCCGTGGATGCCTCTCAGTTTTCCTAACTTTTCTGAATGGATTGATTTACTCTGGAAAAAGTTTGGATGCCACATGGGGACTGCGCATGAGCACTGTCATCCAGGTTCCTGGTCAGGCCAGAACGCTGGGATACAATCTTTTTTTCCCTTGACCAGAGCTGATCCAGACCCCTGGCTTTGGTTCCTTTGCAAAATGCTCCACTGTTCACCTGCATCTTCGAGTCAGTGAGAGCAACAGGTTGAAATGAACAGATGTGACTGGCCTGACATGGTCTCCCGCACAGGCACAGTCAATGAAGAGAGAAATCCATGCTGGAGAAAGCATGACCTTGTAAGGTCCTCCTTGACAATAACTTCCAGAGGATACCATCTTTGTAACCTGCTGGAAAATAAGCCACACACCACCAACCTCCCTCCAAGAAAAAGAAAAATTTCTAAAACAAAAACAAACAAACAATGAAGAACTCAGACAGTTCAGAGGAATCTTCTGGAGAGATCATTTTAGCTCTGACAAAGGCCATCTTGGGACACATAGGACAAATGAGGCTTTCTGATGTTCCCAAGTTTCTCCCTGGATTCCTGTATCAAATTCACACCCTCTGTGACCCAGCTGTACCCTTGACTGTGAATGAATTCCAAATGTCTTGGCTTTCTCAGTCTTAGCCTGAAGACTCTGCTCCTAGCCAGGGGCCTGATGGGATTAAATTATCCTGTGAAACAAATCCACAGGATGAAAATAGCACTGGAATCTATCCTAATTAAATGTGCTCCCTTCAGAGTCAACGGTATCAGTTAGAGCCCGAACATGGAGATGGAAGTGCGAGAGGCGGTTAAAGCCGGTTCTCGGAGCCAAGTCACAGACAGCATGAACCGAAGGAAACTTCACCAGAAACGGCACCAGCTGTGATGTCCACGCACTGGATTACATTGAAGCGAGGAGCTGTGGAGGCAGTGCACTGCCAGGAAGGCCTTAGGGAGTCGGCCACTTGCGGTTAAGCCTTCCCCCTCGTCTCCATTTCAGCCTTTTTATTTTTTTCTCTTCCATGATTGAAAGTTATCCTAACATTGAAATATTAATAAGATACCAGCCCGCCAGTGATACCCTCCATCTTTAAGTCTCCCCTGGGAAGACTAGCTGAGTACTGCATGGTTAAAGGCACAGTTTGAATTCTGGCTTCATGGCCTACGACTCGTCTGGTGATTATATCTTCTAAGACTCGATACTTCATCTACTAATATCACTGTTAATATCATAATAATGTTAAGACTAGGGGACAAATACAGGTAATTACTTGAGCCTGGAATATGCGCAGTTTAGCTCTTGCTGCTGAAAATGCTATTCTGATTCACCACAGAAATCTGTGTCGACTAGAGAAGCCATTATTCTTGAAAGTGAATGTAAAAGAGTGTCTTTGGGTAAACAGAGTAGAGATGGGTAGTTTGTTTTTTTTTTTTTTTTATGGGTTTTATTTCTTTTTTTTATTAAAAATTTAATTATACATTTTAAAATTTTTTACCAGTTCCCTCCCTCCCCCCTCCTCCCCCTCCCCTTCCCCCAGTGCTTCCCCCCCAATTCCCAGAGATGGGTATTCCAACCAGGAAATTCTTCACATCAGTATTCACGCTTCCAACATGAACACAAAGAAACAGCAATTGCACCACTAGAGAAGAGGTATGTGTAGCAACTAAGTTAGAATATGATTTTGAGTAGGAGGATTCTGACGACAGGAGAGGAAAAAAAAAAAAAAGGAAAATTCCAACATAAAAATCACTGACGCTATTTCACTCTCACATTCCCCACCAGCTCTGTGGGGGATGTTTCAATCATCAACCAGATTTTTTGCCCATCCAAATTGCAGATCAAAAGATTGTATCACAGAATGAAATCATGCATTATTGCAGGGGGCTACAAATGACGAAGACTATCAAACAGGGTACTGCCCACTGGACTTGGCTGTGGACTGGTGAGACCACTTCATCTGACCTCAGGATACTGCCCACCAGACTTGGATGTGGACTGACCTCACCATCATTATAGTCACTTGGTGCCGTTATCCACACCCCCATTCAGCTAAGATGCAGATTCTTTAAACACAGTGGAATCCCAGAAGCCAATTCACTTCAAATATGAAAATAGAAAAAGGGAAGCAACGACATATCCGACACATTATGGGGCTTGGGTACCACAAACTCTGAGCAAATAACAGCTGAACCAATCCATGAATAATTTCTTCTGAGTCACTAGTTTATGGATCCAAATGGGGCAAACTTTAGCTCGGGGGCGGAGCTCATCTCCACGTCAGCTCATTTATGCTAATGAACACTTAGATCTTCTGTGGGTTTCATTGCAAAACACTTCAATTGGTTATCATGAGAAATGACGGGCCAGGGTCAAGCCAGGAGATGGGCAGTGAGTAAATCAGAAGGGCCCAGCCTCCCAAACTCACCGGTAGATGATACCCTTCTCATGTAGGAACATAAGTGCCGAAATGATCTCTGCAGCGTAGAAACGGGCTCGGGCTTCATCAAAACGCCGGGACTTCTGAATGTGAAACATCAGGTCGCCTCCGTTCACAAACTCCATCACAAAAAACAAGCGATCCTAGACGCGAACACAGGGTAAAGCGATGAGCCTGAGGTTCATCAGCCGCCTGGACTGGCAGGGGAGAAGGTTTTCTTAGCAGGGGTATTTCACGGAATGTGCTGACGGTGGGTCAGGGAGCAGGGACTGGCTCCACGGGCCTCAGACCCTCTGGAGGAGTGGGACACCTGGATCCTCTCTAGAAAACTCGACACGAGCTTGCCTTTCTGTATCACTGATGCTGGGACACTTTGTTTCCAGTTCTGGCTTTGGGCCTTACTGTGTAAGGGAAGGGAGCATGCAGGGTTAATCACAGAAGTAAAGGGCGTGGGACAGGGGCTTCATTCCCTATGAATGGGCAGAAAACAAAGCAAAGGTAGAGAGCCCTTTGGAGAAAGCAACCCAACAGAAGTCCAATCAATGGCCGCCTCTGAGAAGCCACCCCATTAGAAAGTCCTCTGGTGCTTCAGAAGACCACGAGTCAGAAGATGTAAAATAGGTGGGGGGCCACCTGCGGGGATTCTTACCAGGTAAGGAGAAACCAACTCCTAAAACATTTCCTGCATAGTAACCTGGAGACTACGGAGGTGGTACACTAGTCGTGGACAGTAACCCTGACTAATGGGAGAACAGCGTGAAGTCCCGACTAAAAAGCCACGGCCCTAAGATGCACAGGGTAAAATGGCTTGGTCCCCAGGCCTCTAACATCAGTGTGTTTCCTCACTCGCTGTCTTGGGCATGTATTCAGTTCCTGGTGAGCTAGTGATGAATGGGATGCTGGGGGATTCAACGAAAGGCCACAGACTTTAAGCAGGTGTGACTCTAGTTTCAGGAAGATTGCTGCAAGAAACTGAGTACTGCAAACTGAAACACAAAACAGAACATCCAGGGTCTGGTAAAAGCTGTGAAGGAGAGGCAGAGGAAGCAGGGACATGTGGCTTCTCAAGTGAGGGTCAGAGGAGATGGGTGGTCAAGTGATCTGTGTGCAGAGGTCTACGGAATGAGTGCCATCCATTCGGGACCAGGGAGACCCTGTTTGGAGTGGGTGTGTGGGGAAGTCACTTGGGGGAAGTGGTGTCCTACGAATGGATGTCTACGCGCACTCGCCTATCTTTATTTGCAGTTTTAAATACTTAGGGCAGGTCAGTTAAGCAATGGAGGGAGTCTGGGAGCCTGGCTTCCCTCCCTGCTCACTGCTCACAAGCAGATCCCTACCAGAAGACCCAGTGACCTGGGACCTACTAGTCCTTATCTTAAGTGATACCTAGATAAAGGAGAAAAGAACCCTGTATTTTTCTTTTTAATCTGTTGTACCTTTGTCAACAAAACTCATGGATTTAAGCATAAAAACAAATGGTAAGATTCACAAAACAGTAAGAAATACCACCCACAGCACAACTCTTTAGATTGCCCAATTGAAGCCCAAGGGAAGACTATGCAAATATGCAAACTAACTATCTACGGAAGCCAGGGACCCTCATTTGAATGTAGCTGACAAGAGGACAGGCATGGATGGGTTGGGCTCAGATGAGCCGCGCTTGGTATTTTCTCCATGGGGCAAATTATCAAACGTGTAGGAACTAGGGTAAGACTCCAGGAGGCAACTCCGGAATGTCACCTGTGCTGGAAGTTCTCATGCTGCCCGTGGAGGGGGAGCTGCAGGGGCCCTGATGAAGACTAGGATGAGAAAGCCACAGCAGCATCCCTGAGCGAGTTAAGTCAGCCACACATTTTTGTGACCCATCACCTGTCCACTGCCTTCAGGATGAGGTTGGCAGGCGCGTGAATTCCAATTGCCCTGAACATTTGCATATTGGAAGTAGGTCAGTAGGTGAGAGCCACTTGGAGGCTGTCATAGGTCAGTGTCCTTGGTAAGAGTTTTTAAGGCAGTAGGTAGTCATCACAAGATAAGGGTATCCTGAAGGAAGTTTTACTCACTTCTAAAACACACAGAGACACACACATACAATCTTTTTTTAATATTCAAAGTCTAAAAAAGCAAAGCTCCCGATATTGGCATAGGAACTGTTTTCCTCTCGTCTTGCTCATTCTTCCCAGCTACCCACAACCCCAAGGGCAGATCTCAGAGAACCCACAGAATCTGGCACGTCTTCTCTACTGTATTCCAGGAAAAAAAAGGGTTAGTGCTTAGAAAAATGGTCAGTGCCCTTGATTCTTTCCATTCGGACACTCATTTCTAGCCTCCTCTCTGGCACTAGCTGAGGCACAGGGTGCTACTCACAACCCCAGGGACTACAATCAACTCGAAAGCAGGCAGGAAGTAGAAGGAGATGGAGGCGAAGCAGCCAGAGGCAATGAAGTCACTGAACTGTCCTATCAAAGACCTCCAGTCACGTCAAGGTACAAAAATCAAAAACATGTTTATGGACCTCTGCGAAGTGTGTGTGTGTGCTTCCCCGCAAGGAAACCCTCTGGTGGCCTGAACTTCTACTTATATAGTGAAAAGATTGATATGCGTGTTGTAGGGTGGAGTGGATTCCACGGCAATTTCTCTAACATTAATGCTCTAGAGAATATTGACAAAATAAACCTCTAGCATTTAGAAGAAGAGATCTACTCAAGTGGTATGTGGGGTGCAGGTAGGATAAGAGATGAGATACAAGAAATAGAATTTTATTAAGCACTGGCACCAGGATATTCTCTGGCAAGTGTGATGATATTACTGCTGGTAGATCGCATGAAGACATTCTCAGCTTGAAGGAGAATGAGAAGGTTCAGGAAGAATGCAGTTAGAGCTGAAAGCACACATACGCAGAGAAAGGACAGTGACATCCCCAGCTTCCGTTAATAGACACCGTCATTCACTTACTGGATTCCATTACAATCTTAAGCCCAGAGCCTGGGGTGAAACAGATGGCAGCTGTGGGACGTGGCTTGAAAGACTCAAGGAAGTACTAGGACATGCTGTGCATAATAAAACATCAGCGACAAACCAAATCGCTCCAGTGACATATTAGCCCTGTGGAATTAGCTCCACCAAACACCAGAAGGCCTTTTCCACAGTAGAGACCTCTACGAAGTTCTACAAGGAGGCAGGCAACAACCTCTCACCTACAGCTCCACTTGGCATCTGGGCGATTAGGAACTAGCATTGCTAGTTACTTGGCAAACACTAACTCATGTCTCACAGACTCTACCATAAGGCAATTAGATGAAGCACTTTTGGGGAATCCTGTATTAGGGAGGGACTGCGTGGTGGATTAAGGTGACTGAGTCACTTCTAGAGCAAAGACTTTGATCATCCCACCCTCTGCAGGGGTGGCTGGGAGATTCCTTCTGTATTTAAATCTAGGTGCGAAGTCATTTCAGTTTTCCTAAAATCCAGTTTCCTAGAAGCCAAGCCCTAGTGTCCGCAGAGGTCCGCCCTTGGCTTGTCCGCAGAGGTCTACCCTTGGCTTGTCCGCAGAGGTCCACCCTTGGCTTTGGCTCCTCCAAAGCAGATCTTTCCCACTATGTGGTAGGAAAGATGAGATCCAGGAGAACAGTTACACTTCTGCTCTCAAGCCAAGTTCTTTGTCTGTCCCTTGTGCTGTCTTTGGTCTCTGATTCAATATACTGAAAATACAAGTCATTAACATGAGATGATGAACACCTGGGGGAATAAAAGCAACTCAGAAAATTCCCTTTGTCCCTGCCACGCCCAGTATTAGTTACAGGCACAGAGGTCAACAAGCTGGTGCATGGTAATAATAGAATTCCTGTTGTCACCTGCCCTGGTTCCATTAACCCACTGTGGCCTGTGCCAACTCTCTACTCTGGCTTTCCTGCCAGGGCTGCTGTTTCCATAGGCAAAAGGGCTGATAAAAATCACCCCTCAACTGATAATGGCTGTCAGCTGCAGGCAGTTCTCAAAGTTCCTCATTAAAGAGGGTTCTTGGGCATTGAAATTGATGAACAGCCAGATAAGATAAGCCCTGGGTAGGTACAAATGGTACAAATGACACGACGGCACTGTGTGAGTTGCCTGATCGCAGGGTGACTGGAAGGCACTTCTGGAGGTACCTGTTCAGAGATGGCAGAAATGGCAGCACCCTTCCTTCCCTAAGGCTGCCCAGGGCCCACGGTCACTGCTGCTCAGCTTCCCATGGCCCGCTAATGGGACAAGCCTACTTAGTTTTCTTTTTTTTTAAAGTTTTAATGTGTGTGTGTGTGTGTGTGTGTGTGTGTGTGTGTGTGTGTGTGTGTGTGTGTGCGTGTGTGTATGTGTGTGTGTCAGAGGGTACTGTGCATGCCTATGAACCCCCAAAGGTAACTTAGGGAGTCATCATTGCTCTATCTCCTCTTGGCTTTGCACTGGAGTTTTCCTAGGCTCGACACCAAGTACAGGGCATAGTCATTTCTGCCTGGTGTTTTTTTACGTGGAATCTGGGATGTGAACTCAGGTTCTACTACTTGCAAGGCAGAGATTTAACCGTTGAGTCATCTCTCCAGCCTACCTATCTAATTTTCCAGAGTGTCTTTCTCAAAAAATTCAAATGGAGTTGAGGAAGCTTAATTTGCTCTGGGCTGTATGCAATGAGGAAATGCGATTCAGGAAGCAAAGAGGCTGCCTTGCTGGCGTGAACCTTTGAACTGGCATATTATAGAAAAAGCCTGAATGGATGATGGATGGATGGACGGATGGATGGATGGATTTACAGATGAGCTGATGGATAGATGGGGATAGATGGATAGTAAGATGGATGGTTGATGCAAAGAGAAGAATGAAGTAGGAATGGAATGAGACAAACAAACGGAGAGATAGGAGAAGCAAGAAGACATCAGGGCTTCCACAAGATGTATCGTATACCTCTGGAACTTTATTTTATTTTATTTTTAAATTTTTTTATCATTTATTCAATTGTGCATATGCATGTGTGCGTATGTGTGTGTATGTATGTGTGTGTGTAGAACCACAGACGAATACGGGAACTACTCCGCCCTACCAGGACCAGAAACGCAGGCCACCCCCCCCCCCCCGCTTCCGCCTGGTGTCTATACGTGGGGTCTAGGATCCGAACTCAGGACCTTCCGCCTGCAAGGCAGAGGCTTAACCCCTGAGCCACCTCTCCAGCCCCTGGAACTTTATTTTTAAGCTATCCTTTTTGCATAGCCTTAGGTAAGTTTTCACTGCTACCAGGAAAATTTTAAGCAAAAGACACACCCGTGTTTAAAGGGCAAGAAGGATAATAACACCTCCAGCAACAGTAGCCATGGAAGGACCAGCCCGAAGCAAAGAGCTTCTCACAGAGCTAGGCCCTGTCCAGAAAAGAGTTCAGCAAATAGATTGTATTGGTAGAGGCTAGAGCTACAATCCAGACCTTATGCCTAATGCCAAAGTATCTGGTGTCACTGAAAGATTGTCCAGTGAAGGATCTTGGGCTGTGGGGTCATGATGCTTAGCAGCCACAAGCAGCTCCTCGCTCAGAACTTATATGGCAAAACAGGGATCATAAGCTGGTAACACGCAAGGTCTATGGGGACTAGGTGAGTTACACTAAGAGTTTTGAGTAGTACCTAGCACACAGTAAATGCTTAAAGAACGTTAGCAACTGTCTTTGCTGTGCTCATCCCTTGAATCATAGTTCCACCACCATGGCCCTATGGCTGGAACCGCAGCCTACTCTGTGCCAATCTGCTATGTGCAGTGGATAGTGGAGACAGTGCCTCCCACACAGCCTTTCTGATAGGCAGAGGTGCACACGCATGCACACACACATACAGGTACATACACGTAGGCATGCACACCCATAGAGACACACAGATATATAGGCATGCACATACATGCATGCACCCACATGTGTAATATAAACAATGGTTACAACTCTCAGTGTTGTGGGACACTAGAGGATCTTGGGCAAGTAGAGGAGGCTTAATCATACCTATAATCCAGGAGAGGCATGTGGATCAGGAGTTCAGGGCCATTCTGGGTTGCATGAGACCCTGTCTGAAAAAAAATATAGAAAGGTCCAAGGAAATGGAAGGACTCCAAGCCTTACTGCTGGGCTACAGAGACATTCCTAAGGCCATGTGGCAATGACTTTGACTAGGTTAAGAACTTCTTTTGGGAAGTGTTTGCTAAGGAAGGAGTTAACAACACCAGCTTCATAACTCAATAATAACAACTACCAAGGTCTCCATTCCATCAGGTTTTCAATTTCCTAATATTGGTTTTAATTCTCCTATTTTCCTCTTTGAGGACTTTACAACCATACAAGGCACAGTTGCAGAGCAAATGTGTTTCTCTGTGGCCTGCAACATGTTAGTGTAAGACTCTCACAGTAGCTACTTTTTCCCCTCCTCTAGAGCTGACTTGTTCTAAGCACATTGCAAAAGATTTCTGTTTAAAATTATACTCCATAATCCTTATGATTTACAAATGTAAATCTGACTTGAATATATGTGGTTTAGGAGAGTGAAATGTTTTGAGTAGAAACAGTCATGATATACTGGGCCGCAGTGAGGATGGAAATCACCTTTGGAAAAAAATTCATAGAATAGCTGCTACATTTAGAGTCATGAATAATTTAGTTATTGCTTTAAGGCAATGTTGAACTAGAAGCCAGATATATATGTATTCCCTGTATCAAAACTGCAGATTACTTTAGAAGCTGTGGGCAAGAAGAAATCTTCAGCCCTATGCTGCACTTCTTCTAAGTATTACCGCTTCATTATTTTTCTCTGACAAAATCATCAGTAGGGTGAATGAGGAGTTCACAACAGGAAGCAGATACTGACGTAAAGAGGTCATAGTCAAAACGCACCCTTGTGAGGAAATCTGATTGCACCATACCCAAACTGGAAACCACTTGAATTTAACCACATTGAGAACCATTTCAAAGGTTTCACAGAAGGAACAATGAGACAGTCTAATGGCTTCATCTTTTCTTTTCTTTTTTGTAAATCACTTTGCATACCCTGTAAGAGGCTAGAAGTTAATCCCATCACCTAGAAACACTTGTATCAAGTCCACTGATACATCTTGTCAGAACAAAGTTGAGTCTCTGGCAAGGTGAGGTTGAGCCTTTGGGAAGGTGAGGGATATGTATCTCCAATACAGTGAATCCTTAGGGTTGTGGTCTTCAAATTTGCAGAGATGTGTGGCTCTGTTCAAAGGCAATTGTGCTGCTGGTAGCCAGTCCACAGAATAGCTACTCTCATAATGAGTCCTTATCAGATCACTGGCATCTACACCAGACGAGGGTAAGAAGCCAGCAGTTGAACACGCCATGAAGCACACAAGGCAGGATGCTTTTTAATGCCTAAATGGGCAGTGAATGTTGGATCAGGGACAGCTCCTCATTCCAGGAGAGCTTCCTGTAGCAACTCTTGTCCTTATAAATTTTCCCACTAAGTCTTCACTCAGTATGTTTCATGGAGGATAGAAACCTTTAAAAACAAGAGCCCAGAAGTTAAATGGTAATGTGTTTAATAGTGCCATACATACGCACAGTATCTGGATTGTGGTGAGAGTTAATAAGTGCTTAAGGAACTAACACAACAGGAGAGCATTTTCGTTTCTTATCAGATTTAAGGCAGAACTTGAAGAAAATTGAAACACACCACCAAAATTACTGGACCAACCATTTCATGTAAGTGAAGTGCAAAGAAGTGGGGTCCCTTGGCACAGTTAAAACAGCGTGTAGGGCTGGGCATGGTGGTACATGCCTGTGAGCTCAGCGCTCAGGAAGCTGAGGTAGGAGAAGATAGAATTCCAGGATATCTTTAACAACTGGACCTGTCTCCAACCATCCAGCCAACCAACCAACCAACCACAACAACCACATTACACGACAATTTATGGACAAGTTACAGAAGACAACCAGATCTTCTCCATATGTCCCTTTCCCTTTACAGAGCTTTTGCTTTTCTATTTATTCTATGTTCATAATCCTATGTAATTACAAAGTTTGACAAAAAAAATGAATAAAATGCAAATGTCACCACAAGCCTGACCAGAAGAGAAAGAACCCCAAATGCCACAGAAACAAATTATGTAGGTTTTTAGCTTCCAAAGACCTGGAGAGTTGAGGGCAGGCAAAAAATTTACAAGGTGATTTAAATTAGATTAATTTTGCCCTTAGGGCCTAATTATACTTAACACTCTATAGCATTTTTTAAATAAAAAGGAGGAAATGGGAAATTATTCTTTTTTCACTAACATCACATAATGTTTCCTGATATCATTAGTCATTCAGACCATATTTTTTCCAGTAGTTGCATACCACTCTCAATGCCATGTCTATGAACTCCTACAATTAGCTGGAATTCGAACCAAGTTAACAGAGATCATAAGATATGGTATTAGTAGCATAGTCACTAGAACCATGACAAGGGTCACTTTTGTCAGCCCGGAAAAACTACCATCTCTGAGGAGGTGACTAAACATGGTGTTTTCATGTGGATTGGCTAATGAATCATTTAGCCATTACTAACCTTTGGAGTCCCTTCCCAACCCAGTGGTAGAAAAAGGCATTTGAACTGTATCGTCTGATGAATGAATGAATGAAAGAAAAGAAAAATTCTAAGACACACAAGATTGTTCAATGGAAGCTGGTGATCTGAATTCAATCCCAGAAGCCCACACAGTGGAAGAACTAGCTTCCAATTTTGACTCCTGCCACGTGCCATGACATAGATATATGTGGGTGTTGTCTCTCTTTCTCTTTCTTCCTCTCAAATAAAGAAATTAATTAAAAAATGATTATTGCCTGAGTGCTAAAACTTAAGCACAAATAAAGCATCTTATGTGATTATTCTCTTAAAAAAAAAGTGGACACTGAACAAAAAGAAAAAATGATCAAGACCATTGTCAGTGCAAATGTCTTTATAAAGATTTTGGTTTTACACCAAGTAGAAGCAGGTCCACTAAAGATATTCATACTATAGACTTTGTTTGTATAGGGTTGCAGAAAAGAAGAGTAAAAATATTCACTCATTTATGTGGATTGCCTTTGTGATAGATATGTTTAAACTTAGGAACTGGGAAAGAAGTTGACCTGTGGAAGAATTAGGCACTTTTTTTTTTTTTGTCTCTTGGGAGGTATTGTTATGGATACATTCACGATCAAATGGCTTACAGGGGAAGAGGGGTTTTATTTTGGTTTATGATTGCCCAATTACAGTTCCTTGTCTAGCTTGGCAGGAGATCCCACACCAACACCAAGGACCAAGGGAACTGGCCCAACAAATCCACAGGACTGCTGAAAGGGACAATCCTCACTTGCCAGACCCGCATGTCTGGCCGAGTATACAGAAGGATGCCAACTTTCTCAACCAGCCCCCCTCATCTTATTTACTTCCCCAGAGCAGCTAATCCCACCCACCGTGGACTAGGCCTTTCCCATTAGCTAGACAAGCTCTTGCAGATTCACTCCAGGCTTAATGCTACAAATGTGCTCAGAGTTCGAATACCTAACTGTCAAGTCACTACTTGTACCTAACTATGAAAGGAGTGACTCTGTCTTAGACTTGTCTCATTAATTTTGCCTCGTTGAAAGGGTAGAAAATTTCACTGGAGGCTAGTAAGCTTGCTCAGCGGGTAAAGGTGCTTACTGTGCGAACCCAACAATCTGTGTTTGATCTTTGAAGTGTACAGTGTGGAAGGCAAGAACCTACTCTCAAAAGTACTCTGACCCTAACATGAGCACTGTGGTATGCACGCCCTTCCCCCACAAGTTAAAAAAAAAAACACAAAAAGAAAGGAGGACAGGTCGAACGTATCATTCAACACAAGTAGCCGATGTCTGCGGTGGCTAGGTCTACTTTTAAATATCCAGACATGGGGCTGGAGAGATGGCTCAGGGGTTAAGACTGTCTCACAAGTAGAAGGTCCTGAGTTCGGATCCCAGGTCCTACATAAAAACAAGTGGAAACAATGGCAGCCTGTTTTTCTGGCCTTGGTGGGCGGAGCCTGGGAAATCCCAAAATGAAGCAAAAAGGAGGTAGAAGCGATCCAGGATGATTCCCCAATTTGCCCTTGGTCTTCCACAGAGACACACAGTCCCTCTGATACACACACACACACACAAAATAAATAAAATATTAATAAATAAATAAATATCCTTGGCTTTGAAGACCAAAGCATTTAAAGTATCTTCTATTTTAAGTTGAAATAACATTTCCATATATAGGAAACAAAAGACAAAAAACTACACATTTTCTCTCCTACAAAGTACACTCACTGCTGTTAGCACATATTTCCATACTGGTTTGGAAATGTTTCTTAAAGCTTTGATTATTTCTGTTTGTAAAACCCAGACTTGCGTACCCCACACAGGGTAGAACTCTGACTCACGGACAGGACTCCCTGTGAGCTCCCAGTGGACACGTGGCTGTCATAAAAGTCACTGATTCCAGGCTAAGGAGACGCCTCAGTGGGAACAGGGCTTGCTGCTTAAGTAGGAGGACCTGAGTTCTGATCACAGAACCCATGTAAAAGCCTGGTGCACTGGTGAGGACTGTAATCTCAGTGCTGGGAGGAAGAGGATGGAGCAGGAGGTCCCCAAAGAATATGACCAGGCAGTTGAAACAGTGAGCCCAAGTTCAGTAACAGACCTCTCCTCAAAACAAGGTAGGGAACTACACAGCACGGCATATAACATCTGGACCTCCCTCGAATGGCACACACACACATACACACACATACACACACACATATACACATACACATATATACACACACATACACACACACCACCTACATCCATACACACAGGCACATGCATGCATACAATATCTACATACACACATATGCGTACTGTACCAAAAGATACACATACACACAGGCATATGCAAATATCACTACAGCCCCCCCACATGCAATCATATACAGGAACATAAATATAAACACACACACACACAGATCTAACACCTTGTCGATAAAGTGATAGCAGTGTGATTAAACATGTAAACAAGAGAAGCTGTGCATTCTGTTTCTGACACCACCCACTTTGAACTCACACTCAGCAAGCTTCTCTTCAGCTTCCTGGTGCCCGAGGCGCTGATTACCCTGATTACGCCAGGTGCTAGCCTGGTCCTTGTTCACATTAAAAAGATCCTGAGTTCTTCTTCAGCCTCCTCCAGAGCAGGGGCCCTGTCCCAGCATGCACCTGCAGTACAGACACGGGCAGTTGTCTCAATAGTAACTCTGCCTTTCTATAAACCCAGAAAAAAAAGATAATGCATACGCTTTAATCAGGGAGACTTTAAACACTTTGGTTGGCAGCCCGCTAGGGAACATCTGGTAATAACTTGGAGACACCTGACCTGAAGATGCTGCTGAACACCCCACAATACACAGGACAGCCCCCAGAAGTGGCTTATCCCACCACATGGTAGAGAGGAAGCAATGTTGCACAGAACAAATATGCTGATGGAAATTCACCAGTCCTGAGATTACCAAAACCATCTGATCTGTGGGTGAGGGTCAAAGGATGGGGGCTGAAGCTCTGAGTGATGGAGAACAGAACTTTCTACGGCACGTCTATCCTGAAGCCCAAGTAAGGAGCGACTAATCAAGCAAAAGACAGTCCCACACCCTGCGGGCTTCCAGAAGGGAAACTAACCAAGCCCCAAGCCAGCTCTGCCTCAGTAGTCCGTGTTTCCTGGTTGCCTCGATCTCATCCTAAACATCTCTCGCCATCAGTAGATGGATGTTGATGCAGAAGCTGTAGGCAGTGGCTAGTCTTCACTTTGTTTCCTCAGGAAACATCCAGGACACTGAACAAGGGGGTGAGAAGGAATTAGCAAAGAAGAAAGTGCGGAACTGCTTCCTGAGGCGCCATATAGAAATGGAATCGTGTGCCCGGATGAAGGGGAAGTTGGCTGGCAGGACTCTCCTGCTTTGCCAGGGAATTACATATTGTATCTTAATGCTTAGACAGTGTCACACCGTGAAGATGGAATTAAGAGACTCTGGGAAGAGTTCCAACACTCCACAGCACTCCGGAGACCAATCACGTCAGACTAGAAGTGGGGCAGGAATGAGTTCAAAATACAGTCAGCTCTTTTGCTGGACAAGCTTACTGCAAGCTGGAAGCCTCCCAGAAAGGAAACAGGAAATCGCGGGGTGGCTTCAGAATGGGAGAGAAGCGAGTGAGAGCAGGACAGAAGGTGGGAAAGGGGACCTCAGAGAGGAGGGATACAATGGATCTTGATGGCCCATGGTGGGCAGGGGAGGTGGACAGAGTACCCTACTATTGCCTGACGAAGGGGCTGCTGTTAATGGGAAGACCATGTAACAGCAAGGTGAGCAAGAGAGGCAAGCTGGGGGCTCTTCATTACGCCTCCCCACTGGGGGCCTGCTAATCCCTCCAGCAATAAAGAACCCATCACCAGCCACGGACCATAGGAAGGGTTTCAATCAATCCCTCCCCCCAAATTCCAGCAGGTTCCAAACTCACTACCCCCTACATAAAAAGAAAGGCACACTCGGTATATAAATGGCAGTGCCAAGACCAGTCCGCTACACCTAGATGCAGATAACCGCACTGAGTGTGACCTAAATGGAAATCCAGGAACCACTGCAGGATCAGCCTTCCAGGGGTGACCGTACACTAGCTCTGTCCACTCAGGACAGCTTCTTCGTGAACTTTGGGTCCAAAAGCAGGCCAGCCACACAAGGGAGGGCCTGCTCTCTGTTCTCATCCCTACTGAGTTCTCAAGACTTTGGCAGCCAAACCATACCTCACGGGCGCTAATGTGTACACGCTAGATGAAGGAATGGATAATAATGCCCTTCCCGTCCTCTGGGTCAAGCTAATCCGCAGGGGCTGATCCCCTGCATTTCTAAGTCTGCTAACCTGACGCTGACAGAAAGGCTCTGTGTCTCGAGCCTCGCTCATGAGAAGATCTGAATCGTCGTAGGACCTGGGAAAGACGGACATAGCTTACTTCTAACCAAAGATGAAGTAATTACAGGAAAGTCAAGTATTGCAAAACTAGAACATATGACAGGCTGTGGCTGCCATCCAAGAAGGTCAGGTTTTCACACTGAATGATTCTGCCTCCTGGGTGCGGTGGTTACACTACAGCTACAGACGTGGCTTCAGATCCCATCTGGACATTTCAATTGAACATTCAAGGAGAAAGTCCACCTAACCTCCCAGGGGACCACCTGCAGACCGTGAGCATCCTGGGCACTGCTTAAATCTAAGGTGTTGGTTGGATTCTGTCTTACAGTCACCCCGACTATACTTTTGCAAAAAGACCAGAACCTAAGTCAAACTCAGAGTCTACTTTCAACTATTTCTTCTGACGTAGTATAAGGACTAGACTTAGGGTATCAGCTCAGCTGGGCTGTGTACCTGCTATTTCACACTGTGCCCATCTCCTCTTCCCACAAGACTGAGGGTGGCAGGAGCCATACCCTGTGCCCAGCACTGGGTCACCACAGTCTCAGAAGTGCTGACTTATACATGGCCCATTTCCCCTTCGTTTCTGGAGGGAGCACTTGGGGTTTCCACCGAAGGCAGAGGACCACCAGTTTGGGCTGCTGTGGTCAGAGAACTCTGTACCCCAGAAAGTGCTATGTTCAAAAGCTTCCAGTCATCGTGAGCGCATTAAGGTCCAAGGCTGACTACGGCTAAGATTCGTATACGTCAGAGGAAATGACACAGGATGCTACAAACCATCTTTCTAGACTTGAAAGTGGCTGACTTGCTCATCCTATAGGTTGTCATTGATGGGGGTAGCCAGAAACAAACCAAGTTACAGCCAAGCAACCTCAAAATCAGTGGTTTCAAACCTGTCATATCCAATGTGCTCGCAGTCCTAGCTACAGATGGGGATGGAGGAACAGTGTGAACTTCAGGTTGTTTGCGATCCTGCTCATCGCCTGTACTCTAGCAACAGGAAGTCTCAGGCACTGGAGTCACAGAAGAGAAGCCCAAACCCCAACCCTGGAGCTGGGGTGTGCTGTAAAGCCCTGGGGTTTACAGCCGAGCCAGGCTCCTGATTGTCCCTGTCATCCTTATCCTGCCTCGCTGTGGATGCATCTTCCCACTAGTAACCTCAAAGAAAGACGGAACACTGCCGGCAAGCTGGGAACAGGCAGAGATGGGAAACACTGTGTTCTGGCTCACTTTCTATTTTCATCTGAGCCACAGGCAAACTGCAACAAATGACCCATACACAGACCAAATGGCATTTGTAGCAGTCACGGCTCAGGGGAAAAGAAAGAAACCTGGTTCCAAAGAGATAAAAGGAAATGTCCATAGTACTTTATAAAGGCCCATAGCTGCATGTTACAAAAACTGCCTTTCCTCCTGATTGTTAACAGTATTCTTCTTACATGAACACACTGTCTGCAGAGAGATCTATTGCAATATAATGGAAACAACCTATGGATAATTAAACTGCACAACCTGGTCCAGAATCTAACCTCTTGCTCTCTGTGTAATATGGGGCAAGAAGTTTGGACTTCAGTTTTCCAGACCTTCACAACAAGGATGAAAGAATATTCACTTACCTTGATTGTTTTAGGAATTAAAAGTATTTGCTCAACAGGTATTCACAGAACACCAGTGCGTACTTTCACAAGCAGCCCTAGGGAGTAAAGCCCCCAGAATGGATGCTAGGGTCTCGGTGAACTTCTGCTGTTAGCCTGTCCCTTCTACAAGGCTGAACATCTAGGCTCCAACAATCAACCAGTTGTGCAGAAGCTAGGACCTTGTCAGATCCTCATCTCGTTTGTCTTCTGGCTTTGGGGCTGTAGTTTTTTTCTCTTCTTAATTCTCAGTCATAGGACAGCTTCCCCTTGACCAGACTATCACAAGCCATAGGGGTGGGGGGGGGTGATAACACCACAGGGGGGGCCATGTGTGCCTCCAACCTAACCCAGCCTCTAGTGGTGGCTCAGGATGTACTGGGGACATGCAGATTGCAGGATACTCTGTGGTCAGGGGAGAGAAAGCAGCGAGAGGAGCTGGATAGTAATTGGGGGCTGCACAGAGTGGTGCAGGCCCACAATCCGCCTTTTCTCTGGGACTCCTTCAGGAAGGAAACACATTTTTTTGGGTGGTGATGCCCATGGTGTGTTGAGGGGGGAGGAGGGACCAGAAGGCATTGAGCTTCTTAAAAACAAGTTACAATGCTGTCACCAGCCTGAGAAGTGAAGACTAGCTCTCTTCTTTCTCTCTCACACGTATGCCTTTGTCAATTTTGAATATGAAATGGAGAAAATAATATGGAGAGAACAATGTCTCCTTGTGCTCACAGTGACCACCCAGATGTACCCAAAACCTGCTGAGCCCATTTTATGCCTGTGTGCACACTGATGATTCCTTCAGATTCCTAGACGTGTCTTCCCCCTTTAGAAATAGGCCTTGAGGAGCGTGGACTCCTCTGGCCAGCCAAGAGCGCCACCTGCAGGTTGACACAGGAAGTTCGCCTTCCCACGACCCAGGCTGTCTGTGGCGGCCAGCAACCAGAGCCTTGGCTGCCCTCCCTGCTTTGTGTGTGTGTGTGTGTGTGTGTGTGTGTGTGTGTGTGTGTGTGTGTGTGTGTGTGTGTGTGTGTGTGTGTGTGTCTGTGTCTGTGTCTGTGTGGGAGGGGTATCTATATATCTGCAGCCATTGCAGTGCAGCAAATGTAAACACAGCTCAAGTCTATCTCTTAGAATCAGGAGGATCTCCTGGGGCAGCCTCCCCCTGGATCTGGAGTGCCCGTCAGACAGTCCTTAAGTGCCTGGACACAGGGTGGTTAGCTTTGCTATGATACACTGCGGCTCTAAAGAAAGACCAAAGTATCTGGGCAGTGTTTACTCTGCCACTCCCCCTTCCTGCTAGGGCCCTGGTCCTGTCTGTTCTTTTCTTGGTCCCCTGGTCTCTCCAGCCAGAATATACATCTCCTATAAATTCTCCTTCTCTTCCCCTCAGCCGAGCTTCCAGCCAGAGAACCAGAAGACTCTGCTGCTCACAGGACGACAACTGATAAGATGAAAGAGAAGGTAAGTAAATTCAGCTTAAAAAGAGTCTGAGATGGCGCATGTACTAGACTTGAGTCCAGGTTCACAGACACACGAGCTCTGTCCTCCAGGATAAATAGCGCCTTCTCCCTCCCGTCCCATCCATTGTCAATGAAAATAATGCTACATTTATTAAATGGAAACGATGTTGTAATTCTACTACCTAACTACAGTTCCTGAGAGTTTGCCATCATTTCCTGCCAGTGTTTTTTTTTGGGGGGGGAGATGGGGGTTGGAACAGATTTAAAATTCACTGTCTTGGACAGACCTTAATACAGATATGAACCACTCATCTTCATACATTTTGTATTATTTTCTGAAACCTCCTAGTTTCATATTTTTCCAAAAAAAGCATTGCATTTGTAGCAAGTGACTTAATTCTTTAATGTTTTCTTGCACTGTTGACAGAGCAAAGAAAATAATTTCACCTATCCTGTGGGGTGAGATAAATGATAGGTGCCCAAGGTAACATCTGACAAAAAATAGTCTTGGTATTTGTTTGAAACTGGGTCTATGTTGCCCAGACTGGCCTTGAACTTATGAAGCTCAAGGGGTTCTACTTCAAACTCCCTGGCTGGGGTTACACACATAGGCCGACCACACCTGACTCATGATACATGTTTTTGCTTTCTTTGTTGGAGAAAAAAATCCTCATCAAATAGTGTATTATCAAATATACCCAGTGCTGAAGGCTGAAGTTGTTTCTAATATTTTCCTGTTGCAAACAATGTGTGGAAGCTAAAGCACCTTAAACAGTAAAACCAGCATCAAAGGCATCTCAGAACCTGATTTTGAAATCTTCAAAGCTGTTGTAGCTGAAACACATGACACTGGAATAAAAGCAGATACTCAGTGAGAGGGGTCATTTAATTTCAAGTGGACAGACAGGCAGTTAGGAATGTCCGTCTGATCCTGTAGGAACTACGTCCATTGCCCCTCCAGTCTTTACCTCACTTCCCTAGTACCTGTGGCAGCTCGTGGACTATTAAAGACCATGGCTTCACCCACCTCCCTCTCTCCTTCCAGCTTTCCCTCCACATAGACAGACCAGGGCAGCTCGGAGCTCTGAGCTCTGCTAGCCACAAACTTGTAGCGACTCTCCATGCTCTCTCTGATCTGCTGTCTCCTCTGCTCTGATTCTCTTTACTTAGGGCCATGACTTCCTCCTTGCGACCTTTGGAACAAGCCTCGTCCAAGCGTTTTCTTCTTCTTCTCTCAGTTTCAATAAAACCCCTGTTTGTATCTCTCACTGTGTTCTGGTTTCAGTCTTTGACTCTGGAACCCCAAAGAAGAGCAACCCCATAACAATAGAACAGTGGAACAGAATTCAAAGCCCAGAAATAAATTCACATATTGCTGGTCACTTGATTTTCAACGAAAATGCCAGTAATATATTCGGGTTCTGTCTTTTCCATAAAAGGTTGAGAAAGTTGGTATTTACATGCAGAATGAATTATATTCTCAACTCATGCCAGATACAAAGATCAACCCAACATGGATTAAAGGCTTAACTGTAACACCTGAATCTGTGAAACTACTAGAAGACACAGAGAGAAGGTTTTGTGGCATTGAGCTAGACAATATGGCTCAAAAACAGAGGCAAGGAAGCAGAAATAAACAAGTGGGATTTTTCTTTTTTCATGCATGTATATCCATATATCCATGCATTTGTGTGTGTGTGTGTGAGTGTGTGTGTGCACTATGTATGCCTGTAAGGGCCCAAAGGATGATTTCTGAGATTATCCCAGACAGTTCTCCTTCCTTTTTGCTTTGCTCTGGGGTTTCCCAGACTCTGACTTCCAAGACTTAAAGTGTAGGCTGCTCCCATTTCTGCCTGGGATTTTTATGTGGGATCTGGGATCTGAACGCAGGTCCTTCTGCTTTCGAGATAGAGTCTTAACCCTTAATCATCTCTTAAGCCCACAGATGGAATTTTATTTTTTAAAAAATCTGGATGGCAAGGGAAAGAAAGTATTGACTGACAACTATGGAATGGGAGAATGTGCTTGCAAACTGCTCATCAGTGTTTAATAGCCAAAAATGTCTCAGGAACCCACCTCAATGGGAACAGAATAAGTAACTCAATTTTAAAAAGTTTAAAAAACAAAGGATCTGAATAGAAATTCTTAAAAGAAGAAGTATAAGTGGTCAACAGATACAGGAACAAAATAAAACGTTTTTACTATCACTAGTTGTCAGAGAAATGCAAATTAAAGCCACAACGAGCTATCATTTCCAATCTGCCAGAAACAAAGATGGCAGATAACAAGTACCGCGGCTGCGAGAGAAGGGGGGCTGCACACACTGTTGGTGGGAATGTGAGTCCAGGTAACCCCAAATAGTATGGAGAGTCCCCCTAAGGAGCAGGATAGACCTGACATCCAACCGAGCTACGTGTGCGCCTGAGGAAAATGAACCCAGTGCACGGTAGAGGTCATTACACCTCTTGCTCACTGCAGATTTTTCACAGTATGGATGAATGATAAAGATGTAGATGAATGACACCACGAAATGTGCAGTGGATACATATGGCGAGACAGAAGGAAGCTCTGTCATCTGTGGCAACACAGGTGAATCTGGAGAAAGTTCAGTGAAATGAACCAGACACAAGAAAAATGCCACAGAAACCTTTATAGATGTGGAATCTAAAAGAGTCAAACTCAGAAACAGAGAATTGTGGTGGTCACCAGGGGCGGAGGGTGGGAGGACTGAGAGCTGTCAGAAAAAGGAAAAAAAGGATGCATTAAATCTCTTTAAAAATTAAACATCTTTATGCACAATATCTTATCTCTCTTTATAGTGCTTATGTCAGCTAGGCTATGAGAAATAAAAATCAACAGATCCAAGAGTATACACATTGTGATGAGTCTTGACAAAGATTGTTATTCGTAAAATATTAGATTGGATGTTGCTATCAGAAAAGTATGAGCATTCCAATTTATGCCTATACTTGCAAACAATATGCATTTATGGGACAAAAAAGTCAGTGGGAAAGCTCATGGGTTCATAAACCTAGATAGAAAACCTGAGATTTCTGCTTCGAGGGTGTTTATAGAGGCTCCCGCGTGGGAAATGCCAGGGCTTCTCTGTCTTTCAGGTGGGCAAGGAGGTGCTCAGCATTGTGAGTGGACCCTCGCCTGGGAGCAGCCCCCCACAGTGTGTAACTTTGCTTTCCTGCACTCGACCCTCACGGGATCCAGTTTATATTTTATTGGTGAAGATTCGAAAGCCAAGGACATTTAAGACAGACTCAAGCCACTTAGACAGGGGAAGACTCGGCTGGAAGAGGAATCAGGCCCAGGCCCAAGGGTGATGTTTTTCCTAAGACCCTGCGAGGCAGACCCAGATGCTTCAGCAGCTGCTGGGCCACCGTCCACATGGTCACAAGACCCACATGAACAGTTGACCTGGCCAAAGCTTTGACCGTCTCTGGCCCAGGCCAAGCGGCCTGCAGCGAGGTCCTCCCCTTCTCCAGGCTCCGGCAGCAGGAACTGCACAGGGTTGGATGTGCAGCGAGCCTCCACAGGAAAGGCAGACAGCAGAGGGACAATTCCAATGCCCACCTCCGGCCCCCACGCACTGCTAAGCTCTTTTGGGTTGGAGACAGCCACAACTCAGCACAGCACTACCGTTTGAGAGCCTGTGGCTTGCAGAGTAGCTAAAAAACCATGATCTACCTATCTTCAAGTGACTGGCATTTTCTTTGTAGCATTTTCTTTGTTTTTACCACAGAAAGTGCAGGTGGACCCCGAGGAATTCCTGCAGAGGGAAGCATTGGGGAGGTGGGGGGAGGAGGAGGAGGGGATGCATTCTGGGGCACTAGGCATGCTGGGGCAGCCCAGAAGGTGAAATGAAAATCCAACATCTGTGTCTGCATATGATGAATTCATCTGAAACCATTTAGGTCAGTCCTTACTGCTCTTTCTTCATCTAACCTTCAAGAAGTTGGGGAGAACTAATTTTTTTTTCCCTTTGTTTTGGAGCTGTGTACAGTACTACATGTTTTTAAACTCCAAGGTAAGTTCTAAGCCTTGAACTTAGTAAAAAAAAAAAAAATTCCTTTGCAGTCACGACTGCCATCTTGTGGCCAAACATCAAACCTTCACTAAAAAAAATTGCACCTATGCTAATAAAAGTTTCAGCTGCTAAAGACTTCGCACATGCTTGTTTATCTGTTTATTTCATGTGGCCACTAAAAATTTGTTACTCCATAGGTTCACTGTTAAGATTAAATAACATGATAGAAATAAAAGCCTTAGAACAATGTCAGAGGACTAGCAATAAGATGTCAGCCATTTTTAACCATGGTGGAGGAAGGAGCAACTGTGCTCAATCAAAAATTTAAATGGGTCAAGGGTCTCTGTTTCACCACAGTTCACTGGAAGGAGAGGCGTCTCTGATTAAGGCTGAGAGCAGCATTTATCTCGTGGTATAAACACAAATCTTTAGAAGGCCTACGTCAGTTTAGCAGACAACAGAATTAGGTGGTCTATTAGGCTGAATACAAGTAAGGATGAGTATTTGGCCCTAAACAGAACATTCACACCATTCCTGAAAAGGCTCAGGAAACATTGCAGAAGAAGGAATGGAAAGCATGCAAGACCCAGAAGATGGGAAAGAGGGTACGAAATCCCATCTTCAGGGGGAAAACAGTCATTGCAGCCACAAACTCACAGCAACTGTGGACCCTGCACTGGGCTTACACGGCACAGGCCCACCAGTAGTCAGGCATGGATGGGAGAGGGGCTTTAGGAGCTCGACCTCTCCCTGGAAAACTATTTAGTACTCACAGACCGGGGAAGAGGAATCCAAAGCCTTCAGTTGTGTACCTAGTAGTGAGCCCATTAGGCCCTGATTGGGGGGGGGGTTCTAAGCTGATGGTCACACAGATGGCCTTGGTTATGCTTCAGTGGGTCCAAAACAAGGCCAAAATCATGAATCTGACTGAGGGATAGCAGGGGTCAGGGTTGATAGGGAAGGGAGATTGATAAAAGAAGGTTTTTCAAATACACATTTATACATACATACCTACATATGTATACATATACATATATACACACATACATATACATTGCATGCATACATATATACATATATATATATATATATATATACATATACATTATACATATGTACACGTTTTATATGATACTGTTGATCTCAGGCCCATGATCCTTGAGATTGACTCTTCCCACAAGTCAGAAATTTGTAGTTTCTATTTTCCCTCCAGAGGTCATCAGAAATCACTGGTACCTTGAGAATCCACTCCAGAAAATTTCCTGATCGTCAGCTATGTGAAATCACCAACATCGTATCATCCTGGCTCTTTAAGACAGGACGCTGTGAGGCAGGGGCCTCGGTCATACTCACAGGAGTCTGGAAGCAGCAGAACAACTGGGTGAGGAAGGGGTGATTGCGGGCTAAGGACAGGATCCTCTTCTCGGTCATGGTGCACTCCACATCGTCGTCCTGCAGGATGACGTCCTTCTTCAACACCTTCACCGCGTAGAGGTCTCCTGTTTCCTTTATCCTGGCGAGCATCACCTAGGGACAAACAGGAGAGAAGCTGAGGGAGGACTCTGTGCAGCCGGGGTGCGCGCGCACATGAGACGGACTGTGCCGCACACTCGTGCACGGCTGCCGTGCTCGCTACTTTCAACCTAGAAAGTCAAAGCCCGAGACTCACCTTCCCAAAACTCCCTTTTCCCAACACACGGATGAACTCAAAGTTATCGATGCCAAATCGATTGGAAGAATTAACGCCGATCCCATTTCCTTCTTTGCTGCCCTCCTTTCCCTGCCGTCTTAGGGTCGATCTGGAAATGAGTTTCTGCAAAAAAGAAAAGGAAACAGAAACCGTACTTTGAACACAGTGTGTATGGATGGAGAGGCTATCCTAGCTGGGGCTGTCTCCAGCCTCCACCCAGACAGGCTGGCTCCAAGGGACAAACGCTCAGGTTCTGCCATCAAAACTACCTCAGTCTCAGGCTTTGCTCTGTGCCCACTGGGGCCCTGAGAAAATCACAGTACAAATGTCCACAGTTGTTCTCCCATGTTTCTTTCAGGTGGCCTCCCACAGAACAGGTCAATTGTAGGAGCGCCACCTAGTGTCCACTTCAGCAAAAAGTTGGTTTTCACTTTTTTTTTTTTTTTTTTTTTTTTTTGCTCAATCTCAGCACCAGGACACACATGAACCAAACGTTAAAATTTTTTTTTGAAAATGTCCTGGACCAGATGGATTCAGCACAGAGTTCTACCAGACATTTAAGGAGTTAATAACACCAATACTCCTTAAACTGTTCCATCAAATAGCAAAGGAAGGAACACTACCAAATTCCTTCTATGAAGCTAATATCATTTTAATCCCAAAACCTAATAAAGATTCACTTAAAAAAGAAAACTATAGGCCGATCTCCCTGATGAACACAGATGCAAAGATTCTCAACAAAGTCTTAGCAAATCGGATTCAAAAACATATTAAAAAGATCATTCATGGGGACCAAGTAGGCTTCATCCCCGGCACACAAGGTTGGTTCAACATACGCAAATCAATAAATGTAATTCATCATGTAAACCAGTCCAAAGTCCAAGACCACATGATACTCTTGATAGATGCAGAAAAAGCTTTTGACAAGATCCAACAGCCTTTTATGATCAAAACGCTAGAGACAGTAGGAATGGAAGGAACCTTTATCAATATAATAAAAGCTGTATACAACAAGCCCACAGCAAGGATTATGCTCAATGGGGAACAATTGGAAGCATTCCCACTTCGATCAGGAACTAGACAAGGCTGTCCACTCTCACCACTTCTATTCAATATTGTACTTGAAGTCTTAGCTGAAGCCATAAGACAAGAAAGGGACATAAGAGGGATTCAAATCGGCAAGGAAGAAGTCAAGCTATCCCTATTTGCAGATGACATGATCTTATACCTGAGTGATCCCAAAAACTCCACCAGGAAGCTCCTGGAACTAATTGAGAAGTTCAGCAGGGTGGCAGGATACAAAATAAATGTGCAAAAATCAGAGGCCTTCCTATATGCCCAGAATGAAAGAAGTGAAAAAGCCTTGAGAGAAACAATACCATTTACTATAGCCCCTAAAAAAATGAAATACCTTGGTATAAACCTAACTAAGGAGGTAAAAGACCTTTACAATGAAAACTTTAAAACCCTAAAGAAAGAAATTGCAGAAGACACCAGAAGGTGGAAAGACCTCCCTTGTTCCTGGATTGGCAGAATCAACATTGTAAAAATGACCATCCTACCAAAGGCAATATACAGATTCAATGCTATACCAATCAAAATCCCAAAGCAATTCTTCAAAGAAGTTGACCAAATAATCTCAAAGTTCATATGGAGACACAAAAGACCCAGGATAGCAAAAACAATCCTGAGTAACAAAAACACAGCTGGAGGTATTACCATACCAAACCTAAGTCTATACTACAAATCCATAGTTATAAAGACAGCCTGGTACTGGCTCCAAAATAGACACACAGATCAATGGATAAGGATTGAAGACCCAGATATAAGTCCACAAATTACAGCCATTTGGTCTTTGACAAAGGGGCCCAAAGAATCCAATGGAAAAAGAACAGCATCTTCAACAAATGGTGCTGGCAAAACTGGATCTCCACATGCAGAAGATTAAAGCTGGACCCGTACTTGTCACCATGTACAAGACTTAATTCCAAATGGATCAAGGACCTTGATATCAGGCCAGAGACTTTAAAAACCATAGTTGAAAGGATAGGGAACTCCCTCGAGCTGATTGGGCTAGGCCAACACTTCCTAAACAGACATCCAATGGCACAATCACTGCTACCAACTCTCAACAGTTGGGATCTTGTGAAATTAAAGAGCTTCTGTTCAGATAAAGAGATTGTCACACGAGCTCAAAGGCAACCCACAGAATGGGAGAAAATCTTCACTAACCACATATCTGACGGAGCTCTACTGTCCAGAGTGCACAAAGAACTTAGAAAATTAAACTCCAAGGAAAACACTGGCCCAATTAAAAAATGGGCCCTGGAACTTCAAAGAAACTTTACCAGGGATGAAATTAAAATGTCTAACAATAATCTTAAAAAATGCTCCACTTCCTTCGCCATCAGGGAAATGCAAATCAAAACTTCCCTGAGATATCATCTCACCCCGGTCAGGATGGCAAAAATCCACAATACAAACAACGACAAATGCTGGAGAGGATGTGGAGAGAGGGGAACTCTCCTACATTGTTGGTGGGAATGCAGGCTCATACAGCCACTCTGGCGAGCCGTCTGGAGATTCTTAAAGAAATTAAAGATTGAAATGCCATATGACCCTGCTATCCCACTTTTGGGAATAACCCCCCATGCAGCAGAGGTTCGCCTCGATAGCACAAGCTCGACCATGTTCATAGCAGCACTGTTTACAATAGCAAAGTCATAGAATCAACCTAAATGTCCAACAGTTGACGAGTGGATAAGGAAACAGTGGTACATCTATACAATGGAGTACTACTCAGCCATCAAAAATGATGAATTACTGGAATTTGCTGGGAAATGGATGCCATTAGAAAGAATTATATTAAGTGAAGTATCCCAAACCCAGAAAATTAAGCACCGTATGAACTCCCTAATAGGTGGCTCCTAGTACCAAACTCACCCAGCCCACATTGAGACACTCAAAAGTAAACCTATGAAACACAGTAATTGCAAGGATTATGAACAAGAGAGATGGGTTAGGAGGGCCACACCAGAAACAAGGAGAGAGGAGACCATGTTACAGCAGAGAAAATAGGCCTCCATCAAGGTCTGCAAGTAAGTAATGAGAAACCTGGTTAAGTTCACAGACGCTTTCCTGATCTCACCAGAAGGGGAGGGCATATAGTCTAGCAGATAAAAAGTAATCATTTTGCAAATGGGTGATGGACCCCTCCCTCAGGGAGGTTTCCTACTCTTATTACATCTACCCTTGAATGTGCTATTACAACAAGACTCCAGTTTAACAGCTTTTTGTCTCTGGCCAGGGGGTGACATACAGTGCCCAGCAGAATGGAGTGAAGGGAATTGCAGGAGCAGCAAAACTGCAAAAGAAAATCAACAAACCACAATCCAGAACTTCAGAGACTCTATATCAATCACATAGAACTAGGCCAGCCTAATCTCTCCCCATCCTGGAGCTCAGGGACATTTGCGGAAGAGGGGCGGTAAGATTGTAAGAGCAAAAGGATGGGAGGAGCAACGATTTGCAAGATTCTCAACAATAGTTGGGGCCAAAGCAATCGTAATGGGACTTTGCATGCCCTGTGCAATGTCCAGCGCACTGTTGCCCTCATAAAGTCTAGCATCTGTTAAGGGCACCGAGACCCCTGGAGGCAAGGGATTGACAGCCATAGTAGTGATCTTATGCTTAAGGGGAACAAGAGAAAGGGCTTATGGAAATGCCACTGGGTCCTTATATGTCATCGGAGAGGAGGACCCAATGGAGAGTTAGGCGTACACAATAAAGGACTCTCTGGGAATTGGGGGGGAGGCACTGGGGGAAGGGGAGGGGGAGAAGGGGGGAGGGAGGGAACTGGTAAAAAATTTTAAAATGTATAATTAAATTTTTAATAAAAAAAAATAAAAACATTATTTGCAACGCAAAAAAAATTTTTTTTTGAATTACATAAAGAAATAAAATTCAATGTAAAATAGAAGCAACAACAAAATTAAGATGGGTAAAATACTGAATACCTTAAATCTAACTAGCTTTTTCTCAATATATGCAAATATAAATGAAACAGACTCATTTTTATAATTAACTTTTAAAATATAACTATTGTTTTATGGCACACAGTATTGCTTAATAGCTGGTCATGTGTACTTTCTTATCTTTAGATACTTTTTGGGAACAGGATGCCGTCTGTAATTGCTTTGACATCCTTGTTGGTTTTGAGGTATGAGGAGCCTAGGACCTCATGCATGTCAGACAAGTGTTCAACTGCCGAGTTACACTCCCAAGAATGTGAGCTTTAATGGCTACTCCATGTGCTATTTTGTGTACATATCATTTATCTATTAATGTCTTTGTTACCAGAAACAAGGGCCATCTCTGCTTTTTCACTATAACGACAGTAATGTCCCAATGAAATACTTGCATGTAAATCTTCAAAACGGGTGAGCTTTTAGAAGCCTCTGAAGCCTGGGTTTAAATAACTCTTCTGCTATCTAGGCTGTGACCTGGTGTAAGTTTCCTCATTTAGCCTCGATTTTCTCTTCTGACACAGGGGAAGTTGTAGTTACTCACGTTATACGAGTAACTGTGAGGACTACGTAAGTACATGTTCAAAAAGCACTTGGGTCTGTGCCTAGTCCACTCAGTACGTCGGAGTAGATTTGTTGTGACCCTCATCTGTAAGGCAGCTCCCTAGAAATGAAATTCCTTACGTCAAAGGGTTAATTAACTCTGAAGCCTTGTGATATATAGCCAATCTGCCCTCTATAAAGATGGCCCCATGTACGCTCCATCAGTACCATAAGAGTTCCAAATTCACTGCTCTGAACTGGAAGTATAAATGGCTGTTTGGTTGGCTCTGGGTCCCTAGTGGCCCTCCAAAAATGAGGATACTGCTCAAAGGCGACTTACACAGACTTTCATAAAAAAAGCAGATCCAAAGCTTGTGACCTGGAGCTTGTGACCTATACAGGCAAAAGGAGCTTATCTAGAGTGACTTCTAAGCAATGCTGGAAATAAACCAACTGTGTCAGATCCTAAAACTTTACGGATTTTACATATTTAACCATAAGACAGTGTAGCAGGATAGAAACTGAGCATCTTACATATCGGTAGTTTCTAGAGTCCGTCTGCTAAATTTCTCATATATATTTTTCAAACGCAGAAAAATGGCACCAGCTTAACTTTCACTTCTTCCACTTATGTGCTTCCCTGGGTTAAGCTAAAAACTCAGAGCCAGTGTTTCTCAATCCTTTTGAACTCGTTCCTCTCTTCTGTCAGACTTATAACTCTTTTTTTATTATGTCGCACTGTCAACAGGTGGGTTTGGTTTTCCCACCAGGTGGGAAGCAGTTCAAGTACTAAGGAAGTACTGAATATTTTGAGAGCTTGCTCCACATGACCCATCCGATTCCTACTATATTTTGGAAGACTTAAATCCTTCATCTATTTTGAGAAACGACTACGTGTTAGAAAATCCCCTCTATCGCTTTAGCTTCCTACCTGCCCACCCACAAGAAGACAGACAGACGGACTTTTCTAGTGCCCCCCTGCAATGAAGACAGGCAATGGCAGTACAAGTCCCTGATCTGACACGGCAGGCCTCATTCCCCTGAAAGGAAATGTGATAGTCAGGGCTGACATTTGCTAGGTTACTAAGAACCTCTAAGAGATCGCACTTCCTTCCAAAGTACCCAGAGATTACTTCAGAGTTAGATCTAGAATTTTCCTGAAGCAGATCTCTAGCAACTCCTTACAGAGCGCACAGCCACACAGGCATGTGGCTATTCCTCAGCTCTCTGTGTAAACCACAGGAAGAACCATCCAGAAAAACTGCCAGGAGACTTGTGTCAGCATCCCACTCCACGCCTGGGGCAAGTGACCCATTCCTCACACTTCCAATAGCTCGGAGGAAGACGTGCCTGCCTGTCTGTTGCTGGGTGTGAAAGAGAAATTCACAACCCATAAACCAACACTGCAGTACTACTGTTGAAGCCCAGAAAGTAAAGAACTCCATGGATCTTCATGTTCAAGCCTTTTAGACATGAGGAAGCTAAAACTCACACCTACTGGCTAACTGTCCAGCTTAGTCTCTGGCCAAGGCATAAACCAGACTTCTGGATTGTAAGCTTTTCACCAGACCATGGTGACGGGATGCTGATTTTTGAAAGAAAAAGGAAAAAGAAAGGATCTTTCTCTTGCTTCCTGGTACACATGTTTGCATACCATTTCTTGTCATCCAACTGCATAGAGACAAAATGCTTTTTCAGAATGCAGGAGATCTGCTTCGTGTATGTATTGAGATTAGAAACTGACAAGGCCTCATGATCTCATCTGGGGTCACTACATCAGAGCGAATTTCAAACTACGTAGGCAAAGTCTCACCGAGGTTGGAGAAATATTTCCGGGTTGGAGACCCATCCCTGCCAGGGTCTTGGCAAGCTCCACCGCGTTCACCCCACAGTTAGGGGCCACATTCGCTTGACATCGAATATGTACGTTCATTTTACATACTGTGAGAAGAAAAAAAAACAGAATGAAATGGCCATGTGGCACCACAGATAACTTTAATAGCCTGCAGAGAAAAGTGGTACAGGTTGAATGTGTCAGATCACAAAATTAAACCCATGCTTAGAATTATTCCTGGCTTTTTTCTTTTATCTATTTCTGATTTGAGCAGAAGCAGAAATTCTGGCATATTAAAAAAATAATCGAGTTCAAATAATAGATCTCCATTTTTTTCACTCTGGCTTGATGGAATAGATTCATCTAAAGTCACGGGTGGCCCTCGTTGCTGACTTAACAGCATGATTCAATATAGAGATTGAAACGTCCATCACAGCGACAATCACAGTCAATTAATAACAAAGATTCTCTCGTGCCAACTGACGTTCTCCTCCTCCTTTCTCTCCACAGTGAGATACGAGGCAGCAGTTGAAATGCCACAGATAGATCACTGTTCAAACAGGATGGAAATGGGGTTTTTGAGAGAAAAGAACTGTGTGCAGCTTTCTTTCTGAGTATTGTTGTGGCTGGGTCATCCTCCTCACCCTGAGACACATCCTGTGGGGCTGTGGTTCTCGCCTGCTGTCTGAGGCTCTAACTGTTTTATGGGGTAGGGAGGGGCGGAGGGGAGGGGAGAAGGGGGGTGGTGGTGTGTGTGTGGGAGTTTACAACTTTTAAAGTGCTTGAAGGTCAAGGTAAATGACAGTTAGGAGAGCAAGTTATACTGATCCTTGTGACCAGGAAGCTGCCTTGGATAGGGAAGGATCCAGGGCTCCATCAGTAGATGTAAGTTTCTAGCTGGTCTCTCCTGCTGAGTGAAAGTTGAATAGAAGCAGTGCGCAACATATCCTTGCTTTATATAGGTCAGCCCACCTTTGGCAGTACACCCAAATCCAGACTTTAGGGGGTTTGAATCTGTGTCACTTGGGAAGCTTGCTTTATTTAAAAAAAGAAAAAAGAATATCAAATCAAGTCAAGAGGGACCATGAAGTTTTAACTATGGCTAACGTGGGGACCCGAGTTCTTCCTAGAGACTAGATGTTAGAGACTCCCACACTCTACGTGCCCTACAGAACCACCTCGTGACAAGGAAAGTGAGGCCATGTTGCTGCTTGTGGCTTGTTTTGCCTCCAGCCATAGCATAGCATGACGCCATCTTAGACTGTACCCGGGGTCTAGCCTAAGGAAGATGTTTTGTGGCAATTTGAAATATTCTATCCTGGAGGGAGGCTCATGAGCGTCAGAAAGTAAACAGCTCACAAATTCCAGGAAGTTCCTGATGTTACCAAGGTTGTGGGGTGGGGAGCTTCCTAGGTAACTAAAGCATAAACAACCAAGAGGTGGGGGGGAGAGATGCCCAGGTCAGCACAGCAGTCCATTTTCCACATGGACAGCTTTAGGATCGTAGCTTCTGGGATTTTCACCCAGGACAGGGTATTTCCTCCCCCCCCCCCCACCCTCTTTAATGAGCTGCCTTTGCGTCTTCTCTGCTCCTGTCAGTAACCCTAATAAATTCACTGGTTCACCGAGTTGAAATTCTGTTGTAACCTTTACTTTGGTGTACACTTTACTTCAGTCTGGTCTTGAATGGCTGTTTGTGTGATTTCCCCAGGAAAAGTGTCACACAGCACTTGCCCACAGGCCACCAGGGATAGAGTCCCACATGCGAATCTGCATATTGGGTAGAAAGTGGCTGACCTTGGTGTGATCCTCAAGCTGAGCTCAAAGCTGCATTTGAACAAAGGCCCAGAAGCTTTGTCTGAGCTGACTAATATCTGGGGTGAATGAAAGGGAATTATTATGTGACATGCTAGAGAGAGAGAGGAATGTTCTTTAAGGAAAAAAACAAAAAAGGCAGGGGTTAACCTTATAGCCCAGGCAGGCCTGGTGCTTACTATGTAGATCAGGCTAGCCCTGAATTCTGCCCCAGCCTCCTGAATGCTGGGATTACAGGCACGAAGCACCAGGACAAGTTAGAATTTGGCCCCTGTTCCTATAGGGGTAATTAATTGGATAAGACACCTACACAGGAGGGAATTCATACCTACTAGTACAAACCACTCTAAGAAGCCATAGATGGAGAGGTTGTTGGTCTTATGAGAGAACCTACTAATAGTGTTCCACTAACAAGACATGGTACCGAACTGCCTTCTAAATTCTTATCTTTAAACCCAGTGATTTGTGCAACTCTCGGTCTCCAGCCCAGCATCGTAGCGGTGGCTGTGCAGCACTTGGCCCCAAGCCTCAAGAATCAGAGAACATTACAGAAGCGGAAGCAGAAAGAATACCAAAGCTCCTCTCAGGTCTCAGAGGGGCCTCTTGTCTTCACGACTGGACGTGGATGTGGACAGCCATGGTCGCAAAAGATGTCAAGTATAAATGGAGGCTGAAAAATCCAGCCCTCACATGGCATATACTCTACCCATAAAGGCGCTGTGGAAGAGGGGATGGAAGGATGGAAGCCGGAAGACAGTGAAAAGGGCTATGAAATGTGGTGCTCAAACAACATGATCATGGCCACAATAAACCCACACCCAGCAGAGCTGGCTGCTGACACGAAGGTACCTAACACAGGTACCTGAGCAGGTAGGAATTGATGAGAAACACATGGAGTCCCACAATGGGCATCCTACAGGCTCAAGCGCGGGGCAACAATAGCTAGTTGTATGAACACCGAGGAGCCTAGTGGACTCCATGAGAAGAGACCAACTCAGAATCACACAGGGGGCCCTGGTTGAACCCAGCGTACACAAAACAAAACACCTTCAACATGGAAGAAAAACTACAACGAAGAAGGGAGAAAGAGAATGGGGGAGAACAGAGGGAAGAATAAATGGAAAGGTTTTGTATGCATGCATGAAAATGTCCAAGACTCAAGTTCATCAATAAAGAAAAGTAGGAAAGTAATACTCTGGCTCCTTTCACGGACAGACGCAACTTCATTCGTTCAGCCTGTTAATGGAAGGCGTCTGGCTGCGCGTTTGCCATGACTCTCCTCACCCAGCAGCCTAGCGTGTGTCTGAGAAGTCTTTAGGGTACACCCACCATGGCCAGATGGATCCGCAACCCCTTCCAGGACAGGGGTCCGCCTTCACCCACTCCACATCCCCCCTCCCTGCCCCAGCATTTTGAAGGGCACAGGGCTCAGGCACTATGGTGTGAGGTCACCAAAGAAACTTCAATGCTCTTCGCTTCTCCCACCACATCACAGTGTCTTGCAGAAGACACAAAGCTGCGGCCGTGCTTTGACCGTTGGACCCCTGCCTGTTTCGGCTGAGAGTATCAGAATCGCTCTCCAACCAGTTCTTACAACACAGCCTTCTTTTTTAACCGTCTACCTCCTTTGCCTCCTCCTATCTTCCATCTCTGCTCGAAATCCTATTTTCTGTCTGTCACATGCCTACTGAAAACACAACACAGACGTAGCAGGCAAGGTGTGCCCACTAGTGCAATAGTGGCCTGACTATTAGCGGATCAAGCCAACCTTTTTCTGATGGGATTTGAGGCCCGCACCAGTTCTGTCAACCTGCTCAAAAAGCACATGGCTAGGGAGGTCACAGGCCCTAGGACTGTGCAATAGGGAACCTACTAGTGCTGTTTTACTGAATGGAAATGGCAAATTGCAATCTAACTAGTCAAATTTACACCTATAGATCAGTGCTGCTCTGAACCGTGGCCAAGATGCTTGTTTCTACAGTGGAGAGTGGGCAATGAAGAGACTCATAAGCAGTCAAAGTGCGGACCAGAAGTGACTGCTGAGGGCTCAGCCCTAAAGGGGACATCAGTATCACCCCCTTCTATTCTCAGGAGCACTGCAGAAGAGAGGGCAGAAGGAATGTAGGAGCTGGAGGATGGGGATGTGCTGTGAAACGCTGTCTCCTGGACATGGTGTGGCGGCTGCACTCATGAGCTCACTGCAGCTGCAGTCACAAAAATCAAGCCAGTCAACATTCCAACATGCATGGGGGAGGAGCTCACAAGCCCAACCCCTAGCGAAGACATTGGCAAGTTGATGGTAGCTGGGGGGAGGGAAGAACCATTTTTCTTTGGGAAGGGGCAGCTGGTAAGCTGACCATGCTCCCGTGGGGGGGTTCTACATCCACGGTGGGCAGCACCAGGAGGATTTGGTGAGAGGAGGAAGAGCTGGAGGAAGAGGGGGAGAGTGAGAAAGAGAATGAGGTTGAGGGAGAGGAGGAGGAAGAGAAGGAAGAAGAAAAGGAGGTGGAAAAGGAAAGAAGGAGGTAGAAGAGGAGGAAGAAGAGGAAGAAAAGGAGAAGGAGGAGAAAAAGAAAAAGAAGACATGATAAAGTGAGAGGGGGCAATGTTGGGGGTTCAGAGGGAGTGGGAAGGGGTGGACATGCTCAAGATACACTATATGAAATGGCCAAGGAATAAATAAAATATGATAAAAAACATTATGAGGTCCAGTCTGCACTCAGAAATTAGCAGGGTGGATGACCGCACAAAACATTTAACTTAACATTCTACCGTTAACTGAGGCATCCTATGTGGTTGTCCTCACCATCTGACATGGGATAGATAAACATGAAAGTATAAGATCCTAGGATGCAACACATACACAACTCCAGTCCTAGCTCACGTTCGAAACCCACAGAATCCGCACGCTCGTGGTGTTCCCGTGGAGGCCCGCATCTCAGTGCCTTACTTTTACACTGAAGTCCTTGTCGCATTATCCCCCAGAGCAGTGAGCCGCAGTGATCGCAGAAGGTGGGCACCTTGTAGTTGTGAATGCTGAACTTGTGTGGGATGTTGATTCCAAACCTCTGGTCAGCAATCTGGGGAAGAAAAAAAGGCGCATAGCTAAGATTCAAATATCAACACCTTTTGTGGTAACGGTGCCAGCGGCCCTCCCATGGCAAGTGTTCCTGCGAAACCCAAGCAGGGGGTGCTGCTTTACTCTGCTCAGTTCTGGTTAACTACTCAGGCCACAGCATGTTTTCTAAAACACAAAACAGGACAGAAATATGGGGTGCCTATTAGACCATTCGTTGTTTGCACAGATTAGCAAGCGTTAGAATTTTCCCTTTTTTTTTTTCTTTTCTATTTAGACCACAGCTCTACATCTTGTCCACCATGACATGAGTTGCTGTGCTGTGAAACCCTACCCATTGTGATGACCAGAAACTCCTGAGATGAAATAAACCTGTCCTCTCTTATGCTGTTTATGTGAGGCATTGTGTCTCAGCAAAACAAAAGTAACTCATACACAGTGAGGTCATACAATAAAAGAGCAGAAGCACAAAGGATGGTACCACCGTGGGCTCAAAGGGAGAAAGTAAACCAGGGAGGTATGTGAGTGGGGGGAAGAGAGAGAGAGAGAGAGAGAGAGAGAGAGAGAGAGAGAGAGAGAGAGAGAGAGAGAGAGAACGCACTTAGAAAAACTTGGGTGCTTAATCAGCAAAGTAGCATCCTCTTACCTTGGCATCCACTTTGTTAATATTGTTTTGGCAAGTACAGGCTGTAACAATGAGATGGTGGCAGCGCTTATGGACCACGCAGGTGCACACTAGGAAATTGAATCCAGCAATTATACATTTATCAGAGGCTCACAGCCTGCCAGTTTCAGTCAACAAAAGCTGCCCATGCCAACGTGACTTGATTTGGATGTCTGGTTGTGACACACGCTGGCAGCCAGCACCCCCATCCTTCCTACTTCCTTTCCTAACACAAAGACCTTCGCTCATGCTCACAGTGCCTGCCATCCGGCGCTGAGTCCCTTTCCTCCCTCTTGACTTCATTCCACCCTGTACCCACAGCCAGGGCAGGGGCCATCCACAGCGTGATTCTGGTCACGTCGGTCCCACGACTGAGCACTTTCAGTGGCTTCTCATGGCCACCAACAGTGTTAGCTGCTTCACACAGATTCCACATGCCCCAGGGACACCCAAGACACTGTTCTATTACAAATTTTTTGTCAATAAAATTAAACTGCTTAGTCTTTCTAGAGCAAATCTTCCCTCCTTGCTAAGCACTATCTATCTCTAGGATAGTGATGTTGCCCAGTCATTAGGACTCTCAAAAATTTATGACAAGTTAAAACTCAAATAGCTCTTCCAAGAAAGTTACCGTGTAACTGTCCTCTGTTAGAACAAACCCACCTCCCCGCCTCTTGGTTCCCACAGCCCCCTCATTTCAAATCTTCCATGCACAACAGATTCATGCTCAGAACTTGGTACGACTGCTAGGGCTCAGTAGGTGTAAATAAAAGTTTGCTGAAAAGCACCATCAACCATCTGAATATTTAGAGATGGAGAGATGACTCAGGGGTTAAGACTGTTCCTCAGAAGCAGAAGGTCCTGAGTTCAGATCCCAGGCCCCACATAAAAATGCTAGGCAGAAACAGCAGCAGCCTGCATTTCCGGCCCTGGGCAGAGCCTGGGAAACCCTAGAGTGAAGCAAAAAGGAGGTAGAAGCAATCCACGATGATTCGCAAAGTCATCGTTGGTCCTCTACAGGGATGTACAGTGTCCTCTGATACACACACACACACACACACACACGTGCAAATAAAAATTTTAAAAGTTGTCTGAATATTTATAACTTTTTCTAGCATTTTTCCTCATTTCCAGCCAGAAATGAGAAACTACAGACTTTCTCATAACTACACAGTACAGACAGAAAACACTTCCATTAATGAATGAACACATCCCCTGACCAATATAAAAATGGTCACCATTTTAAGAGCTCTCAAGACATGTGGAGCTGCAAGGGCAACGACAGACTTGTCACCAGTCCCACCTCTTAAAACCTACTTTCAGCAAAAGGAGTTCACACAGAAACCACTCTGCAAGGATGCAGACAACTGTTCTTTTTGGACAGGGGATCGAAATCCACCCTTCACACAGGGACACCTTAATTTTGAGGCATTTGGCTTATCAATTCTATTGATCTTATTAAACACCCAGCTTTTGGTCTCATGGATTCTTCTCTACTGCTTTTCGTTTTCCACTTCACTGATTTCTGTTCTACCTTTATTATTTCTTTCCTTCTGCTTACCTTAGATTTCAACATCCCTTTTTTTCTCTAGCTTTCTAAGGTGACAAGTAGATTATTAACTATCTCTCCTTACTAATATATGCTACAAACCTTCCATCTGATACTACTTTTTGATGCATCTCCCTTCTTTTGATGGACTATACTTCATCTTCATTTGCTTTAAGGTATTTTCTAGGTTTTCTTAAGCCTATTTTGACTCATGTATTACTTAGAAAAGTATTGTTTTATTTTCAGATATTAACACTTGAGGATTTTCCAGCTACCTGCTCCTGATTTCTATTTTAATCCCACTGTGAGCTGAGACAATGCTTCTGCTACTTTCTATTTTTTTCCACAATTGTTAGGATAGTTTATGGCCCAGACTGTGTCCCTGTTGGCAAATGTTCTTCATGAGCCCAAGAACATGTGGAATCTGATGTTGTTGGCTAGAATATTCCATAAATGTCACTGGAGTAGTTTATAAATGTCAATTTTCTTGGCCTTACATATTTATGGCTTGATGCTAGACATACACACACACACACACACACACACACACACACACACACACACACACACATATATATATATATATACACACACACACATACATACATGTTAACCACTTCTATGTCCTTTTGGAGTACTGATCACAGTATTAGAATAATAATGTTCCTTTCTATCCTGGATAATTTTCTTTGCCTAGAAGTCTGCTTTGTCTAAAATACCTACATTTTGATTTGACCAGAGTTGGCATGGCATACTTCTCTCCTACCAGGAATCTGGTTTTATATCCCTTAGGAAGATGTGAACAAAAACTTCTTATGTTACCTGACCAACGTTCTTTCCTATTCTTTAAACCAGCAGGTGGGCCACTAAAAATCAGCCATCAAATATCCTAGCACTATAGGCCAAGAGAAAAAGAAATAAAATATCTATAACAGAGAAGGCTTCTACATCATACACTTTAATCTGCGAAGTGTATGTAATCTTGTCTATCCACGGTTTCTCAATTTATCTTACAAAGTATAAGATGCGATTGTCACTAGAGGGCATAGCTCCATGCTGAGGAGGCCCAGGCTAAAGAGTGATTCCGGCTTGCATGCAAGCTGAGTTTGTAGCATGCAGGTCAGTAACTATTGCCATGATGATTACATACTCATTCTTTCTGACTCAGAGAATTCAAAGGACTTTTTCGTATATGTTATGATGGTTAGCACTGATTGCCAACTCGACAAAGTCTAGAATCATGCCTCTGGGCATGTTGGTGAGGAATTACTAGACCAGGAGGGAAGACCCACTATAATCATGGGTGATGCCACTTCATGGGTGGCTCCCAGACTGCATGAAAAGGAGCAAATGAACTCAGCACCAGCGACCCCCCACACCACGACCCCCTGCTCCCGCAGCCATGACTTCCCCTTCGGGGCAGCCTGTACTCTGGAGCTGTGAGGCAAGACGAACTCTTCCTTAGGTTGCTTTCGTCAATGTATTTTGTCACAACAATGTGGAAAGTGACTCAGACATTTACATCAAAATAAAAATTAGATTAAAAATGTCTTATTCAGTTCCTCTACGAAAGTGGAACTTTCTTATTTACATATAAACTGCCATTCTAGGACACGTGGGTGGGTGCTATGCAATCAATCATCTACAGACTGAAAATCAAAATGTCCAGTGCTACATGCACAGAGTCTGTGATGACCAAAGGGAGCCCAAAAAAGGTCTAGTGGGACCCAGTCCATGTGGAGGGGGCGTGTGTGTGTATGGGGGTGTGTGAGGTACATGCACGTGGGTGCATATATATGTGTGTATATGTGGAAACCTGAGGGTGAATATTGGCAGTCATCCTCAATTGCTCTTCTGCCTTACTGTTTTGAGTCTGGGTCTCTAATCAAACTCACGCCATTATTGGAAGCTTGCTCTGGGGATTTCCAGGGCTGGAATGACAGGCAGTTCACCACACTTGCCAGGTATTTTTTCCCCCATGGGACCTGGGATTCAAACTCCAGCCCTTTGTGGTTTTTATTTAAAATCTCTGAGCCATCTCTACAGCCCCTTTATTTGATCCCCCCCCCACTTGAAGTCTGTAAGAACACAAGTAAATTAGTTTTAAGTTGAAATTGTGAATATTAAAGACTCTTAATGTGTAATAGCTTTTAAGTTTTTTTAAATCACTGTTTCTGTTTCTTGTTTGGGTGCTAGTATTAAACCCAGGGCCTGCCTGGTATATGCTAGACAGTTTCTCTTTTTTTGAAACCAGAAAATTAAAAGGAAAATCAATTTGGACAATAGAGACCATTCCCTAAGCAGGTCAAGTGAACATATCAGCATGTTACTTCTCAACTGTACCAACAATGCAATGTGAAAAACAAAAATTTATCTTTAAGACTCAGGGGGATGTTCCTAAACCCACACTGCTTTTTAATCCTCTCATGTTATCACAGAGACAAGCTTTAACAATGAAGTATCCTGGTATCCTGGCTTTAGAAATAAATATATTCCCTTGACACTGCCTAAAGCATAGGCAAGCTAATAAATATTAAAGAGTTAAAATTATAAGGCTCTCGTGGGACATATGCAGAGCTATCCCACTATTAATGGATGCATCCTGTTTTCTCTTGGCATTATCATTTCTCAGACAAGGACAATATTAGACATGACTGTAAACATGTTTTCTTACCTTGGCATTGATAACCCTGTTTCCCAAATACTCCCCTGTTCAAGACAAGAGAGAAAAATGACCATCAGTCAAATATTTCAGCAGTAATTTCCTATAATTACAGTCCTTAACATGAATTCTATTTTCTGTTCCCTTACCAAAAAAAAAAAAAAATGGACACAACTTCAGGGAAGAGGCAAAGACACTGTGTTTTTTGAGCATTTGTCTCTTACCACTAGACACAAAGAAAACGTCCTGATGGATTAGAATGTTCCAGGTGACATAAATTGTGGGTAGTGATGATTCTCACTCCTCCTACCTTCAGCAAGCTCTTAAGTCCTCTGTAAAAACTCATCTCCATGTGTAGGAGGCTCAGCTGAGTCAGGAGCTCCTCTACCACCTGACTGTCACTCGTGCACACATGAAGACGCACAGAGGTTCCGGTAAGCACACACAAGAGCACTCAAAAGCAAACACACATGCAATGCACACACATATACATGTAGACACACAAACAAACACAGACAACTCATGTGCAAATCCAAGCACACATACATGCAGACATGTGCAGACAAACACCCAGACACACACCTCACACACATGCAAACACACTGACATACACCCAGATACATATACACATATACAAGGACACACATAAACAAACACACACAGACAACACAGATACACACATGTAGACAAACATGCAGACTCAGAAACCATACAGATAATTCAGACAGACACACACAAACATCATAGACAACCAAGACATGTACATGTTGATATACACACAGACACATATGCACAGACACATATATACACAGGCAAAGACAGGTAACACAGACACACACACACACGACATAATGCATGAACAAACACACACTTATAAACCAGCCCTCACTACTCTCTGTACTGTGGGCTAGAGTCCCCAGGCACAGAAGTGCCTCCACCATTTGTCCTTCCTATCACCCTTGCACTTTCCCTCTGTGTTCTGTGGGTGTGTAAAAGCAGGCATGCATATGTGTGTGTATGGGGGGGGAATACTCTTTTTTTAGTTTGCCTCTAATTGAAGATAACTATTGCCGAAATTATTTTCTGCTACAGACTTGCCATTGCTTGTTCAGTTTTGTCTTGTAACATATTGCCAAGTCTCTAGAATTTCTCAACTTTTAATTATGTTTATTCCTAATTGCTAGAGATTAGGTTACAACACAAGACCACTGAAGGCTATTACCTTATGCTGTGTACTATGAACATGAATGCTGCCTACTGGACACTTAGTTTCCTTAACTCACCACATGACACGTGCCGTCTACAAAGCAATATTGATGGTTTTCCTTTCTTCCCGCCTGGTGTCTCATTGACTGACTAGCTGATGGATTATGGAGCTCTTTCTCTCTCTCTGATTTACACTGTGGTTCATTAGTACCATCACTGAAGTGATATTAAAGAATCAATATGATATTTGATGTGCAAGTTTGTTAATTCTGTTGTAATTGTTTAGGTAGTGGAATTAAAATTACTGAATCAACATACGAGAGAGCAGGCAAAAATCAGAACCGAAAAATAATTCCTATGAATCACACTTTCTTCTGAAATCACGTATAATCAAAGAAAGCCTCTAACAGAAAGAGGCCAGGGTGTGGTATGGAGGGGCACAGAGGGTTTCTTACCAGATGAACTCGCGGCAGTGAGAGCAGTAGGTGGGCTGCCTCAGGTATGTGGCCATAAATTTGTGCCCGTTGATCTGATGCACACGCCTTCGCATAGCCCTTTGGCGCTTCCTGGTAAAATGTTTGAAGATGCGGTCTCTCTGGAGAGTGGCTGCGTATTAAAAGAAATGGAAAAAGAAAAATGTGGGCTGGAGAGATGGCTCAGTCGGTAATGTTTGCTATACAAGCATATCTGAGTTCAGATCCTAGCGCCCATATAAGCAGTAAGCACACAGCTGCAATCCAGCTCTGGGGAGGGGCAGGAGGATCCTGGGGGGCTGGCTGGTCAGCCAGACTAGCCAATAGGTGAGTTCCAGGCTCAGTGATAGACCTTGTCTCGAAAGATAAGGTGGAGAGTGAAGAGAAAGACAACGGATGCTGACCTCGGGTTGCCACATGCAAGCATACGATGTACCTCCCACATATGTGTATACACCCAGATGAGCACATACACGCAACACACACCAAGAAAAGAGTATTAAAAAAAGTCTGGACACACTTTATCTATGATAAAGTATCTTTCAAATACTCTCAGTATCATTTTTTTTCCCCTTGAGACTGAAAATGTCTAGGGGAGTCATCGTGCTTTCCTAAGGAGCCTGGCTAGGAGCGTTCATCTTTGCTTCCTTGCTTCTGCTGCAAACATGGGGCCTCAGGCATGCTTGGCAAGCATTCTCCCATTATACATACCCAGTCCTTTTTCTATTCTGAGACAGGGTCTCTCTCTGTATCCTAGGCAGGCTTTGAACTTCTGATCCTTCTGCCTCACCCTCTCGAGCAGCTGCTATTACAGGGCTAAACCTGAACAGTGAACTCAAGACCATCTGGGCAACTTAGTGAGACCCTATCTTGAAGTAAACAGTCAAAAGATGATGGAGCTTAAAGGGGGAGCACTTGTATAGAATACTCAAAGCTCTAGGAGCAAGGAAAGGAAGGAGGGAAGGAAGAAAAGAAGGAAGGAAGGAAGGAGGAGGGAGGGGGAGGGAGGAAGGAAAAAGAAGAAAGAGAGAGAATGGAAGAGAGAGAGAGGAAGAAGAAGAGAAGGAAGAGGAAGAGGAGGAAGAAAAAAATCTCTAGCACAAAGGGTGAATAATCCAGCAAAAAAAAAAAAGGCAGAAACTATGAAGAGGTAATTTGTAAATCTATACAAACAGCCAATAAATATGTCAAGGTGTCCAATTCTACCTAACATGAGCACTCAAGAACCAGGAACTAAGTCATGTTCTACCTATTCCTCCATTTATTTATGAGAGGAGCAGGCTGGACGTCAGAGGACAACACTTGAGAGTCATTTCTTTCCTTCCACCATGCAGGCTCTTGGGACTCCAGGTTTGCACACAGACACCTTTAACTGCAGGACCATCTGCCTAGACCCCATCGTCTACCTCCTAAGTTAACAAACATGATGAGAATGGTGACGACAGAGGTTGGTAAGAAGATAAACACGGCTCCCACCCTGGCCGGGCCCTGCGGCCACGCTCTCCTTGCCAAGCCTCGGCGTTCATATCTACTGAACCATGGCCCTGACCTTCCAGGGATGCCTAGATTAAGGTTAATGAGAACATGTCCCAAGTGCCCAGCCCAAAACGAGATGCTGTAGCTTTCAAAAACTGTCCAGGAATAACTATTTTTGGAGACCAATTGGACAATATCTGTTGAAGTTTCAAGTATACATTATTTTCCATGTGGTGAACAGCCTGAAAGACTTTTTATATAAAAATATAGTAAACGAGAATGCATAAACCGCTACACTCTTTTGCCAAGAACAAGTAGCGCCAACTGGGTGGGATGGCACGCTTGTAGTCCTTGCCTCCCAAGAAGCTGAGGCAACAGGGGTGACCGCTTGCACCCAGAGATTCCAGGTCCTCCTGGTACCAGAGTGAGACCCAGAATAAAAGCAAGAAATGAAAAAATAAACAATAAAATAAATGTAAAGACATGAAATCAAAAAGGAAGACTATCAGACTGTCTGGGGACAGGAGGACTCAAGGGAGGATGTGGACGGGTAGCAGGGGGATCAATGCAACGAAAGAATCTACACATGGCTGGGAATGTCACAGTGAAACCTATTATTTGTACAGTCAATGTACACTAATTAAAAAAAAAAAAGGAGGAAGAGAGAGTTTACACTAGAAATCCCAAAGAAGGAAAGGCAGAAGTAGCCAAAACAAATTTGGCTAAGGAGCCAATGAATTCTGACACAGTTACAGCCCTATCTGGTTCACCTTGTGAGTCAGGCATGTGGGATGTGGCACACAGCTAATTATTTTAGCTCTCGGGTTTTCTATTTGTCTTGAGAACTTGAAATACACCCCTACCCTTTGCCCTGGGAAAACAGTGCCATAGTTAATATCCCTGACAGACTCTATATGTTTGGGTGAGCGTCGTCCAAGTCACCACACTGCCCGTACTCCTTCCGACGCGGCCAGGAGTCACGGAGTAACCGCAGAGTGAGCATGCGCTCGTGTTCCCTCGTTGGCAGGCCACAGCGTGAAGCTGAAGGTACCAACGCACATCTATGTAATCAGCATGTGATCGCCAGACGGAGACCCAGCTTGGCACTGGCCAAAGCAGAGTGTATATTGAATTACTAAACACTTATCCTACCTACATGCAAATTAAATTCTCCCCAGGAGTCTAATTACCAAGAACTTACTCATTCAATCCTTTAATGCTATAAAGACCTGGCGAAAAGGTCAGCTTGCCTGCATTTTTAATATTTCATGAATTGAATCCTTTTTGTTCCCTCAACACCGCTCACCACGGTAGTAGCATAAACTACTTTCCTGAGGATTCCGTCTAACTGGAAAGCTGTGAGAATCCGCTTGTAGTTGTCCTCCATACTGTCTCTATCCTTCCACCCTTTCTGGAACAGTCTTTCCTTTTCAGTTCCAACTAGACTTACCTTTATCCTACCTGCTTCAGAGCAGGCTGCCTGAGCAGTCCCTCCCCTCTGAGGCCCCCCCCCGTCCAAAATCCTGAGGTAAGTGCAATCCCCCCCGCCACCTGGCACCTGTTTCCACAACAGCCTTGGAGTACATCCTATCTCTTCCTCACCCAAAAATGGGCAGGAAGGTTCTCTCTGACGTCTACCCCAGGTGTCTCCACCTGACATGTGGACAAAACTATAACTGCATGGCACGCTCTCCTCTTCTGCTCTCTTTTCTGTACACACCTTTTCATTTCAAACAAACATACATATACATTCACATCCACATTCATAACATCTGGAAATCTGCAAGGCATTTGGTCATATATAAAAATCCTGGGCTGGAGAGATGGCTCAGACGCTAAACCCTTTGCCTCACAAGCGAAAGTACCTAAGTTCAAATCCTCAGAAAAGTAAAAATGTCAGATCGATATAGTGGAGGCCAGTAATTCCAGTCTTGGAAAGTAGAGCCTAGGAAATCTCAGAGCAAAGCAATAAGGAGGTAGAGTAATCCAAGATGACTCTCGATGCTACCCTGGGGTCTGCGCAGGCACACACACTCAAGTGCCCTCTTGCACACACACACACACACACACACACACACACACACACACACACCACACAAACCTGTGGCTGCCCTAGCCTCTAGTAGCATTCATTCCCTGTCACCTCCTCTTAACAGATGCTATGGATAGGAAGAAAGAGCTCTCCCACTGCATGCCCTGCACCTCACCATAGACTCAAACCCCACTTCACCAACGAAGAGCAGAGGGCGCCCCTTATTGTTTAGTGCACTCATGTTAACTCAGGACCATGTTTACGGGACTGTAAAAAGACGATACAATCCTGTTGCGCCTTAACACCAAGCTAGGCTCCCAGAAATCTCTCAGATCACATTTCAGTCAGACGCGTCAGGCAACCCTAACATGCTTTGCTGCCAAAACTTGCAGCACAACTTCTGCTTGGCTGCAGAAGGTGCTCTTAAGTAAATAGGAAGCTGGCGCCGAGCCCCAGCAGGGGAAATTCACATTCCAATCTCCAGAGGTAGCAAGTCCTGCGCCCTACCGCTCCCTCCAGGAGCTGAGTGTGCCGGGCTATCTCAGGGTCACAGTGCGGGGCAAGTGTGGCAACATAATGAAGATGAACTTTTTCTGTGCCAAACTCAATTTCATAAACTGACTGTTAGCCCACACGTGTTTTGAGAACTTTAGAATGATCAAATATCTGGGAGTCAACATGTGATCTTAGGGTAAATGCTGACCCACAAAGAACTGTGCTACACTGAAACTTGTGTTGGTTGCTAGAGGCTTTGCAGAGGAGAGACAGGTCTCTAAAATCCCTTTAAATCTGCTTTAATTTTGCCGGGGGAAAAGGGTAACCTCATCAGTGATAGATAGTTTCTGCATTTTACCTATCTAAATGTGAATTTATACTTTGTAGCAAAAATGCACTTGAACGTACTTTTGAAATAGCTGAGGATATAGGGTCACAGTTCCTACTTTCCAAGTGATGGTAAGCAAATTAAATCAAAAGAGTAAAATTATGGCATGACACTTTACTACCATTTTAACCGCATGAAGGAGTTCATTGGCATTCAGTGTAAAATACAATTTATTTCTGACAAGCTGACTTTGCCTAACAGCAAAGACCCTGTGGCTGAGCACAGTGTGTGTTGCTTGTCTTTAAGGGGCTGTACTGAGCAGAATGCAGTCTTTCAATTTAAGCAGCAATGGTTGTGGCAGTGGAGGTTCTGGAATCCAGAGCCTGGACAAATCACCCATCTTGTCCCTGTAAGCTGGATGACCTTGGACAAGCTGTTTATCTTCCTATATTTTGCTTTCTTCCTCTACAGAGCATGAACAGTAAGAATGTGCACCTCATAGGGCCATTTTGAGGACTGGGTGAGTTTCGTGTGTCGCAACCAGAAAAGCACCTGGCAAGTAGCAACCACTGCTACTTCAAAAAACCCTCACTTCACATTGCCAGAGAATATTCTGGAAGACAGTTATCTAATTGTCTACAAGGGGAATGATACTCAGGAACCCAAAACCTGGAGAAGTTAAACATGCCCAGGGATCATCTAGCGACGCAGACACTCCCACTCTTGTTTGTATCCCACCCAGCACTATGTTTTTCATCCACATTGGGCCTCTGCCATCCCTAGAAAGGAAGATATTTTTCAGGAAACCCAGAAACTAACAGGAAGGTTAAGTGGTGTCAAGCGATCAATGATACAAGTGAAGAGGCCAGGCCTTGTTTACGCTGTTGAGCAACACTACCACTGAACAGTACCACCGAGTGTCTTTTTCTCTATTTCCTGGTATAGTCGTTTTATCATTTGTGCCACATGGAAGAGAATAACTGTGAGAAAAACGAGAAAACTTTGGGGTTAACCAAAAGCTACCAGTCAAGAAAGTACCAGAAAATGTCATGCAGTTTTTATACTTCCAAAACACATCTCTCTCAGCACAGAGTTTTAGCTGAGAATTTTCTTTTGATAAGCCACCACCTGATCACAGGGCTGTTTGCGTGAAGACGATCCCAGCAAAATAAATGTGGATCCCGTTTAAGACAATAACAACATAAGCTGAAAGACCAGGCCATGCACGAAGCACAGACGTAAATGAGATTTATAACAAGCACACACCACCCATGGGCGGGAGTCTCCGGCAGGTGGTGAGTGATATGGGAATCACAGGAGATGCATATCTAGTCCTCTGATGAGCTACGGAAGACTTCATAAAGGGGTTGGAAAGAGAGGAAGGCGAGCAGTGCAGAATTAGGACAGCAACCAGGTTCCAGGGACCTGTGTCAGCAACAACAAACCGAGATGCCACCAAAGGTGCAGACTTATAAAAGTGGTAGCAACGTTCCCCAAGAGGTAACACACGGCACAGAATCTTCTGGGTTTTCTTAAAAGACTTGAACTGTATGACTCACAGCAATTTCCAATTTCAGATGGAGAGATTGGACTCACTGTCTTGGAAGCCCTGGCTCTATGGCAGCTGTACCTAGGCTTCTCAAGGATGTGGCCCCTCTGAGGAGGCTTAGCCCACACAGAGGCCCATCATTCGGACAGCAGATAGGCCAGCTATCAAAGTCCAAAGACACACAATTCTGAAAGTTGAGTTCACTCTCACTGTTAGAACAATACTGGATGTGGCCTTCCGGAAAGGCACCAAGATCCTATTAAGAGCCATGGGGGGAAAACCTGTCAGCACAGTGCTGTGAGAAGCCATCCTGCTCTCCCAGCTTCCCTCTTATCTTTTCCTTTCCTTCTTCTCCTCTGGAATCTAAACAAACTCTAAGTGCAAACTCTCTCCTCCTCAGGAGTTTGGGACAGACTTCCACTCCGGCCACAGTACCATCTCTTCTCACTTGACAAGACTCTTTCTTCACTAGTCTTCCCCTCCACCCAGTCTTGTAGTATGTGTGTGCCCAGGGCTCTTTGAACTTCTGGGCTTTCTCAGAAGCTCATACATTCTCTTGACTTCTAAAACATGCCTGTATACTGATGACTCCCAAATGAACAACTCTGGCTTCTAGCGACTGAACAAATTTCTAAGCATCTTCTCAGCATCTCAAATTGCTTACAACTTGACATTTGTTGGACAGTTTTCAGATCTCAATATGATCTTTCTCCTTAGTAACAGAACTGCTGCCCTTGGAATCGCCCAGCCTGAACTGCTAAGCGATGTCCCCAGAGCCTGTTTACTGTTTGCGGGCCCTTGTTCCAGTCTGTCAATGCCTGACATCGTCTGGAGTTTTCTATGTGCAGAGTTCACTTATGTGCTTACATTACAAGTAGAGTCAGAGCAATGTATCTCTAGGGCCCAGATCCATAACAAGTACAGACTTTTTTCTTGCCATTACTCTTTGATCAGTACAGTGTAACAACTATGTATATTGTGTCTGTATTGTACTGAGTATCATATGTAATCTGGAGATTATTAATAGTAAACAGGAGTATGTACACAGGTTATATATACAAATGCCTTACCACTTTATACAAGAGGACCTGGTTGTCCCACGGATTTTTTTTTTATCCTACAAGTAGCAAGAAACAAGTATAGATTCTTTGGGAAATAATTCCCAGGAGTACTAGAGGATTGCAGACGTAAATGAAGAAAAGGAAGTCGACAAAAAGTATCGCTGAACAGATTTCCACTGTGGACAGTTAAGGCTCATTTCCTTGTGGGGGAGGGGGCAGGGGCAGAGCTCGAGGAGTGAATGGAATATGATTGAGAGATAAGAAACTAGGTATTGGTCCCCCAGCTCTCACCTGCCACTGGCTGCTGGCTATTTGACAGAAGGAGCATGTTCGCTCAAAAGCATTTCCAGCTTTTTTTTTTTTTCATGCATTCAGAGAGATTACAGATGGGTAATCAGGTAACAAATTTTTACATTGTTCATGATTTCTTATCAAAGTTTGTCTGCCATATATGGTAAAAATATAGAAATATATGCATTTATAAACATATATGCATAAGACCTATACATATAGGTGCATTATGTGTAAATGCATATACACATACCTATACTTCTTATAAGCCTTTTCAAGATCTTTGTGGAATGAATTTTAAACAGAACATTTTCCAATAATCTTCAATTATTATGCTACCTATTGCTTTCTGCACATACTCTTCAACCACAAAGGTTCCCTTATTGTTTTTTATGATCAGTTTAAAGAAACCTACGGTTTTCTTCTGGAACGATGTTAAAGTTTCTAACTCGTTGCTGTGATTCTACAGACATTTCATATGTCTCCATTGATTTCCTCCATAAATAGACATCCAACTACTGCTTCTGCATCATCAGCTCACAAGGAAACCTTTTTCATTAGACTGTCACTAGGTTTCAGGATGGTGAGGGAAGGCCTTTCTGTTCCATTGTAAAGGTTGGCATCCTCCACTTGGGGGCTTAACCATGGGAATTCTGTCATCCTATATGAGAAATTCCTTAAGTTAGTGTAGATGGTACTGTCAGCTCTGGGCTTAAGTGTAGGTTGTATACTTTGGTTTCATATGCATAAAATGCAAAACATTTGCCCATTATTTGGATGTTTTTCTTATGTCCTTCATTATTAAATTTTACTGGAAGAAAATGTCCCCTCTCAAGAGCCAGCCCTCCCGATAATGTTTTAAGTATAACGTAAGCAGCTGGTGCAGTTCTGTCATGGCTGGAAGAAAATTAACATATAAGGTTACTCTTTGGTCTCATCTTGATGTTCTGTTCAGAAAGATAAAATATGATAACTATGGGATATACGAAAGATGCAACAGAAGTTTCTTTTGAAAACTCATTCTAAACCTTAGTAACCCCAAAACACAGCGATTATCTTGGGGAATGTACAGTACCCAGACATACACCTTACATTAATTGTGTCAATACTCTACGTGCTTCTTCGCCAGCCACTCTTTACCCCAAACATCTTTCTATGACCTTTTAAAATGACTGTTTCTACTTTTAGAGCCAATGTTCTTAATTACTAGAGTGACCATTTAATCACCTCTTATGAGAGAAGTCCACATCGTGACTCAGGAGTGGCCAAAAAGCAAAGGCAGACTCCATGCCCACCCTTCAAAGTTGGGCTTCTCTGCTAGAAATCTGCTTTCCTCCTTCAACATGAAACAGCGAGTGCGCATTCCACCCCCACCCCAGCCTCTCAGTCCAGGTTGGTCTTCCTTCCTCATGCACAAAAAAGATTCTTATACAAACAACCTGTCCAACCCAAATCTTTTCCAGATAAACATGTGTTTCCTGCTGAGAACTCAAAGGATCCTGCCTTTCAGTTTGGCTTATTCCATTTCCCTTTTAATCTCCTCCCCTCCACTCTTTCACTAATAGTTTCTCAGGCCCTTCCGTGCTCTTGGGTTTTTGGGTGGATGACTTTAGAGGAGACAGACGCTTAATCATTTCTTTTTCTGATGCCATCTGTGGAATAAAAGCAATGCTACCGACTCATGTGGCTGCTGTAAACACACTAATTCACAACCTCACACTGAAGATAAAACACCTGTATCACGTAGCCAAATTTACTATATATTTTGAAAAAAAAAAAGACTGCTTTAATCAAATGCTGTTTGCTCTACGTGTCAGAAGCCACTTAAAAGCATATGCCTTACCTATCAGGTTGATGTTTTCTTCTTTTTTTTTTTTTCAAGAGTACCATTTTTTAAAAAACTTTTTGAACAACTGTATTATTTCTTAAACAGCAACAAAATAAGACTAAAATGAAGAAACTGAACTTGCTTTATTTTTAAGCAGTATAAACAATGGTTTGACAATGATGGAGTTGAACTTCTAGTAACAGTAAATTTTTGGATTTCAAAAAAATTCCCTTCCCTTCTATGAGTCATTGCTCTTGACCTTCTGTTACCAAAAAGTGAACCATCCATGCATGGTCAAGCACAAATAGCTCCTCTTAATGTCCACTGAAAAGGTTCACTGTCCACTGAAAAGGTTCTTTATTACCATGGCAACCTAATCTGCAGCACCAAGAATTTATACTTTTCTAAGAAAACTATATGCATATATATGTGTGTGTGGATGTGATTACACATCCTAAATAGCTAGACAGACACATACATCTTAAATAGCTAGACACATGCCTTCATGTTATGTAGTAGCTTTGTTACCAACTCAACACATTATATTAACAAAAATTTTAGATATTTTAGTTTTAATTTAGAGGATCATTATACTCTAGGAAATATATAATCTAATTATACAGTAGCCCAACAAAATGTAAGTGTTCATTTGCGAATCACTTTAGGAAGCAGCAATGTGGACAGGCTCTAAGAACAGTTCACCTCTTTTGTCTTTATCATTTAAGTTCTAGATGCTGTACAGGAAAGTAGGCACATTGTGGAGAACAAAACATAGTCATACCATCAACTGAAAGCTAAATGTTGAAGATGGTGGGAGATAAAAATCCAACTGGATGTGGGCATCAAAGAATGGCTCATCTGAAGGAACACAGCAGAGCCAGAGCCGCTGAAGGCTTCAGAACAAGTAGAGGGAAACAGAGAAGAAAGAGCATTGTAGGAAGTTCAAACAGTATACACCTCTGCCCAGAACTAAGAGAATATAAAGATCAAGCTCTCACCCACTTAACTTAATACCCTGTAGCTCTGTCACTGTGGCTGTCAATATTTGAAATGTGAGTTATCCTCCCATAGACTCATGTGTTTGAATCTTTAGCTGTTTGGGAAAGTCATGGCACCTTTAAGAGGTGGAGCCTTGCTGGAGGAAGCCAGTCACAGGGGGCGGGTCTTGAGATGGGCGGGTCTGTTCTAGCAGCTGGCAGTTTGCAGCTCTCAACATTCATGAAGGTCGTGACTTAGCCCGCCTCCAGCTTCTGCCAGCCAGCCATGTCTTTCCCGCCACAATGAACTGTATCTCCCCTCTGGAATTGTAAGCTGAATAAATTTCTCTTTTCTCCCCTTAAGTTGCTTGACTTTAGATGGTGTCTCATAGCAACAGGAAAAAATAACTAGTAAAGTGACCAAATGTCTACTACTACTAGGGTCCAAACATCTATTAATATGGGGAGGGAGAGCGTTCCAAGAAAATTCCCAAATTGGTATGCTGGATGCTAAAGAAACTACCGATCCTTCCATTTATTTGTGCCTCATCTTTCTCATGTTGACTTTATGGATATCTCATATACAATGGATATGTCATAAACATATATGGGTTTTAAAACAATATACATATATTTAGAGCACATATGCCCAACAACTGTTCACTGGTGGGTATGTGAACAGAAAGGTTTGAGGATTACCTACCCGAGTGCAAAACATTCTATTTGGAAAAACAAGCTAGAAAAGAGACAAGAGAGTCAAGGAGGTGGTTCACCAGGTAAAGAAAGGCACGTGCACACAAACCTAGAGACCTGAGTTCAGTAACGAGAGCCCACGTGGTAAAAGCAGAGCACTGACCTCTGATCTGCACTAGCGAGTGCTCCTTGCCTGTTGCCGTCCTCTCTCACCTCTCTCACCTCTCTCAAGTAAATAAATAAGTAAAATATTAGAGAGAGAGAGAACTGAGGAGGAGGAAGAGAAAGAAAAAGTAAAATATGAAAGAGAGAGAGAAAATGAGAAGGGAGAAAAAAGATGGAGAGAAGGAAGAAGAGAAAAGGAAGAGGAAGAGGAGGAAGAAGAAGAGGAAGAGGAAACAGTAGCAGTAGCTGCACTAACCACATATTGCTCCTAAAGCTCAGTACCATCCACAGTTATGAGAGGAGAATGGGCAGGACTGGCATGGTTAATATGATGGAATAAGATAATAGAAAGGTATTGGAGGAAGGAAAACTAATACCCAAGGATACTGTTCTTGGGAAATACCTAGAAAACCAGATCCTCTAATATAAGTGATCTCATGGGGTAATGAGACATGATGGGGGACAACAGCCACATTTAAGATAACAGTGTGAAACTGTTCACTATTCCATGGGCATTTAGAAACAAATTTTTTTAATTCCCAAATATCAAGCAATTGCACTTAAGCCAGGAGGACATTAACCAGAGGCAGAAGCATTCTAAGATGATCAGATTTCTCAAAGTAGGGTAGAGGCTAACCTCAGAGTTACGATGCACTGTGTAACTCCAGGTAAACCCTGATAAAAGTTCTATTTTCCAAACCAGTAGAGGTAGGGAAAAGAAGTTGATTTTTTTAAAAAAGTGGAAGGCGGAATCTCAATCAGCTTAAGAAATGAGAAGGATCTAATTGTTTTCTATTTATAAGATAGAGATCTTAAGGCAGATAAAGTAGAAATGCAGAGTGACCACCTTAATGTTAGAAAATCGTCCTAGAAATTAATGATAAGAAATTTGTTTCATCAGATGAGAGATTTGTTTCATCAGAAGAATAGAACAGTCTTGCATTTTTGTCTAGTCCATGGCAAAATTTTAAAATAGATTGAAAAATACATTTACACGTCATGTAGTCATGGTTTGAATAGTCTCTCCTCTTTCATTCAATCAGTTGCTTCAAAGCACAACATGGTGGGCATCTTCCCATTCAATGAGATTTACTTTCACTTCCCGTGGGTAAATACCCAAGAAAAGAACTGCCAACCCACAGGGTGTATATATGCCTACTTCTTCAAGAAACCAGTAGACCATTTTTCACAGCGGTTATACCATGTTGCAATCTCACTGGCAACATGAAAAATTCAAGTGCTCCAAAGTCCCATCATGACAGTGCTGTGGGTCTTTCTCTCTGTATCCACTCTAGTGGTGCCTTAATTTGTATTCCCCAATTCCAAAGCACACTGAGCCATGCTCCTATGTGCTTAGAAATTTGTATCTCTTCGTTTACGAAAATATTCTGTGCAAAATTTTTTGTCCTGAAAAAAAGTATTTTTTGGTTTGAACAATGACTTTGCTTTAATAATAATAGGTTTTTTTTATAATCTAGCAATTATGTTTTCCTACTGAGTAAAGAAACATGTGCTACTACATCGATATTATGAACTTCACCTGGAAGATAAGAAGGTTGCAGAAGAATGAGGGCTTATGCTTGCTTTTTATACACACATGGAGGACAGGCAATAAAACCTATACTTCTGCTTAAGAATATCCCATTTACATATGATTATCCTGGCTAACACATAGAGAAAAAAGATACTTTTGCAAGCTTTTATTCTATCCAAATAATGAAGTTAACTTTTACTATCTCAAAGTCTTAATGAAATAATCCAAAAGGCACGGATCTACTTCCTCTCTATTTATAATTTTTAGCACACATGTACAGCCTTTTCATTTGCCTGACCTCTTTAGGATGAATCTTCTTAACCCTATTGTCAAATTCTTAATTAACTGAAACAGATTTGATTTTAGTGGCTGCTACTGAAACTAGTCAACTGTGGCAGAGTCGAGGGGACACACATTCCAGAATTCCCCAAGGCTCTGCAAGCTGTAACTCTGGGTGTGACGGTTCCCTTCTTTGTTTGGAAGAAGCCGCTAAGCTATTGTACAGATTGACTTTAAAAAAAAAAAAAGTGCTCAAATCCATCTTTGATGACAAAGATCAAAACCAGTGGAAGAATGCAGGCCTTCTCAGTGTCAAAAATTTGTAATTGATTGCCATTTGCCTGTGAGACACAGACTTAACTCTGCTCTGAGCTGCTCAAAGCTTACAGTTACCATGATGAAAGAGGTATATGGATTACTGTGCTTTCTTCCCAGCCTTGGGTCTACCTTTCTCTGTCTTATATGTGTATCGACCTAGAATGTAGGAGTGGTTTCACTTGATTTGTTAAGAATGAAGCTTTTTTGTGTTTCCTTCTATTCTCGAGATCAACTGGGAAGTCATGTGAAACTACGGAAGTCTCTAATTATGAGATGAGATGATTTCTTCTTGCATTCGTTTCACTTCCCTAAAGAGCCCTTGGTTAGCCAGGCCCAGGGACACAGACCCGCAATCCCCGTTCCGTGGGAGGATGAAGCGGCGCTCCATGTAACCCCCACTCTTGGACATGCTCCAGCTGCCTGCATACCCCGTGTGCCTCCTGCCCTCAAGCGCATTAAGAATCTCCTGCAGGCCAGACAGTTTTATGCTTTTGCGCCCTTCCAATATCTGCTACGAGCCCAAGTTCAAGGCTTGTCTGGGACTACAGACTGAGTTCAAGGCATTTAGGCGAGACCCTGTGTCAAAATAAAAGATAAAAGGAAGACTGGGTATATACAGCTCAGTGGTAGAACGCTTGTCTAACACGAGTGAATACTTTTCCTGGGGAGAAGCTGCACACAACCGTCTGTCCACCCTAGATAGGCTTCCACCACAGACTTGATGACCAATGAGCTCATTGGGCTTGCTTCCAGGAGTAGGGGTGAGGGTTACTACCGAGAGCAGGGAAGATTCAAAGGCAGCTCACCACAGCTGCTGCTGGCTCCCCCGTGGCTGCAGAGATGGACTCTCGCCCCACCAAACTAATCTTCCTCAGTTTATATGCCCTGGGGTCCTTCCCAGGCTCATATGTGAGCACATGCATTCTCATCCCTCCTGGCTCCTCTATTTCACCAACAGTCAACAGGTACTATCTTAATAGTTCCTGAGAAAGTAGCGCCATTTGTTTGGAGGACAATGTCGTATAACGTGTGAGGCCTTCAGTTCCCACTCCAGTTTCACTTTAGCCTTGACTATCATCCATAGAACGATGATGGGACATGGCCCATGCATTCAGAATCCTTGAATCATCTTAGCCAAAAAAAAAAAAAGACTAAAACTACGGTTTCTTAAAGTTGGCCCTATCTCCTCTCCTAAAGAGTACTTTAATGACACCGAGAAAAGGCTAGATTGAAAAATCTTTTGTTAGTGTTTTGCAGGTAATCCTTAAATCTGAACCAGTGAGTGAGATTTTCTGACTGACAAACACAGTAATGTTTCACTTTCCCAAACACAGAGCTCCCACTAAGACACCGCCGGTGTTTTAGGGCAAAGTCAAGAGTGCTACTAAGATGTCGAAATAGAGCAGAGCAGGTGGCAAGCAGCCTAGTTTAGGAAGGGTCAAGCCAGAACAGCACCGGGCTCAAATCGGAGCCAAAACAGCTTCCACTGCTCCGCGTGTGGTGTGGCCTGGTGAGAAGATAGGACCTTCTACAGCAAAGCCACCACTGCTGCTACATGTGCAGCTCCACTTCACACTCTTCCTCATCACTTGGTTGCATTCCTGAGCCTCAGCTCATGAGAGGTGAACGAATCCAATTTCTTCAGATGAAACTTGCCAAGATTGCGAAAAATCCCTCTGTGAACATGAAGATCGGGTACCCAGCCTTCCTTACACTGTCGGTGAAAGTAAAAGACTCTGAATGGAAAATGTTATAAAATAAGCAACAGCCTTCCATGTAAAACTATGTAAGGGACAGAGAGCTGTCTTCTTCCTGCATCTGTGGTAAGTAAGAAATGAAACGGGACCTAGGACTGCAGAGATAGTTTAGTGAAGAAAGCACTTTGCTATGTAAGCATGAGGACCAGAATTCAAATACCCAGTGTTCATGTAAAGCTTGGCATGGTTGGGCAGGTCTGTGATCTCAGGTTCACCTGTAACGAGTTGAGGGCGAGAGACAGGAGATTTCCTGGAAACTTAACAGGTCAACTAGCCTGACATATTCAGTAGCAAGTAAGCAGCCCTGTCTCAAGCACGGTGGAAGGAAGGATCACCACCTGAGATTGTTCTCTGACTGCCACATGTGTACTATGGCACATGCATCTATATTCACACGCATGAACATGGGTATGCATCATACATACATATAAAGAGATTGATAAATGTTAATAAAAAAGGACAACTCTTTATAGGAGACCTTTTAATTTCCTCGGGGCCAAAATTATCATGCGAGATGAAAAAAAATCCTCTTGGATTAAAGCCCTATGCAGAAGGCATACGTAGTGCGAACAGGCGTGGTGAAGGAGCCGAGTCTCCCTTATGCAGCAGAGAGTCAGGATGCATTGGAGATTTTTATTTCTCCATCTTATGCCCAGTGGCTTAATAACTAAGGAAGTCACAGCTCTGGCTGTTTGAATGTTTTCATGGAAGGTGCAGGCAAACACGTTGGATAACAGAGACTGTGACAGCTCGGTGATGTGCGTGCACGCACAGGCAGAGACGCGCGGACATTCCTCTGAATGAAAAAGCCAAATGAAACAGTCTCAGGCTAGACACTGGGCTGCTTTCTGTTGGCCTGAAGGTCAAGGGTGGCTGGGGCTCTCTAGAAAGAAGAGCAACATGGTTATTGCCTTAGATTTAAAAATTCCAGATCTTTGTGAAGTGGTTAAAGCTGAGGTAAAGGATAACAAGACTTTTAAATTGCTGAATGTGGCCCATACCTCCAGTGGTATTACATCTAGACTTTCATCTAAGACTCCGCAAACCTGACCAGACACCCTCTTCTAGACAATAGCTATTGCCCTACACACACACACACACACACACATACACACACCCCTGGCTTCTTGATACCCACCTCTTGCTTGCCTTGTGCTCATGTCACACTCTCTTGGCACAGCTTCTCATCTTCCCAAAACTAAACCTCACAAAAGAACTTCCCCACCCAAAGGTCTCTCCCCTGCAAATAGCATGTTCTTCCTTTCTTTTCCCATTGCTCCTTAATGTAATGCTCTCCCATGCACAGTATTTCATATGCTCCTTCCATCTTGAATATTGCATTTGACTGCCTGTATATTTTTGTCTCTGGACATCAAAAATCTCTTTCAGGTCGTAGTAAATTTATGTTTGTTTGTTTGTTTAATACTCTAGCTCAGCTGTAGTGAGTGTTTAGCAACTAGGGGTGGTAATCTTGTAGATTATACTTAAGTGTCACTAAAAACCATAAAATGTATTTTCTAGATCCCTTGTTCCCATTTCTGGGTCTCTGAGATGCTGTGGCTTGATGGGGCTCCTTGTTTCTTAAGGACCATCTCAACAAGCCACATACACAGCAGCACAGTGATGTAAAAGGGCTTGAATTGGAACCACCAGCTTTAAGTCAGGCTTGAGATATAAAACTTAGGTGGCTTCTTAGTGACATTGTAGCCTGGGAAAGGCATACCAGACACTGTGTTAAGAAATATGAATGGCGAGGAGGAGCTGAGCTAGGATAACAAGTAATTCAATGCACACGCTTAACAGACTGTACACACTAGCGAGCACCCCTTGAGGATTAACAGAACTTCTTTTGAAGATTTCAAATGAACTCGACTTTCAATCTAACTAATATAAAGTATTTATAAATAGCTCACTGGCGCTCCTATTTGTCGCAAGACTTTAGAATTTGTTGGAACCCCAATAGGACCATTTTCTTTCAAATTGTTGCAATCTCTGTATGCACTTTGCTTTTCTATGAAAACAATCCAAGGTGAGCCCTGTGACTCTTGGGTAGTGCCAGGACAAGACTGTACTGTAGCACCAGCAGGGGTCTGCTTTCCCGTGTGTTGAAATGTGGGTCGCAGTAGTATCAGCCTGATGTGAAGTATTATGGCCAGGATGAGTCATCTATACACATAATATTTCAAGTTTTTTTCAGTATTTAGTAATGGAAGATAATTACTGCATTAATGGCAATATGTTTCTGGTTTAGTGCAAATTGAGGATGTTTTCTAGTTGTGCATGAATCCTGGCAATCGTGTCTGTTCTGACAATTGTTTAAAGATGTAATGTTAAGATTTAAAAATGCTGATAATTGGGTCTTTGTCATTTGCTTAAAAAAATAAATGTGAATGTGTTCAGTGCGTTCTTCACTGGAAAAAAAAAGAAATATGAATATACAGGTGAGCAAGAGAAAGCATGTGGGTATCTCTGGTATGGATACACATGTGTTTCTGTATACATATGCATGTGAAAAGCAGGCCCTTTAATAAGCTCCTGGTATACTACAAGGCTTCTGTTTGTTATAAAGTGGAGAGTCCCAGACTCGACCCCAAACTGAGTCTGAATAAGTGGTGTAGGAACCAAGAATCAGCCTCTGAAGCCCTGAGAACCGGTGGTCCTGAAGGAAGGACACAGAAGTAAGTAAACAGATAAAACACAAAGGCAATTGTTGCCTTATCTCTGGCCCACATGGCCAGGGTGCTAGGGGACGCAGGAAGGAGCCTCTATGGTGCTCAGGGAATCTGGAACTTGGAGGCGGAGAGGTCTGAACTGAATCTAAAGCCCAAGCAGCAGAGACCAGTGGGAACAGGAAAAGCCAAGAGAGGGCTTCCCAGAAATCTGAACCCTGCTGTTTTCCTGCACCGAACAACTGCCCTGCAGACCCTGGGCAAAATCTTCCAACTGCACAAACCTTCCTATTGCTCAACCATCCTTGCTTAGCCTGGAGCCACACTGCTCTGAGCCCTGCCATCCCCATCCCTCCTGACTCTTCCCACCTGCCACTCAAGTGACTGACTTTGGAGAAGCCTCCAGAGTTTAATTCTTTCAGTCAGGGTTTGACTGCCCTCCTCATAGCTCTAAGACTATAGTCTTTACATAACAGCACATTACCTGTTTAGACTAGAAGTAGGGAGAGGGGTGGATGAATCCCTGGTGTCTAATGTACACACAGGAGTGAATGAATGAATGCTTGCACGATGAATGCTTGCACAAGCCAGTAAACAAAATACAAAAAAAAAAAAAAACTTTCTGTATTTAGATGTCTATACATCTTTTGCTATTGCTAGACTGTGGCATGTATGAAAGAGTAGTAGAAATGAGATTTTATTTTTATTTTTTCTCCTGTGTATGTATGTAAGGTATGTTGCATACATGTGTGTTTATATGTATGTAGAGGCCTTTGGTTGATAGTGGGAAACACCCTCTATTGTACTTTTCTACTTTGAGACAGGGTGTCACAATTTGTCTGCATGTTGCTAATAAATCCACAACCAGGCAGTTTAGGGGAACAAAGGGGTTTAGTCTGGTTTATGATTTTCCAGTCACAGTTCTCAGCCTGGATTGGCAGGAGAGTCCATACCAACACCAAGGGTCAAAGGAACCGGAACACCATTTCCACAGGACAGCTGAGGGAGGGGAAAACTTCCCTTGCCAGTTGGTATGCCATGCCTGTCCAAGTATGCTGAAGAATGCCAAGTTTTTAATCAGATCCCTCCATTTTATCCATATGCCCAGGGAGATCCCATGCACCATGGATTGGATTCCCCCCATCAATTAAACCATCTCCTGTAGGCTTGCTTAGGGCTTAACTCAACTACCAATTCTTTACGAATGTGCCCAGAGCACCAGCCTCCAGTTGCCAAGTTGAGACCAGTAGCTATCTAGCCTCTGTAATCAAATCCGTGACTCACAAATAGGGATAGTCTGAGTTTACAGTTTGCTCTAGGAAGTCCCAGTCTCTACCTTCTGAGCTGGAATCACAGAAAGGTCACCCACCTGGCATTTTATGTGGAATCTGAAGATCTGAACTCTGGTCTTTTACTAATGTAACAACAAGCACTCCAACCACTGCACCATCTCTTCAACCTCAGGAATGCAAATTTAAAGAGTCTGAACTGGGACTGGAAGGGCACTGAGGGGCTTCATAGATCACAGAAAGACACTGAGAGGCTTCTACAGGACAACCTTGCCATACTGTGGAAGTTCCACGAAGACAATGTCAACAGAGAGTACAGGTCAAAGGCTGATTTGGCACAATAAGGTTGGAAAATACACCTGAAAACAATTATGCATTACAAAGTTAAGGATAGAAATGTAGTAGTAATTCTGCAACTCCTCTCCGGTACTTTTTTTCTTTTGCTTCCACTTCCTCAGTCACTGGGTTTATAGTCTGAATAGGAAGCTGAGTACGGTGGTAAACCCAGCAGTACCTCACTAGGCTCAGTTTTCTATACAATCATTCAGTGTCATACTATCACTAGTACTTAGAACTAGCTGCATATGTTGGCAATAAAAGATGACTGGCTTTGCTTCCTTATTTGCCAATGCAACAAAATACCCAACTCAAGCAACTTAAGGAGAGAAGAATTTAATTTCAGCTCACGGTTCTAGGATATAGTACGTCATGTCACGGAATTCACAGCAGCAGGAACAAAGAGAACTGGTAGCATCACATCCACTACGAGAGCAGAGAGCAGCGCAACAATGCGTGCTTGCTTGTTTGCCTATACTCAGCCAACTCTTTCTGTCTTTAAACAGCCCAGGACCACCTACTTAGGGAATGGTCCCCCCCACAGTGGCAGGGCTTCTCACATCAATTATACAATCAAGACAAGTTTTATGGCACAAGGACCAACTGTATGCCACACAGACCTGCAGTTGGCAAGTTGACAAAGTAGAACAAATTGGGAGGTAACTGGGAAGAACACTTGCTGTATAAGCATGAGGGCCCGAGTTCAGATCCCCAGCATCCACGTTACAAAAAACAAGCTGGGTATAGTGTGGTCACCTATAACTCAGTGTGGTCACCTATAACTCATTTTGCAAGGAGCCTGGAGGACTGCTGAGGCTTGCTGGCCATGAAGCTAGTTGAAAAAATGGTGAGTTCTATGTTCAGTGACAGAGAGTCTCAAGGGAACTTGATAGAGAGTGATGAAGAAGACATCTAACGTCCTCCTCTGGTCTATGCATCTGCATACAGATGCACCTGTACACATGTACACACACACACACACACACACACACACACAAACGGGCAAATTGTGGCAGCCAAACTTACAACATCTATAAAATTAACACCCATCACCAGCTATTCTTTTTCCCTTATTAAGTCCAAGTCTACATACAAAATAAGCATATATACTATACAGGTGTTAGTGTACATCTGGATTCAAACTACATGCAGATCTGCCTATATCAGCTCTTCTACTTTGTTTATAACAAGCATGTCACAAAATCCCATTATTTTCCAGGACATGTCGTTGTATATCCAAAGCTTCTCACAAGACCCAGCAGGGGACCCTGGGCAGAGTTCTTAGGAGCTTGATCCCACTGTTAACATACGGCTTCCTTCTTTCGTTCAATCAGCTTTGTAGATTGTATTGCACTGAATCTCACCCAGGATCCAGTCTGCAATTCCTCCAGGACATTTTGTAATGTTTAGAGACATCTAGTGACAGCACAAACCCACCAGCCATGAGTCATCGTCCCCAATACCAAGCACAGTGAAGGTAAGAAGCCCTATTGTATTTGGATTCTGTAGCTTTCACTCAGGGGAAAAAGTATGCTGTTGCTTAAAAAATAAATGAAAATTTCTGCTCTAGGACACCTGCCTGGACCCAAACTATTCAACAAAGTGATGGTCCTTTGTGTTGTGCTTCACAGTCCAAAAATAGCACCGATTTTCACATCAGACATTTACTTTTTAAATTCGAATCAAAAGCTGCTACAGGTTGTGAATCAAGGGCCCTGAAGCCACCTTGTAGGACACGGTGGCAAGCGTCCAGCTGAGCCAGTGGAAAAAAAAATCTAAATAACTTCAACCAGAGGAGAGAAAGCAGATAGGGAGAGTGTGTTTGTCCTGATGGGAAGCCACGGGTGTTGGCTTCATAGAGATCAGCTCTCCATCAGTCAGGCGGAGAGCCAGAAGTTAAATATATTGCTTCTTTTGGGAAGGAAACTGAACAATGGCCTCTTCATTTGAAGCCACAGGAAGGGACAGAGCAAATCTCTCAAGATGGAAAATGGCCTCAGCTGTCGTGTTAACGTTCTTGCTCTCTTAGAGTAGACGTGTGCAGGTTTTCTAGTCTTTGCTGTTTACTAATCACCAGTGAAAAACCAAGAGACTAACTGGAACTATTTAAAAAACATTTGAAAGTGTGTGGGTGTATGTATGTGTGCAGGTGCATGTGAACATTTATGTATGCATGTATCTAGAGGCCCCAAATTGATGTCTGGTGTCTTCTCTGATTTCTATTTTCATTATTAAGGCATGGTCGCTCCAATTGACTAGACTAACTTGCCCTATCTTTGCCTCCCCAGCTGCTGAAATTACAGGTGACCCCTACACCTTCCTGGTTTTTACAAGGGTCCTGGGGATTCAAACTCAACCCTTAACATTAGCCAAACAAGCATCTTATTCAGTGAGTCATTTCCCAGTAACCCTGACACCTTCTTTCTGATGTATATACATAAACTTCCCACCACGACTGTGTGTGTGTGTGTGTGTGTGTGTGTGTGTGTGTGTGTGTGTGTGTGAAGAATTCTGATTCTAGGGTCAAGAGAATGAATACAACTTGTCAACTTAGTACAAAGGCTTTCTACTACTCAGCCTTTCTGAGCTAACTCTCAGCAAAAGAAATCATTCCACACACACACAGCTTTGAAGCACATTTCTATAACCCCTATTTCATCTTCCACACCCAGTTTCTTCCTCCAGGAGGCCCCCATAGACCCTAATGCATGAGTCATCACGCATCACACTGACAGGTATTTAATGACCTTTCTCTTGAGGCTCTGAGCTTTTTGAAATAGAAAAACCCTGACGCTGACCCTTTTATCACCAGGACACAGGCTAGTGCCTAGTCCGTGGGAAGCATGAGCCTGACTTGTCAGCCACAAAAAAGTGTCAAAAGTAGGATCCACCAATACTGTACACACTAACCTGTTCTTCACTCACGCTGTACGTGCAATTTGCAGGATATAGACACAAGCCCAGAAATCACTTCAGTAAACACAACCAAAGAACAGGATAGACTTATGCAGATGTTAGATCATTCCCAGGAACCATTCCCCATGTAAAACAATCACAGGGTAGGGAAATTCAATAAACAACTGGCCTTTGAGGTGGTAAAAGACACTCTCCCTTTTTAAGTTTAACTGGCGAGTCAGATGGCCCTGGCTTTATCTTTCAGCAGAGAAACAACCCTGGCGTGGCTTCCTCAGCAATCCTTAAAAGCATCTACAAGAAACCTACATGCACAAACAAACAGCAGACACAACACCCTTCCAGCCCAGATGCTTTTGCTGTGAATGACTAGTCTTGTAAGATAGGTTTCAGTCACTACAGGCACATGAATCATTACACACCATGCATGACATGTATTTAGATGGCTTTCCTCTTAAGACCAGGCACTCTTTAAACTGTCACATTCACTGTTTGTTTCACCAGGACACAAGCTAGTGTTATAAGGTTGAGTGAATGAGTTTGATCTGCCAGGCAAAAACAGGCAAATAAAACCAATCTCCTTTCTTTTCTCCTTCTCCTGTTCTTCCTTCTCTTTTTCCTTCTCTTCTTCCTCCTCCTCTTCCTCCTTCTTCCTCTTCTTTTCTCTCTCTCTTTTTCTCTCCTCTCCCCCTTTCCCCACTCCTGTCTGCTTACTTACAAACAAGAGCTTAGAATCATTGTCAAGCTGTGGGTCCAGGGCTTGTAAAAGTTCATGAACCCCCAAATGCATGATCGCAGCCTATGAAGTCAGTGCAACATTGACACACACCTACCTGGTGCACGTATACTTTTATCATTTTTTTGTAATCTAATTAAATGCTTTCTTCAAGTCCCTGAATTTTGTTATCAGGGTAAATGTATGTTAGTCAAAAGAGATGAAGGTGAGTATATCATTAGTCAAAAGAGATGCAAAGTACGACATGTTTGAAAGGGTTTTGAGTAAAGGTCTCCCGACTCAAAGGGTTCAAAACCACAAGCCAACTTGTGCAGACCACTTCCTCTGTGGTGCTTGCACCAGCAGTCCTAGAAATAAGGTGCTTTGTTCACTGATCATGGGAGTCGGGGAAGACGGCCGAAAGAGAGAGAGTAAGAAAGGTTCTGCTGGGTAAAGCAAGGTGAGGGTCAGCGACATCTGCAATGAGGAAGATCTGGCCTTTGGAGAGAAGGGGGTCAGCCTCAAAGAATAATAAACAGCTTTGCAAACCCAACCCTTCTTTTTCAAGTATGAAGGCTACGGGAAAAGAAAAGAACAGAGGTGCTTCAGGCTGCTATTCATTTACTTGGAAAGATGAAGACACATGGGTGGGAAAGAAGTTGTCCAAGCACAGCCATCTGAGGAGGCAGCCCAGACAGAAATATAGCGACGAGGCAGTACTGATGGGGAGGGAAAGGATGCACCCAGCTGATGGAAGGCGATGGAAGGATAATGTGGGACCAAGGCTCCCAGGAAGAACCGAGGTGGAAGGCAGTAACCGAGCATCTACCTGAAGACTCTATGAGAATGGGGACGCAGTAGTGAGGCACAGGACAGGATCAGAATGGTATAGTACCTAACCGGGGTGAGGTGGTACCATTCATTATATGCTGAATTTCACATGCAAGCAAACATGAGGACAAAAGATACATGTTGGCCAACCAAAAGAGTAAGTACTGGGTAGAAGTGCTCAACACGCACCTAGACAAAGGAGGTTGGAACTGAGGGAGACCAGAGCCGCGGATACAGATGGGAAGATGCAGAGCAACATGTAGTCCAAAAACCAAAGCAGATTGCTGTACTGTGAGCAAGAACGGGCTATGTGAAGGGATCGGAAAACACAGCTGAAGGGGGCGGCGGAGAAATCTAAAGGAATAAGGGTCAGGGCAGGATGGTCAGTGGACTTCAGAGTGTAGAAGTCCGATTGTAGGGCTGAAAGGCCAGGGGGCAATGAGCATGAAATGTGGCAAGACAGGGACTGGAAACTACTGACTGGACCAAGCAACAGAGATATCCTCAGTGACTTTAGCAAGAACTGCTTCAGCAGAATGAGAGGAAGGGAGCCAGAGAGCTTAAGCAGTGGTCGGAGGAGAAAACAGAAGCTACAGAAGTGAGAAGAAGGAACTCAGACTATTTCCTTAAGCCGTCTGGATCAGAGAGGGGAGGCAAATGCTGTGAATGTTTTTGGGATGAGAAGCTTCGGACATGTGTATAGGATGAGGAAGATACCAAGATGGAAGGAAAGGGGACAGGAAGAAACAGAAGCGTGGACCTTTAACAAGGCAAGGGCGATTTATCTTCTGGCTAAGGAAAGAGGACAAGTAGGGACACAGGCATTGATGGCCAGGAGCGTGATATGGTGATGACGTCTGGTGTACCTGCCTTCATCAAGTAGGAAGCAGTCGCTTGCTTGAAATAAAGGCAAGGGATACATGACTTTTGAAGGGAATGGGAGACAGAGCTGGGGGTGCTGAAGACCAGCACTCAGGACAAAGGCCACAAATCAATAGTGGCCACTTGAGGATCTCAATCAGAACCTAGGTCATTAGAAAAGATTGTTAAGAAAGGACAGATGGGCTGGAGAGATGGCTCAGGGGTTAAGACTCTGCCTTGAAAGCAGTAGGTCCTGAGTTTAGATCCCAGGTCCCATGAAAAAAACAACAGTGGTGGACTGGACTTCCGGCCCTGGTGGGTGGAGCCTGGGAAATCCCAGAGTCGAAGCAAGGAGGAGGTAGAAGCAATAAGTTAAAAAAATTAAAAGAAAGGATGAAAGAGGTGTCTGGGGAAAAGAGAAGCTGAGGTACAGAGGAGTAGGGTAGTGGGGAGCAGATGGAATATACCTGTCAAGAACACAGGCCACAAAAAAGAGAGAAGCAGGATGGTGAGGATCAGACCAGGGGAGATGAGGTAAAGCTTCTCATCAAAGGAGAAGCAAACCAATGGGGAAGTGAGGGACTCAGCAAAGTGAGGGCAAAGCAAGTAAGTACTAGACGCAGAATGTCTTACGATATTCAGAGGGGTTGAATCTGTCTAGCAATGGAAGGGGAGGAGAGGGGAGGGAGGGGGAGGGGGAGGGGGGAGAGGAGGGGAGGGGAGGGGGAGGGAAAGAAGGAGATGAGGGGGGAGGGGAAGGAGGAGGGGGAGGGGAGGAGGAGGGGAGGGGGAGAGGGGGACGGAGGGGGAGGGGAGGGGGAGGGGGAGGGGAGGGGAAGGGGGAGAGGAGAGGGGAGGGGAGGGGAGAGGAGATGGAGGGGAGGGGAGGGGAGAGGAGAAGGGGAGGGAAAGGGGGAGGGGGAGGGGAAGAGGGAGACAAAGGGGGAGAGGAAGGGGGACGGGGAGGGGAGGGGAGGGGAGGAGAAAAAGAGAAAAGAGGTGCTCACAGTAAGGGACCTTGGATACAAGAAGTAGTACATCATATTTCCCAGGGGAGTAATAAAGCCAGAATTTAAATTGAAGAAGGAAGGAAGAAAGGAGGAAAGGGAGGAGAGGGAGGGACGGAGGGAGGAAAGAAGTTGGTTTAAAGTTCTGGAACAGATGAAAAGCCAACCACAAGAAGTAGGCTCACTTTTTTGATGGATGCCTGATTAAACACTGAGAACTGATAGACCAGGAAGTCCACAGCACTTCTCCCAGAAACAGCACTGTAGGTTGGCTGCTCATGCCAGCCACTGGCATGAAGGAAGATTAAAGGACAAATAAAATGCCCCCTGGGCATCACTGAGTTAGCTATTCAAAGGTGATGCCAGTCTCAGATGGAGAGAATACCCAATACTCAGAGGAGTAGGAGAATTGTACATCAGATAAGTTATTAGAGATCATGTGGTTCTTGGCAAAATAGTATAAGCATTGAGTTATTTAGGAAGGCACCTCATGTTTGAGAAATAATTTTGGACTTAAAAAAACTTCTATATTTGCATATAACATCTTAAGCATCTAGAATAGAGCCACTGTAACTGTGTTAATTGTTTGCTAATTCTAATGCCTGTGTTCTTTGGATCAGTTTCAAATTATTTGTTCCCATTATTGATTTTTTTTATTCAATTGTGTGTGGGGGGGTGTGGGTGTGGGTGTGTAGAACCACAGACGAATTCGGGAACCACCATGGACACCTCCACCTCCTCGTTTACTCTGCCCTGGGATTCACGGGCTCCGCCCTACCAGGACCAGAAATGCAGGCTGCCCCTGCTTCTGCCCGGCGTCTCTATGTGGGGTCTAGGATCCGAACTCAGGACTTTCCACCTGCAAGGCAGAGGCTTAACCCCTGAGCCATCTCTCCAGCCCCTGGAAATTTTTGATTAGATGCTACACATTGTAAATTTTGGCTACTGAATGCTAGACAATTTTAACAGTTCTTTACATTCTCAGCTTTGATCTATGATCCAGCTAAAATACTTTCAAGCTTGATACTATCAGATCTTACTTTTATGATTTTCTAGGTAGACCAGAACGATATTCATTCTGGGAGACAAGACCTGTCTTGTTCTCTACCCAGTGTTTTAAGACCTTGCTTTAAGTTTTCCAGTGCTCCATCTGGATTTAGGAACAGGCATTATTCCAGTCTGCGTGGGCACTAAACACAGTGATCTTTGATCCTTCTGGATGGTTCTTTTCTACAGCCTCAGATAGTTTCTCTATATTAGTCAGTATTCAGTCAGATACTCTAGGGAATACTTTGAAACCTGTAGAATTCTGAGCTGGGGATGTAGCTCACTTGGTAGAGCAGTTTCATAATATGCACAAAGCCCTGAGTTTGATTCCCAGTAGCACATAAAACATGGTATGGTGGCATATACCTGTAATCCTAGCACTTGAGAGGAAGAGACAGAAGAATCAGAAGTTCAAGGTCACCCTTGGCTACATAGCAAGTTCCCTGTTGGCCAAGGCTACATAATCTTAAAGAAATACTGGCAACCTATAGGTTCTGAGAACAGTAGCCACATAGCACTTGACTGTATACTGATGATAAGTCCATCAGGCTCTACCAGATAATCCCAAACCCAGGGTCCATGAACAGCCCAAATCAAACTCAGTGGTCTGGTCTGCAAAACAAAGGTCATAAGTATGGAAAAGAGATTGGTAGAGGAAAAGAGGATCAGGCAAGGGTGGGAGAAAGATAAGAAAGGGAGGGAGGGAAAGTAATTGGGATGTTTTATGTGCTTGTAAAAACTGCCAGGAAACAAAATTTATTAATAAAAACAGAAAAAAGAGAAGATTCCCCAGCATTATCTCTCTGCAGCTGTCTGCTCTCTGACACCCAATCCCGCCATGACTAGCGGCCATGCTGGTCTGGTATGCCCAGATCCTCCACCTTCTCAACTGAGGGAGTCCACAAGAGTCACCTAGGTCTTCTTTCCTCTTCTAAATCCTGGACGTTCTCTCGGTACAGAGAGATTTACATCTGTCATGATTTGAATGTGATTTTCCCCCACAGGTTCATGTGTTTGAATCCCTAGTTGTTTGGGAAAATGATGGCAACTTTGGGAGATGGAGCCTTGCTAGAGAAAGGCATGTCACAGAGGTCTTAAGGTTGGTTAGTCCTTCCATGCTTTTGAGAGAAGTCTGCTCTGGAAGTTTGCAGCTCTCAGCCTGCAAACTGGATGTGACCTAAGCCTCCTCTAGCTTCTGCTGCCCGCTATGCTTTTTTGCCATAAAGGACCGTACTTCCCCTCTGGAACTGTAATTTGAATAAATCTTCTTCTCTCTCTTAGGTTTGAGTTTAAGTGTTGCCTCATAGCAGAGGAGAATAACAACTAGTATAGAAATTGGTACCAGGAAAGGAGTGTGGCTGTGAGACTAATAAGACCTCGTACCAGAAAGTAAAGTTGTTGCTGTCAGGCTGAGAGAATTTGGGTATGGCTAAGTATGTATGGCCATGGCTGTGACGTTGATAATGTGCCTTTGGAAATGTTTGTTGGGAGAAATAGGCCAAACTTTGGGACTTTGCCTGGGAAAGACTTTGTATTTTGGAGATGGGGTTGGAGGGGCCATTTTAGTGAAAGCTTGGAAGAGAGTGATGTGAGAGACATGGACAGTGGAAGTCCAGCTTGTGATAGTTCAAAGGGGGTACAGATACTGTACTGAATTGGACGAAAGGCAAATGGAATGATGCTTTGGGAAGAGAGTTTGACTAAGTTTTGCCCTCAGCCTCAAAGTTTGCCTAAAGTTAAATTTGAGTGTTTGGTGGAGGAAGTTTCAAGGTAATGTAGCCTTGACACTGTTTTGCATGGATACTTTTTAGTGCTTTTGTTCACAGTTATGAGGAAAAGGAGCAAGAAATCAGGCAGAAAGAGAAGAAAACTGTGAAGTTTGATGAAAAATGTGAGAGCAAATTTAACCAGAAGGCAGGCAGCAACATGGTGGCTATTATTAAAGAGATAAACTCCATTAGTGAATCAAAGCCTGCTCTTCATTGGGATAATAGAAGAGGCCCTATTCTTAGGACAAATTCTTCAGGGAAGGCTCCCACCCATAAGAATGCAAATTCTTTCGAAAAGGAATAGCTGAAAGGCGGAATCCCAAAGGAAAGGTCTGTTTTTCCTCTAAAGCAACTGCTCAAGAGAGATTCTTTCCAGAGTCAGCACAGAGAAGCTTAATGAGTTGTGAGTCAAGAAGGGCAATCTCCAGCCCAAGGCTATAGCAGAACCTGGTAAAGTTGTCCACATGGTCCTGGTCTTAAAAGCATCAAAAATGCAAGAGGGAGGAGGCCGTATACCCTTCCTTCAAAGTTTCAAAAAATGGCAGAAGCCAGGCAATGTGTAGCATTTTGTGCCATTGAGTTAAAGCCTGCTTTGCCATTGAGAAGTGAAGATGTTAGAGATGCTAGAGCCCATGTGGGACATCTGCCAAGGAAAGCTATGCTATCCAGAGGGGAAGTACAGTCCTTTATGGCAAAAAAGAAGTAGATGGGAGGATCCAGCCTAAAACAATTATGTGTTCTGCAGGCAGCTGCATTGGAGGGGTGGAACCAAAGGCCTCTGGAACTGAGATGATTTCAACAGGAGGTTCGTCTTCTATACTTGGAGCTAAGTTCTGCTGGCTTTTGGTCTTGTTTTGGACCGATCTTTCCCAGATATGCCCTTATTCCTCTCTTTTAGAATAGAAATATTTATTCTCTGACATTGTATGTTGGAAGTATATAATTTGTCTTTTGATTATACAGGAAGCTTTGGACTCTTGGACTGTTTGGGGACTATTGATGTAGCTTATGGGACTTTTAAAATTGGACTGTGTACAGTTAGTATCATGAAGTAGCTATGAACCTATAGGGTAAAGGGGTGGAGTATCATGGTTTGAATGTGATTTGTCCCCTACAGGTTTATGTGGTTGAATCCTTAGTTGTTTGGGAAAGTCATGACAACTTTGGGAGGTGGAGCCTTGCTAGAGGAAGGCAGTCACAGGTGGTGGGTCTTAAGCTTGGTTAGTCCTGCCCTGTTTTCAAGAGGAATATGCTCTGGCAGTTTGCAGCTCTTAGCTTCCTTAATAGATGTGTTCTAAACCTCTGGCAACTTTTGCTTCCACTATGCTTTTTCCACCATAAAGGACTGTATCTCGCCTCTGGAGATACACATAATAGATGTGTTCTAAACCTCTGGCAACTTTTGCTTCCACTATGCTTTTTCCACCATAAAGGACTGTATCTCCCCTCTGGAGCCATAATCTGCATAAATCTACCTTCCTCCCTTAGGTCACTTTAGTTTGAGTGATCATCATCCTCTATATCCATTGACACCACTGCTGTCTTGGTCACTGAAGATGGCACAGGACTGAGACATCAGCAGAGATCTGTACAAAGACCAGAAACCAAAACTTTAAAAGTTTTGTACTTTGGCTCAAAGTACTGCACAGCAAAAGAACCCTCTGTTGAACAGTGATTGTAACTCTGTCCCTGCTAAGCACTAGTACATTTTTCCTCTACAGACTTAGAGCTTCTAACATTCAGATGACAGAGGAGCTAAGGAGAAGGCATTCGCCACATCCCATGTTCTTCTGCATCTTAGTAAACACTCCACATTTCCGATCTTCACCTGGGCACAGCAGATCCTGGTAGGCTTCATGACTTCAAGGCATACAGGAGACCATTTGGCTTAGAATGAACTCAGCACATTGTTTGGTATCACAAGTGTAAGACTGAAAAAAAAATTGGTGTCACTACCCAAGACAGCTGGTCGGGATGGCTATATTTACCTGCACTTTAGATATAAGGTCGGGGACACTGACCAGATAGAAGGGACTCGTCTTTGAACCAGCCAAGGGAAGCAGGAGGTAGAGAGGATTTAAAGGAAAGGAGAGGGACCAACAACATGTTGGGAGTGCAGGGGAAACACAGCTCAAAAGTCCCCTCAGCCACACTCCATGGTCAGAGATGGTTCTGGAAACGAGAAGTAAGCATCTGAGCTAGACTCCCTTCATTCCTATGGCCATGGAAGAAGCCTTGAACACACTTCATGAGACAGTGTCAGCATCTCAGAAGCAGCAGAGCCTCCATCAGCCTGTGGTATTTATATTACTCTACATCCAGACAGCACGGAACAAACTAAAAAGATTAAACTAAACCCCCCCAAAGCTGATTGAATGCTTGTCAGGGCATGTTCTCCTTTAACATATAATAAAATTACAACTACGTCTCCAAAATACATGATGCATTTTAATTAATCATCGAGTACCAGATTTTTTAAAATGGATTTTTACTTGAACATAGCATCATCTTTCATTTACAAAGGACCTGGGTGGTGGTAAGTTTTAAATAAAACAAGCCAGCAAGCAAACAAAAACAGCTTGTGGATTCAAGTAAAAGATGCTATCTGGTAATTCAAAGACAACCAAGCCTGTCAAGCTAAAAAACCACAAAACTCAATGCATTTTTAAATTTAGAAGTGAGAACTAATTTAATAAATGAGAGCAAATATTTGGGGTAAGGGTAAAGGCCATAAAGATCTCCACATGGAATGGACCAATTCCAGTTGTTTGTGAATGAATAACCAACTAAGTTAATGGTCACTCCAAATTGACTGGCAGCAGTTGGTTAGGTCACCAAGTTGGTGGCCAAATCTGAAACAAGCCCAGCATAGTAGAAAAAGGTAGGAGGTGGAGGCCAGTGCTGTCTGATGATATACAATGTTGTTCCTGGCACGAGCAATCCATCCTTCAGAGATGAGAAAGTAATAGCCAGGAGCATATTCAATATCCTCCTAAAACAGGTCATCTTTCTAGGACTTACCGATGTCTTGCAAACATTAATTTATTCATCTTAACAGAGCTAGAGGGAGAAGGCACACACTGTATCCCCTTCTCTATGCTGAAAGAACCAGCCAGAGTGGGAAGAGCAGGGCTGGTTTTCAAAGAGACCCCTTAACAGCAATTTCCTGGGCTGACAACTGTCTGAATGTCTAATGTCTGAACCGCTAAACTAAGAATACTTCTTCGGAGCATTCAGGATCACAGGGAAACCTACAGCGAAGGGTGGTTTACGCACATGCACACATACCACTCATGGTACAGTTGGTCCACAGGAGGCAGTGCCAGCAGCAGGAATCCAGGCATGGAGCTAGACTCTCAAGCACCAGGTCTGGTGGTGGGGGGCAATGTATGTTCCCTGAAGACCAGTGAGCAGGAAACTGGCAAAGCAGAAAGTGGCTGTTCTCACAGGGAATGAATCCTTCCTGCACCTTCCCCACCCTAGTATGACATATATCCTGTGACATTCAGCTACTGCCTAGGATTTGAAACAATGGCTGAGAAACAGAGCTTATGTAATGATATTATTTTCCAGTGCCTTTTAGATGATTCACCATCAAGTGCCTAGAAGTAAATGGGTTACGGATTTCCTTAAAAGTGGGTGGGTCCAGAAACTGCAACAGGCTCTAATACAACACTCTGTGGGTGTGTGCTTGTGGGCATAATCTCATGAAAAATTCAGAGCAATCCTAGGGCTGGATAGCATTAGGCCGTATTATATACACACAAGGCGACTACTGCTCACAGCTGCTCAGCTAGTTGAGTGTGGGTGGTGGAACTGGTCTCTGTACCCTAAAGCTGCTGATCGCTCTCCACCTCATTCCACATCTCCAGCACGGAAAGAGATTTCCCCTCCAACAGCGATTCCTGGAGGTCTTTGTGATGGTTTATTAAGTAAAAAGTTACCACTGACAACAGAGATTAGCTCTTTGGGGCATCTGAGGCTGTGGGCGACATTTTTAAACATCGATTTAAAAAGACCGGACTTGAAGCCTGGCTTATTTTCTGAAATCAAATAAAAAAAGATTTTTCTCCCCACAATATTGAGACTGTAGTACCCAAAACCAAAAACGAGAGCACTGTGGAGCAGGCGGTTGCTGGCTGTGGTTCGAGAAGAGACTCTTTGGGATATAGCAGAGGAAAATGGTTTCAGACGTGGCAAACAAGTGACCTTTCCCACTAAAAGATATTCAAAAGCCTTGTCCTGTGCCCACAGTACAATGACAAGGGAGCAAATGCTCATATTCTGAATGACAAACTGAGGTCAGAAATGGAAGAGAGCACAGGAAGTGGAACTGCAGAGGGAAATCGGGCAGTAGGCAGTGCTAGGAATGTGGCACACCATCAAGTGGGGAAACTTCCGGAGTGTTCCACGGAAAACAAGACAGGTCTTCCGCTCAAGGGCACTGGTCATCTCTGGTATCAGAGACATGGGGCCAAACAGACTCAGTCAATATTCTTCAGATCAGACAGATTGTACTCAGAGAACCATTAAAAACCCTCAGAAGCAAAGACCAAGACTGTGGGTCTCCAAGAACTCTTGAGAAGTGTGGAGAAGACATGACAGGTCAGACACTCACTTAATGGGATTCTTGCACACCTTGACTTAATGGTTCCCCAATTTGTCCCTGAGGACAAGAAAGGATAAAAGGAGATAACAGAGTCTTACTGAATCTTCATAAGCAAAAATGTTTAACACAAACACTTCTCTCGCAGAGTTAAGGTTCAGTCTTCGTGCATGGATTCTTCCTAAAGGCCAACACCAGAAAGGATGCTGTTACATGCACTAGGTAGTGTTCTGTGTTCCTTCAGATGAATGGATGAGATGAGATGGGGTACCCAGACAGGTGCTCCCTCCCACAGAATGGCATTTGGACACTACAGTCTTATGACTTATGTAAGAGTCGGTTCATTGTTAAATAGAAATAAATTATTCATTTTTGAGACACCCAAACTCATGATCTAAATATTCATCATCAAATGTCTCCAACAGGGAGATTTAGATAAGAGGCAAATTACATGATCAGAGATTAAAAAGGCTCACTGATAAACACATTGACTACTTCTTCGTTAGTTTCTTCTTTGACATCCTTTCGTGTTTCCAATCTTCCCACCTCTGCCTGCCACGTAAATGGCTACTGCTCTATCTTTCTCAGTTATAAAGCGCATCCGACAATACCACCTATGTAGTAAAGAATCAGCTCTAGATCAAAAAGTAAGATCTTATATAGTCAGTGTGGGAGTTCATATAGCTGGCTGACAAGCACTTCGACCATAGCAAAGGCCAACAGAGAAAATGGGGGGAGGGCACCAGATTCATCACCAACGAGGAGGAAGGGGTCGGTGCCATGGAGGAGCCACGCCTGACCGCTAGAAGCACTGACATCTTGAGATAATTTTACAAGCACTGTCCTCTTTGAGACAGCGTCGAGAAAGGCAGCATGAAGTAGATGTTATCACGCTTTCAAATCAGCCAGAGAGGTGCACACCAAGTTATTTGAACCACGCTAGGTTCTGAGAATTAGCACACAGGTGCCTTTGTAACCTGAACACCGACAAATATGAGATGAAAGAAACGGACTTTCAACATTTTGGTTGCTGTGTTTAAAGACAGAGTATCGGCCAACCTGTTTTTAAGATGTGTATTATTTTTTTAAAAGTTCATTTCAAGTGGAATCGCTATAGATTGCCTTTGCCTGGTCCCAGTTATCCAAGAAGGGGAAGGTCCTGTAACTGGTCTCATGTCTAACAGCTGATGGGCAGCAGAGCCAGCGTTCCCATTCACATTTTATCACCTTCCAGGCTGGGCTGAGTCCCCACGTTAGTGTTTATGAACACTCTCAGAGTTTCATTTTCTCCTCCTAATAATACAAAAACTGTAACCTGACCTTGGTCACAACACTTTTCAAAAGATTCTTAAAAGAATACATTTAGGCTTTTGCCAACTCTTAAAGGACAGATAGACAAATTACATGATCATAGCACGAAAAGGCTCACTGATAAACGCACTGACTACTTTCAGGTCAATCTCTTCTTCTGATAACCTTTCCTGCTTGAAACCACCCTATCTCTGTTTACCATGTAAATAGCTGCTGCTCTCCCTTTCTCAGTATAAAGCATATCACACAACAACACACACACACAAATCCACTATCTTAAATATTTTTTTCTAGCAGTTTTCCAACTAGCATCCCCCACAACTTCAAAACATAACCTTAATCAAATTAGATCTGATTTAAAATTCAGTGTAAATGGTTAACTATCAGTATCAGCCAAAGTGCCAGCTTGGAATTGTTGCCATGGCCTGTTCCCCAGGAATTCTGCTAGGTTTGAGGTCTGAGAATCTGTATTTTTTTTTCAAATTTTTTCAGGTAAATCAGTTACTCTGCAACAATTCTTCTTGCCATTTTGTATTTTTTGAAATGCCCGTTTTCAGGGATTGGAAAATCCCAAGCCCAAGGACTGAGACAAGCGATGCATCTATATGTACATGTAACAGAAAGCTTCATCAAAACTCAGTCAGAATTAAACTCTCCAGGCTGGGAAGATGGCCCAGGGGTTAAAGTCTTTGCCTTGCAAGCAAAAGGACCTAAGTTCAGATCCCCAGATCCCATGTAAAAGTGATGGGCAAGTATGGAGACCCACCTGTAAATTTAGCTCTGGAAGGCAGAGCCTGGGAACCCCCAGACTCATAACAATATGGTGGGAGAGTGATGGAGGATGATTCTCATTATCACACGTAGGCCTCCACAGGCATGCACTCATGTACATACACATACACACGTACATCAACCCCCACGCAAACACATGGGTGTGTACACACAATGAACACACATGCATGAAAGGTTAAAAAAAAGAATTAAGCTTCCCAAAGGTATACACTAAACTCTGTGTGTGTGTGTGTGTGTGTGTGTGTGTGTGTGTGTGTGTGTACTATCTATGTGTATAGCTACATCTGAAAGCCTTTAGTGGAATCCTTTGTCACCATCTCTTAAAACCTACCGAACAAACAATGGCTCATGCCAAGTTCAAGGACAGACTCCAGCCCTGATTTTCCAACCGTATTTTAGAAGAGTGAGGTATACAAGTAAGTCGTTCCTTAATAAGCCACAACCACAACTGAATTACAGCTAAGTATACCTAGGAGTACACAGACTTGTCATGGCCCTCCAGATGCAAGTTCAGTTCAAGAGGAATGCTGAGTGCTTAGGAAGCTGTGTGGTGTAGCCTAGAACAATGAGAAACCACGATGGAATTCGCAGAACTTGAGAGTCTTCGTGCTAAACTTGGAATCAGTTTTGCTTTAGCATTCCACATGACATTGTAAACGTGTGTGTGATCTGCTCTTCAGGCTCCTAGTCAAAGGGTTACGGAAGGCTATGTTCAGCCAGCCGAATGGAAAGCACCCTAAACTGCAGTGAACTCAAGTGACCCAGGTACATTCTTGGAACAGGAAGTGACATTAACAAGGTGTTGACCTTATGCCAGCAGCCACAGCAGACAACACCCCATGGCTCAGCCACATTCCTCTCCCTGCCACCATACTAACTTACCCAGCATGCACCTCCTGGGGGACTTACACTTCCTGCTTCCTGTCCCCACAGAGAGCCTCGACCTACTGCATCCTTCAGGCCTCTCTGATGACATGATGCATCCTCAGACAGCCTCCCTAACCACCGGAACAGAGCAGCACATGCACAAACTCCACCCCCATTCCCTTCCTCTGTTACTTGTCCACAGTGCTTGCCACCTGACACATTGTATTATTGTGTCTAAATTGTTGGTTTCTAACCTCAGCACCAAATTTTGAGTTCTATGATACTATATAACAGTGTCATTACAAAGTACATGCAAACACTCCTGTGAATACTACAGTGTGTGTGTGTGTGTGTGTGTGTGTGTGTGTGTGTGTGTGTGTGTGTATGAGAGAGAGAGATGGTATGGAAGGATGGATGAACAAGTCTCTTGGCCAACTGATTGAAGTAGCAGTCATTTACAAGTATTGCTCAGTCTAGCATACTGTACAGCAAATTATATATTCATGATGTAGCAACTAGTTTCTTCAAAGTAAACAATAAGTTGCCACATACACTATCCAAAGAAACCTGTGACATACAGAAAGGACATGACCACGGTTCTCACTATACTCCTCCCCTTTCCCCAATGGCAGGCATAGATCATTCAGCACCCCCAAGACCCAGAACCCAGATCTCAGATGCAAGGATGTAAGCATGATACTAAAGACAAGGTTCAAGGGAGAAGAGAAAGGGCAGAGGAGAAATGTGTCTTTTTACTTCCTACCTGCTTACTGACACTGGGTGTTACTAGGGGAAACTTATGAAAGGGAATGTCAACAAAACTGGCCTAGAAAACAGAGATTCTGCTGTTTTCTTCAATTGAACAAGAAGAGCAGAGGGATAAGGAGCTGCTAGAAGTAAAACTGAAGTGTAATTAAAACAAATGTTGAAGCGATTAATTTTTCTAACAAAATGTTAACTCTGTTTTACTCAGACCTCAGTCCCACTCAGAGAAAACCCTAAGGGTATATAATTCCACAGAAGAAAGAACAATGTTTGGAAAACAAGGTAAAACTAGTTAAGAGTCTGTTTTGCAAGAGCCTTGACTCAGAAGGAACCGGCAGCTGACAGAGGGGTGGCACAGGAAGCAGGGTCCCCATCTCTGAGCCGGTTGTGAGGTGCAGGTTTTGGTGCTTACAGCTCTGACCACTTGCTCAGATGTTCTGTGAAACCTTCATCTGCCCGCGGTAAACACAGTTAGCACGACACAACCTTAACAGGCATCTCGAAGCTGCAAACCATCAAAGCCTTCTGGGGTGTTCTGGTGTCACTTCCTGAGCTATTTTCATGAGAATGGGTTTGAAACTACAACTGGTTGAAACAGACTAGCACACAGTAAAAACAAGTATGGGAAAAAAATCACAATTTTAAAAACATGATTTAATTTTGTTGCCTTTATCATCTAATTATCCTCAGTCCCCAATATCACACACACACACACACACACACACACACACACACACACACTTGTCAGTGCCTTCTCTCTGTGGCTACTAAATGATGGGTATTGGGAAGAATTAACTAGAAACTCTAAATATTTCTGATCCAATGATTCCTTTATAGTGTAAAAGTTATTGAAGACTCAAAAGTGTTCTGGCTTATGTGGATTTTATTAATGCTGGCCACATCAGAAATTTGAAAGGTAACATTTAAACATTTGTGAATTAACTGAAAACAACAAAAACAGATCTACTGTGTTTTAGCATTTTAGTGAATGGTAACTATACATTGCAAAATAAAGAAAAAAAATGAGTGGCATTGCTTTATAATTTGAAACCCTAATTGATGTCTGATTTGAAGGAAGCGGCTGCATTATATACATCTGTTTCTGTGGTTTATCCATTAGTCTATTTCAAGTTAAAGAAGATAATAAAACTCAGCTTCACACAGAATTGTTTTAAAATAGGCAACATTTTAATAGCTTTTGCTGCTAATTATGAATAATCTTCTTTGAGCTGTCAAAACTCAACAAGTGGTAATGCCTTAAAAATTAGTTCCAGGGGCTGGAGAGGTGACTCAGGGGTTAAGCCTCTGCCTTGCAGGCAGAAGGTCCTGAGTTCGGATCCCAGATCCCACGAATAGATGCCAGGCAGGAAGCAGGGGGCGGCCTGTGCTTCTGGTCCTGGTAGGGACGGAGCCTGTGAATCCCAGGGCAGAAGGAGGTGGAAGCGTCCACAGTGGTTCCCGATTCGTCTGTGGTTCTACACACACACATACACACATACACACATGTGCACGCACATACATATGCACACGCGCACAATTAAATAATAATAAAAAATAATTTTAAAACTTAAAAAAAATTAGTTCCAATGTAGAGTATGAAACTTTATATTGTTAGATTCAAATTCAATGGTTTGTCTTACAATTTCAGTGTTATGATGGCTGCATAACATCTCGTATTGGTCATTTTGAAAGTATGTGGCTCATCAAGTCATCTGAAGAGCTTATCAAGTCAAAGCAGCTCTTTCACAATTTATACAATTCTAAAATATCACAGTATAGAATGAGTATCAACAGCAAACTCATGAGAAACAACTGTAGGTACTGGGAAGTTGTCAAACTCATAATGGCAGAGATAAATTTTTCTAAAATTCTTATTATGGCTTAAAGGCTTTGAACTGATCTTTGGCAACAGATATTTGAATTGTTCTCTTTGAAGCAATAGGCTTACTTCACTCACTTTTAGGGAAATATTTTTCAAATCTTCAAATTCTATAACTATAGTTTGCCTGTCATTCTTCCAAAGTAGAACTGGTGTCCTTCATGTACAAAACTGCAATCTCGGAAACAAATGTCACCATATAAATGCTTTCCCTGAATGCATCCAGATGAGATATCACAGCAGGTGAGAGGCAAAGAACATCTACAATTACTATAATGAAAGCAGATTTGACTTCAGACTTCCTGAAAAATGGCTCTAGAACTACTAAAAGTCAACAGGGTCACATTTGAAGAACCCTTTTAATATATTCTCAATGAAAAGTACTTCTTATCCTCTCATTAATAGTGGAAGAAAAGTAGGCAGAGTATTAGGGTACAACTTAGGGAAACACAGTCTTAAACTGGATTCATTTACTTTCATTCTTCTCAACTCTAGCTTAAGGACTAAATAAAAGAAAATCTATTAACAGAGGTCAACCTGTGTAAACCCAGAGTCCTTCACATATGTTTTCAATGTCTAAAAAGATCGCACCTAGGTGAATGGGGAACTTCAGGTGAAAGAAGCAGAACCCAAAGGAAGCTGCAAAAAGAAACCATCCCAAAAGATAAGACTATACACTCAAGGGACAGCTCTCCTCCAGGGTGGATTAAGGAAAGAACATTACAATGTTTGCTGAGAGAGAGCTGATATGTACTGCAATGCTCATGTGTGGGAAATTAAAACATCAATGTAAATCTGCAGTTATCACAGGAATGATGCTCTCTCTCTCTCTCTCGCTCTCTCTCTCTCTCTCTCTCTCTCTCTCTCTCTCTCTTACTCTCTTTTGTTTGAGTGATGCCTCCACCCCAAGACAAAGCACTGAAAGGGTCCTACCACGTGAAACCCTCAATTGCAGGCTTCCCGGGCTCCAGAGCTGTAAGTCAAGTGCCCTTCTGCTACATAGTCTGTTCTTACACCACAGAAATATAGAATGGACAGCCAGCTGCTGGCCTAGAAAGACCTTGGACTCACTATAATCAGAGTTTGGTTCTGAGCTCAGCATTTACTCTCCAGCGAATTAGTGTCTCCATGTAGAATCACTCCATTTGCATACTGACAAGCACAAGTTTGTTGTAGGATCAGATGACATAAAACAGGACCACAGGGAAAAAAGATGGCCCAGGGCCAGGCAAAGGGACTATCTTGCTACCAGAAGAAATCAAGCAAGGCTGCTATGACTACTTTCTGGTCCTCAGAAGTTGTTCAATAAAAAAGCGAGATACTATGGAGAAGAGAAACCAGCACTTAAAATACATAATTGTTTCTTCCTTTGGCAGGGCAGTTCCCCCTCCCACAAACATACTCTTTTTCAATTCTTTTTTCTCTTCTAGCCTGTATTCAACTAGATAGCTTTTTCCAGTATGGCAGGCACAAGAACCACTTGGACCTACAGAGACACTATGGTAGTCACTCACTTCTAAGACCAATACATGAAAGCAACAAATTTTAAAACTGTATTTTAAAAAACTAAGTAAAAAATGTTGTCACGAGGCTTGAAACACAACAAAGGAGTGCAGAAAATTAACCCCAGCAGAGGCACCTATTTTCCCTTTAAAAATGGCGCAGGCCAGAAGTGTCAGACACAGTGGAAAACTGCAGGTTGCAGCTTCAAAGCGGTCACACGTGCTTCACCTGCCTGCTTGGTCCATGCGGCCGCTGAGCTTTAGCAGAGAGCATCATTATTACACAGCAGTGGTTTGAGACAGGAAATGTGGGCTAAAAAACCAAGGCAAGAACACAGAAAGAAAAAGATCAGAAACATCTGCGCCGTAATGCACTGCCTACCAGAGAGAATAAATGGCTCCCCACATCCCAATGCCTTCTCATAGTGTCTCTTCGAAATGCCTCTCAGTTCCAAGGCAAGTAAATAAGAGTCCAAGAGAAGGGCAGAGAAAGGTTTTAGAAAAGCAAATGGCTTTTTTTTTTCTTCTCAACAAGCTTCAAAGGCACAAATAACAAGGGTGTCTGAGAGTTTTCCTTTTGTTTCTTCCACAGGCAGTATCTTCCTGAAACTGTTACAGAATGGGATATTTTATGTGGGGTAGAGGGGTGGAGAGCCTGAGTACAAGAGGATACTTGAGTGTATGTGCCTGTGGAGGCCCAAGAGTGACGCGGAAATTGTCCTGAATTGCTCTACCTCCCTATTGCTTTGATCTGGGGTTTTCCAGGCTCTACCTTCCAAGATCAAAATTGCAGACCGTTGCTATTTCTGCACACAACTTCTACATGGGATCTGAACTTGGATCCTTTTGTTTATGAAGCAAAGGCTCTAAGCCCTGAGCCATCTCCACAGCCTGAGACACTTTTGTAAATGCTTTGGGATACCAGGAAAGAAAGGAGTACTCTGAGTTTTCATTCCATCTTTGTAAAGATATTTCTAGTGTTAATTCTTTCAATTTGCTTGATTAGCTCAGGAAATGATCTTAATACTGAGCTTTTTCTAAAGCTGCAGAATGTTATGTAATTGTTAGGAGCCAATCTTCTTGTCATTCATTATGCATGAGAATTCTGTGACAGATAGAAAGAAATTATCTTACCCATCCCACCTGCAGTTTTTGACTCACAGTACAATACTTATTTAGCATATCTGAACACTTCTCTGAGGTCCTTCAGACATTTAAATTTTTTATTATTTATTCAATTGTGTGTGTGCACATGTGTGTGTGTGTGTGTGTGTGTGTGTGTGTGTGTGTGTGTAGAACCACGGACGAATTTGGAAACCACCATGAACCACCTCCACCTCCTCCTTGTTTACTCTGCCCCCGGGATTCACAGGCTCTGCCCTACCAGGACCAGAAACACAGTCCCCCCCCGCCCCCCGCTTCTGTCCAGCATCTATACGTGGAGTCTAGGATCCAAATTCAGGACCTTCCTCCTGCAAGGCAGAGGCTTAACCCTTGAGCCACCTCTCCAGCCCCCAGACATTTAAATTTTTAACTTATCTCCTAATAATACATAAAATTGGTAAATATGGATAAAATAACCCCAAATACCCTCTACCAGTTTCAATTCATAAAGGAGGAAAAGTACCATGTATTTAAAGTTAAAATATCATTTTTGATATCATACAGGCAACCCAGAGTTTTATTTAAGAGATAGACATTATTAATTTTTGTCAGTTTATTTTACCTTTTACTTTCTTACTAATGATGATTTCAAACACATGTAAAGATAGATAGATGGCATGAAAAACTCATGAATAACATGCAATTATTACACCACTTCAGTAATCAATTCATGAGGGCTAGAGAGATAGCTTAACTGGTAAATTGCTCACTGTTCAATATGAGTACCTGAGTTCACATTCCCAGCTCCCACTTAAAAGCCTTGTCAGCTAAAAGAGGTAGCCCAGCTAACCTTGCTGAATCAATGAGCCCCAGTTTCAGTGAGAGACGCTGTCTCAAAAAAGTAAGGTGGAGAATAATAGAGGAAGACACCCAATATTGACCTCATGCATGTGCACACACATGTTCATGAATCTGCACACATTTATATACTCACACACAAAAATGTATGCATGCATACCACACACACACACACACACACACACACACACACACACACACACACACTCACCACTTCATGGCTCATCCCCTTTCCTCTGGGTTATTTAAAAGTAAGCCTCAATGTCATATCACTCATTATTAATATTCCAAAACGTATTTCTAGTAGATCTAGTAGATTCTCTTTTTGCTGTGAAACGCCACAATCATGCCAAAACAATGTCAACAATCCCATATGGTTATCATATACTCTATCTCTGCTCCCATACCCTGTCCCCTGGGAGTCAGTTTCTTTTGCAGTTGGGATAAGCATGGTTTCCACCTTACATCTGGAAAAAGATCTCGCACTTTCATTAGGCATCTCAGATGCATGGGGCTTTCACACACAGGCCAAGTGACTATCATAAATACAAGACACTTTCCTGCTGATACTCTGTCTTTCTTAATAATAGACTACTACAGCAACATCATTTCAATGTGTTCTCGGTGAATACATATCATGATTTAATCACTTCTGTTGATTCTCTTCCACTTAAAGCAGTTGTGATGTGTTTTCATCATTTCCCTTCATTTTGACTTTTTTTTTCCTGCTCTGCTCCAAGTGAAAACTAGTCCAACATAGTGACAATCATAGATGTGGCTGTAGCTAGGTCTGGGGCTGGCGAGATACCTCAGTGCATAAAGCACCTGTCTGTAAACCTAGAGACCTTCCTTGGATGCCCCTACAGTAAAAGGTGAAAATGACTTCTGAAAGTTGTCCATTAACCTCCACCCTTTCTGAAGGTGAACAATCAGCATTTCAGTTCCAGGCTTTGGCTTTGCAAAAGACTTGTACCACAAAGCGACCATGCATGATGGCATACATGTGCATTCTCAATCTCTCTCTCTCTCTCTCTCTCTCTCTCTCTCTCTCTCTCTCTTCACTCTTTCTCTTCTTTCCCTTCTCTCTCTTTCTTTCTTAAATAGGTAGATACACACACACGATTTTTAAAAAGTCTACATCATTGCTATTGTAGATCTCAGTGTGCTTAGATTACAGATTCCACATACAAGCTACAGAAAGGCTCAGTCAGGAAAAATAATAGATGGTATTTTCAAAGTAACAGCTCATTCAGCTGTGTCTCCTTCCTCAGCTCTAAGGGATGTAGCATCTACAGAGGGGTAATGTTTTTCTCAAGGTGAACAACTGCATGGTGTTCCCATCATGAGATTTCAGCCAAGAGATTTCCACCACAAAACCATGACTGCTAGAGTTCTTCTGGCTCTACCTCGATTCAATGAAAAGCCTACACTGTACGACTGTGGACAAGTTCATTTCTTCTCTAATTCTAGCATTAAACATAAACCTACAAAGAGCAAATGGGACCAAGAAACTACTTTTACCACCAACATGAACATTACTTTTCAAAGTCTTTTATGTTCTATACTTTCTTCAGTTTGTTACCAAACAGTCCCATGGAAATTTGGAGGATGTTCTATGACTTTGGGGAAACTCCCTAGCACACAGTAGACATTCAAATATTGTTGCTTCGGTAAAGAGCACATAAACAAGGTGGATTTTCATTAAGGAAATCTTCAACAGAGGCTGAGTTGCTCTGACACGTGTTAAGTTATATGCTAGCGTTTGTAAAGGTAGGCATCTCACAGAGCTACGGTGTTGGTGAGGCCTGGTTTTCAAATGTTTCTTACTCAGCCTCTTATGCATGTGCCCAGATTGTGTGTGGCATCTAGAGTCTGGCATCTGGCCACATTCCAGACTTTCATTTTCAATCCTACCTAGAAAATCCCCATTTGGATTTTTTTCACAAGCTTTCCAAAGTCCACTTGTCCAAGGGTCAATTCATTTTTCTCTACTCTGATGTTTTTACCTTGGTAATGAATACTGCCTGAGTGTCACATAAAAAGCCTTCCTTATCCCTGATATCTAATGGGTTGCAAATCCCTGCTACTTTTACATACATCTCTCGACACTACCCACTCCTCTATACCCACATATTCCTTTTAGCTGAGGCCCAAAAATCTTTCCTCCAGACAACTGTACAGTCTCCTAATGACTCTCCAAACTTTGGTCTTCCCTTATGATCTAATCATCTTCTCCATCACTGAACATACTGATGCCAAATCAGATTTTATTTACGTCTGCTTAAGACTCTTTCTTAGCACACCGGCACTTCTAGTCTAAAGTACTTGTGACCACATACTTATTCTGACCGGGGCCCTTTGAGAATGAAAGATGGCACCATTAACAGTTTGACTAGTAGAGCAACAAATGAGAGTGCACATTATTGTTATCTTCTGTCACATACCTTTAGCATCTCCCCCACTAGTGATGTCATGTTATGGTTGGGGGTAACCTAAGGTGACTGATCAGAGAACAGGCCATTCAGGGACATGTTCATGAGGCCATGTCCAGGGCCCAGCACTGCTGTGGCAGATAGGTTCTTTGAGGGAGAGGGTGGAAAGAAAGCAAGGGGATCATATCCTTTATATTTAACAAGGAACTACACTCTAAGGCTAAAGCTATATACATATGGGCTCAAGCTGAGTCCTGGCCTAGAATCTAAAAACAGGCAAAATGCTCACAGTTAGAACAGATCTGGGATTCCTAAATATAGTCTACACATAGGTGCCATCACTTCTGAAAGTTTTCAGCATTGAAGTCTATTTCTCACAGATAAAATAGCTATAACTACTTTTAAAGATGCGAATACACTTAAGAGCGGTAGATTACTAAGGCAAACATCATTATTGCTATAATGAATTAGTTCATAAATTCATTGTCTTCCTTATAAGCAAATATTCCTATTTTCTGGGGACTTGGGCTAGAGCTCTATGGTAAAACACTTGTCTCACATGTGTGAGGTCCTAGGTTCAACCCCAGTACCATCCCCTCCTACCCCACAAAAAAAGGAAAACCATTGACTTGAGCTTGCATTGACAAAACTTTATGGGATAGGGAGATAGTTCAGTCACTAAAGTGTTTGCAGAGTTCAGAACCCCAGGCTTAGCAGCACACATCCGTAACCCCTGTGAGGGCAGGGTAGATCTTGGGGGTTGGAGGACTACCCAGTCTAACCAAGTAGGTGCGCTTCATATTCAATGAAGAGATTCTGTCTAAAAAAATAAGACTGAAGAACCTAATAGTAAGATTATATCACTGGAGATGGCACACAGTCTAGTTACAAGACATGAAGAAATCAAGCAGGAACCCACCGGGAAGCCTCCTTCCTTCTGGCTAGATTTCATAATACCAGAAGGTAATATGCAAACTACTGGAGAAAAAAAGTCACCAGCAGCCTTACCCAGTTATGAATTCTGTGAGATACATTAAGAATCAGCCTAGCAAGATGTATAGCTATTGACACAATAGTGGCATGAATGTTATAGAGGTAACCAACTGCTTTCTGATAGGATTGACGATCCACTCAACTGGGGGCAACTCATGCTTGTTACTATAAACCTGGCTAAGAACCCAAAGATAAGGATGTCATAGGTTCTAGGTAAGCATCCGTTACTATTGATTTGCTCAGTGGACAGGTCAACAAACTACCTACTAAATACTTATCTTTAAACACATGGATTATAGCAGCTCTCCCTTTCAGATGAGAAGCCTCTTTTTTCCAATGGATAATGGTTAATGCAGACTCACAACTGGTCAAGGTGCTTGTTCTATGGAACAAGTGACTGTTGAGCACTTAACCCTAAATAGGATATCAAATCTCCTCCCCCTCCAGGAACACACTGTGGAAAAGGGGATGGAAAGACCGTAAGAGCCAGAAGGTAGGGAGGAGTACTGTTAAACAGTGTCTTCTAGACATGATGAGTCACTATATCCATAAATTCACTAGTGGGGAAGACATTATCTATGATCAGGAAGAGACTTCCTGGTAGTGTAAGTATTCCTGTAAGTAACCCTTGCCCACACTCCTACAAGTAAGTCTTGATATCATTCCTGTAAGTAAACACATAAGTCCACTGTTTACCAAAGTAGACTTTGTCATAATCTGACTGGTTTGTCATTAGGTTTCCTATATGGAGGAATATAGGATAGATAGACAGATGTTTGTGTGGTATCTTCCCAAGAAAATTTTCATACAATACACAAAAAAACCGAAAGTAATAAAAATATTGCTAAGCTTCATGATATTGTTGAGTAATGTTATGTACAAGTGGAGAAGATATGCCATCTTTATGATTTGAAGATGTTTATAATTCTTAAGATGTCAGTTCTCTTAAAATTGATCTAGGTATTCAACCCAATTTAAATTAAAACCCAGAAGACTGACCCAGAAGCTGACTCTAAAATTGACATGAAAACTCAAAACAATGAGAATAACTAAAAATAACCTTAAAATAAAAACAAACAAGAACAAAGATCACACTACTTAACCTTAAGGAAATCCCCCAAAGTACAAATCAAATGAATGGGTGCTACACTTCTATAATGAAATAGTAATCAGAATAAAGATAGACTACTGATACATAGAATGGTATGAATGAATCCCATAGAAATGAGCAAAAGAACCAGACACAAAAGAGAAACCTGTTATATAATCCCATTTACGTAGACTTTTAGAATGGGCAAAACCACTGTGTGAGGCAAGAATGCTCTTGCATGTAAGACCTTGGGCAGCAGGTGTAAGTAACAGAAGGCAGATGGGACCTTTCAGAATGACAGAGCAGTTCTGTATGTTACGTGGAGCTCATTACCACTCTGCCTGAATTTACTGAAATTCAAATTATTTACTTCTGATCTTTTGTTTTATCACACATACATTTTACTTCAATTTGGAAAAAAAATAACTTTTGGTGGCAGGGTGTGCTATAAAAGGACAGAGTCTCTTAAAGGGTAAGACTAAAATACAGCTTATGAAGAAGAGAACATGATCCTCATATGTCTTTTATAGACATCCAAAGACAAACTAAAACCTGGCCCCAAACCAAAACTCTAAAGTAGAATTTAATAGGCATGACTCAAAAAAAGCAAAACAACTCAGCAATTCAGCTAAGATGATGATGGATAAAAACAGAAACTCAGCAGATATGACAAATAAAACACAAATATATTTAACCTGGCCATCTGAATCAACAGACCCTTGAGTGACAAAATCCAGCCAACCCAACATCTGAAGGTGGTTTTTAAACCTCTTTTGCAAATTGACTCTTTTATAATTCCTATGATAGAAATTCTTGCTCATTAGAATATATATCAGAAACCATCCAAAATTATTCTTACCTTCAGTGAAATTCCCTGTTAGAGTTATTACCACAAACACCTTCCCTTCGGGCTCCAGATCCACCTACAAAGAGGAAAAAAAATTGCATGTTATATTTTAATATAAAATTACCTCGTATCTTAAATAAATCTTTATGGAGAGGTCTACATGTATAAATAAAATCTTTTTTTATTAGACAGCAGAGGGACAAGAAAACAAGTGAAAGCTCAAGAAATTGTGAATCTTGAAAGCAAATCTAAAATAAAGTTTGTTATAGGTTGGCTAGATGGCTCAGCAGGTAAAGGTGTTGCTTCCCAGCCTGACAACCTTCATTGCCAGAACCTACATGGTAGAAGGAAAAAACCAACATCTATGAGTTGTCCTCTGACCTTTACACATATGTGCGTGCACACATATGAACCATGTACATACATATATACACATACATGCTATAAGATCCATAAATAAATGTAAAAATATTATTTTTAAAAAAGAAACTTTCTTCAAAGTATCCTTCCTCTTGAACTTTATTCTCCCTAGTGTCTCAATACAGAAAAGTACACATGTACTTACTGTTTGGGGAACGTTCATGTCTTACACGTATCACTAATAGAAGCAGCATTGAATTAAACCACATGGAAAGAATGTTAAACAGAGAAACAATGGCTAATAGAAAGTTTTCATAGCTAGATATAGGTATCAACTGTATCTACGGTTGAAAGTTTCAAGTTGAGTTAGCCCCAAGCAAGTCTGCAGGGGATTGTCTAGTTGATGGGGAAGACCCTAGTCTCTGGGCAGGTGAATAAGATGGAGGGAGTTGGTTAGGGAAGATGGCATTCTTCTGTATAGTTGACCAGACATGCTGATCTGGCAAGTGAAGATGGTTCCTCTCTCAGTGGTCCTGATATGGTCCAGATATGGCGTGGTCAGTTCCCTCGGCTCTTGGTTTTGGAATGAGCTCTCCTGCCAAACTGGACAAGGAATTGTAACCAAGAATAGTAAGTCAATAAAATCCCTTGTTCCCTTAACCCATATGGTTGTGAATTTATGGATAGCACGCAGGCTAACTGCAACAGAAGTGAATGAATGTGGCACCGTCAGTTGCAAATCTTTAATTTTATAGAGTTAAAAAATACAAGGCATCTTGTCTAGGTGTGCACCTCAATCTAGCCCTGGTAAAGAAGCACAAGGAGGAAAAGTGGGAACTTGCATTAGTTACCCCTGACTGCCCATGGGATTTTCAACAGCCCTTGAAGTTATCTAGCACCAGAGACACAAGACAAACATTCTGCAAGCCAGGCACCAAGTCTTCTCTCATGTCTCAACTTCTGCACGCTCCCAGGGCCCAAAGACCCTCCCGTAGCAGGACGCCTAGGACAGAACAGTGCCCCGCACATCTGTCTGATCCCCACATAGCCAGGCCACAGGCCCTGCCCTCTCCTTGCCGGATGCTGAGCTAACTGTCCACCCACGCTAGAAAGCCCTGCAGTGTGAGGTGCCTGCATTTACCAATGTCCTAAAATAAATCTTGTCAGAAGCAATGCATGGCTCCCCTCTTGCCTTTGACCTTTCATGCAGAAGAAGAAAGTTGAGCAAAGCTGAGTATATACACAATGGCCTTTGGGGGCAGAGCAGTAAATTTAGACAAGCTGAAATCACACTGTACAATAGAAACCACCCACACTAGACTAGGCTACTGGGCTTGGATCTGACTCCACCTCAGGTGGTGCTAGAATGAGCGAGACCCTGGGCACCTCAGTCTCCCTGACATTTGAGGGCACAGTATTGTGGCATTTCTGGTCTGGCTTCCCTCACAGAACTTAACTGCTAAATGTTTTGTATGAGCTTAGAAAGCTTTATCTCTGTGCTCTAGCTGCTTGTTCTTAAACTCTACCTTTCTTTGCATTCACTCTGCCCCAGTGAGGGGCATACATACTCCAAATCACCTGCATGTTTATATCAACCAACTTGCATCATGGCAAATACTAACTCACAATATCCTCTTAACTACCTTGACACCACTTGTGAACTTCTATGGAACCATTCTGAAAATAGAGCTCTCTGGAGAGATGACTAAACAGGATGCCAATGTCTAATTGTCTCCACTCTTTGCCTTGACTTATTTCAAGTCAAAAATATGTTATTTTTAAAAGCCACTCCTTCACCTTCAGCATAAAGGACACGTGTATGTACACACACACACACACACAGGACCTCACAACATAAACTGTTACTGGTACTGGAGCAGCCGCTACCAGTCTGAAGACAAGCTGCCCGGCTTCCTCTGCCATCCTGTACCCACAACCAGTGTTTCAATTCCCTCCAGCACTGCCCTGAAGATCCACAAAGAAGGCTGCCCCACCCCAGTGGTCAGAGGACTCTCTGACAGATGAAGGAGACACCACCACCAGGCATCAGGAGCTTGCATGCACAGAACATGCTTCCTCCTCGTTCTGCACCCAGCTGCAAGCCAGGTCTAGGTATCATCAAGTCTTATCCACCTGAAGCATGTGGGTGAAAACACAGGAACAGAGAGCAGAGTCTCACAAGCAGCAGGGAGATTCATTCAGAGAAACGTGAAAACAATTTGTGGGCTGCACATAACAGGAGTTTTGAAGTAGAATCAAACAGGACAAGAATGTAAATACACAAAAAGCATTATGGAAACAGCTATTTCATGAAACGTGTGTGTGTGTGTGTGTGTGTGTGTGTGTGGTGTGTGTGATGTACATATATGAGGGCCAGAGGTCAATATTAGCTATCTTCCTCAATCACTTTACATATTTTTTTAAGACAGGGTCTTTTGCTGAACCTAGAGCTTATCAATTTTGCTTAGCTGACTGGCTCATGAGCTCCAGAGATCTTCCTTTCTCTGCACATCACACCCCCAAGTGCTAGAATTACAGTCAAACACCCCACACACACACATACACACACACACACATACACTCAGCTTTTACTCAGACCCCCTTGTTTATACAGCTGATACTCCACCATATCTCCAGCTTCTAACTTCACGCAATCTGTTTACTGTTTGTTATACTGGATTTCAGCGTGAAGATGTAGTCCTTACTGTGTCATAGACAATGTGAGATCCTCAAGGCTTATTATAAGGCAGATAGGTTGTTGTCATGTATGCATTTATGTGTGTGCGTGGATACCCCCTCGTGCAGCCGACAGAAGACAGCAGCTGGTCTGTTTCACTCCTCTAACCCATGGGCAACTCAGTGCAAACAGAGGCAGTGAACCCAACATGGTTTACTCTCTAACTCCTTTGCCCTCCACAGTTCTACAGTCCTTTGAAACCTAACATCCATTCCAGCTTCTGGGAAGCAGCACTTGACCTTTGAGGGCTACACCCTCCCCATGTGAAGCCTAAAAGGTTCCACTAGGATTCTACCCCTGCTCCCAAATGTACTTGTGACCCAGCATTAGCCATTAGGACACACACTCCCCCAGCTGAAACGATCAACCTAGAACTGACTATCAGATCAATGACAACTCTCTCCTCTCAGCTGCTCCTAGTTCAAGTTAGAAGATGAAGTTTGAGCAGTTCCAAGTAGGAATGCTGGATCTCCAAGGAAGAGATGAGAGATCTCACTTCTGCTGAATTTCACTCTGGAAGGACATAAATTTGGAAGTATATGACACTCTTCTTATCACATGGACCAAGAGAATGAAACAAAGAGGGAAGAAATGAGACATAGAGACCAGGTCTTGATGGTGTCATTTCCATCTACACATCAGGCCACACTCTATTCTTGTGAACTTTGCAGCTATTTGGTCTGGCAAATTTCAGGAGGGTTTTAGAAAATCTAGATCAAGGACTTAACAGCAATTGCACATCCCCTCTACATGCTTCCTGCCATGTGATTCTCTCTGCCTGCTTCCATCACGGAAGCAGTTCTTACAGCCTCATCTTATCCTCTATCGAATCCACAGATGGGTCCATCTTCATCCAGAGATCAGTCCATCTTTATTGCACTTGGTCTCTCTGAAGCATCTGGTCCTCTTAGAGGCTTCCTTTTCTTTTCTTTCTGCTTCTAATTATTATTATTTTTTTTGTGGATGTTGTGTACGTAAGAGGACACTTGAGTGTATGTGCCTGTGGAAGCCCAGGGTGACTCTGGGAAACATCTTGAGTGGCTTTACTTCCTTACTGTTTTGCCCTCGGGTTCATTTCCCAGGCTCCACCTTCCAGGGCTGGAATTGCAGGTCACTGACATATCCACCTGGCATTTTTACATGGGATCTGGGGATATGAACTCAGGTCCTCTTGTTTTCCAGATAAAGACTTTTAACCCTTGGGCCATCTCACCAGCCCAGCAGCTTTTTCTTAAGTGTTTTTCAAACTCCTTATGGGACATCAGTCTCCTTTCTATCTATCTATCTATCTATCTATCTATCTATCTATCTATCTATCTATCTATCTATCACCTACCTACCTCTCACCTATCATTATCTATCATTTATAATCTACAGCCTACCTATTATCACCTATCTATCATCTATCTGTCTTGCTGTTCTCTGATGTTCTTTATTTTTCACTGGAATATTCAGACTTATAATTTTAAAACCCACCTGAGGCTTCCAGCCTTTGGGTAGGATGGAAGAACAGAGCAGAATGGAACCTCTAAGGTTAGACTGAAGAAGGGGTAGCGTCAGATTCAGCTCCTAAGTCTCAACATACACCCTCCCCCCAAACCTACAAACAAACTTCTCTGAAGACATCCCAGCTCACCTCAGTGTGACACACCAACTACTCAGTACTCTTTCCTCCATTCCCGACTCCTTCAGTTTCTCAGCAGCCCAAAGCAGAAACCTGGACTCCTCACTACGAAATTTACTCTGAGTCTTCTTCAGATTCTTTCCTTCTTCTCCTACCTCTACTGCTATTGATGAGTAGTATTTACCTGTATGAACATTTTATATTCTATCTGTTAATCAATGGGTGCACTAAATGACATTTGTTGTTTTCATTTTTTGACTTGTAAAACATGCTGCTTTGAATATTTCATATCAGTTTTTGTACAAACATATATTATCAGCTTTGGGGACACATGTGGAATGGAATTGTTGGGTCTAATGCAAATTTTATGCCTCATCTCTTGAGATAGTATCAAACTATTCATTCAATGTAACTGATCATTTTATATCCCCACCAACAGTGTACAAGGACTATAATATTTCCATAAATTTGTTAAGACTCATTACTGTCTTTTACTTTAACTATCCTGGGTGTTTTAATTTTGGACCCATTCCTGTGCAGCAGTAACTAGCAGTCCATTGCAACAGACCAAATGCAAGTTGGCTATAGGTGTAGATGAATCTTAAAGACGCCATGCTAAGTGAAAGAAGCTAGTCACAAAACAGCATTCATGCCATATGATTCCATTTAGAGGAAACATTCAGATTAGACAAATCAACAATGACAGAAAGTTCCTCTTTCCCCACAATCTCACCAGCAATTGCTATTTTGGGGAGTAATAATCATTCTAACTGCATTCTGGCTAGAACAAAAGGAACCCCAACTGTGGTTTTGATTTGCATTGTCCTGATTAGTGATATTGAACATTTTCCTACATTTTCTTGGCCATTTGCACATTCTTCTTTTAAGAAATATCTATTTAAGTCATTAGCCCCTTTTCAAATCCAGTCATTTGGGCTTTTGATACTAAATCATTTGAGTTTCTTATACAATTCTAGAAACTAATCCCTTGTTCGTTGAATAGTTTTAAAATATTTTTTTCCTATTCTGAGGACAGTCTCTTCCCTCTTCATTTGTTTCTTTGCATTGCAAATGGTTTTCAGACTGGTATAATCTCATGTCAGTCTCCACTGTGTTGGCTGTGGTTTTGGGGTCATTTTCCAGGACAAATGTCTGAAGCATTTCCCCTGACATGTTCTTCTAGTGGCTGAGATTTCAAGTCTTACAATTAAATCTTTGATCTATTTTGGTATTTGCATATGGTAAGAGGATCTGCATATAGAAGTTTCCACAGTTTTCCCAGCACCATTTATTGAAGAGGCTTTCCTGCCTCTAGCGAATCTACTTGCTGACTTTGTCTAACATTAAGTGACTGTAGACTTGCAGACTCTGAGTTTTTGCTTTTAAGTATGCATCGATAATACTCCAATTAAAAAAAGAACTATAGTGACCTACATGATGGAAGTAACCCTTCTTCATTCTTCCCTTAATCAAAATAATTGCACCCCCAAGTAGTCTTTTACCTCTGTTCCCTTACCCTCTACCTAGCAGAAACTATCCATCTACATAACTACCCTCTGAACTCTTTATATTCTGTAACTAGTATCCTAAAACCTTCCGTCTCTGAAGACTGGCCCAGTGCCTAGTTTGCAGCAGCCCCTGGGGAGAGTGTTCCACAACCAAATGACTTCCAGTACGCTTTTCACAGCAACCTGTCCCTTGAGGTTCAGTCCCAAGGCGCCTCCTCCTTAGAACAATCAATGCTGTACCCTCAAGAATCCACGTCGCTCTGCTACCCACCTCACTGTCCAAACTTACCCTCTACACATAGCTGGCAGCAATGCCATAAGAAACCTGGGTTATAGCGCTGACCCTGTCCTCCACGGTCTGTGTCTCTGAAGCCTTTCAAGTTCTCTATGCCAGAGGAGACCTGGATTCTAGCATTGATTCTGCCATCTCTGATCTGAGACTCTGGGCAAACCATTTGGATTCCTATGTCACAGAGTCGGGGGGGGGGTAGTTAATTTGCAAACATCCCAACCCAAACAACAATCTACAGATTGAATTTTCTGGGGATATTTGAGAGGAAGCATCTGCCATTTTGAAAAGTTCTGGGTAATCCTGATAATCTGACCGTGGCCCACTATGGGGAATGCTGAGCTAGGTGCTCTCTGAGCCTCTCATTCTGGCTTTAAATGGCTCTGATTCCACGTTTACTTCCTTAATTTCTGGTGTTCATAAAAGTGCTGGATCCACCATTCTAGGTTCTTAGGTTAAAAATCCTGGTGCCCCCCCCAACTCGACGTACTCTAAGGGTCTGTGCCTTTCCAATCTCTGAATCACTAGAGGATTCTGTTTCTGTGGATTCCTTACCCATCGTTTGTTCTTCAAATGTGACTCCCATCCCCCACACCAGCTCCCTGCATGCAAAAAAGAAGCAAAGAATGTCTACACCTGGTTGTCCCAGAACCTTCCAAAAGTACCACCGTCACCATCTCTCTACCAAAGCCCCGTGGAGCCTTCAGAATGGAACAGCTTGCTCTATTAGGCTTTTAAGACTACCTGGGCTCTCTGTAGGTTGCCTTCTCATTAATCTATCTGAACCTCCCTTTCCATATTCCATCCTGTGAACCTGCTCTTCAAGTCAGACTGCCTCCCCTTCCATCTACTGCACTGCTACACACATGCTTCTGCTCTGTTTCTTCACCCATCCATCCTTCACTCTCCACTGGATGTCTCGCAGGACCAGAATCATGACCAAGTGTTCAGAATTTCCCAGAGTAGCTCCCTGGGGCTGTAGTGGGGTGGGGGAACAGCTCTTCAGGCGCCCTGGGTAAGACACAGCTCAGGAACAAGAGGAAGGGATGCATGCCAGCTGCCAGAGAGATAGTGACACCCACATTGATCCTTCTAGTCTGAAACTCTTAACTAGTCTCTTAATACCTATGTATACCCCTGAATAGTTAAATTTTCACAGAACTGTATTTCAGCATTCTCAACAAATGAGAAAGTACTATCCCAGGGGCATCTGATACTTTGTTCCCTGGGGGGCCGAGAAGAATTTCTCGAACCAAGTAAACCACTCAACAAATGTTGATTTGGTTCCATGAGCTCAAAAGTAAAATAGAAATGATAATATTTACTGCAGGATAAAATCCTATATGACAGGGTTTTGTCAAAATAAATGCATACATAAATAATATAAATAAATAACATCATTTTAGATCTGTCAGGGTGTTGGAATTACTTTACTTTTTACTGCTGTGAGACAACACTCATAACTTAGGGGAAGAAAGGAAGATTTGTTTGGCTTATGTGTTTCCAGAGGGAATATGGTCCATTATGGTAGAAATCACATAGCAGAGGCACGACTGAAGGCAGAAGCAGGAGGCCAGGTTACGTCACCACAGCCGTCAGGAAGGGAGCGCACACACGTAAATTAAAGGAAGCAGGGCGGGGCTACCAAAGCTCAAGATCCACTCCTGCGACTACCTTCCTCCAGAAGACCCCGCCTCCTAAGAAGCCATAACCATCCCAAACACCAGCATGAGCTATGAATGCAAACACCTTAGTAGGGCGAGGGCAACTCACATTCAAACCACGACACAGGAGCATTTGCATCACAAGAGCCTGCTGCTTCGGAATCCCGCTTGGCTCCCTTGGTGCCCCTCTGGTCTCCAGCACCCACCTCCACTCCCAGCCGTGCTTACTTCATCTTGGCATCGCTCTGCACAAGTCCCCGACCTCGCTGCTTCATCTCCCTGTCTGTGACACGAAGGTGTCTTTTCCAAACCCTACCAGCTCTGATGTTCCGTGATTTTAAACAGACTTGGATAAAAGCCTGTGCACAGGACTCAAGGGAAACACTCATTTAATTAACTGGGAATAATTTACAACCATTTCCTTTCACAAAAGGCATTAGAATCGATCATAGTCAGGAAACTTCCAGTTCTTCAATATTCATCTCCATCTGGATAAGCAGAGAGAAAGAATCAGTGTATTAAAAGGGGAGAGGGCTTGATTTTTAGCAAATAGCAGAGGGTCCCCGTAAGGTCTAGGGGAAAATTTCATAGGAAAGAGGGTATTAAAGCTTAAATTATGAATGTCCCTTCTCTATTGCTCTTTTTTGGCTTACATTTTGGATAAATAACGAAGGAACCTGACAATATAATAAAGCATTTCACCATTCTCCCAGAGCGGACACTGTCTGACTTAGAAGGCCAAGTACATAACCACAGGAGATGTGCAACTGTGTTCTGTAATAAGAAAAACTGCATCTTCATCTTAAATCGGCCAGTCTGTTGAGTCCCTACTGAGTACCTGACCAATGTTATCTCATACCATCACCACCTTGAAGGGGTGGTGCTGTCATACCCACTACACAGATGGAAAAATGGAGGCTCAGTGGGGCTACTCAATGTGTGGAGGCTGCACAAGCAGTGAAGGCCAGGCCAAGATTCAGATGTAGACAAGACCCCACCCCTGAAAGTTGCTCTCACTGTGTAGCCTATGGGTTTGCCTGCTGCCTGCTGTTTAACCCACAGCCAAGCTGCCCTGGCTTCCGATACATGAGGTCATTTCATCACACTGAAAGTCTCAGGTAAATTCATGCCATCTGCACTGAAGGTGCCCTTGGCCACCTGTGCCCTCGGCGTCTAGCCTTGCCTCCCCACTGCCGAGATAAGAGGGTGACGGTGGCAGGAGCCTGAAGGTGTCTTTCCATGACTCTGGATAAGGGCGGAAGTTGTAGCAGCTGGGGTGTCCCAGTTAGCACCACGTGGCGAAGGCACAAGACACATCCTTGGCGTGGAAAGAGTTTCAGAGGAAAAGGGTAGGAAGAAATGAGACAATGTGACGCCCTTGCTCACCTCCACCACCCTGACTCAAACCCATGGGTTAAAAGCACACCAAGAAAGATCACTGAAAAACCTACCAGAACATAAAACCTGGCCAAAAAAAAAAAAAGACAGTTAAAATGTTAAAAAAAGACAGTTAAATGTAAAAAAAAAAGTTAAAATGTTAAAAAAAAAATACAGTTAAAAGGTTACAATGAAAGAAAACAGTAGCGCTGTTTTAGTAACAGAATTGCTGATCATTCCTTGTCCTGCTAAATGGTGTTCTGCATGAGTCCTCTGTCCTGGGCACAGGCTGCCGTCGCCTCCCTAGCACGTGAATAGATCATCAGGCTTACACAGCTCATAAGTGTGAGACGGTTTACCTTTGCTCTGACAGGTTCTGACTCCAAGTCAGAAGGATTTCTGAATTCAGCAAGTTTAGTGACACACTCCTGTAATTTAAACACTGGAGAGAATGGAGCAAGGAGAACTGCGTATTTGAAGCTAACCTGTGCTACACAGTGAGATCCAACCTCAAAAGAACACAAAGAAGGAAGAGAGGGAGGGTTGGTTGATGAACTCCATGGGGCTTGTAAAGATATTTAAAGACTACTTCAAAAAATCTGTTTCTAAAAAATACATACTTAAGGCTCAAAACGAGACTTCCCCCTCAGCAGCTGAACACACCCATAAAGTCAGTGCAAATTTAAATTAGGATTCCTTAGCTCTGAACCCATTCCCTCTCTGTTCTAGCATAAAAGCGCATCTCCCAGAAAAAGCAAAACTCTTTCACAACAAAATTTAATCTTTCAAAGCTTCCCCTGCCAATAATGAAAAATGAGGAAAAAATAGACAACACTAGTTATCTCTGAAGACTAAAACTTTTTTTCTTCCAACAAGAGGAAAAAAGACACAAATGACCCACTCTAAGCCATGGTGCCGTGTGTGTGTGTGTGTGTGTGTGTGTGTGTGTGTGTGTGTGTGTGTGTGTGTATGTGTGTGTGTAGTATGTGTGTGTGTTTTCAGAATCTTCTATAATTCCTACCCCTAAACCTCACAGGCATTTAATTCTCCAACTGTTTGTGAAAGAGGTTGGAGGCTCTGAAGACAGGCCTGACTCATCAGGACAGTCAGTGATTATGGTGTCCCTAAAGGACCAAAAAAGGTGCCAAGTTCTAAAAAAGCCAAATGCCCTCTTGTAGTCTCTGGAAACAAGCAAAGGACTCAGAACAGTACCAAGATACCGGGCAAGATTCTGCTCATCAGAAGTAAGAAGGTGCTTTTCTCTTTTTCCTACAGCTAGGTATCAAAAGGAGCTCACATCACCCCATTTTCACCATCTCTATGGATAGTCAGGAGAGCCCTGAGCCGCCTTGTTTGTTTAAGCGTAGTCAACACAGGAAAAGGGAAATATTAGGTAGCAGAGATCCTACTGATACACATTTGTAAAATAGAGTATCTCAAATACTTACTGTGAAGTAATTATTCCTTTGTGCCCTGCTCCCAGATAACATTTTAAGGTGAAAATGGTGGGTTTTAAAAAAGTAAATAAATACAGAGCTAGGCTCAAAAGGTAAAAAATGCTTGTGCACAAACCTGATGTACTAAATTCTGTGCCCGGGACCCACAAGGTGGCAGGAGAGAACCAATTCCATGAGGTTGTCCTCTGACCTCCCCATGTGCTCTTTGACACCCCAAGCTGGGCACACAGTGCACACAGTGCACACAGTGCACACACACACACACACACACACACACACACACACACACACGATAAATAAATATCCTGAAAGGTTATAAATAAGCCCAGAATTATTTTCATTCTGTTGATTCTCATCATCCACTTATGATAGGGAAAAAGGTAAAGGCCCTAGGAAAGCCAAAGCAAGGAATAAGTAATCCACACTATGTATGGAGAAGGCCTAAGCATTTAAAGATGATTTACAGACTTCCTACTTAACAGCTCACTACTCACTAGATCATCTCTGCAAGACTCAGTCGGAGTTGATATCAGCAAATGCATCAAGCCCGAGCATCAATCTCAACAATTAGTTCCTGACAACATCCTTACTCCTTCTAATCTTCAGAAAGAAGAGATGAGAATCTCCATCAGGGAAGGGACCATGTCTAGAAACTTCTGCTGGCCATTTTACAGGTGGCCTGGGGAAGGGGAGGCAGGTCCACATGCAGAGGATCCATCGGGGTTACTCACGGCTAAGTGCAGGTTGTACAAGTCCTCACTTGTACAGGGCTGGGAGGAAAGCACATCACATCAACGACCCTGAGACATGCTGCAAGGCTGGATCTGACCCTGGATCAATGGAAGGCACTGAGGGGCTCACAGTAGGTCACCTTAATATCAGCCTCCCCCCACCCACCACACACACAGGCAGGATGTGAGGAGTGGTAGGGGGAGGGAAGCTTGTGGTGGGGATATGCAGTCAAGAGCTATGCTAGTGTCTACGTGAAGGCTGCTGCTGATCTGAACTAAGTATCATCAGGATAGAAGGAGTGGAAGAGAGGAAATTCACAGGACGGAGAAGCAGTTAGACTTTGCCATGGAGATAGAGGACGAAATAGAAGAGATATCTCCAGGACCAAGGACGACTTCTGGTACCACGACAGAGCCCGAGACTCCCTGGGAATGAGTGGACCTGGAAGAAAAAAATCAACCACTCATGTTGACTGCACAGCCAAGGTGCTGGCCAGGAATAGCTCAGGTGGCAGTGAGAGTCCAGGGAGAGCGGAAATGCCAATCACAACCCTGCACTGCCCCAGCTGGGCAGTTGGGCAGCTGCACAGCAAGCACTACTCAGACCAAAACGAGGTGCCATCACTGGGCTGGAGCGACACTCTCCCTGCGAGGCGTCTGCACTGATTGAGACCCAAAGGGTCAGGGGTCAAGAGCGAGAAGACAGAGGGAACCTCAGCACACACGGCCACAATGGGGTGGAAGAGCCGCTGCCACACAAAGAAGAGAGAGAGAAGGCAGGAAGAGCTGCACCCAGAGAACTTTAACCTCAGATGAAGGCCAAGGGAAGACCACAGAAGTTAAGCTTCACGCAGAATGGGAGAGATTAACATTTAAAAGGGACATTTTGTCTACTAAGCCAACGATTTGGGAGTTGTGATCTAGAAATACGGACGATTTCAGAAGAGGAAATTCAGTGAACGTTAACCACTTAGAGAGAGCAAATGGAAGTAGAAAGAATGAAAGGAATATTGTCTTAGGCTTGGGTGACCCAGAAGAGAGGTCAAGAAGCTGACCTAGAGGCTAATTTCAGTATCTGCCAATTTTTCTAAGTCCAGTGTTATTGAAGTGTGGTCACAACCCTTTCCATTCACATGTCCTCTGTGGCTACCTTTGTTTTAAAGGCAGAAGTGATTATAGGCCTGGCCCGTGTGACAGCAGTTTCCAGACTGCAGATACAACAGTCGTGTCATGACAGGGCCCAATTAGTTCCCCTCAGCCTGTCATGTCCTAGGGACAGTAACATCATAGCACAGGGATTAGGTGTCTGTGGTGGTGCTGGGGGTAAACATACCTGCCACGCTGCCAGTCATATTAAGAATGCAAGATATGCAATTATGTACTGTACATAAGACTTGATAACAGACAACTATATTGCTAGATTATGCTATAGTGTACTTTGTCATTAGAGTAAAATCCTACTTATAAAAAAAATTCACTGTAAAACCGTGCCATGTTACACCCACAGCTGCCTCTTATATCTCATCTGTTTGCCGCATCTTCAACAACATCGGGTGGATGGACCTACGGCATCTAGGTTCAGGCTGTCCTTTTTGATGTTCTATAAGAATACATTTCTCTGGATGTCTCTCCATCTCTGGACACTACATGACTGTAGCTATGACATAGACCCTTAAGGCTCCAAAACCAAAGATTTTCACCTTCAGCCTCTTATGGAAAAAGAAAAACAAAAACTTGCCAAACTCTGTTGCCATTAATCACACAGGCAACTCAGAGGGAAAGAGCATGTTTCAATAGGAAGGAAACAAGTTTAAATTTGGACACAAAAGTCCCCAAATAGAAACAGCTGGCAAGAAGTTGGAAATAAAGGCAAATTGTGGAGTAAAGATAAGGCTGGGATAGTAATTTGGGAACCTTCCTCAGAAGGTGGCATGAAACTCTTCCAGAAAGATCACAGGAAAAGAAGAGAACAACAAACTCACCAAAAAGGTAGAGGGGGAAAAGAGAACCAGGGGAGGTGTAGTCTGAGAGGTGGGAGGTCTGGTGAACTCAGAAGTCAAGTGTTGGAGAAAGGCCTTAATAGGCCCGTAGGCATGGGGACCTGGAGATAAAAGGTGGGCTTCTCCTATATACACCCCTTTTCCAGCACGCCTGGCATAAACGTTTCCTCAAATTAGATTAATGCCTACACAGATGCCCACTGCAAGCTTAATTCTGTGTCTAGATCTTCCCCTGCCAAGATGGAAAGACTGAGCAAAAAAAAAAAATAACCAGAAATATGTGTAGCATATGGCTTACACTACACATATTGTAGTTTCATTGTGTTAGAAAATAAACTTAGAAATGTCAAGAGAAGGTCAGAACCAAGTTAGAATTGAAAGAGGTGGAAGAGACAGGGCTGGATATTATAAAGGAAAAGTTGGCAGATCGTAGGGGCGAAGGGTTAGGGATGACGGGAGGCCCCGAGCGACTACAGGTCTGAAAGACTACGAGGCTTTCCTTGAAGAAAGGAATATAAAAGGTCTATTGGTTTTGGATGAGTCTGGCTTTCTACAAGTATTGGTTGACAGTCCGGCAGACACACTAAGCAGAAGGAACAATGAAACCTGAAACCTAAATTTCAGGCAGGCTGAAGGTGGAGTTGTAAGAGTCCTAATGGGAAGGACAGCTGAACTGCTGAAAATGCAGTTCAAATAGCAAACAGCCAGAGACCCTGACCATGCCGAGAGAATGAGAGAAAGACAACCCAGCAAATGAGAAAGGAAGAAGATCCAGAGAGACTCTGGATCTCCCTGAATCTAGAGATCACACTTTTTTTTTCTACTTAACTTCACAATTGCCTTGTGGGTAAAGTAGCATGTTGTCTCCATCATATGGCCTAGGTACCTGGGGGTAAGTACCCTAAAAAGCTGGTGGCAGGTTGAAGAAGCATGGGCCCTTGGATTCTAACTACACTTCTACCACCCTGTAAACAGAATGTTGGTGCATTTGTGACCTTTTAACAAGCCTGGCTATTTAATATTCATCACACTAGAAGGTTTCATAAAGTTCACCTGCTTGGTTCTCTCGCCTCTTATGCTATCAACTTCTGCTTGTTCCTGGGAATCAGTTTCACAATCACGGCGGCAATCCAACTAGCTTTTCAGCTGGGTGACTGACAACAGGTTGGTTTCTGTTGGAACTCGGTTGGAATGAGAACCAGATCTTTCTCAAAATACAACTGACTGGAAGATTCTCAACAGGATTATTCAACCAAATAATGAATGGAGGCCATTCTCATAGAGATTTCTTAGGCCAGTGAAACTATGCTCAATGATACCAGGACTGTACACACAGAACATTCAAATCTGTAGAACGTCACAGCACAGCAGACTGGAATGTATCCAATTATAATTTAGGGCATCAAGAGGTTTGGGGATGGTTTATGGAAAGCAGACTGCAGATGAGGATCAACTACTACAATGTATGAAATAATCTCACTGCAGGAAATAAGGGGGAAAGTCCAGCACACATAACTTTAGGACTGAATAGAGGCCCAGAATAAAGCAAAAGAAACCTTGCACTGAACTATAGCTGATAAAGTTGTCTCTCAGGGGATACTAGTCAACTATTCTGAAAGTCAGTGGATTGTGGTTAATGAGAGCCAAGAGTAGGGATTTGTAGACAAGAAAGGGAAAAGGACTGGAATGAGCCAGGTAGTATATGGAAACAAAGACTTCAGAATGAAGGCAAAGTGAACACAGAATCAGTGCCGATGGAAATACTTATAGATGAGTTGATGTTACATTTCCTTTGATCTGTTAGTGAGCAAAACCACAAGCAATGATCCCCCAATAGCATTAGAGTACTCAACACCTGAACCCGACTTCCAGTACTGCTCTCCAATAGAAGAAATCAGGAAACTGTGGAGAAATGGCTGATTCTAAGGATGGGCAAAAAGTAAATACAGTAGGTCTGAAATATCTTGTAGCACCAGAAGGAATAAAGTATGCTTGTAAAGCAAAAGAGCAACAACAGGGCTGGGGAAATGGCTCAGTGTTAAATTAAGGTCTTTGCCTGAATTCAGATCCCCAGAACCCATGTAAAAATGCAGGGCAGATATGGTGGTGTCTTATAATTTCTGCCCTATAGGGCAGAACCTGGGAAAACCTAGAGCAAAGTATTAAAAGGAAAAGTGATCCAGGATGATTCCTGACGTCACCCCTGGGCCTCCACAGGCACACACACTCTCAGGTGCCCCTTATGCACATACACACACACACACACACACACACACACACACACACACACACGCCAAAGAATGATTGAATGAAGAAAAACATGAAGAAGTGAGCATGAGAATTCTAAACAACTTATTTATATACACATAACACCTCAAGGAAATGAAGCATAATTTTCCACAGCTTAAGTGTGGGTTAGGCACAAGTGACTTCCTTCCAAAGAACTCAGTAAAGATGGGAAATGATAACCATGGGAAACACCTGACAAATACCAACCTCTGCCAGCTGACTGGATCCGCACCAACAGTGAGAAGTCATGTAAATGGGGGTGGGGGTCCGTGGAATGCTATGATGTGATGAGCTACAATAGTCCACTCCTGGTGATCTTTCTCCCCAAACCCTGTGTCTAAAAGAAGCATCAGACAAACTAAATAAATACATTCTACAAAATGTCTGCCTAGCACTTTCTAACCATCAAGCTCACCCACACCAAGGAAAGTCTGAGAAACCGTTGGAGACGGGAGGAGTCTGAGGGGTCACAGCTACCAATGCAACACGGTAGAATCCTGACACAGAAAGGGGACATTAGATTAAAAACTAAACAAAGCTGAGAACCTTGTGGAGGTAATTTATAATGACTTATCATTACTGGTTCACAGACCGTGACAAGGCCCCTTAGGAAGACCTGAGCAACAGAGAAAACTGTGAGGGCTGGGGGAACTCTCTGTACTGTCTTCACAAGCAATTCTAAAACTTTCTAGAATGTGTATTTGCTTTAGAAATACGCCTTTCTTTTTTTAAAGCTGCCTCCTCTGAATTCTAAAATCCAAGCAACTCTTGGAGAAATTAAAACCTGAATTACTAACTGATCAACACAGGTAATAACTTTGACTCTTTTTCCCAGATGAGTGGAAAGTAAGGCAGAGAGACCCAGTAGAGTGAAAGAAGGCCTGACCTTCCCCATGTGCAGGGCGTGTGTCACCATGTTAACGCTAAGGTGTCCGGGAAGCCCAACAGCTTGTGGTTGGCATGGTGCCAGCACACCCCAGGCTGAGCCAAGTTTCACAAGCCAGTGCTAGTTACTCCACACTCCTGAAGACCCAAAGGCCCACAGGGAGAGCCAGACACATTTTTTTTTTTAAAGTGTTCCTTTCTCAGACAAGCTATTATTTTCAGTGAAGCTACTGGTGACATGATTTCCCTAGGCTGAAAACAGAAGAGAGAGAAAGAGACAAAGAGGAAGAAAGGAAGAAGGGAAAAGGGAAGGAGGGAGGAAGCAAAGGAAAAGAGACAACTTCCAGTGACCATCTATCACACGTATTTTCATGCATGTAAGGTTGAGACTATGAACGACCTCATTCATGCGCATCATGCTACTGGATTTCAGCAAAAGCTGAGGAAAATCTGAACAGGGATTCTTTATGCAAAAATGGATAACTTTGGAGGTTTTCTTTTTCTCCCCAATGCTCAGAAGAGAACTAGCAGAACTTCTACCAACTCCTCTGGACCAGAACCTCCTGATGACTGAGGGAGTTCTTACAGGGGGTTCTCGTGCCCACTGAGATCTGGCAACCACTGAGGTTAGCTTCTCCCTTCACTGTTCTCACCACTACTCCAGCTATCCCTTCCCCTTCAACCGCCAGAGGAGGTGAACAGTTTCCTTAAACACTTTGGGGTTCTTGGTTTAGGAAATGCTGGCACCCAGAAGCGGTTTTAGTGTCAAGACCTCTGAAGATTTTGGAATATTTGCATTCCCTTGGTGAGATGTGTTAGGAATGGGGACCCACATCTACACATGAAATTTATATATGTTTTCGATATATCTTAAAACATAGCTCGAAGGTAATTTGGTACAATTTCAGTCCATCTGTGTTTCAATATGACCGCACATTGCATGTGAGGTCAACTGTGAAATTTTCTACTTGCAGAAAATGTTGGCATTCAAGAAGCTTAGAATTTAAGAGAAGTTCCGATTCTGGATTAGGAATATATATACATACACACACACACACAGAGGCATACACACAGACAAACACATAGACACACATACACACAGAGACACAGACACACACATATATACACACACAATTCTGTAATGTAAATCTCATTATTTGTGTACTTTTTAAAAAGTTCTGTGTTTCTAGTACCAGAAGGTATCATGCAGGTTTCTGGGGGAAGAAAAGCCATCAGCAGTCTCACCCAGCTGTGAATTCCGTGAGCTACAATAACAATCACCCTGGCAGCAAGTGACCGCTGATATGATAATGGTGCGAATGGAATGGGGGTGACCAACTGACTTCTGATTGGATCTAAGGTCCTCTTTCAGCAGGTACACACACCTGGCACTGTACACGGGCCAAGAATCTGTGGATGAGGAGTCCATAGGCCCTAGGAGGGAGACACTACTAAGATTTAGCTATAGGGACGCGATTGTAAACTGTCATCTAAACACTTCTCATTAAACTCATACATTACAGCAGCTCTCAGCACTCAGCCTAGAAGTTTCCTTTGGCAACAAAAGATGTTTAATGCAAAGGATCACAACTAACCAAAGTGCAGAGAATAAGTGATTGTAGACTGCTCAGTTCTAAACAGGACATTTAAATCACCCCTTCCCCAGTCAAAGGCTCAGAGAATACTGCAGAAAGGGATGTGTGCATGTGGGGGGGGGAACCATGTAAGAACGCCACATCCAGATGGTGGGGAGGGGTTCTGGGAAGAAAGTTCTATGCTTCTTAACTAAGAATTTTATCTCTCCTGTTCTTCACAATCTTCTTTTCAAGTCTTCCCTTAGTTGCTATTAATAATCCAACACTTTGAAGGAAACTGCTCCCACAGCTAATGCATTAAACAGCCCAAAACGTGTAATAGTTCAATGCTGATGTAAAAACCAAACCCCCCTGCAAAGAACACTGACTGAAATCCTAGCTATCAACATGGACCACAGTCCACAAGACAGACTCAGTTTACAGAAATTTATGTAATAGAATTACAATAAACATGAGCAAATCAAAATGGAGAAGATGAAATGGGAGAACGAATTAAAATGTAAACAGCTTCAACTGTGTTAAAGCAGAGCCACAGATGGAAAGTGCATTTCTGAAACAAAGGAAAAAGGGAACAGCGACATAATTCACAGCAACCATAATGACACCACGCTGATTTCTCAAGAGAACAGTTTCCAGGGCTTTAGGTCAAAGCAAAAAAAAAAAAAAAAAAAAAAAAAGTGTTTCTAATGCAGTGGTTCTCAAAGTATGACCCCAGGGTTGGCAGCTTTAGAATTCTCTGGAACCAGGTATACACACACCAGCCATCTGTTTAACAACCCCCGCCCCTCCTCCCACAGGTGACTCTCATGTCAGTTGTTCTCTGAGAACCACTGCTTCGCTGAGTCTTCACACAATTCATAGCAAAAGGTCAAAGATCATGGGGAACCTGTTTGGAAACATCCCAGCCATTAGTCAAGGGGTATTTCCCACAGCAAATCCTAGTTCATTTTTCAGCATAGCTGAAAATAGAGCTGATCTACAAGGCTTGAAAACCACAGGACCTCAGGAGACAGTGGGGTGTATGAAGGAAGCACAGGCTGTGCGACAGTGTTTCCCAGGGCCTGGTACATCTCAAATAGGCTTCTAGACATTTTCTAAGTAAACCAATAATGACTAAATACATGCATAAGTGAACATCCAATCGAACAAGAACAGTTACTATCAACTGTGTTTGGGGTACCTATAATCAAATACAGTATGTCATTTTCAATATCTAAAAAAGAAAATTAGTGAATTTATTCTAGGAAAAATAATAAATCACCAGTTATCATCAAACATCTTTTTGTTTTAAATTTTTTTAAATAGTAAGATCTGTACAAAAAACCCTCAAACTTCCACAACAGCTCTGTTTACAAGCCCATTTTAGCTCCACAGTCTGGCAAAAGGTTGTAATTAGTGCCAGCCCTGCTTTTTTACAGCCACCCACAGGAGAGTCGCATCTCCCTTCAGTCCTCTGACCCCTGGCCTTGTTGCTCCTCCTCGGTCTTCCCATAAACATCAGTGTCTGATGAGCAGCAGGTAAGTGCAACCAGTTCTACCTTCAAAGACTCTGCTTACAAATCAGCAAGGAGAAGGTGGCTCAACAGACAAGTGGAGAGAACAGGTCTTTGCTGGGTCAGCTTAAAGGCCAAATCATCTTGGGTGCCTCTCTCTCTCTCTCTCTCTCTCTCTCTCTCTCTCTCACAACTAGAGGTAACTAGAACTGCTGGCAAATACTAGAGGTGTGCTGTGAGGGTCCTGGATCTGCCACAAGGGTTGCACTTACAGATGTGACCACACCCCGTGGCCCCAGGCAGCGTGGGAAGATTGCTCAACAGCCTATTTGGGGTCACAGGCCTTCTTGACTTTCTCTCTGGAAAACCCTAACTTTCACTCCATTTCATGAGGCTCACGAACACCCAGCAAGTTCCTCTCAGGACCTAAGAGCTTCCTATCAACCTGGGAACACGTGATTTATCATCTTTTGAAGGAAGTCTGAAGCAAGCCGTGAATCTGGCTCTGGGCAGTTGCATTCTTTCTAGAATAAATCTAGGCCAGGCTGAAGGAACTGCCCTCAACACTCTTTCATTTCTGCAAACATTTCTCAGGCACCATGATGACGTGCCACGCTGGGTGTTGAAAACAGAGAAATCCTGGGAGGAGCGAGGTGCCAAAGAGCAGCGGAGGCGTGCCTCCTGCACTAAGATCTCGCCTACGGTGACCTCACTCATGGTGACTTCTGGGGCGACTGCATCAGAACTGATCTGATGAGGTCACGCTGGTGCACACGTGCAATACTGGAATGGCACCATCTCCTGTCCCTTCCCAGGCTGTGCGGCCCCTGAGGATATGGTGTCAGGTTAGTTTAGATTGGGGCAGCGGTGGACATAGATCCTGCAGGAGTTACTAGCTGACTCTGTCTTTGCTCTGTGGATGTAATGTATAGTCTCCATCTTCCCGTCTCCTCTTGTCTTATTATTCTCACCTTACTTCTGCTTTCTTTTAGCTCTAGATCCCCCCTCTGCCTAAAATAGGAAAAATGCCCTGCCAACTCCAGAAAGCGATGGAATTAAGTAAGGAAAAAGTCAATCAACTCAGGACAAAAGATTTCCCTACTCGCCAAAATATTTGTTCCAGTAATGCCACATGTCATGTACCTTACTGCCACCTTAGGGAAAGGACGATACCAGCGGAAAGAACCCAGACAGGGAGGGGCTCTCAGCAGACAGAAGACCTGGTGCTCTCTGGTCTGATCTCCATTATCACTATGGTTAGCACCCAAGAGCCTTTGGCAACTGAGGCAAGTTTACATATACACATAAAGATGGAATCCAGAGATGGTGAAGGGCTACTGCCTCCATGAGGATATGCATTAATTACAAAGTCTGGGGACAAGTGTCCTGGCCTAATGAATACCACGCATAGTCCTGAAGCAATGAACAATAAGGTTGCAAGGGCTGACTCCCACCTCCTTAACACCCAGGAAACTATGAACTCCAAAGCCAGTACTGCCAAAGTGGCTGGTACCAAGCTGGGTTCATCCAAAGTGGTCATCAGCCAACCTACATATATTTCCACCAAACTTTTCCGAGAAGGCCTGGCTAAGAGGTAAAGTCGCGAAAAACATTCTCCTTCTACGTTTGGGTTTTTCTTCCTTCCTGTTTTGCTTCCTTACCAATCATGACCTTTTCTTAACAAAATAAAGAAATAATAAAGGATCTATAGCTGAAGCAATTTTTTCCTAAAGAAGATATCTAATAGTTTGCTTCAAAACCTTCCTTAGAGTTTTCCAAGCCTTTCCTTAACTGAAAGAGAAAAGGAGGAGCAAACATTTGGCCACATGGTCATTCTTTCTCCTTAACTGGTAAGTCTGAAAAACAAAAATGAAACCCTTGTTAAGGCTGAAACTTCAGGAGATGTGTAACTGTTACTCCTACACACACTGGAAGGACCCGGTCTTATATGTAAAGAGCTTTGCAAGAGTTCTGCAATCAGTTTCATCTTCTGACAGAACTGGAGGTAACACAGCGCTGCCTCCTACAGATTGGGAAATTGAGGCAAAAGACTGGGTGGACAAAGCAGAGGCTGTGGTCCTCTACTAAGCCTTCTCACGATCGTTTTAACCTTCCTCTACCACCAAAATGACTCTTCTCAATTTGTATAGAACATAATCAGTCCTTTGTCTCTCTCACACTGCTGCTTAAATCCCTTGTTGTTACCAACTTGTGTGTGTGTGTGTGTGTCTTATTTTTCAACTCAGCCTGAAGACCTCTGAGGAGGAGAATCAAGACCTAACTAACCACTGCCAGCCCTTGCCCCTTGGCTTACAGGAGACCACACTGAAGTATGCTAATGGGACTCACTTCATTCGTCATCTTAGAAGGTTTGGGTATCTTCATTTTTTTAAAAAATTCAAGGGCTGGAGAGACAGCTCAGGGGTTAAGACTGCTTCGCAAACAGAAGGTCCTGAGTTTAGATTCTAGGTCTCACTTAAAAGGCCAGAGAGAAACACAGCAAACTGCACTTCTGGCCCTGGTGGCAGAGCCTGGGAAATCCCAGAGCCAAGCAAAAAGGAGCTAGAAGCAATCCAGGAGGATTTCTGAAGTCGCCTTTGGTCCTCCACAAGGACACACAGTTCCCTCTCTCTCTCTCTCTCTCTCTCTCTCTCTCTCTCCCCCCCCTCTCTCTCACACACACACACACACACATAAATAAATAAATAAATAAATAAATAAATAAATAAATAAATAAGATTTTTTAAAAATTCAATAGAGAAATACATCAAGTCGCCAGTGAAATTTTAGATGCAAATACACAGAACTGCCTATAATTCAGGCTTCATCTATTGCCTCTCTCAACACTAAAAAATATTAAAATTAACCATATGATTTTCAGTTCTTTTTGTTAACCATCTATACCAGTGAAATATGTGGAGTACATATTTCTTCCTACCTCATTTACAGAAATTAACAAACTAAAAGTTGACATTAAGTCCACTGTCCAGAGCTAACACATTAACCTGATTAATAAACACAGTGGAATGACTTCAAAAGGTAAAATACATGAAGGATTGCCATGAGTTATGTTCCTCACCATACTTACTTTCCTCCTTAAAGAGACAGCACTTAGACTTTTGTCTGCTCCTTAAACAAAGGGACAGGAGTTTCAGAAGACGCTGTCCTCTACCAGCCACTGCGTGGCAAAGGCAGCGCAAAGAGTATTCAGGACACTATCAAAACACACCAATGGTAACACTCAAACAAACTGCTTTGCTCTATACCTCCAGTCTTGTAATACAATGTCAACATAAGAACAAAGGTCCTATTTCTACAGGCTGCCCTTCACTCTACTGCCTCGGTGTCAGGCCACTTCTGCCACCCACTCCCCGAGGACCACGCCTTGGAACTTCTCTGTTCTAAAGTCTTTATCACTGTACATCCTCTGCTCTTCCAGTATACCTAGTTCTTGCCAAATTCACAAAGAGCTTAGCCCCCTGGACCCCTTCTGACGTATTTCCTTGTCCATTTACCAGCCCTATGCCCCCACCTTGCATTTCTGGCCCCTTCTGACTGTTAAAACTCCACCCTGGACCAATCTCATTATCTGTTGCCTCTGCTCAGACATACAGACTCAGGCCACTATAAATCATAGGCTTTTTCCAATTCACTTATTTTTATTATGCATGTATGTGTATGTATGTGTTCGTGTATGCATGTGCATGTGTGTGCACGCACATACTAAGGTGCACATAGAGGCCAGAGTTGACCTCTGGTGTCTTCCATAGTCACTCTGCCCTGATTTTATAGAGACAAATCTCTTGCTGTCACCTGGAACACACTGCTTTAGCCAGCCTTGCTGGCTAAAATAAGACTCAAGGAACTACCTGTTTCTGCCTCCCCAGCGCTGAGGTAACAATAGGTAAGTACTATACCTGGTTTTTTGTGTGACTTCCCAGGCCAATACTTGAATCTCCACACTTACATGGCAAGCACTGGACTGCAGCCGGTTTCTCATCCCTGAGCCTAATCTCGGTTGGGTCTCAGCATCCTCAGATTTCTCTTCCTTTCCCCTAATCATCTCCTCTCCCCCCATGCTTTCTGTCTGCATACTCCTTAAAATCTTATCCCAGTCCACCTTGCCTACTACTTCAGCAAATGCCTACTACTGACTTGGGGTGAGCAATCTTCACCACAAAGTCCTGGAACCCCCCCCCCCCCCCAGTTTCTGTGACAGTGAAGATTCTACCTTCACATCCACCTCTGAGTTTTTTCTGAGAATGTCTTCTCTCATCCATCCCTCCATCCCTGCATCATTCCCCAGGGTTCCTTTCTTTCTTCTTCTTTGCTCTCAGTATTCTTTAGCATGACACTACTCACATGATTCTAACAATCGCTACATGTATGTAATTCCAAAATTCCTGTCCCCACTGGCATCTTCTCAAGAGATTCTGATGCACGTTCAACTGCCCAATGGGTACTTCATATACCTTCCTATTACCTTGACCCTCTATACCCTTTCTTCCACCTACATATATTCTAAGCCCATAATGGCATCAGAGCTGGAAGGGTCATTCTGGTCTCTATCTCATTCATTCTCTATGGGTGATGGATTGAAGCCATATCATTTTATATTCTGGGCATTCCTTGAACCGATCATCTCCTCTCCAGCCTGCTCTCTCACTTCTTTCTTTGTTATGGTTTTAAGCATTTGTTTTGTGTGCATGCATATGTATGTATGTGTGTATACATGTGAATGCACATGTATATCATGTATGTGTGTATACATGTGTGTGCATGTGTGTTCCTGTTCGTGTGTGTGTGTGTGTGTGTGTGTGTGTGTGTGTGTGTACAGAGGAGAGGAAAAAGGACAACTTTCAGGAGTCAACTCTCCCCTTCTACCATGTGCATTTCAGGGATTGAACTCAGGTCATCAGACTAGATGGCAAATGCCTGTGTCCACTAAGCCATCTCATTAGCCCTCCCTGATTTCATGCATCCAACCTATCTTAATAGCTTTCTGCCAGGCAGCCTCAAATCTATGGCCCATTGGACTGCCATGGCAGCCATCCCAAAGGCAAAACGAACCAGTTGTACCACTGGCTAAAATTCTTTAGTGACTCTCTAATACCTACAGCAGACATTCTAAGCCCTCATAACTACACCTGTCCCATCCCCATCTGCACCACTCCCCTAAATCATCTTTGGCCCCCCATGCTGCTTCATGCTCAATTAGCGCTGAAAAGCTTACACTGACAAACCCACACAGTGGTACATTAGCTCCGCTCACACTACCCCCTCAGCCTACAATGCCTCCTCCTCCTCCTTCTCTCTTCCATTCATCACCTGAACCACCCCTGCTCCCGGCCAAGCCAGCCGGCTTGTCCAGCAAGCCTTGTGCTCGCCAGCCTTCTTCTCACGTGGGGCAGAGGCTGTGTTCTGGGATCTCACAGCTTCAGGTGCCGACACTCGTCCCATCGAGGAGACACTGACATCGCCCATTCCAGATGATCTGCTTCTCCAAGGCTGATCCTCCTCTTCCTCATCCTTTCACCTCAGAGATCAACCCGGCACCAGGTAAACAGGAGTTAACATGCATGAACTTCCCCAGCACACATACCATCTATACTCTTGGCCCAAGTGATACAAGCTTTAAGGAAAAAAAGGAACCTCTTTTCCTTTTGTTATGATCACTGCAAAGCGTTCAAGAGAGGAGCACTGGATTATTCCACCTCCTTTTGTGACTAAGTCACATGAAGCCTGACTGTCACAATTTTGTACTAATATATATGAACAACACAAACTGAGCAGTCTATCCTCGAAAGAAAGAGAGGGAAAAAAAAAGGTCAGATAATCAAAAGTTTGCTGTTTGTGCATAATCCTTTGAATGTCCTAGTTTCTGCGTTTATCTTGACCTATTCATCTGCTTTCAAATGCATCAATTTATCTCAAAAAAGAATTTGGTACTCCAGTAGCTTCTTTCGATCACATTCCATTTTATTTCTGATTAATTCCCAGATTCGACACAACTGATTGTCTCACGGATTCCACCAACAGCGCTTTCACCTTATATTTTTTTGAACACTGAGGAAATACACATGGTAAAACTGAAATATACGACTAAATACAATCATTGATGTGATCGAGGAATTTGGCATATCAATTCACTTTTAAAAAGTCATTCTGAAACTAGTAGATCTGCTTTAGGTTTTTGTCACACACATGAAAAAATTCCTTTTGCCTGTGAGGTGAGCATTATTGTTTCAATTTTACAGCCTATAAAATTAAGACTCAGAAATTAAAGAGCCTATCCAAGCCAGGAGCATGAGATTACTCCTACTCCAAACTGGTTACACAATCCTAAGTTTCTCCTGCCTCTTCTCAAGGACATGAAGATATAAAATGAACCTTTCTTTACAATCAAAGAATCCCTGAAAGTTTCAGACAAGCTACAGAGGAACTCCGCAAATCATTAACTCTGACATTCTAAGGCTCCACTGGTAAACTGAACATGTAACAGTGATCAAGAGCCTTGTTTGCCCACACTATAACAACTATCTGACTGTCATCTAGAATAAATATCCTCTGTACCTTACCCGTTCACAAACAGGTCTCCTACCTAGTCCTTAATAGGGGGATCCATGAGAAGAAACAGGGAGGTAAAAGTGGAAATTTATGCCTGCTTCTACCCTCAAGCTCACTCCCCAAACACACTCATCCTAAAAAAAAACTGATACATAATTAAGGTAAAAGCTAGGCTACTACCCAAGCACCATTTTGAACAGGCTAGGGAAAAAGCTAGCTGACCTGGGATCCAATAGCTCTCCAGAATCTGCACTGGCTGCAGACTCTGAAATGAGCTGCAGAGGCCATCCTGGCGGGAGTCACCTGTGGTCTCCGGGTGTCAAGCATCACAGAGGGGCTCATCGTCCTTTCTGAACATGGCCATGGTGGGGAAATCTACCTGTGTGCATAGCATGGACTGAATCCAATGCTCTTATAATGGTCCCCATCTCTCTGGGACACTTGTTATCCAAGTGTTATCGACACATGAATGATTCTGGTGAGTCCATAATCAGCAATTCCTAGTACAGCTCCAAATGAACTAAACCCATGCTCATTCCAATCCCTCGGGCTCTAGAAGCCAAGCAAATGAGGCAACAAGGCCAGAAAGTAAAGCAGAAGATCTCACCTTTCTTTTGATTTTAAGTTTTAAAGTGTTTTTAGATTATACAACAATACAAGTCATTTTGTCCAAAGAAAACACACATGGCTTTCCTTAAGAAATGTAAATATTTAGTTCCAGGAATCATTTTAACCTCTGAGCTTTTACAATAATGTGAACCAGAAGGAAAGAAAAAAGCAATTCCTGTTTCTAGATTCACATTCTTCCCCTTCCCCTCTGAGTTGTATAAAAAAAAAAAAGCATTTTCAGGCGGACAACACTATTTGATGAATGCCATGTTCATTACTTTTGGAATGCTGTTGTCCCTGAAGATGATCAAAGGACTTGGTGATACAATGCTACAAACACTATACAAAGTGGTTTAGTAATTATATAATGTTCCCATTAAGAATTCTTATTTCATAGCTCTGTAACACTCCCTCTCACGTTCTAAACTGGTGCTGTCTAACTGAACACACTGTACCAGCAGAAATGCTCTACATCGGAGACATCCATTTGGCCGCCACTCTCTGCGTTCGGCTATTGAAGAAGACAAAGGACCTGAGCTCTTCATTTCACTCATTTTAATTCCAACTTAAGAAGCCACAGCATTAAGCAGTGCAATGGTAAAATGTACAAAGCTTTTCAAGGTTCATTTCTCACCATTGAAAATTAGAAAATTAGGGGCCAGAGAGATAGCTCAATGAGTGCAAAGAGCCTGCCTCATAAGCCTGATGATTTGAGCTAGATACTCAGAACCCACATAAATACTGAATGTCGTTCAATATATCCGCCAGTCTTCCACGACTGTTATATCGACATTTCCACAGAGGAGGGAGGATCTCGAGAGATACAGAGTGGGTCACTCTGAAGAGACTAGAACTGGTGCTAGAGAACAGGGGGAAGCTTCCTTACTTGATGGTCTGCCCACTGATAGGCTTGTTCATGCCCCAGCAGGTGCCCGGGCACTTGCCAATACAGGTGTCCTGGATGGGACCCAATGGATGATCACATGATGTGGGAGCAGAAGGGAGACTGGCTGGTGAAATGGGAGGGAGTGGAGGGGAGGTCAGTACAGGATGAAAACATATCAACTCATTCCGTCTGTACATAAAAGCTTCAAAAAGAAAAGGTGAATGTGGTGGCACACAACTGTAATCAGCATTTCTATGGAGAGATGGGAGGGAGACAGGAGAATTACCAGAAGCTCAAGGGCTTAGATGCCTACAGTAGTCAGAACAGCAGAAACCCTGCTTTAACAAGGAGAACCCAGAGTTGTCCTCTGACCTCCACACGTGTGCACACAAAATAGAAAAAGTAGAAACGAGCATTCAAGCAGACTCTCAACTAGGCAGGTCAATCTACTGCACATCTTAAAGTAATTCTGTCTCAGAGTACACATGTCCTTCCATCTCCAAATCCATGGAAAGTGGTTCCACCGTGCAGTGTAACACTAGCCAGAAAAATCTTGGCCTGTAGGATTATCCTACCGGGAACGTTTTCATGCAAATAGAACATACCAGCTTTGCCATAGATTCTAAAGTAGCAAAATGTTCTGGAGGAAAAAATACATAAGAATTCATCTCATGAATTTATTCTGCACAATAATAATTTGGGGGTCCACTCTGATTCCCCTGAGTTGACAGCCTCAAGGCTCTAGAACTGGGGAAAGGAGTATTAGGAGGTCGCCTTCAGCTGTTGCTACCCAGGAACAGCTTGAACTGCTGATACCCAGCCCTGCCAAGCCCATGGTCCACATAAACAGGAAACCAAGGTCATGCAGAGTCTTGCCCACTCTTGAACTCAACAATTCATTTCACAGTATTTCATGAGCATCTACTACATGACCAACATGAAGCTGGACATAAAAGTATGAAATTGCGGGACACCGTTTCTGTTTTTCTGGACTTACATTGGGAGGAAAGACATACAACATCATGATCTAACACTCTTTAAAAAGGGTACGATGAGCCCAGAGACTGACGGAAGACCATGGAAGGATCGAGGATCGAGGAGACAGATACCTGAGCCATGTTCTCGGAATGAGAATAGGTTAGCTAGACAAAAGACCTTGTAGTCAACAAAGGGGGCAGCATGCTAAAGAGCTTGCCATACACAGGGGCTTGCAAAAAGCGTCGTAGTACAAAGATGGAGTCAGAAAGTAGTGAGCAAAGAAGCAAAAGTGCCTCCCTCTGCTCCCTCTGCCAGGAGGAGAGTTGGGCACACCATGCTCTGGAGCTTGGGCTTCTGTGTGCATGCAGAATACTGGATGGTAGATGTGCAGGAAGGAGGAGGCAGGAGACTGGCTTCATCTTGGAGAACAACAAGAAAGCAGGTTGCTTGTAATGGGAATTGAGAGAAGGGAGAATGCAGAAATATCCAGAACTCAGAAATAAACTATAATTAAAAAATCAGCTACCCTAGGTGACCGGATGGACGTGGGAGCTAAAGAAAACAGGCATTAAGGATGACTCGCAGATGACTAGCTTTGATGACTCTAAGAACGGAGCTAACTGAAAGGAAACATGATCAAAAGCCACTCGTGCATCTTACAACTCTTATTCTGATCCAGGCACCCTACGAGTGCTCTATGACCTACCACCGAAGATTCTTCCATGACAGGTATTATTACTGTCTCTATTTTAAAATGGAAAGTATTTGTCATAGTTGGGCACAGCTGTCAACTTGATGGTTGAGGGTTTGAGCTCTGGGCACATTTGTGGAGAATTTGTGGTTGAGTTGGGCCCAGAGCAAGCCTGCAGGAAATTGTCTAGCTGATGGGGAAGGCCCAGCCTATGGTGGGTGGAACTAGGCCCTGGAACAGATCACGGAAAGCTGGTTGAGAGAGTCGGCATCCTTCTGTTCACTTGGCCAGACATGCTGGTCTGGCAAGTAAGGATCGTCTCTCTCTCAGCTGTTACATAGAGATGGTGTGGCCGGTTCCCTCGGCCCTGGTGCTGGTGTGTGCTCTCCTGTCAAGCTGGACTGAGAACTGTAACCAGAGAGTTGTAAGGAAATAAACCCCTTGTTCTCTTAAGTCGTTTGATAGTCATTTAGCAGCAACCATGCAGGCAAACTGCAACAATACTGAAGCTTGAGAATTAAATGACTTCCTCAAGACCAGACACAGGGGAAGGTGAGGGCCACAATTCAAAGCAGTTCTGACTCCAAAGTCCCAAAGTTAACCACAGAACCAACATAGTCACTACATATACAACAGACAAAAAGGGGAAGTTTGGGAACAATGGAGGTAGATTCGGCCCCTGGAAAGTTTTACCACATTTTCAGATACATACATGATAATCAGGCCGCAGAGCAAGGCAGAAACCTGGAACTACAGATACGTGTGGTGGTGATAAGAGACCCAGGGAGCAGATGAAGCTACACAGCATGTGAGATGGGAAGCGTGATTCTCCACAGATCGTCATCCATTGTCATAGATGGGCAAACGAGAGAAGCGCATTAAAATGATGTCAGAAAAGCCAGCCAGAAAACAGAAGCATGATCATGGCATGGGGCGAGACCTCTTCAGAAGGAGAAAGTGGGGGAGGTTATGCTAAAGGCAACAATAAGATCCAGAAAGGCAAGAGCTACAGCACTTTGACCAGATCTGACAATAAGTAGGTCACTAGACACAGGAAATGAAAAAAAAAAAAAAAAAAAAGCAGATTCTGAGAATATGTCATGGTCAAGGAAACAGAGGCAAGTCACAAAGATGGAACATTAGAAAGCGCCAAGGAAGGGATGCTGGGTAATTGAGCAAGGTCTACCAGGAAGGCCAAGCAGATGGGAGATACCAAGACTACACGGGGCTTGGTAGGCGTCAAACAGGACATTGGTAGCCACTGTTCTCCTTGATCATTCTTTATTTCTTGATAAAGTCAGATGCAAAGACACATGTCAAGAGTGAGACCTGGGCAGATCTGAGGGGAGCAGTCACTGCATGCAGTGAACACTCAATAGAAACAAAGAGAAAGACAGGGCGATGCCCTCTTGCTCAGTGCAGCTTGGCACCCAGCAAGGAAGTGGTCCTGACTTCCTGTGGGCCTGGCGGGCCACTGGTCAAGAAGGTCAGTGCACACATACGTCACTTGATGAGAGGTACTGACCCATGTTCTGATGGCCCCTTCATTCTACACAGTCTATTTGCACTAGATGCCTAGTGCAGTCTCCCTCCTAGCCATAGGAACAGATAACAAAAGAAGATACTTACCAAAATATTGTGGGGGGGTTACAGGTGTCAACTTGACAGTTGGGGGTTTGAGCTCTGGGCACATTTGTAGAGAATTAATGGTTGAGTTAGGCCCAGAGGAAATGTGCAGGAGATTGTCTAGCTGATGGGGAAGGCCATGGTGGGTGGGATTAGGCCCTGGAGTAAAATACAGAGAGCTGGTTGAGAAAGTTGGCGTTCTTGTGTATACCTGGCCAGACATGGCTGATCTGGCGAGTAAGGATTGTCCCTCTCTCAGCCATGACATAGAGACGGTATGGTGTTGGTTCATGCTCTCCCATCAAGCTGGACGGACTGTAACCAGACTATAGTAAGAAAATAAACCCTTTGTTTCCTTAATGCAGGCAAACTGCAACAGAATTTGGTACTTGGGAAGTGGGGTGTTGCTGATAAATCTGGCTATGTGGATTTTGTGGCTTTTGAACAGTTTTGCTGCACAAAGTTTGAAATGTTTGAAGATTTTTCACTTTGTGGATTACGAATACTGCTCTTCTAAGTTTAGTGGGCCAACTGGATAATGCTGGGGCTGAGAGAGTTGTGGATTGTTTGGGCCCAGTCTGTGAGGAAAGGCACAAGGACTTTAGTGAAGTCTAATTTAAAGACGATGGACTGGTTTGCTTGATGGAGAAGAGCTGTGTTGGCAGCCTTGAAGATTTGCATGAGGAAAGGGCAGGCAGCCGAATAGCTGCTGTTGTTGGAGAAATGAACATCAGTGAAGGAAAAGCTAGTGATTTCCACTGGGACAGTGGAAAACATGAAAACCACCATATGGTGAGTTTGCGGCTTGAAAACCCAGATTACTTCAGGAGCCAAAAGCCCAAGTTAAAGCCATTTTTTGCCCTTTGGAAGTTTGGCTGCCAAAAAAGAGGCTTTTCCAATGTCAGCACACAAAACTTGATACAGTTGTAGCTTGAATAGACCAAGCTGCGTTTCAACCTCTCTTTGAAATCTGGCAGCGTTCCCCAAGTGATACTGGTTTTGGTGTACTACTGAAGGGTTCATGGAAAGCAGCAAAAGCTTGGCATCAAGTCCCAGGCGCAGAGTTCCTGCAATGAAAGGTGAAGCTTACAGCTGCAGAGACAAACCCAGAGTGTTGTTTGAGATGCCAGAACCTCAGGATGTATGCTGAGGACAACTGTGAGTGGAAATTCAGCCTGGTTCAGAGGAACTCTGCTTTCACAACTTTGAGCTGCAAACAGGGACTAGGAATACCTAGGATTTTTGAGCCACCTTGACTACGTGATAAGCAACAGAAGATGGACATTGAAGTACAGGATGCAAAAATTTGCTGGACTTTGGTCTTAATTTGATGTTTTCTTATTGTTACAATGATTTTATTGGGGATATTTTTAAAAAGACTCTCAGTTTCAACATTTTAATAACTGAAATTTTAATGAGCGAATATTTTAAATTTATTTATGAAATGTATTTATATTTTTAAGATAACTTTTAACACCTTGAAGGTTGCAGTTTAAAAGTGCTATGTGTTTGTGTCAAGTTGACAAGGGGTGGAGTGTCATAGTTGGGCACAGGTGTCAACTTGACAGTTGAGGGTTTGAGCTCAACTTGCAGGAGATTGTCTAGCTGATGGGAAGGGCCCAGTCCATGGTGAGTGGGATTAGGCCCTGGAGTAAAATACAGAGAGCTGGTTGAGAGAGTTGGCATCCTTGTGTACACTTGGCCAGACATGGCTGATCTGGGGAGTAAGGATAGTTCCTCTCTCAGCCATTACATAGAGATGGTGTGGCCAGTTCCCTCAGCCTGGTGTTTGTTCATGCTCTCCTGTCAAGCTGGACAGACTATAACTAGACTATAGTAAGAAAATAAACCCCTTGTTCTCTTAAGCCATTTGATGGTCATTTATCAGCAACCATGAAGGCTGACTGCAACTGTGTGTATGTGTGTGTGTGTGCATGTATGTGTATGTGTGTAAGAGGACACTGTGTGTGTGCCTGTGGAGGCTGAAGGGTGACATTGGGAATCTCACTCTGAATTGTTCTATCTCTAGATTGCTTCGTTCTATGATTTCCCAGGCTCCATCTTTCGGGGCTAGAGGTACAGGGTGCCACTATTTCCAGCCGGTGTTTCTGTGTGGGATCCGGGATGGAAACTCCTTTTGCATGCAAGGCAAAGACTTAAGTCCTGAGGCATCTCTACAGCCCCTAAGTCGACGTTTTCCAAAGTACCAGACTAGCACTACTGCTGCTGTTGAACGCTTTGACTCTCCATACATAAGCCAAATAGTAACAGACCCTCAAAATACATCAGTGGCAAAGCCAGGAATAACCCACAAAAAAACCTTCAGTCATGGGTTGGGGAGATGACTCAATGAATAAAAGTTCTTGCCACACGAGCATGAGGATCTGAGTTTGAATCCCCAGAACTCGCATGAAAAGCCATGTAGTATTAGCATCTGTGATTCTAAACACTCCTAAGGGGGAGATAGGAAGAAAAATCCCCACAAGGTCCTGGACCTATGGGTTACACAATGAAAAAACAGCAGAAACCCTGTCTTAGATAAAATGGAAAGCAAGGACTAGCACCTGAAGTTGTCCTGTGACCTCATCCATATTTATTCATCATGGCACATACATATATATATATGTACACACACACAGAAACCTTCATTTACCTAGATTTCAGATTCCACAGAAATCTGGCATAGGACGATTCCGGTTTTTAAAGTGAACAGGATGCTAATCAATGGAGTCTGGGGTTGTGAGGTGGATGCCAGTGATCACAATCTGGAATATGAGTGACACATGTTTAGGGACCAGTTCCCCCCGCCCCTGTGCCTTGATAAGTGCACAGGACTTGAGGAACAGCAACAACGGAAGTATCATTCCACTTCCTCTTAGCCCCCAAACAACCAGATCACAAGACCAGTCGGCCTGGAGAACAATGGAAATGTAAGGTCACCCTCCTATCCTGTGCCCACCCCCAAGCTGCCTTCCCACTTCCTCTTTCACCCTGTATGAGCTGTCATCTTTCCATGAAGGAATGCCAAGCGCCGTCAGACTGGCACTTCCTGTTCTTCAAGTCCCCTGCATGCTTCAAAAGGGTGGCGATGTGGTACCGGAAAGACTACCCTCCTGGGGAGGCTATGTGCCAGGCGTCCACCCCGGTGAGTCACCTGACAGTTTCTATCAAGTAGAAGAACCTCTGTGACTACAGGAGACTGTACTATGGGTCCTAGACTGCCCACTTCACAAGTGGCTCTTCTAAATTCAGGCTGGGTTGGGCAAGTATTTTGATGGAGACTCCAGGTTGGCAAGAATGCAGAGGTAACAACAACAACAACAACAACAACAAAAAAAAAACATCAGGTTGCAGCGATGCTATCAATGTTGACCCTAAGCAGTCTCGTGTCAAGAAATGAATTTAGAAGCCACTTTGGAGTCAGGGCAACAGTGGTCAAAACTTCAAGTCTTGAGATCTTTAGAACACAAAATCCTCCCTTAAAATATATGCCTTTTTTTTTAAGGTAATGGGTCAGGGGTTAAGCCTCAGCCTCACATGCAGAAGGATCTGCGTTCAGATCCAGGATCCCACATGAAAAAGCCACATGGAAATGGCAGCAGACTATACCTGTGGCCCTGGAAAGCAGAGCCTGGAAAACACCAGAGCAAAGCAATACCAGGAGATAGAGCAAGTCAGGATGATTCCCAAAGTCACCCTTGGGCCCCCACAGACACAGACACACAAAAAGATCAGGTTTTGGTCAAATTGATTCCATATTTATTTGATGACCATCCATTTAAAAAAATTTCTCCATGTATCTGAGATGTGTTGAACGTATCTTCTAAAGCCTCCTGCCAGGCTTTAAGCAACCCTTTTCTCATGATTCTGTCCATATCGGGCACCACTGGAGATGACACCATTCTTGAAGGCGTTAAGGTCATAAAGAGCAGAGTGCGGCCAGCATTTGGATGAACCCAGAGAAAGATGCTGAAGAAGCCGAGATGTCAAGAAAGTAACACAAGTGAATGTTCACAGCATTCTGGGCCAGGACAGAGGTCAACCCACACAGAAAAGAAGTTAACTAAGGTGAGCCTGTTCTCACCGCAGACACAGATACAATATAAGCTGTAAGGTGTAAAATGACATCATGCTGGATCTGAGCCTTTCTCCAGAGATTTCACTGTAAAGAAGAAAGGGGGTAGCTTAAAAAAAAGTTTATTCTCCATTTATCTAAATCACATCTACACCAAGGAAATAAGTAACCCAAATCCATGCTCAAACCTTGTAAATTTCTCAAAGCAAAAATGATATTCAAACATTTGTTCATTTAATTCATTTATGCAAGCTCTCATTCAGTATAGGGTATTGAGGACCTGGTGCCTGTTGGCATGCTAGGCACTGAAGGAGGAGCAATCAGACACAAAGCATGTTCTCAGAGTTTACAATCTAATGAGTAAGGCAAAAATGAAGCATACAATCCCAGTGTAGACTGTATTCTGTAGTGCACAGAAAAAAAAATACTGAACTTTGGAGGCCCTACACATCCAGAAGCTGGAGTAGAAATGAGGTGGCAAATTGTTGGGGTACCTGGGAGGTCAAGAGAGCATTCTAAGGCACGAATGCAGCTTGTGCCAGACGCTAAGAGTCCTATGCATCTCCACAGCCCAGCACATATTAGGTGCTCAGCTAACACTTATGGGAGAAATTTTAGGTTCTTAATAGACTCAGACTATCTTTTCTAAGAAAACTACCCTAACTATAGAAAGAAAAAAGGTTAAAAAGAAAGTTACAGCGAGGTGCTATTTCTAACACACGTGCATGCACACACACACACAAAGTAGAAACAACAATAAAAGTATAGCCAACTGGGCTAGGGAGATGGCTCAAGGTTTGTTAAAACCTATGACTCTCAAGAAAAAAGGACCTGAGTTAGGAGCTCAGATCTCAAGTAAAAAATGCCAGGTGGGGGGCTGGAGAGGTGGCTCAGGAGTTAAGCCTCTGCCTTGCAGGCGGAAGGTCCTGAGTTCAGATCCTAGACCCCACGTATAGATGCTGGGTGGAAGCGGGGGCGACCTGCATTTCTGGTCTGGTGGGGGGAGCCTGTGAATCCCGGGGCAGAGTAAACAAGGAGGAGGTGGAGGCATCCATGGTGGCTCCCAAATTCGTCCGTGGTTCTACACACACACACACACACACACACACACACACACACACACACACATGCATGCACGCACCCACACATACACAATTGAATAAATAATAAATTTTAAAAATGCCAGGTGGAAATGGCAACTGAAGTTTGTCATTCTTGGCCCTCAAGGCAGAGCCTGGGAAATCCTAGAGCAAAGCAATAAGGAGATGGAATAATCCAGGGTGATTCCTGATGTTGCCCTTGGGACCCAACAGGCACTTGTCTACACATAACCACACATACACACACACACACATACACACACACACACACTCATGCAAAACAAATTAAGAAACACTGCTATGGATCCCTAAAAGTATTTCTATATGTTTCTTTTTTGTTTCTTTTTATTTTAGACCTAGTTTTGCTATATTGCCCTGGTAGCCAGAAACTTACTATGTGGACCAGGCTGGCCTTGCATTAATGGTGATCCTCCTGCTTCTGTCTTCTATGCTAAGATTGCAGCATGCACCGCCACAACTGGCTTAAAAAGATTTGTTTGTTTGTTTTGCCATACTAGAGCACTCCACGAACTAGGCTTTATCTCCATCTTATCATACACATTTTTTACTTGATCTTTAATCACTGTTTTGTGGTTATATTATACCTGTTTAATAGAAAAGAATTTATAATGGTAAATCAAAGTCTCTGTAATCCTACTGTTCCACTTCTATACATAAATTGTCAGTTAGGTATAGGAGTCAACTTGATGGTTGAGGGTTTGAAGTCTGGACACATTTGTACAGAATTAGTAGTTGAGTTAAGTCCAGAGCAAATGCAGGAGATTGTCTAGTGGATGGGGAAGGCCCAGCCCATGGTGGGTGGTCTAGTCTCCTGGCAGGTGAATAAAATGGAGGGAACTATTTGAGAAAGTTGGCATCCTGTGTACACTTGGCCAGACATGCTAGTCTGGCAAGTAAGGACTGTGCCTCTCTCAAGTGTTACGTGGATATGGTGTGGCCAGTTCCCTCGGCCCTCATGTTGGTGTGAGCTCTTCTGTCAAGCTGGACCAAGAACTGTAACTGGATAATCGTTCTCTTAAGCTTTTTGATGGTGATTTTATCAGCAACCATACAGGCTAATTGCAAAACACACACACACACAGGTTAAGGTCTGATAAAACATCTTCCAGGTTTTCCCCACTTTGACATCATCAGGATCACAATGTCTCATCCAAGATGTCACTCAAAAGGCTCTAAAACCAAAATATTGGTAACACTGGTCAAGATCTTCTCCAAAGTGACATATGACAACTCATCATCTATTTCATCCCCCCAGAATGAACATTTGAATGTTACTGCAGAAGTAATGATTTCTGCTAGAGATGCTGCCCCAGTCCCTACTGGGACAGACATTGTTCAACAGCAGAGGTAACTCCTGCGTGGCCACCTGTTAAGCTGAAAAGACCTGAGCTCAGAAACGTATCTGACCCTGACAGTTTCAAATACAGGCTGTGGCCTGCACTAATATTACTCTTTCGGTAGTTATTTTTTGTTGTTTTGGTTTTGCATGTGTGTGCATATACAAAAATACACTTGAGTTCATATGTCTGTGGAGGTCCAAGGCTGACATCAGGAATCATCCTGGAATAGATTGTCTACTTCCTTACTACTTTGCCCTGGGGATTCCCAGGCTCTGCCTTCCAGGGTTGGAACTGCAGGCCCTCTCCATACCTGCTCAGCCCCTTTTCACGGGATCTGGATATTCGAACTCCGGTCCTTTGGCTTGTGAGGCAGACTCTAATCCCTGAGCAATTTCCCCAGCCCTAAATATTTGCTTTGGAAATGTATTAAACATGCATACATCTCTGCAGGTATGTTGCTTTTTATGCAATGATGTTATCAAGGACATCTTTCCATGTGGGTTCGCTGTGTTCTTCACTAGTCATGGTGAAGATTAAAAAAAAAAACAAATGACCAGAAGGATAAGGAAGACTCTGATTTTCAAGACAAGGGTAAGTCATTAAAAAAAAAAATCAGATGCACAAAAGTGATTAGTGAAGAGCAGACACCACGGAGGCAGGAAAACCCTGGAGATTAGTGGCCTGGTACATCTTTCAGCAAACAGATGCAGCGAGTCCCTGAGTTCCCACAACCAGAGTCGACCTGAGAACCCTGCAGCTGATCACAGACACAGCAGGCTGACAGCTAGAGCTGCCCAGGGCAGCCATGGAAATTGTATCAGCCTCTTTCTCTGTCAGGCAGCCCCTGTTCTGGCCCCACGGTTGGCTCAAGCTGCTAATGGAAAAGTCAAGCCACCTGGCTTGGGGCTCAGCAATCCCTCCAGACTTCACAGCCAGCGCTTTTACAGCTGAACTGAAAGGAGTGTGAAAAACCACCGTCAGTTACTAAGAAGGCACCTGAGATGTTCAAATTCGATCACTGTTTTCTTCCAGGCTGCCACGGGCACAGATCATTATTTACTAATCTCAACTTATCTATTTGGGCCCCAAAGAGTCTCTGCCATTACTCACCACCTGGCAAACTATCATTACCCAAAGGGTCTCCCCCAGGATCTCCCCATATCTTGCAATACCTCCTAACCTGATTAGTTCAACCAAGCATGCATGTGTGCTTTTATTTATGTACAATAAATCAAAGGCCCACATTCATCTGGGTCCTCAAATTCAAAACAAGGAAAAATCAGAGGAGGGAAGAAAAATTACTGATGCCCACAGTCGGTCAACCTGTCCCTGCCTCCACCAAGGCTTTCCCGGTCAGAAGAGGCCAGATACCACCCTATAGGACCTTGGCCGAAAACATTATCTGGGAGAACGAAAGCTTAAAAACACAGTCCTTCAGCATCTAGCATGTCTCGTCCGGTCTCTGAGAAGAGGAGATAAATCAAATCCAATGCGTTTCTCTCTTAGTTTGGTCTAGCCAGTGACCTGGATAGAGTCACAATGCTTATTAACAGAAGCATCACTTCCTGAGAGCTCTGCGGCTCCCTACAGGACCACAGCATGAAAGCTCAGCCTGAGACCCTGCCCGGCGGAGCACAGGAAGCAGGGGCTCGCGTCCCTGGCTGAGGTCACCTGAGAAAGACTGGCTGGCATAGGGAGGCCAAAAATAACCTACAGCCCTCCACATCTGCCAGCCTCTGACCCCACCCAAAGACCAGATCCCCATACTACTACATCTAGGTCCACCCTGTTCCTGGGGATTTATGTTAAGTATATTACATCAGCACGGAATGAATGAGAGTCAAAGGTAAGACAAGGTCTTTCAGAGGGTTGTCTCAGCCCTTCAAGTGTTCACTGCCCCCATCTCACCCCTTCAAGGGGAACTGACAACTAAAAGGGGAGGGGCCACAAGATAAGCACACTGCTGATGAGCAGGGGAGAGGGAAACAGTTTCCAGTCTCCATCTGGAAATGGTTCTGGGAGGTAATGGCATGGCTGACCTTCAGATCCAGAGCAGCAGGAAGGAAGGGCGCTTCAGCTGGCCCCACAGAAGAAACCCGGGGCTGATTCCTACAGAAGCCCACAGATCTAAGTATCTGCCAGCGCTCCCTCCTCTACACAGATCTAAGCACCTGTCAGTTCCCTCCTCTACTCATCCCGCTGTGTGTGTCTGGAAAAGCAGGCTAGGCAGGCACATGTGGACCCAGGGGTGGCCAACTCATTACCCCTTGGCAATCTGGCCTGTCAGCCTGAGACGTTGGGAGCCCAAAGGAGGGGAAAGAGAAAGGAGGAGAGCAGAAGGGAAAGGCAGCTCACAAAAGCTGGCTTCCATCCCAGTCCGTGTCCTGACCTGCCCCAACCCTTTCAGGGGCACACGGAATACTATTTTATGCATTCCTCAAAAGTTAGTCTCTGAGCCTCTACTTCCTCCTCTGTAAAATGGGAATAATCATACCTACCTCAACAGGACTGATGGAAGATAGAGTAAGCTAGTAAAAGTTAAAGAGGAGGCAGACAGTAGGTTCAACAAATGTGGGACGGGCATGAGACCTGAAGTCTGAGATCAAGCCGAGGCCTATCTGCCTGCATAGTTTATTTCCCCGAGCACACGGGGAGCAGTGATCTCAGAGGATTACCTTAAGGGAGGGTCCGAGAAGAAAAGGCACGTGAAAGGAAACTGAATAGACATCTGAATCCCGTGGGCCATACTTACAAACGTTTACTTAGAGGCCAAGTACAGACATACCTATCCTCAACATTTGTTTTTTCTATTAAAATTCTCAGGAGGATTCCATCGAACTTGACAAAGTGACAGTCTGTCAGTCAGTCAACAAACAGTAACAAATACAGCAAATACCAAGTGGGCACCTACTGAGAGCCATGCACTGTACTGGTAGCCCAAGAGGCCCCGTCCTGAGACTTCCAAAACTCTGCAGCCCTGACCTTCGTGGAGTTGGGGGGGGCGGAGGGAGAAGGTCGGAGGAGGTATGAGTAACACACAGGTTCTACAAGGCAGAACTGCCCAGTGCTGCAAGACTAAGCCACGGGGGTGAGAAGATGGGACTCAGCTGAGTCGGTGGACTCCAGGAAAGGCAGCCTCAGCGAGCGGCTACTGAAAGCTGGTTTTTGGTGACTGGCAGGTAAATGAGAAGAGAACAAGGTCAGTCATGGACATTACATACCAGGATTAGGCGCTGCGCCCAGCTCCTCGGGGTCAACCAAAATACGAACTTACTAATCAAAGTTCTGCCCTTTTATGGGGGCCAATAAAGAATAAAGAAGCTTCCCTCCCTGTTAATACTGTGTACGGAGCATGGCTTGCTGTCAGAAGTGGAGGCAAGCTGGCATTCCCCTGCATCATCACCAAACCCTGCCAAGCTGCCTGCCAGTTCCTGCACACCCCACGAGGGGTTCAAATGGCTTGTGCTCCTCACCAACCAGCCTTCTCCTTCTGCTGGCTCAAACTGCACGTGCTCAGCCATGTACCCCACGAGCAAGTAAATCCTGAACAGTCACCCCTCCCCCCACAGGACATCCTGCTCTGACTGTGACATGTCCCTCCAGGACATCAGCCCCATTGCCTGGGACTGAGGAGGCTCTAAGCAGGACTGGCTGTCCAATGGACTGGACAGAGACCTCTGAGGGAGGAGTGGGAAGAACCCGGGCATTCCCCTGCGGGCTGCCTGGTTCTCTTGGCCCCCCGATGAATCAGCGTTGAGAAACCAGTGAGCCGCGCTCCTCCCAGAGCCCATTAACTTCCTCTCCTCATCCTACTGCCTCCGCCACTGTTGCAGTCAGCCTGCATGGTTGCTGATAAATGACTATCAAACAGCTTAAGGGAACAAGGGTTTATTCTCTCTTACGATTCCTGGTTACACTTCTCAGTCCAGCTTGATGGGAGAGCACACACCAACACCAGGGCCGAGGGAACTGGCCACACCATCACCACATAGCAGCTGAGAGACGGACAAGCCTCACTTGCCAGACCAGCATGTCTGGCCAAGTGAACAGAAGGATGCCGACTCTCTCAACCAGCTTTCCGTGATTTATTCCAGGGCCTAATCCCACCCACCATAGGCTGGGTGCCTTCCCCATCAGCTAGACAATCTCTTGCAGGTTTGCTCTGGGCTTAACTCAACCACTAATTCTCTACAAATGTGCCCAGAGCTCAAACCCTCAACAGTCAAGTTGACACCTGTGCTTAACTATGACAGCCACGCTCATGAAAGGGCTCACTCACCACCCATTCCTGAAAACCCGGGGTCTCCTCTTCCTTTTATCGTGGCAAAGGTGCCTTCTGCCTTGTTGACTGAATGAAGGCAACACTCACAGTGTAGAAGGTTTTAACACCCACCCTCAGATCTGCTAGCATGGGGCACCGAGGAGTTCATTACCAGTTATGTTAAGCTTCTAGGGGTGCAAATCAGAGAGTAGCGTGAAAGGCTAAGATTCCAGTGAGGACTTCCTCAGTACCTCGAGGGGCCCACCGAGGGCTTCTTCCCACCCATCTTTGGCATGACACTGGTGACTACTTAGGAGTCACTGAGACTAAGCCAGACTAAACCTCCAGGGATCTGATATTATGGAATAAACTACAGAGACCCGACTGCATTAGTCCCAGCCACAACGGGGAAGCTCGGTGAGACAGGATGACTAGATCTATGAGAACACACTCGAGGGTGTGAGAAGGTGTGGCATGCTCTGACGCCTCACACTGTCCAGAGCCTTGAAGAGAATCAGAAAAATATCGCCACACACATACACACACACACACACACACACACACACACACACACACACCACACATACACACTGCTTGGAATCACATCTCATTCCCACCACTCTCCAAAAAACAACTAAATAAAATTACATTTTTTTCTTGTGTGTATAGAAAGGAGGGTATATGAGTGTATGCATGTGTATATGTATACAACATGTGTGTCGGTGCCTGTGAAGAAGCCAGAGGTCAACATCAGGTGTCTCCCTCAATTGTGTCCCACCTTATTTTTTGAGACAGGGTCTCTCACTGATCCTGAAGCTCATCAATCTAGTTATGCTGGACTCTGCGCCCCCACTCTCCCCCCCCCCCGTGCTGAGAATCACATGAGCTTCTCATGTGGATGTTGGAGATCTGAACCTAGGTCCTCCTGCCTGTGTGGTAGGCTTTTACTGACTAGGCAGTCTCCGAAGCCCCAGCAGAAATTGCATCTTTTTGCTCGACACAAACCAAACCACCTTAGGTAGGCTACAACATGACATTCTCACCTAAATTTCTACCAAAATCCCTCAGCTGCTTTCAAAATGCCATTCTTGCTTTCTTTCCCACCAGTCCCCAGCACCGCCCAACTTCCAAGAGACACCCAGCATCACTCACAAAGAGAAGGCAAAGAGCCCCGAAAGTAAACAGGTAGATGACATTCCCAAGCCACTCCTGAACAACGGCTCTCGAGGGCCCGGCCGCCCTCCATCATGTTGGAAAGAACACGAGTGAGAAAGCAATTAAGACTTAGGGAAAACTGCCCATTTAAACGTCCGTCCCATAATGGCTGTTTCCATGACATCCAGAACTGGGAGAGACTTTGACTCAAGCTCACATTTACAGAATGGACGCACAAGCAGTAGCAGAAAGGTGTGAAGCACTGGTCAGTGCTTGCCGTGATCACAAAAGTGCTACTCCTTCAGTGTTCTGTGTGAAAGCCACATCATGCGTCATGTGTCATTGGGGGCTGAAGACCCATCTTTTTATTTCTTCATGATATCCATGACTAATATACCCACTGCTCCAGCAAAGGGCTGAACTTGGGCTTGGCAGGGGTGTTGGGAATCAGTGGTGTGGCATGTACTTTGCATGTGCATAGCAAGTGGTGCGTGATTAGCATGTGCAAAACCCTGGGCTTTGTTTCCAGCACCAAACACCACCACCACCTATAACAAAAAAGCAATGGCAGACCTGTTGGCAAAGTAACAGCTGATTTTGAAATAGCTCCAAGAAGAATAAAACAGCCCACTGGGGCAGACAACAGCCTTGAGGCAGGGAAATTCCACACCACCTCCAGTTACTGTTTATACAGCACCCAGCACTCTACACTGCGGCCCGTGCCACCTGTGCTGGTAAATGCATGATGATTTTATCTAGGACTCGCTGTTAACTGAAAACACTGAAGTTCATCCTGGCGTGATCGGGCAGAACTGTCGTGCCCTGCACTTGGGAGACAAGAGATAGAAGGATCACCAAGTTCAGGGACAGCTCCAGCTACTCAGCAAGTTCAAGGTCAACCTAGGCTTCAGAACAAGACCTTGTCTCAAAACAGAACAAGAATGGTAGAAGCAGACCGTGAAGCTGGCATGGTGTTAAAGAGCTGAGGGAGATCAACTCCAGAAAAGGGGGTGGGAAGACGGCTCAATGGTTGAAGCCTTTACCATGCTAGAATGTGGGGATCAGATCCCTGGAACCCGCAAGAAAGCCGAGCAGGTATGGCTGCCTGTAACACAGTACTTAGTAGGCAGAGGCAGGATTCCTGGGGCTACCTAACTAGCTGATCTAGACAATCAGCAAGCTCTGGGTTCAATGGAGAGATCTTGCCTCAATGAATAAAGATGCAAGTGATTGAGAAAGACACTCAACATCAATTTCAGGATTCCATGCACATACATATAAGCCAAAAAAAAAATCCCAGTGAATGCAAATTATGTTATGTAGTCATTTGATAAAACGTAAACGACTAAGAAAACAAGTCTTTCTTGGAGACAGCAGCCATGTCAATTTGGGGATCTATCTGCTGCAGAGGTGTATGTAGGCATGTAAGATGACCTTCCTATCCAGGGCACAATCCCATAAACCAACCCTTGGCTAATTCTCCTAATACTTTATCAGAACCAAGAGATGCTCTCAAAGGGAAATCGCCAGGAGCTCATCTCAGAGCCATTCCTTTCTCCCCATCTCTACCACCTGGGACAGGTGCCACTTAGCCCAGGGGCTCTGCGCAGGTGCTCACACTGCAGTGCCACTACTCCCCTGGGACAGGCATCTTAACCTTTTGGGGACCTGGGTTGCCTCTGAAGGATGAGGGTGTGATCATACTATAATGTATATGTCTCAAAAGAGTCGTAAAGACTCCATGAGTTAATGCATGTGAAGCACTTAGCCAGACACCTCATTAATCTTTTCCAAGAGCTTACCACTCTGCACACTATCCCCCCCACACACACACGCACATCTCCATTCATCACTTTTCTGCTCCCTCCTGACGCTGCAGAGCCCCAAGCCAGACGGAACCAGCTGAGGCTCACACAGCACAGCACAGTTCCAGCTGACCTCCACCATCTTTCTGTTACTCTGTGCTGTCAGGGGCGCTCTCCAAATGGGATTAGATGCGAAGGATGTGTTGGTCTCTCTGGTTGAGGTCTAAAACCTACTCAGGCCTGGAAAAAATGTAATGCTCACATGAATGGGCAGATGGATCGTCAAAAAAAAAAAAAAAAAGAAAGAAAGAAAAACAACCTGGAAACATCTGTGTATCCAGGAGTACTACAGCGACAGAAAGCCCTTTGAGAGCCCACTCCCCCAAAATGTGCCTCCTGGAAAGATCATGAGAAGGAGAGCCATCTCGGGATAAATAACTCAACGCTTGTCACCTGAGATATAGTGGAAAGAGGGAAAGAGGTTAGGAAGTATACTAGAAAAGGGAATTCGGCACGCATGAGCTTGCAGCTGAAAATGGAAGGCCAATAGGCAGGCCTTGGGGAGAATTTCTACAAGTAGTTCTCACATAAGAATCACCCAGCAAAGATCAGCAGGTCAGGTCAGGGGTCATGAGTGTGAGCGGCCACCCCACCCATCTCGTTCACATGCAGACCTGTGGCATGCAGGTCCACGAGCTGCCCCACAGGACTTTTAGCTGTTGGACAGTCGCAGCTGGTTTCTTGCCCTCAAAAGAACCAGTCTGATCCCAGATCAGCCGCCCAGCCCTTACTATAGAACGTACTTGCTATGTGTCTCTCAAGCAAGATATTTTAAACACTGAGCACTTGAACAAATGAAAGGGAGGGAAGCAGGATGACAGGAAGGGGGGAGGGGATTAAACTTGTCACTGAAGTATGTTTTTGGCATGTCACACCTGTCACTCAGTTGAGTTCATGGGAACACCTGGTGTACACTGGACCAAAGCCTGTCTCAGCTTCCTCCGCAGCTCCTTGGTACAAGCACATTCCTGAGATTTGACAGATGCCACGTAACTAGAATCTCAACCCTGTTTCCCACAGGCTCAGGTGACACTAAGTGATATTTACTTCCTTGTTACACACCCAGCACCTGACATCAGGCTTCTCAGCTCCAAGGGAACCTACACAGATCCCTCAGCTCACTGGCAGCGTGAAAGCAAGCTGCATTTCTCCTTTCCCAAGTTCATGTGTGAACCTCATCCATGGTGGTCAGATGGTAGGCAACTCATTTCAAGATGGTGAGGGGACATTGTCAGAAGATTCACCATTAGGGAAATAACTATGCAACAGAACTTCCATTACAGAAGCCCAAGTCCCGGGCAGCATGTTAGCAAGGATCTGAGAACAAAGGACTCAGATAAAACTAAGAATTGATTGCCACGCCCAGGTTCCTGGATCTCATTTAGAGAGTATCGCTTGTGAGTAGTAGTTCAGATTAGTTTCTCAAAGCTAGAGGTAAGACCTTTCTGAAAGTTCTTTGTACATGTATATTTATGTGTAAAGGTACATGCGTGCACATGTATGCATGTGCATATAGAGCCCCAAGATTGATAAAGGAATCATCCTTGCTCCACCTTAAACCTTACTCTTTTGATGTGGGATCTCTAATCAAACCCAGAGCTTGCTCACAGGACCGGTCTATCTGGCTAGATCACTTTTGGTGATTCCCAGTCTCTGCCTTTAGAAGCTGGAATTATCACCACACCCACACAGAACTTCCATGGATTGATTCTAGGGATCCAGATTCCTGTCTTTTTTGCTTACATGGCAAGCGCTCAAACGACATAGCTTGCTATCTCCTCAGACCTTCACATATATATTTAAGCCAATTTTCATTTTCTCACAATGTGCCACAAGCCGTTATGCAATAAAATGTTATTCAAAATATTGTTTAATGGAAAAAAGACTAGATTTCACTTCCACTCTAGATATATGTTTTAGGGAAGACAGAAATCTAGAGAACTCCTGTTCTCCCTGAATTCAGTAATCCTTGTTCCATCACAGAGCCAGAATGAATGAAAGTTCAGAATCCACTGGTCTCAACTCATCCAGGCCAGTGTCTTGTTAAGTCACTAGTGCTTCAAAAGCTCTTCTGTAAAATTCCCTCTCTCACTTTGATTATAATTGCTCGACACTCGATCATTTCTCAATTGAAGTTTCATTAAGCTTTTGCTCTGACAATCCTCCAAGCCCCAAGCCACCCATCTGATTAAGTGAGCCAAGAACCAGGCCATTTTGACAAGTGCTCTTCACTGCAAATTCTAACTAGCTGGTAAAAGTGAAGCCCGTGCAAAGTAGCTCATATCTGTATCCCATCACTTGAGACGCTGAGGCAGGAGGATTGCAAGCTTGAGGCCAGTATAGACACTGCAGACCCTGCCTGCAAATGATGATGATGATGATAACTGGAATGATCATAATGATAATAAAGGAGATAATAAAAAGAAACTCTGTTATAATCGGTAAGATTTAAGCGTTCAAGGACACCTTGTAAGCAATGGAAAAAAGTAAAGGCAAGAAGTTGATGGGAGACAGATCAATGAAACAACCTCTTTTAAAACAGTGTCTGATCCACTGAGAAAATGCTAGGGATGCAGCTAGACCCTGCCTCCTGTTTCTCATAATACCGGAATCTCAATCACCACTTATGTTAATCAGCTGGGCCAATCACCTGGGCAGGATTGCGACCTCCCAGAGAATTTGACCCACCTGGAGGCTTGCAAAGAGATAGGAGGGGTCTGCCCCCTACCTCCGGAAGTCATCTCTGGTCTTTCCTTTCTGCCTCTCAGCAAGATATAAACCGAAGCAGGACAAACTTCCGAGATGGAATCTTGTAAGCAATGTTTAAGCTTTCAAAAGAGCAAAACTCTCTTCTGTACTCTTAAACTAAACATAAAATTTTGATACACTCTCTCTGCTAATCCAAGACTTTTCTACTGTTCCCGGAGGACTCTGATTTCTAACTTCACCATGTGGTGGTGACTTGCTAATCTCTTAAGATGGCTTTTCCAGGGCAGCAGTTTGGAGTCCCCCATCTCTGACTCCATTGTGCTCTGATTTAAAACAGACATGAATCTTATTTACAAACCCCTCTCCCCTCCCTTTCATAATTCTTTACTTTGCAGAGAAAGCAGAACCCACATCAAAAGGAAGGGGCAGAATCTCCTTCTCCAGGGCTGACCCTCCCTGGTGGGTTCGTTGTCCTCAAGCCCGAGAACCAGCATCTGTGTGGCACTGTCCATCGTCCACTGAGAGGAAGAAACAAGAAGCCACTTTTCTGGGTGCCTGTCTTCAAGATCTATCCTCATCTGTTCTCGGGGGCTCATCGGTAAACCTTGGTTTAAGATAGCACAGAGGGACAGGAAACCTGCTGGAAAATTCACACCGCATGATGGAAAGATCTGTTGCAACACCTCCATCCTGTGGGTCCTGCGAGCACTCAGAGCAGTGACAACCAACGACAACAACACGGGGCAGAGTTCCTGTGGAAACACCTACCGGGTGATTCCTCTGGTATAATCAGTATAAAATCGCAAATTACCCAAAACAAAGGCTTCGCCCCAATAGCACGAAGCCATGAAGCCCAGAGAAAAAGGTGCAGAGGAGGAACTCGGAGTCCAACCAAGTCAAGAAGTCAAGCATGCACTGCCACAGGCAGAGATTTAAAAAATGTGATTAACTAAAGGACAATAGCTGCAGATAGGACACATTCTGGCATCTTCAAGCTCTTCAGACAAAGGTTTATTGATTAACTCATAATCAAGGATGGTGCTCCAAGCCTTTTCAGCAGCTAGAAAAAAGAAAACCACAATAATCCACGTTTATATGATCCGGGATGGTCTCGTTATATACTAATAACTAGACACTGCCCTCTCTATTCTTCTGTTGGCATTTAATTACTGGCTTAGGCTTTAATAGTCTTCATCTTCAAACGAATTCAGAACTCCTGTGTTCAGAGCAGAGTGGGACATCTGTATCTCACTCACGGCCCCTCCCCTGAGATTGTTCAGTTGGACTACAGGCCTGGTTCTCTGGGTTTAGGCCTCGGACACGGACTTCCGCCATCTCCACGGGTAAGAAGAGAATCCTGTCTCATGCTTTCCCTCAGGGCATCCATTTTAACCAACGTCAATTGCCGCCAGCCATGGGTCAGCAGGGACTGCGCCCGGCCTCTGCCCTCAGGATGTCATTCCTACCTGGAGTATGATCCAGGTCAGTTTGCTTTCAGAAAGAACTTGGCCTGTGCTAATCTGGTGGTGGGGGGGGGTACCAACACAGGAAAAATTCCAAGGCAAAAATGTGAACCCCCAAGATGAATTGGATGACAAAGGAGTTTGTATCACGTTGAGCCTAGTTAATGATGACTTCCCCTACACACTGGCCTCAGGCTTTACTTGCAGCAGGGGACCCCTGAGAACTCAGGCTCATAGACCCCAATACACTCCTATCCCTGGCTTAGTGACCTGTGATAAAATCATGAGTCCCTGCTATTGCCCCACCAGAGCACAGAAAGCTTCTGAGCTTTTCACCCTGCACCTGACCTCCTCTCTCTAGCTGCAGCAAGAACTAAAGCCCAGAGCATGTGTTCAGATGCACGTGTCCCAGCCTGCTTGCACCCCGACTCCAGTTGACTCCAGTTACATGAAGAGGGGCAAGTGGGTTTATTTTTAGTTTTTGTTTTTTGTTTTTCTATAGAACCTCCTTTACCAAAATATTTTCTATGGGTTGGGGAGATGGCTCAGGGAATAAAGCCTTTGCCTGGCAAGCAAAAGGATCTGAGTTCTGATCCCATGTAAAAATGTCAGGCAGATTTGGCAGGGGCCTATACTTCTGGCCCTAGAAGGCTGAGCCTGGGAAACCCCAGAGCAAAGCAATATAAGGAGGAAGAGCAATCTAAGATGATTCCTGATGTCATCCTTGGGCCTCCACAGGAACACACACTCAAGTAACCTCTTCTACACACACACACACACACACACACACACACACACACACACACACACACACACGCACGCAAAATATTTATAACATTATACAGCAAGCTCTGCTATACAAGTTACCCAGGAATTCTGCCCTCCTCCTGTAGAATTTACTGAAATGAAATGAGTTAAGCCTGAGATGAGGCAAAAAAAAAAGTCTAACTTGCTTGTGAACTGGGAAGCCAGGCGAGTGGGAGGTGCCATAGGAGGCCCAGGGCAAGGGCCAACCGAGAGAATCTTCCCAGCAGCCTCGGTTTTATAGAGGAAGAGAAACCTTTAAAAAATTCCTAGCAGAAAAGGGATTCGGGTTGAGTTTTAGGCAAGAGTGTGTGGTGCTAAAAAGGATAAAGAAATTCACACGGATAGCAATTCAGCAAAACTTGGCAAAACAGATTTAGGGCAAAAGTAAGGGAGAAAGCAAAACCCAAGATGACTTGGGTAACCAAATGAACAGCTCAGATGGGAAAGGGCAGAAGAGCAAGCTGGGAACAGGGAGGGACAGAACATTTCACTGTGGACATACTGTCTCGGAGATGCCCAAAGACACCGAGGTAGGTCTGTACAGAAGTACACTGGATCTCCAAGGGATCTGTTCTCATACCTGCCGACACCCCACTTGCCTCTGGTAAGAAATGTAAGTGCCAGTGGCTCCTTCTCCCTCTGACTCTGTTGTGTGGGGCAAAGGTGGGAGTAGAAAGCTCTTTGCCCTAAGCGTGCCTAGTGTTAAAGCAATAGTCTCAGTCAGGAGGAAAGGGAGAAAATAGAGCTTTCAAAGTCCTTGGCATATGGACGGTACATTTAAGAACATGTAAAAGTACATGGCATTGGGTCAGCAAGAAGGTTCAGTGGATCAAAGCACTTGCCACAAAGCCTTATGACCTGAGTTCAGTCCCTAGAACCCATGTAAATAGACGTTGTCCTATGACCTCCATATATGTACTGTGGCCCACATGTGCTTCCACACGCATATGCATATACACACATTTTTTTTAATTTAAAGTATATGACACCATTTGGAATAGAAAAGACGACAACAAAATGAGATAAAACTCCATGACCTGGCACTATTTAAAAAACTGAGGGATGAAGAAAGAGGCATTAAAAAAAAAAAAGAAAGAGGAGAAAGAAAGAAGAGGAGGAGGAGAAAAGCTTTAAAAAAAGAGGAGAAACAAGAAGGAAAAAAGAAAAAAAAGAATCCAGCAGGAAGCACTGGGGTAACACAGAACCAAAAATAAATTAAAAAAATTTTAAAAGCCATTCCTTAAAGAGAAAGAAACAGCTATCCCAAGAAATAAAAACTGGAAGAAACAGGGCCATGCCTGGGCTCTGATAGCAGTGTTCTCATGGTGTGGGAATTGTGAGGAAGAATGCGTAGGTCAGGCTGGGTTTGCAGAGACAGTTTTTTGGGACAGGTCCTGGGAGGGGTCATAGGTCAGCAAGAAGCTGAGCAGAAGGGAGAGGCCAAAGCATCTTCCCATTGTCTTGGATGGCTTCTCCCTTTTGTAATACAGCTGCCACTGTATTTGCCCTCTGAAGGATAACGGAAAGAATACTGAAGGGAAGACTCATCTAATATCTTCACAGGACAAAAGAAAAATGATTATTTTAAAACAAAACTTTGAGCCAGGATTGCTGTTCACATCTGTAATCCCAGCACATGGGAGGCCGGGCTAGGAGACTAATGAACACTGGAAACTTGTCTGGGGATGTTGCAGTGGATATAGGGCTAGCCAGGGACACATGGCAAGACCCCTGTCTCATACAAATAAATAAATGAACAAAAGTTTAAAATTCAGAATTTTAACTAAACCAAAACATGTCCCACTGAACCAAATTACAACACAGGAAGTTGGCAACCACCCACCAGAAATCCAGTTCAGAAGGAGCACGCAGGCCTCAGGAGAGACTTGTTGGGAAAACAGGATATCTTAGGGCCAAGGAGCTCAAAAGACGATCATCACTTCAAGGCTACCGTTACACTTAAACCCTGTACGCAGCCCACTCGCTGGTGCTCCGTTCCCACAAAGGCAGGCTGTCCTTAATATATTCAGGACATCTGGTGTACTGGGAGATACCTTAGTCTCTCTGGTTTTTTTCTTGTTTTGAAATCTGTCTCCGTCTCCCAAACTAAAGTTGTCAACATTTATATGAGGAGCCAGGGATTTGACCAGTTCTTTTACACATCATTTGCACTCATTTAAATAACCGGGGGTGGGGGGTGTCTCTGAACCATTGCTCAGACTTCTACATGCCCCCCCTAAATGTCCTAATGGCTACATCTGAAAGATGTCTTCTAAGGAAATCCTTTCAGCGAATGGTATAGAGATGATGGTGCTTAAATCCCGATTCAAACTCAAGATGCATGAGCAGTCAAGAACTTCCTTCTCTAATTTTTTATGACTCCTTACCAAGTGCCAAGGGGAGGCTGGGAGGTTCTGTGTTTACACAGATAGCAATGAGTTCTCCAGGACTGGAAATAGTGGGGTTAGCAGTCTATGCAAGGGTAGAGAGCAACAAGCACATTCTCATTCACCCCAGACATCTGTACCCAAAGAGTCCCAGCAAATCAATACCACCACAATCCAGGTACAGGATGTGCATGATAAGAAAGCGAGGAGGCCCAGCAGGGAGTCTCAAACAATAGCTGCTCCTCAAAATCCTGAGCTCACAGAGCTTTCCGAACAACCAGAACAAGTACAAACCCCTCTGTGCCTTCCTAGGGAGCAGTTGAACTTTTCTGAAATGGGAAGTAAGGACTAACTTAAAAATCCACCAATAAGCATCCAGTGGACAGACAAAAGTACAGATAACCATCTTCCAAGTGAGAAGGAAATAAAAGCGCTTTCCATTTCTCTGAAAATCAAATCGGAATGATTGATGCCCTTGATTTGATCCACAAATCCAATGGCGCATTTCAAAAACTGGTATTTTCCTCTTTGAAAGCATGTCTGACCAACTCTGCCCCACAATGATTCGATGTCCAAATTTGAATCAAAAGAAACAAATTTTAATGCAAGAAACTGTTTACTATCATTTCCTTTAATTGCATCAATAAAAGAGCTCACTGAGCTTTTCAAAGGGCTTCTTAGTTTTCCACAACTGAATGCTTCAACTTAATTCTTTCTGGTTTGTTGATTTGTACTAATTCAGATCCTTCTGTATGTCCCAAACTGAAAAATCACACCAACAGTTCCATTCAGGATTTGCTGTCAACTTATTCTGGTCAGCAATGTGATTATATATGATTGCATCTTCATTTCCCATTTCCTTGCAAGATTTTCCAAAGTGCACAAATGTACAGAATTTACCCCAAATCCCTAGGAAGCCATCTTCTCCTGCCACCAGTGCCTGGAAGTATCCTTCTAGTTTGCATTCTACAACCCCAAGCAGAAGGCAAAAATAAGGAAGCTATCAATAAAAATTCCTCTTAACTCCCAATTTCCTTTTTTTTATTTTTTTATTATTTATTATTTATTCAATTGTGCGTGTATGCGTGTGTGTGTATGCGTGTGTGTGTGTGTGTGTGTGTGTGTGTGTGTGTGTAGAACCACTGACGAATTCGGGAACCACCATGGACTGCCTCCACCTCCTCCTTGTTTACTCTGCCCCAGGATTCACAGGCTCCGCCCTACCAGGACCAGAAACGCAGGCCGCCCTCCCCACCCCCCCACCCCCGCTTCCACCCGGCCCGTCGTCTATACGTGGGGTTTAGGATCCGAACTCAGGACCTTCCGCCTGCAAGGCAGAGGCTTAACCCCTGAGCCACCTCTCTAGCTCCTTAACTCCCAATTTCTACATAAATAAACGTCCTACTGTTTTCAGAGTTAGTTTCAGAAAAGGACCTGGACCCATAACTTCATATTTAAGTATTGAAAGTAAAGTGATGATAAACAAGTGTTCTGTGCTGGTACGTATCATGCATTGGGCTAGTGGCTTATGTAAGTCTGCACTGAAGTCTCAACTGTGGAGCAGATATTTGTTAAGGATAAGAAAACAGAGGCTATGGACTGAGGAAGGAAATGTATTGTGGTAAAGTGTTTTCTATGCAAGCACAGACCCCAACACCCATGGAAAAAGCTGTGTGTGGCAGTATAAGCCTATAACCCCAATTCTGGAAGCAGAGACAGGAGGATTTCAGGGTCTCACTAGACAATCAGCATAGCTAATCAGTGAATTCTTGGTTCGATGAGGAACCTTGTGTCAGACAAATAAAGAACAAAGCAATAGACAAAGACAACAGATGTTGACCTCTGGTCTCCACATGAGCACCTAACCACATAGGTACACAAATGTACACACACACACACACAAAGAGAGACTTGCAGGGGTTAAACAATCTCTCTTAATAGGAGCTAGAACTAGCAACTGAACCACATCTGTCTGGCATCCAACCTCAAACTATGATACACTGATGACTATGTAGTCATCTTGTAAATACTCCTCCAAGTCAGTATTTGTGTATTATTAATCTATAATTGAGGATTCTAGATCTTATGTGACTCAGATAAACGCTAATGCATCGTTTTCAACATTTAGCACAGATCAGACAGGTGTTAAAGATAGGAAAGAAACATTCAAGGAGACGGCCAAAAAGGCATTACACCAAATTAGAAAAAATTATCAGGATCTAATTCACAAAATTATCATCAACCAAGAAAGCAAATGTTCAGAAATAATCTAATACACAAAATTATCACCAACCAAGAAAGCAAATGTTCAGAAATAATGAAGAATGAACTGTGTGTGGTTATTTTCTTTAAGATTGTTAGTACCATGTTTGTTAACTTCTACCAAGTTTTAAAAACTAAACATTTTAGGGCCCTATCAATTATACCCCTGCAATACAATAAGTAACATCCCTCTAAGTTAATAAACTTTGCATTAACACTGATGAGTCTATGGAAAACAAGGAATACAAAAGCCTGGAATATGCTCACAGTCTTTGTTTCTTTCCCAGGGTCTTTAGAGATCCAGTACTAGAGCAGGTGGATACAAGCCCAAGCCTCAGGACAGAGATGACAGAGGTTTCTTTGAGGGGCACCTACAAGACTTTATCTCCCCCATCCTGAAAACTCTTAAATCACCCTGAAGTGCTGATATCCTCAAAGCAAACTTCCAGTGACTACCATTGGCTAGTGTGCTTCTTTTCTGAAGGCTCCTGTCAACCTATTGCTTCCCTAGTAGATTAAGAAAAAAAAGCGACCATTTCTCAAGAGTCAACTTTGTGCCGGGCATGTTTATTGTATGACACCAGACATAGGAGGCGGGACCATTCTCCAGAGCAGAAAACACAGGGTCAGAGATGAACCGATGCGTCACTGGTCACACTCCCGTGACTCAGCAGAGACGGGACGGTGGCCCTGAGCTAGCTGACCCTCAGCCTAACCTCCTCCCAACACCCTGGGTTGGGTCCCTCAGGCCACTCTGTTCTTCCTGAGAGCCTTTTCCTGTGCTGTCTCCTGTACCCTTTCTATAACCTTCAGGGGGCCACGTGCCCCTTTGGCAGAGATGCCACCTTCTCTGCATCTTCTAGACACAGCAGCTGCCTTGTCTACTCAAACACATCCTCATCTCAATTACCCACTTAGCACCTACTATTTTTTTAATTAATTTGTTTCTTGTTTTTGTTTTGTTGTTATTGCCAATGATGGGGCTTTTTCCCCCCTGAGATAGAGTTTCCTGTATCTCATGCTGGTCTTGAACACACTAGGTAGATGAGCAACTTCTGATCCTTTTGCCTTTACCTCCCTAGTGTTAGGATTACAGATATACCACCACACCTAGTTCATGCATTGCTGGAGATGAACCCAGGGTTTCTTGCACACTCAGCAAGCACACCACCAACTGAGAAATGGTATTGACCTTTCTATGTGGTGTTGACAAGCAGCTCTATAAGGATTCGCTTGCAGGTCTCAGCCACACGTTGTCTGCCCTGAACAGTTCTAAAGGATCGGATGGCATCCACACTAATCCGCTCCACAATGAAGTTCAGTATGGAAAGAGAAGTAGCGTAAGTTTCAGACAGGATTCTAGCTTTATCTCCCACTAGCCAGAGGCCAGCTCTCTGGATGATCTCCCATCATCTCAGTTCAATCTCCACCGTTACCACACTTTTACAAAAAGCAAGCAAAGTAAACTGGGATTCAACACAAGACAGAAAAACTTGTTGGATAAGACGAACAGAGAACTGTCACTATCTTGATTTGTCTCCAATTGAGAGAGAGATACACCACAACGCCTGCTACAACTCCAAAAGATGACAAATGCTTTAAGGAGAGTTCAAAAAATGACAAACTCTACTTCATTTTACAGGGAAGGAGTCTGTTTTTTCAGAAAATACCAAGCTGAAGTCACTCAAAGTGTCCTAGGTTTGTTTTTTTTTAACTTTCACCTACTACAAACCTCAAAGAACCCCTTCAAAAAGAGCAACTTTTGAAAATTCTTTAATAACAAGATCAACAAAGTCCAAAAATAGGTCATCGTCTAGCATATCCCACCAGAACTAATGGGAGAATGTACCTAAAGAACAGCTGTCAAATCTGCAGCTTCCCCTTTTTCAAATTAGTTAACTATCTTCTATACTAGACTGACTGAGAATGTTCTCAAATACAGGGGAAATATCACACCCATGCATGGGAGTTATGATTAACAAAAGCTTTGTTCTTTTTTTACTTTATTTTTATTTATTTATTTTGCGTGTGTGTGTGTGTGTGTGTGTGTGTGTGTGTGTGTGTGTGTGTATTAGAAGGCACTGTGTGTCCCCGTGGAGGGCCAAGGGTGACTTCTGAAATTATTCTGGATTGCTTCTAACCTCCTTTTTGCTTTGCTCTGGGATTTCCAAGGCTCTACCCACCAAGGCCAGAAGTGCAGGCCACTGCTATTTCTGCCTGGTGTTTTTATGTAGGACCTAGGATTTGATCTCAGGACCTTCTGCTTTTAAGGCACAGTCTTAAGCCCTGCGCCATCTCTCCAGCCCAAAAGCCTTTTTCTTAACACCTTTCAACTGAGGCCTATTTACCTGAGGCTGTACATTATCCCATGTCAGGCTACAGGACCACTAAGCTAGTGACACTGTGCACTATATGCATGTAGGTTTATTTTGTTTCTGGAAACAGGGTCCACAACATTCACCAACCAGGGCTGTAAATCAACTTCAAAAGCAGCTGCTTAACTTGGAAACTGCTCTCATTGCTCCCAACCTAACAAAGCCAAGGCATATATACATCCTCACGTCCAAGAGGTCCACAGTTTTGTGACTAAATAAATGCACACCGTTTGGGTAATTTTGCTGATACAGGCGTGCCTTTGCATGCTCTTCCAAGAATAATTTTAAGGCTCCAAAGGAATCTGAGTATCAGCAGATGGGTCTCCAGAAGGGAGCTGAGAGTTCATCGTTCACTGGAACCACACGACTCTGAGACCAGAAAGAAGCACAGGGCCGGAGCTACCCTGGCCTCTAACATCACAGACGGCAAAGCCAAAGCCCAGCATGACGTCAGAGGCCACACCACTGTGCCATATTTAAATGCTATGAAGAGAGGCAGAGATGAGGCTGTATATACACAAGGAACAAATGCACTAAAAATGAAATTACAGCTTTGTGGTTTTGGTTTATGCACTCAGAGAACGAAGCCTAGACAGGACAAAAAAACACACTCACACTGGCCCCAAATGACTTATTTTATTAATGCAATTATGAGGGGCTCATGTTCATGGTTCTATCCTCTGGCAAATTTCTTTCCTTTTTACCACAAGCACAAACTACACACTGGTAGCAACTCATTAAGCCTTTCTCTGTGAGGCTGAAGATGTACATGAGTAAAATTAAATCAAAGGAACTTTCCAGAAAGCACTGCTAGCAAATCACCAGGGAAACACAATTTCTACTATGAAAGTCCCATGTGCTTTACCATCCACTGCTCTAATTTACAGATCCTGCAGAAACAGACTAACATCATAATTGTGATAAAGCCCTCTGGATGGACCCATGATATGCAACTTCCGGCCTTAAGAAATTCTTCAGCCAAGCATTTCAGCACTACCACAGCCAATATCCCTGGGCTCATTCCCCATCTAATTAAAATGTCTGTCCTACGAGTGATTCATAGCACTTGCCATCACCTAGGTGGATATATAGACTGGTGGCTACTCACACTTTGTAAGACTACAGAGCTTTAATTACCGTGCTAGTGGGAATGGCTTCTAGCAAGAGCTTTGAGAGTGGGATTCTCAGACCCTTTCTGACAGGAGGATACAGAGACATAACTTACAACCACCCTTCAGAACAGGGAGCACATTAGTGTAAATTAAGAAATGCAACCGCGTGGCTTGAGATGAGGACCTGCCAGAATGAAGGCTGACTCTAAGCCAAGGAAGGGACACCCAGCATCCAGAGCCCTGCTGAACGAGTCACTTAAAACACAAACTAAATCCTCTCCAAGGCCGAGCAATTTAGATGTGGATCAAATTAATTCTTTGGAGGTCCTAACTTTGATAAGCCATAATTCATTTTGACTGCTTAAAACCAAACCAGTTACTCAAAAAGGGAAGAAATGACATAATGGCTGAATGCACAGAAGCAGACTGTAGAGATGGAACAGATACTCCAATGCAACCTTCTCATGATACAAACCAGAGAACGGAGACCCTGATAAGTGGAAGCTTGCCTGAGATCTCATGACAAGGGGCAGTCTACACGGAGCCCAACTCTCCCAACTCCTATTAGAGTAAAACACCATAGTTGAAAATTATACACTAAAACACAAAAAGCCACTTCCCTAGCAGGCACAAGGCCCTGGGTTCAATCCCCAGCACATGAAATAGTAAAATACCAAGGGAATCCTTTTGATAGTATAGTTAATAAAATGCTAGTAAAGTCCTCAACATAAAGTTACTAGTAAGCCAACTTCTCTAAAACTGTAGGGCAAAAACACATGGAAATATAAGCAGTTATCTAGATGAATGTGCATGTCAAGTAGCGTTATTTATAAGTTAATACATATTTTAATTATATAAGTGGATCTACATTTTGGTACACATAGATATTAAACATGCACAGGGCATGCACCAGGGAAATAGTACTGCTTGAGCCGAAACTTTGGCTCCCACATTCTGAAAATAAAGGTATGAACCATGACGTCATGAACTTGAATCCCTCCCAGGACCAGACGGCACTGAGTCAAAGGGTTAGTTTCCTCCACATAGGGAGTGGTGGAGTCCGCAGCAAAGTGGAGTGTCTCAGACTAAATGCCTTCCATTTCTGTGTGAAAAGATGTGTGCAAAGTGAGTACATCTGTAAGCTGTCTGCAGGCTTAAGAGCTGTCAGATTCAAGCTGCGGTGGTTCTGAACTGGGTGATCTTTCAGTTCGACACCTATGATTCTTTCATGAACCCTATAAAACCAGAGGGACTTTGTGGTTGGCACACGCTGTTAACTACTTTCAGCCTTTGGGAGTCAAAGGTTATTTGCAGGTTATCTCTTCATGGGCATTCAAACTTAATTCCCTTCCAAGCTTTCCTCTGGAGTTAAAGATGTTTAATTTTAAAAGGTGTCTGTGATGTCTCCTGAGGAGCGTCACCAGGTCAGAAGTGCCTCTTCTTTTTGAGGAAAGACTTTTCCATCATTCAAATGAAACAGGTGATCCACAGTTATTCTCATTGGAGCTCTTGGGGCATCAAGAATCAGCTCTTGTCTTCCTTCCAGGAAAATGCTTCTGACCTCCCCAAACCAGTTTCTTACCAGCATCTGAGGATGTACTTCCCTGCTGTGATTTCCTGGATGCTTCTGTTTGTTGGGTTTCTATGCCAAACTTACCTCCCCTTTGGAACTATTAGTCCTATGAAAGAATAGCCCGTGTTTGTTTCCTCCACTGACTCTCCAGGGTACAGCACCAAGCTTGGCCTATAGCAGGCACACCCTTCATGATGGAAGCATGCTTACCCGGTACTTAGCATTTCAGATAGAAGTGTATAAGAGTATGTCAGAAAAGCAGAGAGGGTGGCTCTTGCTCTACTGCACACTATTATACTCCTCCAGACCAATATTGCACATATCCATGAGAGGCAACCTCTTCACACAGCCATTCCCTCAGGCTGGATGGGAGGGGGGCAATGGAGATCTCGAGATGCCGAGGGAAAATGAAGGACCAGCCAAATCCACACTGCCCACATCAGGAAAGGTTTCCTGTAGAAGCAATGTCTCTGATGAGACTCAAGCACCAACAGGAATGAACATGGTGTGGCGTAACCTGAAGAACTGCAAGATGTGAATTGTGAGGAGAGGGGCTGCAGCGAGACAAAACCCAAGACTCAAGAGGAATCAGGGGTGAGACGAAGGAGAACATCCAAAGCGCCTTTGAGACTCTGGGCTTTAGTGACGTTAGACACCAAGGAAGGGTTTGAAGAGGAGCGACCACCAGTTTAGCAGCTAAGAAAGGCTATTTTGGATACAGAAATGACCCTAGTAAAAATAAAATAAAAATAAACTTAGCAGTCCACACACACAGAGGATAGGACAATCAATCATTTTGTTAAACAGAAAAGAGACCAGAAAAAATCTAATATACCTTTCTTACTCTAAGTAAACTTGGCTACCTCATAAAAATGCAGTGCAGGCTTACAATATCAACCTTTCTCACTACTCCAATACTTGCTAGACGCACACTGTACTGAGTTATGTAAGGTACAATGATTCACACCCCATCAACAACCTCCCTAGCTTCACAAGGCCACAGCCAACCTTGGTTCTTACTTGTGCCCCAAATTTAACATTGGGCTAAAAAATTACAACACAAAGAATTTACCTTAAAACAAGAAACTTTTAAAATGAAGAAAAAGCAAGGGACATTCCAAAGCACTCCTGACTACTGCTATATTCAAAAGACATAACATCCAATCCAATTTGGAACATACAAGGGTACCATTGACCCAGTAAAAAGCAGGATGCTAATTGTGGCTGCTTCACAATTATTCTCACTTATTTCTTTTAGGAAGACAAATGAAATATATAAGATATTCTCAATGCACCTTATTTTGCCCCAAAGCCATACAATTTTTTCCTCTTTCTTTCTTTTTTTGGTAGGTGAGGTGGGGTGGGGTGGGAAGGTCTGTACAAGTGCTGAGTGTCTTGTACCAGAAGCTGTTCACGGTGCTGAGGTTTAAACAGTGAAGACAGATAAGGGGTTCCTGCTTCTCAGATTATACTCTAAAAGAAGAAGGTATAAGGACTAGGATTAGAGTTCAGCGGCAAAGTGAGGTAAGGCCCTGGGTTCAATTTCGAAAGAAAGAAAGAGAAAAGAAAGAGAGAAAGAAAAAGAAAGAAAGAAAGAAAGAAAGAAAGAAAGAAAGAAAGAAAGAAAGAAAGAAAGAAAGAAAGAAAGAAAGAAAGAAAGAAAGAAAGAGGGAGGGAGGGGGAGAAAGAGAGAGAGAAAGAAAGAAAGGAAAGAGAGAGGAGGGAGGGAGAGGGAAAGGGAGAGGGGGAGGGAAGGAGGGAGGGAGGATATAATAAGCAAACTGAGTGACAAAACCATAGAGTGATGAGTGGAAGAACTGTGACAAGGTAACACAGCCAGGAAAATGTTATCAAGAAGAAACACATTCAAGCCACAGCCTGCATGGTGGGAAGCAGCAACCAGACCCCCGCCCCCCCAACAGCAAAATCCACTTTGAATGAAACTGGACACAAATTGGCCAATGCAACTACTTTCCACTGGACCTGACCCTCCTAGAGATTCTGAAATGCATTTCCCTCTAAGACATTGAGGGTAGTCAGACACCCCTCACAACCGGCTTTGGGGGTGTGGGGGGGGCGGGGAATGGGAGCCTGAATAACTACATTATAAAGTACAAACAAGACCAAACCACAAGACAGAAAATCTGGAAGAATCTTTAAGTTACGAATTCATGCACCTGGATCCAGGAATCCAGGAAAAAGAAAATCAGCCACGGCCCAGGGGTAGCCTGGCGGCTTCCTCGCAGTGGACAGGTTATCTCACTGAGAAACCGGAGAGGACAGCAGCCCTGCGGGGCCGCATAGGACTGAATGTCTTCGGGAGGGTTGAACAGGAAAGCGGCCTGGGATCCAGCCAGGCAGGTCCTTCCTTCCTGAGGGGGCGCCAAGGTCTTTCCATGACGCACTGCCCGCTCCTCCTGCCCACCCCACACGTCCCCTGCATTCCGCATCAAGCACTGCATACCAGTCTCCATCCAGAGAGTCAGCAAACGACAGCAAATATGTGAGAAAAGGAAATGGTGTCTTAACTTGGACAAACCTTCAGTTCAGAAGTCCAAGAAATTATCCCAAATAAACAGATTCTAGAAGAAGTGAGGGTGGGGAAGACGAGCGACAGTGATAATTTGGAAAATGAAACAGTAATTCAAAAACCTCAATTAATTTAATAAATGCCTTTTTATTATGGTTTGGGTTTTTAAGCTGATAAGTATTTTCTGTATTCATAAGGGGCTATGCTGTTTCCAAGAGTCAGATGGCTCAAATCTAACTGTGATACTAGCATCTCTTTTAACATCTTCAGCAAAATAAAATGACAAATCTTTATTATTTTTCTAACAGGTTTCTGAGGTATTGAAATATAATAACATGCACATATTTAAAGTGAATTACTTGGAGAGTTTGGGCATATTTATATAGCTATCAATCCATCATCACAGTCAAAATAATATATTTACTTGTCTCCCCCCTTCCCAAATATCCTTGTGCCTCCATTATAATCCATCCTACCTTCCTCTCCACTCCTCATTCCACTGATGCTCTACTCTCTGTCACCACTGGACTCAATTCCACTTTCCAGAACTTTCTTTTAATGGAATTGCATGGTACATATTCTTTTTCTGGAGACTCGGGAGAAGCAGGGGAAGTGTCTCTAGCATTTTTCACAAAGTGTAATTACTTTGCGATTCATCTGTGTTCATCTCTTTTGATTGCTGAGTAGTATTCCATGGTATGGATATAACACGATGTTTGTACATTCCTCTGTCAATTGACAAAACAAGTTTCCAGCTGCTCTGAACAGTCATGGACAAGTATTTGCATGTATGGCTTTATCTTCTGTTAACAACTTAAGAATAGATAAGCCATAAAGTAAGTCTATGTTTAATATTTTAAGAAATGCCAACATGTTTTCCAACATGACAATAGCCTTGGACATTCCTATTGTATTGTTCTGCTTCCTCACCAACACTTGTGACAATCAGTTGGTCTTACTAATTTTGACCTTACCAGTGAAAAAAAAGTGACTTTTTTTGTCTTTCATTTTGAAGGTCCTTATAAGCACATTAAAATGTTTTACTCACCATGAAGGTACTTATGCAAACACATGGCCCATTTTTAGGTTGAACATTTTCACTGTGTTGAGTTTTCAGAGATAGTTCATGTATTTATGTTACAAATATTTTGTCTAATTTATATGGCAATTATTTTCTCTGTCATTGGCCTATGTTTCCTTTTTCTTAGACATCCTTTAAGAAGTAATGATTTCAGAATTTGCAAAGTCCAACTTTTTAATAATGGAGGCTTTCAGAGTCCCCTCCCCCCTTTTCTAAAATAACTGGGGCTTTTGGCTAAACTTAGGATCACAAGACTTTCTTCTATATTTTCTCATAGAAATTTTACAAACTCTTGGTTTTGGATCTGTAATCTATTTTGAATTCATTTTTGCATATGGAATGAGGTAAGAGTCAAAGCACGTATCTCTGTATGCTGCTTTCCACTTGTATTCAAGCACTGCTCACAAAGAGATTGACGTGCCCTCTATTGAACTCTCTTCTTGGTACTTTTGCTAAAGATAAACTTATGACAAAAAATAAAAAATAAATTGATCACATACATTGGCTCTATTTCTAGACTCTCCTCTGTTCCACTGATATATATGACACTCTTTAGTCCAATATCACACAATGGTGATCATAAGAATACTCATTAAACTCCAAAATGAAACTATGTAAGTTCTTCAATTTGATCTTTTTCAAAATTATTCTTAGATCCAAGACAGTCCCTTTATATTTCTATAAAATAGAATCTTTATATTTCTATAAATATAATTTAGAATCACTTTCAACTTCTATGAAAAATCTTCCTGATATTTTGATAAGGACTGTATCTTTTTTATTATTATTAATTCAATTGTGTGTGTGTGTGTGTGTGTGTGTGTGCGCACGCGCGCGTGTGTGTAGAACCACCGGCGAATTCGGGAACCACCATGGACATCTCCACCTCCTTGTTTACTCTGCCCCAGGATTCACAGGCTCAGCCCTACCAGGACCACAAACACAGGCCATCCCACTTCTGCCTGGCATCTATACGTGGGGTCTAGGATCTGAACTCGGGATCTTCTGCCTGCAAGGCAGAGGTTTAACCCCTGAGCCACCTCTCCAGCCCCGATAAGGACTGTATTCTATCTGCTTAAATTAAATTTTGGGAAGAACTGAGTTTTCAACAATATTGAGCAATATCATTCATTTCCAGTGGCAAAGTCTTACAACATCTTTTATCAACTTTACCCAACTTTATCTTTGATGTTCTTACAAATGTTAGGACAGTTTTTAATTGTTCACTACTACTATATAGAATTACAATTGCTTGATATTATTTTAAGTTTAGATTCTGCAAACCAGTTAAACTTATTTGGTGGCTTTAGTAGATTCCTCAGAGTTTTTATTATAATCATTTGTCTACAAATACAGTTTTACTTCTTCCTCTGTGATCTGTATACATTTTACTTCTTGAAACTTCCTTATTGCACAGACCAGAATCTCAAGTACAATGTTGAAAGAGTACCAAGAACATGATCAGAGAGAGCTAATTCTTTCACCACTAAGATGATACCTATAGGTTTCTCATAGATGGGCCTTCATCGAGTAGAAGAAATCCCTTCTTATTTCTGACTTGCTAAGACACTTTATCAAGGATGGACAATGAATTTTATCAAATGATTTTTTTCTGCCTGTCGAGATGATCATATAAAGCTTCATTTTTATCCAATTCATTTGAGGCATTACACTCACAGTTCTATAAATGTTAGCTCAGTCATGCAGCCCCGGTCATAAACCCAACTTGGTCATGATGTATTATTATTCACTTGCTATAGTGTTGGATTCAATTCACTAAAATCTAAGCCTTTTCGCACTGCTGGTCATGAAGGCCACTGGGCTGCAGCTTTGCTGTAGTGCCTTCGTGGGGTTCAGCATGATTTCCAGCCTACAGGATGTGTTGGCATGTCTTCTATTTTCTGAAAGGATGTGTACAGAGTGGGTAACATTTCACCCTTAAATGTGTAGTGTTTGGTAGAGCCATCTGTAACATCTGCATTTGTGTTATCAAAGATATCTCACTACAAATCCAATTAGTTTAACGGATAGAAAACTACTTGAGTTATCTGAGAGAATTTTGGCAATTCATATCTTCTTAAGGAATGTGCTCATTTCATCTAAATATGGAGTTCAGTGGCTTAAAAGTGCTTATGATATATTGCTTTGTATGCTTTACAATGTTCTCTCTCTCACCCCACATCTGTTCACCTTGATCATTCTGATCTGAGGTTTAGTAATTTTTTTTCCAAAACTCTATTTTTTAATCGATTTTTCTCTTCCCTACTTTGTTGATTTTTGTTATCTTTGTAATGCTCTTATTTCCACTTTTTTGTCTCAGTTTTACACTTTATGTTCAAAGTAAAAAATATGTCTTTGGTTTGAGATCTTCTTTACTATTTCAGCCTTTCAAATGATGATTTTATCTGTACTGTACCACTTCATGGGGTTTATAAGTCCTGGATGAAATATTACATGTACAATCAGTAAGTGAAAACTTGAATGTCTGTTCCATGTTAGGCACTGGACTCTGTTCTAGATATACTTTGCATAAAATAGATAATAAGCCCTTTCTCCACCAAGCTTCTCAGAGAATATCAATGAGCATGAGCTAAAAAAATCAATGCTAATGATTTCCTTTTTGATACTTAGAAGGTACTTTAGGCAACAAATCATAAACAATTTTAAATGTGTTTCAATAAAAATCTTATGTTTTATAATAAACCTACAGTTAGATCCCTTTCTTTTTTAAATTTTTTATTTATTATTTATTCAATTGTGCGTGTATGCATGTGTGCGTGTGTGAGCATGTGTTTATATGTATGTGTATAGAACCACAGACGAATTCGGGAACCACCATGGATGCCTCCAACTCCTCCTTGTTTACTCTGCCCCGGGATTCACAGGCTCCGCCCTACCAGGACCAGAAACGCAGGCCACCCTCACTTCCGCCTGGTGTTTATACGTGGGGTCATAGGATCCGAACTCAGGACCTTCTGCCTGCAAGGCAGAGGCTTAACCCCTGAGCCACCTCTCCAGCCCCCCCTTTCTTATGATCTAGCAAAAACTAAGTCGCTAGATGTTGAAAGTCAGAAATTGGTAGTTCCACCTGCAAATAGGACAAATTTGATTCTTCCACTTGTAACTGTCAGAATAATTACACAGTTCAAGTTGATAAGAAAAGATATTCTATAATCCTGAACGTTAGAACCACCCTTTGGTGTTTTTAACAAAGGTGTTCCACATAACTCTCTTAGCAAAAAAAAAAAAAAAAAAAAAAAAAATGGATCATTTTGCTCCTTCACTCCTCAGGTTCAAAATACGTAGAATCTTTAAAAAACTTATCTCTTCCTCTAATCCATATAAATAAATATAAATTCTTCTGATGCAAATAAGCAAATCATTGATTCCAAAGTCATTACAATGCTGACCCTACGGGTCAAGCTTGTCCAGATCCCACCAGTGTGTCACAGTAAACACCTACCTAAAAGGTTAGACAATTTTTGACAATTATGGAGTCACATGAAAGTCTTCATTCGTCCAGTGGAACAGTAAGTCACTTGTGCTCCCCCTAATCAGGTGACCGGGCACCAGGGCTTCTTGCAGGCCTCCTCTCCGGGTCTCCATTTTAGGCTCCATGTTCTCAACTGATGCTGGAGTCTAACTGCCAGATTCCTAACCAGCATCTTTGGAGGTAGTGTGTTTAAAAGTTCCCACGTGATTCCAATCTTCAGACCAGTTGTGGCTGCTTCCTGTAGATATGATGCTCATGGCTGACCCTGTACTTTGGCACTAATTTATTCAGACCTTTGCCCACTCTAACTCCTAATTAGACACTAATTTCAAAAATACCTTGCTGAGTTCTATATCCAGAAAGTCATATTCTAAGAAATATGAATTTCTTACAAAGTTAAGGTGGAAGGATTTTCCCAAGTGCAAACCAGTCTAGGCTACAATGAAAGAGACCCTGTCTTAAAATGACAACCAAAAAAAGTAAAGTTCTAACTATACTGTAGTCGTTCATTTTAACCTCCTTCTAAGTCCAAAAAAAGTTAGGCTAAAAGGAAATTGATTCTATAATTACAACCAAGGTAAAACATTCATGACAGATTTCTGCTTTGCTTTTTACTTCTGTTTTAAAAAGGACAGTTCTACCCACTAACTATAGTTTTAGAAAAAAAAATGATAAAATGATCAATTCTACAATGTATTATAGAACTAAATGAATCTCTGTCATTATCCATTTGACTTTAGTACTTGTTAATTTCAAACAACAACTCACATTGTGGGTTCCAAAGCCATTCCTTTCAGAACTGAAACCATTATTAACCTCCTGAGAGTCTTCAAACTGAGGACTGCAGTTGCCAGACAGACCACTTCTTCATAATTACCCTTTCAGCATCTCCGAGTGCGAACAATAACAGCTGTGCATCCCAAAGACAGCATTAGGATTAAGAAGCAAACACGTTTTGGCACCGGTGCAGAGCACTCCAGAAATTTTATTTACAGTAGAAACTTTGATTTGTGAGAACTATGGGAAAGGCAAAGGCAAGGAAGATATGCGCAGCTGCATGTCAACACATGGGCAGAAAGCGCTTAAAACTACTTGCAAGGCGCGCTGGCCATCTCTGAAACCAATAGTTGGAAACACCACTTAAAGTTGACCGAAAGTGTTCGGTAACAAGGGTGAACTCAACCTCCCGGGCTAATGGCGAAACAAAACTTCGCCAGCGCGCAGAGCCATGCATTCACTCCGATCCCTGCCAGTTCAACTGCGATGTAATGGATGTACATGCTGAAACACGTGTGCCCGTCTGCGCGACTGAACCGACATGTAGCCATAAACACTATGAATAATACTCGCGAGAATGCACGGCTTTCCTTTAAGAAGTGCTTGAAGTACTGTACTCAAATCGTGTCACTTTCCTATCACCCTTTCTCGGCTTTTCTTTAGCATCTGCCAATAATGGCCTGAGAGACGGGATGCTGGACTCTTAAGTCTGGGAAGAGGGAGGTGGCCTCCTGCCCTCACCGCGGGACTTCCCTGAGCACAGAGCCGTGGTCCGGACGGGGACCGCGCACAGGTCGGCTTCCCCGGGGACAGGGGGGGAGGTGGGCACCTCTGCGCCCTCACGCACACGTCCACGCTGTCCCCGTCGGTGCCACAGCCACCTGGGACAAAGCGCCGAAGTCCAGGGGGAATTCCGTCCGCTGCGGAGCGGTGGGAGGCAGGATCCTAGCCTATTTTAAACGCTGGGAAAGGAGGAGAGAGGTAGAGCAGACGCGAAGGGGCGAGGCCACCTCTACTCACCCAGCCCTCGAAGGTGTCCGAGGTGCCCGCCGTGCGCAACAGCTCCTGGAACTGCAGGGTGCAATTGGCCACAAAGTGGTCGTACCCCAGGGGCGTCTCGTGAAAGACGGCCAGCTCCAGGTGGCCACCGTCGCTGACATTAGCGCAGAACTCCTCGTTGTACGTGGGTTTGTTGGTCTTCTGCTTGGTGCTGGTCTGACCCACGCGCACCTGATCCACGCTCACCGTCAGGTAGGGGTCCAGCAGCTGGTAGCCCTTCTTGAAGAGGGAGTGCCGCAGGGACCAGCGGGTGGGCTGCAGCCCCACGGCCTCGCCGATGCGGACCCTCAGATAGCCATTGAACTTCATAGTGCCGGACGACATGCCGGCGCTGCCGACCCGGCCCTTGGGGGGCCCGCGCTGACTGGCACTGGAGAGCCGGGAACCCCGGTTCAGGGCAATCCTCGCCGCAGCCGCAGGTGTGGAAGCAGCTGCGGGGGGAAGCAGCGCTTAAGCCCCCCTCGACCGGCCATTCTGCCTCCTCCCGGACACCTTCCCCTCCCCTCCTTCCCTGCCGCCCTTTCTCCCGAGGTGGAAAGGAGGGGAGCCGGGCTCCGAGCCCCCCCCGCGGGCCGGAGAGACCCGAGCGTCCCTGGGCCAGTCGCGGAGTTCCCCGGAGGGGGGGGGGGTCTTGCGCGGGACTCGCCCCCTTCTCGGAGGCTGGGCAGATCGTCTCTCCGGAGAGCTGGAGCGACCCGTCCGGTGAGCTCCCAGCCCGGCGTCGCTGCCCCCGCCTCCTCCTGCCCCCGCCTCCGCGGGCTCACGCTCTCCCCCACTCGGCGAGCCTCAAACCAGGAAGCAGCTGCGCCGCATCCCCGGCGGGAGCCTAGCGCCGCCAGGCTCCTAGTTCACCGAACCCGAGCGCGGGCTTCCACGCCTCCAGACCCCGGGGGCGTGGCGCGCCGCGGGGCGTGCGGGGGTGGGGGGCGGGCGCCCAGGTTGGAGGCGCTAGCTCCGCGCCCCTCGCCGCCAGCCCGCTCCGCCCCGCGCGCTCCTGGATCCTGCTCCTAGCGCCCACCCAGCTGGCAGGCCAGGGACCACCCGGCGTAGGCCAAAAAGAAAGGACTGGAGGAGGAGGGGCGCTGCTAGCAAACACCTGAGGCAGGCGTGGAAAACCCTCCCAGGGAAGGTTGGAAGGCCGGAGGATGTGGGAGAGAAGCAGCAGGGAACCCTCCTTCCCACCCTAGAACCACAGGCAGGCGACCCTGCCCAGCCTTCAGAACTCTAGGGGCACACATGAACATTCCTTTTCCGAATCTTCGCGGGGATGGCTCATCCCAGGTTCAGTTCGGGCCCAACCTGTTTGTGCGCCTTTCCTGCAGGGGGTTAATTACACTGTTTTGGTTATGTTTTTGTTTGTTTGGTTTTTTAATAGGGCAGTAGTAATGATGGAAATCCTGTACTTCTTCCCAGTGAGGTGTGTCTTGTTGCACAAAGAGCAGGAAAGGTTGGTTCTGCAGGAGACAGATGTAGTAGGTCTCTTGCTCCGCGGGAAGGGGGCGGTGCCTTGTCCACCCAGTCCTGCGTGGTAAGGGTAGAAGGTGTTCACATACGCAACCCTGACGCACAGGAGCCTAAAGGTTCGCCTCTTCTAGGAAGGCTCTGGGCTACTAAGTTACTGCGGTGTGAGTGTGCACCTTCTGAGCCTTCCTACCAGGTGGCTCCTGTTCGTTTTGTCCCCTGGGAGGAACTTTTGCTCTACTAGGTTCTGTCACAAAGTTTGCTTCCTTGAGGGCCAGCCACAACCAATTTGTCTCTCATAAAGTCTAGGCCATTTTTAAGATTATTAACCGCATTCCCTCTTGCCATATTGGTTCTCAGCGAGCAGGTTCCTAGCTCCTTCTCCAAGCACTTGGATGGGCTCACTGAATAGGTTCTCAGCAATTCACCTCGGGTGTATTGAGACCTGCCCAATCATAACTGCACGCTGTAGAAGAAAAACCGAGAACAATGGACTGGGGGGGGGGCTGTCTTAGAACAGCAAAACTTCCTGGAAGGTCAGCGTAGGTATGCAGCCGGTCACTTGGTCATTTCAGTTTTAGTTCGCTAGCAATCATCTCGGAGCCCCTGGCTGGTACTAATGCCCCAGGGAAAGAGGTCAAGTCCACCATCTGAATCAAAGCCCCATAAATCCCATCCTCCAGAAAGCTGTACGGTAGCTTTAAGAACCACAGACAGATTTACTGGTGTTCTCGGATGGTAAAAAGACAATTGTCCCCAAATGAAGAGCAGCTACATAGCCCTCACAGGATTGGAACAGGAGAGACACAGACATTCCACATTACTCTATCAGCCAGTGCCAGTCAGGAGCCAAGTGAGTAACTGGTAAGACAGCCAGGATACCTGCCCTGCTGGGATTTATACTCCCATAGAACCAAATATATATATGGCATTATATGCTGCAGGTGCTCAGAATGGAAAGGCCAACAAGCTCTAGGGTAAGTAGTCAGTTCCAAGGAGTGGTCAGGGAGGAGTCCCCTGGAAAAGTGAGCTTCGGTGGGCAGCCTCTGTGGGAGCACAGAGTAGACACAGTGCAAGCACTAGACACAGAGCAACAGGACATAGGTGCAAGTAGGGACATCACTCTGAAAAAGTGGCCACATTCTCCTGACTGTGGGATCGAGGGAAACTCTACGGGCAACTGCAAGCGCCTGGGGGCTAAGAAGCAGAGCCTAGCAGGATGTGACTTGTTTTCTTAAATATCTCTTGGAGCAATAGAGGAAGATACCCTCTACACAGATGACGCGCGCACACACACACACACACACACACACACACACACACACACAGTACCTCTTGAGCCATGAATCCAATGGATGGGAAAAATAAGCCTGGGTGTGGGAGATCAATTGCTATCGACTTTGACTAAGTGGATGCCAATAGAGCTAAAGATAAACAGATTAATTTGAGAAGCATTAAGGAGGTAGAACTGACAGATCGTGGGGATAGATTGAATGGAGGGAATGAGGAAAGGAATGAATCTAGCATGACTTGCAGAACGCAGCTTGAGCAACTGTGTGCACTGGGAGCCATTAAGGAGTTAAGAAACATTGCAGGGGAAAAAGATTTGTGGGAAGAGATGAAGAGTTCAATTTGAAACTTGTCAAGCTTGATCTATGTTTGATTCATTTAAGTGGAAATCTGAAACTGGGCAATTGGCTAGGTGATTGTGACACTCCAAGGGACAGTCTGGACCGAAGACATAAATTTGGGAGCCAAGGTGTATAGATAGCAATGGAAGCTAGAGTAGTAGATGAGATTCTGTTATGGGAAAAGACAAGTAGAAATCCTAACATTTATGTTTAGGAGAAACAGGTGAGGGGCTGGGAATCGGCACACAGGAGAGGAGGTGGGCTGGGAGGACAAGATGCCCACCCAGATAGGAAGGAAGGGCCTGCCAGGTAAACTGAGGCTGATTTTAAGCCAGAAGGAAAGAAAGCTGGGTGGTATTGGCAATGTGTGGATCTTTGGTAAACTTTGAACTGTTTCTGCAGAAACAGGGAAGACCATCTCGGAATAGGTTGAGGCAAAGGATAGGGAAGTAAAGAGAGTGCGGTAAGACTGGGAGATGGCTCAGTGGGTAAAGTGCCTGCCACACCAAGCATGAGGGCCTGAGTTTGGGTCCTCAGCACCCACTTAAAAACCCAGGCCTGACAGCACATGTCTGTAATCCTGATGCTGGGGAGGTGGAAACAAGAAGGTCCCTGGGTTTGGTGGTAGGCCAGTCTAGTCAAAATTAGCAAACTCCAGGTTCAGCGAGAGATTTGTCTCAATAAGGTGAGTATGATTGAGGAAGGTATCCAATGTTGACCTCTGACCATCACATGCATAGTCATGTACGCACACCTACACCCACCCACCCAAACCCCCATACCCCCCACACACAGTATCATGATATACCAAGGTTTAGCCAGAATGAGAGGGAGAGAGCATGCCAATGGAATACTGGGAAGAGAGTGCTTTAGAACGGGTAGCAAGACAAGAAGAGATCACACAGTCCTGAAATACATGACGAAGGAATGGCCTTGGCTTACAAGAAGCATGTAGCTGAGCACACATGATGGTGTGGCCCTGTAGACCCAGCTAGGGAAGGCTGGGGTTCAAGACCAGCCTGGGCAATATAGTCAGAACTCAGCTCATAAAAGAGAGAAACATCTATGTTTGTGACTCTCAGCCTGCTATCTAAAACTGTCTGACTAAGAGTGAGCTATCTGAATCCTCAAAAGTGCCATAGGCAAAAAGCATAGGCTACCTTTGGAATTAGTCAAGCTGTTTTCTAGTTGTCTGGCACACATGTTTTCTTGTCCCCTCTCTTTCTCCGCCCCCCCTGCCGTATTCCCCTGTCAACACCTCTAAAGGAATCCCCAGGAGGAGAGTTGGCTTTTGGGAGACCCGTAGCAGGTACGGGGTCCTTTGTCAATTCAAACCTGCACTATGTTAATCCAGATCTGGCCCTGACTTAGAAGGAAGGCAGGGGACAAAGTCCCTTTCTCTGTACATCCCATTCACCTCACTATAGGTATAGAAAGCAATAAAGCAACCATTATACTATAGCAGCATCTGTGTGAACTACTTTAAAATCTATATTATAGATGCTTTTTACACTAGAGGACTTATTTCATGTGTAAGTGTTATTTGTTTCTTACCCGAGTCACACAATAACTTGGGACTTCTCTCTGTACATTTCCTAGTACATTTCTAAATGTGTTTTGATTGACAAGTTGCTTGACTGACTGAATCAGTGCCGTTTTTCTGATTTGTTAAGAAAATGGGGCACGAACCCCATTCCATTTCAAAATAGAATTAGAAAGCTTAGTAATTAACACAGCCAGGTCAAAAAAAAAAAATACTCCGTGTTACTACAAAATGTCACAGCCCTTGAAAAGAAGTTTGTCCATGAATATCAAAAGCTTTGAAGTGGGTTCTTATGCAGACATCTAGCAGACATGATGGAATGTACAAGCAAATTCTAGAATAGCAACTCAATGTCATTACTATATTACTATGCAGCTATTAAAGCTACATGTAATTAACAATAAAAACCACAGTAAATAACATTTAAAGAGTAGAGTAAGAAATTTAAATATGCTATGACACACATAAAATGTGTATATCAAAGATAAAAGATTATATTAAGGCTTATAGAAGACAGATCCTAAGGAATCTAGCTTTGGAGCTAATTTTGAAGGCTGATTTCTTAATCTCATTTGACAATTTTGGGAAAATCATGTTATTAAAACTACTAAAACATAAAAAAAAGATTATATTAAAATTGGGGAGATGGCTCAGTGGTTAAGAGTGCTTGCTGTACCATCATGAGGACCAGAGTTCAAATCCCGGCACTCGCGTAACAAACCAGGGTTTTTCATAAATGCTTGTAACCCAGCTCCAAGTGGCCAGAAACAGAGGGACGACTGGGGCTTCCTGTCTTCCATCCTCACTGAGACATAAGCCCCAGGTTCAGGAAGAGACTCTGCCTTGGAGGAATAGGCTGAGAATATAGAAGAGGACACAACACCTTCTGCTGACCTCTGCTCTCACACAGTGTGACACCCTCGTGCACCTGGGCCTGCACTTACACAAATTCGAGCAAGCATATGCGTGCACACACACACATGTGAACATACACACGCACACAAATATAAAGTCCTTTTTTAAAAAAAAAGATGGGAGAGATGGCACAGGGGTTAAAATTCGGCCTTACAAGCAGAAGGTCCTGAGTTCAGATCCCAGGTCCCACGTAATGTCAGGTGGAAATAGCTGCAGCCTGTACTTCTGGCCCTGGAGGGCAGAGTCTGAGAAATCCCAAAGGGAGGTAGAAGCAATCTAGGATGATTCCTGAAGTCATCTTTGGTCCTTGGTCCTCCACAGGGACACAGAGTACCCTCCAACACGCACGCGCGTGCACACACACACACACACACACACACACACACACAAAACAAAAATTTTTAAAAAAGATAAGAATGCAAAACAGATGAATAAAAAGTCCTTAGAGTGTTGTGTTTATGAACAAATAGTAAAAGTACTTAGCTCAAAGGACTGTAAGGATAAACTAATCACAGAAACATCGATCCATTGCTGGGCACAAGGCGCACTTTGGCCATGATACTAGCTGCCATGATACACTTTACTGAGCATCCACCAAGGATTGTAACAAGACGCTTGACAAATTATTCAGTCTTCATGATAACCACACAGATATTAGTATCTTTGCCTTATAAATAAGGGAATCGATAATCTGAAAGTTTACAAGAATTGGATCAAGTTAGAACATAGTTAAACTGAGTTCTGATCACCCTTTATTTTTTAAGGCCTAAGCCTTTTCCTAGAATTACAATCCACCATACGATTGAAATCTGCTGCTGGCGCTGAGTATAAGACAGAAAATGATGGAATTCTCAGCAGGCAGGGCAGAGAGGCGTGTAGGAGGGGTCAGAGCGGCGTAGTTCCGTACCATTTCTAAACACAGCTAAATAAGCAGGCCACAATGTCCTACTTATGGGTGTTCCGAAAAGAACAGAAGATGCTAGATCGTTCACAGAAACAGTCATATTTCTCAGAATGGAAGAAAGACACTAGTCTCATACTGAAAAAGGATGCAGCGAATTATACAGAATGGATTAAAAAAAAATCACCTGCACCTAGACACATCAACGGGAAGTCTCTGAACCTCACTGTGGATATGGGGATGCTCTCAGATGGCTAAAGAGGAAGAACTGAGGCAAAATGGGGGTATGGAAGGGGATGAGATCAGAGAAGGGAAGACTTCAGTTACCCTAGGGGTCCTGACACAATAGTAAATTAGGTTGTCCCTGGGATTAAACTGCCCATAAGCGAAAGGAAGTCTGAAGGAGGAAAAGTCAGATTCCGCGGACAAGCAGAATTGCTCAAGAACCTTCAAAGGAAGGGCCTTAGAAACCCCACTTTAGTAAGACAGGTTCCAAAGAGCAGAGGAGCAAGCAGAAAAGGAATGCCTCTGTAAAGAGCAGGCAAGCTGTAACACCCTGTACCAACTGTCTGGGCACAGGCTGGTGATCAAGAGCAACAGCTCCATAAAACATATCTGCCGCTGTTTTCCAACAGGAAAATCAAGTGAGGTTAAATATTTTATGTGCCGAAGAGAACAAACGCAAATCTCTCCCATGACTAATTCAATTTTTGACATAACTCACCCAGCTTGAATCTACCCAGATTAGAATATTATCATTTGGAGTCTTTTGCAGGACCTACATGTTCTTCTAGAGATTGTGTAGACCCAGAAAGACCTTGCAGCTGGTCTATGAAGAAACAGATTCATAAAAACCTGATTATAGTTTAGCCACTGAAAAAACATACTTCATACACAATAAAAAAGATAAATCGTTCAGGGGAACCAAAACTAATTGCATGTGGTCACCTTCAACATCTCTTTGCATCCACTTCTGTAATAACAACTTAAAGTAGGTCACGGAATGAGGCAAAACCTCTTCGAACTAAAATCATTTAGATTACTTTCATATTTTTCATTTTTCTCTACACCTATTATTAATATAACTTATGGTCTGGTTGTTCCATTAACTTGTCTTATTTGGTTTGGATCCATTAACAAGCCAAGTGGTTATTAACTGTTAACACAAGCAGCAACCAAGTTATTAGATGGTATGGCTTGTGGAAGAAACCTGTAGAAGGAAAATGACCACTTGCTGTAATAGCAACCTTTCCTTCTTTACTGGGCTTTCTCTACATCTTGCTGATGGTATTCTCTGGTCCACTCAGTGACCACCCCAATAATCACTAATTTCATTCTGGCCACTGACATCAGATATTCTAAGTAAAGTACTTGGAATAGTGCTGGCACATAGGAAGCAACTTCATAAATGTTTATATTATTTATGGGTTTTTCTACATTTACTTGTATTTGTTATTTTTCTATAATGTAAGTTTTAGCAGTATAATCAAAGTTTTTGAGTTCATATTAAAAATTCCAAAAATTACACACCAAATCACAATAAAGTTGACTTTAATCATTTTAAATTTTGATAATTTCTTGTCATTTTTCTAGTGAAATTGGAACCTTTTTTTTTTTGTAACTTAAATGCAAATTGACCCCTGTTTCCAAGGACTCACAGTTCATAAGATGCATAAAAGCCTTTTGTTTTTGAAATACTGGTAAAGTATAAAAAATTTCAATTTTCACAACAACTAAAATAATCTTTCTAATGAAAGGACAAAAATTTAAGTTCCTCAAAAATAGTGAAGATTTACTCCCATACTGAAATCTACTAAATTTCCTGCCTCCCCCCCTTTTAGAATTCGTACCCTAGATAGGCCTTATACTCTCTAGAGATATTTGTCTTAAACACAGAAAGGTAGCAAAGACTTATTCTAGACATGAAAAGAACAAAGAAGATGAACCAAGGTACTGCTTATTTGTGATACAAATTTCATCAAGTCAGGATGTAGCTAAATAGAACACTTCCCTAACACGTGCAAATCCCTGGGTTTGCTCTTTAGCACTAAAAGATAAATCTACCAATTTAATGAAATTCCACTGAGAAGTCAGCATAATTTTAGCTCCAGAAGCCATTGATAGAGGAGGAATATATAGTCCTTCTGGTAACTTTTGAACTTCTAAGGTGGCATGGGAAATTAGCCTGCCCGGGAATAGGCATTTTGAACTTCTGAACTCAAGTTTGAATATCCCAGGCATAGAAGACATAGCATTAAAGGGTTTGGTCTGCATCCTCCAAAATCATCAGCTGAATTTGGGGAATCAGGGTACTGTATAGAATTCATGAGAAGTTGAAGTTTAAGCTCCCTACATAAATGCTGTCAATTCTGGCTCCTGGGGACACTCCTTCCACCCACCTCATTCTAACAGAACCATTGAGGAGGATCCACAGGTAGGCAAGAGACCCATAAAAGTCAGGGAAGTGCTACGTGACACATTCTTAGTCCAGACATACTCACCAACTGAGAGTCAGACTAAGGGGAAACACATGGAAAGAGAACCACGAAGAGGAGAACCCTGGTATTATGAGAAATGAAGACGATAAACTCAAGGGCAAAATGGACACTAAAATACCAAACCTTCAGAGTGCTCTGATGAGGCCCGGGCTTGACACACAGAAAGGAAGCCAACAAAGGAATTTTATATATTTCCCTGAGTTATTCTTTTTTTTTTAAGAGTCCGAACAACTAAAATCAGGAAACACCTGGGCTTGTTAACATTAGTTAGGAAATGACTCTAAAAACTTGGATTCTGTTTGAAATAGCTGATGGCAGGCAGTGGTATCATTCTGGCATTGATATTTCCATGTGAATGTACAAGTTATTTCTTCTAGTTTTGGGTTCAGTTTTATAATCGCAGTTGGAGACTCAGTACATTATGCTTGTATTATATTTTTTTAAGTTGTAAAATCAACTGGCACTTGGCCACATGTTTGTTTTATGTTCCCATTATATCAAAATAGCATGGTCATAACTCCAAGAAGAAAATAAATATAAGGGATAAAACATTCTCAGAGAAAAGACAAAAAGCAGTATTGTACTAAGAAGATGGGCCAGAAAGTCAAGTGGAGAACACAGAAAGGTTGATAGCATTAAAAAATGTACTTACAGAACCTTTCTCTTGGAGTTGAGGTGTTGGAATGGGAAGTTGAACAATTGCCAGGCTGTTTATTGTATATTCCCTGGGTTCGTGGGATGTGGCGCCGAGCTCCCCAGAGCAGGTTGTAGGCTCAAGTAAACTATTGACTCAGCAGACATTATCTCTGATCCATTTATGTAAACAGCATTATGGTTTATGTTGCTTTGATATGCTTTCTTAACAGTAAAGTAAAACGCATAAGTCATGCTCCAGTCCGGGATTTGTATCAACTTTCTTTTTAAAAAATACAGTGCTGAGCAATTTTGTTTCTGGAATTTTCTTCAATGTGTCATTTACATAATCGATAGTGAAAAAGTTGTTTTTTTAATATTCTATTTATTTGAGAGAGAGAGAAAGAGAGAGAGAGAGCTCACACATGTATACCGTGGAGCACAAGTAAAGGTCAGAGGACTGCTCTCAAAAGTCAGCTCTCTCCATGTTCTATGTGGGCTTCTGGAGATGGAACTTAAATGGCTAGGCTTGCAAGTAGGTACCTTACCACTGAACTGTCTCACCAGCCCCTATTTTTACTGACTTAAAGAATATAAACTTTTCTATCAGTGAACAAGGTTTATACAAAACATTTTCTTATAATTTTACTGCATTTCACTTTTGTAATGTGGAGATTTACATGTATGTGTATGTGTCTGTGTGTCTGTGTGTGTGTGTGTGTTTGTGTGTGTGTGTGTGTGTGTGTGTGTGTGTGTGTGTGTGTGTGTGTATCCAGAAATCAACACCAGAGGTCTTCCTCTACTACTCTCTCTTTTTTGTCTTTTTTGAGATGTGGTCTTTCACTGAACCTGTCCTTTACCAATTGATCTAGACTTGCTGGCGAGCAAGCCCTAGGGATCATCCTGTATCTGCCTCCACTGACACAATGACATTTAGGATAACAGGAGGGAAATCTAAACTTGAAGAATGAATAGTACCAGAAGTGCTATAGATATGCAAACTTAGAGGATCATTCCTCTTTTTAAAAAAAAAATGTTTAAAGATAATCTTCGTTTGTAGGGATGGAATTCATGAAGAAGTAAAACATATGACAACAATAAAAAGAAAGATCAGAGTTAATAAAATTGGATATAAAGTGATTCAATATTAACTCTAAATAAATGGACTGATAAGGATTTATAAATATTATAGTCACTAACCAAAAGTCACTATAATTAAACTTGGTGAAAAATAGATAAAATTTAAATTTCAGTTTCTCAGTTGTATTATCATCATCTCAAGGTATCAGATTCCTCCTGAGATAAAGACGCATTGCAAAAGCATATGGAACATGTCCATCACTGGACATAGTTTAGCTGGAGATTGCTGCCCTAGAGCCAGCAAAGGAAAATGAAAAAGCATACAAACCTATAGCCTTATACCAGTAGGAGGATTAACAGAATACTAATAATACTTCTCTAAGCAAAATAAAGACAGGAAATGAAGAAATAAGAACAGAAAAAGCAATAGATACAAACAAAAAATGAATGTCAAAGTGACAGGATTATACTAAATATAAGTGAACTAAAGAATGAGAAAAGGTGGCAGGGATGAATAAAAACCAGGATTCGGTTAAATGTTTCTGCCGAAATACATTTCAAAGACTCAAAAAAGGTTGAAAGTAAAAGGAAAAAAGGCAGACAATCTTAATCAATGAAAATGAATATTGCCATGTTACACAAGACAAAACACAACACAAACTTCAAAGAAAATTGTCACGTGAATAATGATGATCTTTATTGAAAATGGTCATTTTGTCATGAAGATATAAAAATATGTCCTTGAAGTTAAAAGCCTTATGAGAAGCAAAATATGAAAATTAGAGAGAAATATCCAGATCTATAACCATACTTGAAGATTTAAAACCCAGTCTGTAATTGATAGAACTAAATGAAAAAGTTTGTCTGGATATAAATGATTTGAACAGGTTGAAACCAAGTTGACCCAATTGACATGTCTCATACGCCTTACTGAGCATCTGTGGAATATATGTTATTTCCAAGTATGCGTGGGATAGTTAGTTACCAAGATTGTATGCTGAGAGGTAAAGACGAAAGCTTGGAAACTGTGAAGTATTCATTCTCAACATAATGGGACAAAATTAGAAACCAATACAATATCTCAAAACTCCCTGAATATTTGGAAATTCCACATGATTTTAAATAACTTGAGTCAAAAAATCACAATGAATTTAGAAAATACTTTTGCTTCAATAATGACATAAATAAATATAGAAATAAAATGTATGGGATACAGCTAGCACCATGCTTAAAAGGAAATTTAAATCTGCAAACATTTTGAAAAAAGGAAAATTCCAAAAATCTGGGGGAAATGAGTAAATTAAACTCAAAATAAGTATCCAAAAAGGTGTAAGAGCAGAAATGAAAGAAAATGGAAAACAGACATGAATAAACGTTGTAAAAAATTTGGTCCTCTGTAAGATTAGTAACATTTCTAACACCTGCCAGAAAGACCAAGTAGTATGATCTTTTCAGAATCACCCAGAGTATTAGCTCAGCCTCTGTTCCTTTGCCAAATTATATCACTTTCATGCATCCATATATTAGATTCAGATTGTCTTAACACAGTTATTCCCAACTACTCAAAATTATGTAATCTACTAAACAAAAGATTTTGCTTTTATCTCATCTTCTCAGTGCCCGGCTTTTGCCAGCTTAGTATTGTTCAACAAATGCTGGTGGATCAAACTGCTAGATGATACTTATTTGCAGATTTTTTGGGCCAGAAAACGCTATTTCTTTTTTTATATATATATAATACATTTTTATTATTATTTCAGCTCATACAAACTTAATAGGTACAGTAGTTCCCTCCCTCCCTCCTCCTCCCCCCCCCGACCCCTCTGCTCCCCCACCCCTCACCCCTCCCGCCCCATCCCCCCATGCCTCCCGCCCCAATTCCCAGAGTCCTTTCTAGTGCATGCCTGACTCTCCTCTGGGCCCTCCTCTCTGATGACGTACAAGGACCCAGTGGCATTTCCCTGAACCCCTTCCTGTGTTCTCCTTAAGCACAGGAACACTACTGTGGCTGTCAATCCCTTGCCTCCAAGGATCTTGGTGCCTTTAGCAGATGCTAGACTTTGTGAGGTCAATAGTGTGTTGGACATTGTGCCGGGCATACAATGTCCAATTATGATTGCTTCAGCCCTAACTTGTGTGGAGTATCTTGCAAATCATTACTCCTCCCATCCTTTTGCTCTTACACTCTTACCGCCCCCTCTTCCGCAAATGTCCCTGAGCTTCAGGATGGGGAGAGATTAGGCTGGCCTAGTTCTAGGTGGTTGGTATAGAGTCTCTGAAGTTCTGGATTGTGGTTCGTTGATTTTCTTTTGCAGTTTTGTTGCTCCTGTAATGCCCTTCACTCCATCGTGATGGGCACTGTATGTCACCCCCTGGCCAGAGACAGAAAGCTGTTAAACTGGAGTAGAAAACGCTATTTCTTGAAAGCAGAATTTAAATATTCTCCCTGTAATAAATAGGTTGGTGGTCGTTGTTAACTGGCAGCTTGACAGAATCTAGAATCACTTAGGAGACAAACATCAGGGACATTATGAGGCATCATTATCTAGCTTACACAGGCCTCTGGGTATGCCTGTGTTGATCAGGTTAGCCGAGGTCGAAAGCCAATCGTCAAACCATTTGCCTGGACTTGGGTCCTTGACTGGACAAAAAGGGGAAAGAAAGCTGAGCACCAGCATTCATCTTTCTCTGCTCTCTGACCCTGAATGCCATGTTTCCAACTGCTTAAAGTACTTGCTTTCCCTGCCATGGTGAACTGTAAATCAAAATAAGCCCTTTCTCCTTAAGTTGTCAGTATTAAGTTGTCACAGTAACAGAAAAAGTAACTAGGGCAATGGGATTCCTTTTTTGTTACATGAATATATGTCTAAGGAAATACATTCTATGGCAGAATAACATACTGTACTGCTGGAGCATTCTGAGAAAAAAATTAAAAACACAAAACATTAAATCTAATGTTTGAACAAAATGCTCCCATTCATTATTAAATGAAAAATGGAAAAGATAAAGGACAAAATGTTTTGCCAGATAAAATAAATGAGGACACACACACATGTACACATAAACCTACATACACACACATACACACACATACATCTACATATATACACACCTACTTACACACATGCATACCTATACACACATACATGCACACCTACATATATACATATACACAGTAACACATGCACATACATACCTACACGTACACACAAGCATACCCTTACACACCTGCACATGTATACACATGCACACACACCTATATACACACAAGCACGCACATGCATATATAAATACACAGACATGCATGCACACAAATACATACATACACAAATATACACATGCACATATACATACACTTTAGATTATAAAAATAAGAAAAACTAGGCTTATCCAGAATTAGGCCAACCTATTCTCTTCCCATTCTAAGACTTTGGGAACCTCACAGAAGGAGGGGTAGTGAAATTGTAAGAATCTAAAGGTGGGAAAGCGCACCATTAGACAAGACATTCCACTCAAGCCAGGACTGCGGTATCTGGGAGCTCACTGCAGTGAGACTTGTCCTTTCCAGACCCGCATAATAACTGACAGACTAACACATCCCCATAGACTACCTAAGAACTCAAGAAAGATAAGAAGACTCAGTGGAAATCTGTGGGTCTAAAGCTGGACGAGTGAAGGGAAGTGTCCGTAGCAGTGCAATGGCCTGAAGAGAGGTAACTTGATGTGCCACAGAAGCCTGAACCCCCACAAGAGCAGACAAGCTAGAGTGAACCCTGGGCTCCATAGAAGCACATAGGCAGGAGGGTGGGAGAGTGTGGGAGGTAATGATGAAGGGAAGGAAGGGTATGGGAGGGAGGGGGGATAGAGGGAAGCAGGGATAAATACTCAATATGCTTGTAAAAGTGGAAAAATAAAAAAATAAAAATAAAAACTTATATGAAGAAAGAGGATCTTTGAAATGCAATAATTTTCTAAAAGGTAAGATCAGAAGTATATGGAAACATAATCTTTCAAAACATTTCTATTAAATTAGAGTTTCTAGCAATCCATAAATATGTATGTTTTCACTCTTATATCAAATAATACAGTATGCTAACATCAGTAACTGTTGTGACTGCAGAACTTTTTTATTTTAAATTATGTAGAACACGATTGTCAAATATATCTAACCTCCTCCAATATGATACCTCCTGTTTACTGTTAGATACAATAAATAATGTTTAGAAAGACAGACAGATAACTCAAGACTTTAAATTAGGAGCTGTAAGATAGAAAGAAAATAGCTCTACAGTAAGAAATACACGATCAAAACCCCCAACAAAGACGGGCTGTTAGTTTGTCATGGAGCAGGGGAGAGTGATAACAAACATCCCAAGCTCGCTCTAGGTTTTAAGGACAGGACTGCTGTGGTAAGAGGCAAGGGAGAGGGGCTGGAGAGGTAGCTCAGGGGTTAAGCCTCCGCCTTGTAGGCGGAAGGTCCTGAGTTCGGATCCCAGATCCCACGTATAGACGCCGGGCGGAAGCGGGGGCGGCCTGCGCTTCTGGTCCTGGTAGGGCGGAGCCTGTGAATCCTGGGGCAGAAGGAGGTGGAGGCGTCCATGGCGGTTCGCGAATTCGTCCGTGGTTCTACACACACACAGACACACACACACACACACAGACACATATGCGTGCACGCATATGCACACAGTTGAATAAATAATAATAATAATAAAAAAAAGAGGCAAGGGAGAAGGAACACACACTTCCCTTTTGTTCACAAACAGCAATATGTCGAAGTAGGTCTCCATGACAGGTTTTCTTAAATGATGCCGCATCTTCAATGAGAACAAAGAATACGCGTGTGACATTGTCAAGCTGTCTGTGGTAGAAGCAGGTGTAGGAGATGAGGGTCATACTCTCTGGCAGGCTGCCTGGGCCCAAACTCCCCACTGGGTAGGCTACTAGACTTGATTTTCTAATCTCCAAAACGGCAGTGAGAACGATTGTGAAATGTTGACCGCACAGTGCTTCCATGCTAAAATCTTTATAACTACTGTAGAGCCAAGGAGCCACTTTCTTTCTCTGAATGAATCAACTACTAGGGTTTTGTTTTGTTTTGTTTTGTTTTTTCAGGAGGCAAACAGAATACATCTACATTCTTGGCTTATCTGGAACTCATTCCCATATTATGGGACCCCTGACCTTCCCAAGTGATAGCATGGGTAATTTTTACCCAGTAAATGTTTGAAGTTTCCAAATCCCCAGATTCTAAGTATATGTTCTAAAGCACTAAAATAGACGGTATTGGCCAGAAAAATGAAACCTCTTAAACCCTTAAAAACTCTCAAGCCAGATAAAATCTCTCTCCCTTCCTCCTCTTATTCTGCCTTGCCCACGATTTGCTTCATGCTCCTTAGGAACAGGGAAAGTGCTCCTTCTCTGAAACCATCAGAACCTAGCTGAGAAGATTCTGTCCCCCAGGCAGCACAGTCCAGTGGAGGAGTCTGGGAGATATCAACAGAATCCTCATGTTTCCCCATTGAGATCATGCAAAGTACTCCAGCAGTCACGGGGTGAAGGGTTCCACTTACCAGGATGAGCTGGGGAGCTACCTGGCTTATAAAGACCAAGTAGAAGACCCAGGAGGAACTCAGTAGTAGAGCACTTGCCTAGTCTATGTACCGGCCCCTGGATTCCCAGCACTGCACAGAGGGTAGAGGTGTCTATGTGCACCAGCAGCATGTGAGTCAGGTCTTCTCTCATACGACGAGCGTCATTGGGAACCCAGTGCATGTCAACCACTAAGTTGAACAAGTGGAGATAAAATAAATTTACCTCTTATAGTGGGACTCTAACAATTACAACCCTGTGTAAAAAGAGTCCAAACTCCTAGATTCTAAGTATATGCTTTAAATCACTAAAATGGAAGGTGTTAGGCTTCTGGGAATCCATCCTAAGTATAAATATGATGGGAGGATCCTTGCTATCTCTTGGAAGGAGAACAAGGAATTGGCAACCAGAGACTATGGAAAGCACATGTACTCAAAAGTCTTTCAGGGCGACTTAGGATGGAGTGTAGAGTCAGCAGAGAAGAGGCCAGAGATGAAAGCTGGCACTCGCCCGTAGAGTTAAGACCTTTCTTCAGGGACATAGAGGCCATTGGAAGTATCCTGCCAGACACACGTGCTCTCTACATCCTACCAAGAGCATGCTTGTCTGTGAAGGACCAAGACCTAGTGGGAGTTCATCAGTAATCGTGCACTCGATCCAACCCATGACACGTAGAGCGTGCAGTGAGTGGCAACAGGAGGGGACTACAGAGCAGGCAGAGTGTAGGACTGGCATCGGCGGGGAATCTGCAGATGAACTTGTGTCTTCTTTGCAAGTACGTACTAGTGAGAAGGATCTCAGAAGAGCAGAATTTGGCTAAACGAAGAGAAACTCCTCAGCCTGTGTAGAACATCAGCCTACAGGGCTCTGAGGGAGTTGACCACCCCCGCATGACTCAGGAGTCCCACGTGGAAAGTGTTTGCGAGGCATTGTTCTTGGGTTGCTCTGAAAAGAGTTCTTCTATGTGATGTAAAATTCACTTGGGACTGTGGGTTATGTCCTGGACGTTTGCTTAATATACTGTAAAATGCTGGGAGATTCTATGTGAAAAGCAAAATATTCTGCTTTTGCTGAAACAATAGGGTGAAAACGTTACCTAATCATGCACGTGGCTGGTGAACAGCCAAGAACGCCAAGTGCTTTACAGATTGGAAATGCACAGCGCCATCTAATGGTTACCGTAGACAGGAGGAGGAAGCAAAAACTAAAATAATAAAATGTAATACATTTCAAGCTTCAAAACTGTTCAGGTAACCGGTTTTGTAGACAATGATCTTGCATTTTCCCTAGTCGCTGTCATGAGAGTTACAAATGATCATACACATGCATAGCTACCTAAGGGCCACATTTTAAATTTCAATAATTCATGATATGCCAAAACATAGATACACTTTTTAAAAAATCATGAGACATACCATGGATAAATTAATCTGGTCAGCCAGATAATTTCATTTTTTAAAGTGGGATTAAAATTATGGTGTCAATAGAAAGGCTTTATCTTGGTTTTCACAAAATTAGTGGATAAGGACTCTTGTCATCTCTTAGCAGTCCCTCCAGACTGGAGGAATAATGAGGTGGCTAAACGAAGCAGGTATCTGTCGGTTTTATTTTGGAAAGCTGCAGCCCACCACATGGCCCTTTCACATCTCAACGCTGGAGTCCAGGGGTTTTTCGTTGCTCAGACATCCCACTCAACGGATTCAGAAGTGGGAGGTGCAGTGACAGAGAAAAGATGGGTGGGACATTTCTATTTACTGTCTTCATGGATCTGCCCTGAGAGGCAGCCAAACTTGCAGTCCCAACAGCAAGCTCTAGACTTAGCCTCCCAGCCTGGGTGCTTCTTCAAAGCTTTGATGTCTACCCTCCCCAGGTAGTTTGAACTATATATCCATATTGAGAGTTCTCAATCAGAAGTGCTTTTTAGATATCCTGCTGTAAGTAAACATTTTTTTTAATTAAGTATGTCTTTTTGCTTTTCCTCAGGGATACTGAACAACTCTGCTAAATTGTGATTGGTGTATTAATTCAGTATTTTGCATTTTTTTCTGCTTAGTCTTTACACCTGACTTTATTTGAGGAGTGAAGATCATAATTGCCTAGCAGAGTACTCATGTACAATTGAAAATGTGTGTTCAATTAACTTCCAGGTTTACCAGAATTGAAGAGGGATTTCCATGATGTGAAGTCAGAAGAAGAAAAGGAAGAGGAGGAGGAGGAGGGAGAGAGGGAGGGAAGGAGAGGGGGAGAGGAAGGGAAGGGAGAGTTTTCCTTCTCAAGCTTAAGTTATCTGAGGCCATGCCAGGCCTGGATATAGCTCAGTTGGTAGATAGAGTATTTGCTTAGCATGCAGGAAGCCTTGAATTTGATCCCCAGTGTTGAAGAAACTGGACATGGTGATGCCTGCCCGTCACCTCAGAACTCACCCCAGAACTCAGAAGATAGAGGCAGGAAGAGAGAAATCAAACGTCAGCCTTGACTAAATAGTGAGTTCAAGGCCAGCCTTGACTATACACAACACTGGAGAAAGAGAGGGAGGATCTAGAGAGGAGAGAGAGGGAGGGAGGGAGGAAAAGAGAGAAAGAAGAGAGAGAGAGAGAGAGAGAGAGAGAGAGAGAGAGAGAGAGATTTCATAGTATATTAAGTAACTCTGCACTCAGCTGGCCAGGGACTAACAACGTCAATATCAGTGCCTCTCCCCCAAGGGGGTGTTTAGTTACTTTTAGTATGTCTATCCATCAAGGAAGTGTAAGTACCACTCTGTCACATTCAGGAGGGTCTTTAAAGACGTGCCACAGGACCATTTTGATCTCTTCTCTCATAAATATTTTTCTTAAAACAGAATTCTTGATTGTGTCCTCTAGTCATGAAAAGAATCCATGTTCATTAAATCACTTTAAAAAAAAAAGAAAATGCATATAGGTATTAAAATGAAAAATTGCTGATAGACCATTCAGAGATAAATACACCTTGCAGCCACATGAGAAAAATATGGCCGTGCTGGTGGGAACATAAGTAAAGAACACTGCAACTGGCCACCTGAGAATATGCAAAAGGTGAATCTCGATACCAACATGTCATTACCTCCAATTAGCCTGCTCTTCCACTCTACTAATGGGTATGTTCTGAGATGGAGCTGTCCTGGAGAGCATGTGGCAGTGCAGATGGCAAGGCCGTGTGAAAGGCTGGCTGCTCTGTCTAGCCCATGGGCCAGGGACAGAGCCCTTCCATTAGCATATTTTTTAAATGGGCCTAAATAAAATTTGGAGATTAGTTATCATCCACAGATCACTTTTAATGCGCAGGGCTGGGGTTAGCTTATTAAAGAAGTGTGTGTGTGTGTGTGTGTGTGTGTGTGTGTGTGTGTGTGTGTGTGTGTGTTGAGCAGAGAACTGGGCGAGTTGATCGATTTGGCCAGCAGAGGGAGCTCTGCTCTTCTACTGTTGGGACGAGATACCGTATCTCCACTTGGATGTAAGAGCAGCCAGAAGTGATCTGTGTGTACCCACAGGAGGTGGGTGGTGAGCAGTGGAGGAGCTTCTTGTGCTTTTGGAAGGAAGCCATAGGACCAGTTCTTCATAGGCATGATCTTTGTCAGGCTTGCTGCTCAGAAGGCCAGGTTTTAGGCTCTGATGAGCTGTCTCTGTCACGCTCATCTGAGATGGAATTGGAGGGCAGAGGACGCAGATCTGGTTCTAGTCACAGCTTCTATCTTGGCAACATCAGACAAGCCTTATGAAGGTAGGATAACCACTCCATGCAGCTGTGGCCAATTACACATCTGTGCTTTGACACAACGGACAGTTGGTACCCATCTGAATCCCTCCAGTTGTCGTCTTGAGAGGTCAATGGAGACCGACATTTTATTCATTTTTATGACCATCCTCTCTCATACCTCAGCCACAACTCTAACACATGCAACTCCCCAGATATATTCAAAGCTTGAGGCATCCCATGGCTTTGTGACTTGACAAAGAAGGCCCCTGGGTGCTTATGTTTTCAATGAGAAATTCCTCTGTGACAGTTACGTGCTGCTGTCAACTTGGCAACTGAGGGATGAGCCTTTAGGTATGTTTATGAAGAATTAGTTTGTTAAAGCAAGCCTCTGAGCAGGTCTGTAGATTATAGAATTGATGTGGGAAGATCCAACCCATCATGGGCAGGGCCATTTCTTGGGCGATGGATAAGATGCAGAGAAGTGACTGGCTCTGGCAGACTGGCAAGTTGAAGTGTGTCCCTGCTCAGCTCTTCCTGTGGGTACGGCGCAGGTAGTTCCTTTGGCTCCTGATGTTATTACACTCTGCTTGTGGTGCGATCCAGTAAGAAAAATCTAATCATGCCTGCAGTTTTTACTGACCTCTCCATAATCTTTGGTTCTGAAGCTGAAATCAGTTATAGGCCAAGAGTAGCAAGTTCAACATTGATTTTTCCATCTCCACTCGCAGCCTCAGCCCCAGAGGCTTACAAGAAGCCTGCACTTAATATCACTGGGCTTCAAGGCCAAGAACAAGAATCATTGATGGATAGAATATAGTGCCAACTCCAATCACAAGAAATAGAGGGGCTTATGTATACTCTTGCTCTGTGAGTGGCTTACTGAGATTAGTTTATATATAAAACAGGTGTTGGGTTATAACAGAGTTAATTTTTTTTTCAGACTAAAATCACTGAGGCTCGCTGTTGGGGATCAGCTCGTTAGAACAAGCACCTGATTGTTCTTTGAGGAGAATCTGAATACGCCAGATGGTCCTTCCAGAGCCATCTCCACGCAGAGAGTAGTGGCTTTCGGTCTGCCACATGACCTTACTAGACACTTCAGATTTAATAAAGACTTGTCAATTGTTCCCTAGCTTGCTTGCTTATTAAAACATATGGCTCTGTCTTGCTGACAACACAGAAGCTCTGTGCTCCAGCAAACTGACGCTTAAAGTCCCTGCTGCTTTGTAGTGACTTTAGGTGTGAGGATCATTTGTGGAAGGTTGCCGGAAGGGGCAGCAGTTCACCCAGCCAGTAGTTTTCAAACTTCATTTTCAAACCATGCAAATATGTCTTTCGCAGAAGCCTGCAGTCAGGAGACGCCGATGTTGGGAGGGGATGGGCCCTCAGAACACAGCTTGGAAATGACTGTGGGGTCCTTCTACCATGGTGTGAGGACAGAGAGGCGCCTCCAGCCTGGAGTCGGGGTGCTCCAGGGAATGGCTTTGCTGCACTGTGCCTTGACGGAGCACCCCATCTCACCCTGGCAAACTGCAATGGAAATATTTGTAATGTTTATGGGAGGAGGCTGATAAGGATTTTTTTCACACCTAATTTCACATCCTCTCAGAAGGAATTCCAAGGAGAGTATTTTTCCTGTTCTTTTGCAGAGAAATGAAACTCTTTCAGAGCTGAAGGTGTGTTCCCCTGTAAATGCTGAGATACAGCCTTCCCCTTTCTATCTGTTTCGAAGCTTAAGAAGCAACTCTGCAGATAACCAGAAGGCCTCTTACCTCTCAACTCCACCTTACCCTGCAAAGTGCATTCCCTTTGCTTTTATTCTTGCTCACCATTGGACTGTTCAAAGTCACCCTCGATCATTTTAAAAACACTACTGGGTATAAGTGAGGCAATTCTTCAAGAATATCTGTGAGTGTACAATGTGAGGCCAGAGTGGTGAAGGCACTGAGCATGCCTGGGCCAGTATCGAGGTGGCAGCCCTCGATTCCAGAGCTGCAGAGACGGGCGGTGCTGGGACCTGCCGCTAGACTTCAGTTCTTCTTAGAGTTTGGAGGTTTCACTTCAACTGCGGAGAGTTTGTCACCAGAAATGGGTTCATGCCATGGCTCCAGATGCAGCCAGGCTCCAGATGTGATGTATATGGAGCGCCATTTTCAGCATATCTCAGAGCACTGCTTGCCCAGGACAGTGTTGTGGTTACTGGTCTCTGCTGCTGTGAGACAACACTCATACACAAGTTAAGGGGGAAAATAGAGATTTATTGGGTTTATGGTTCTAGCAAGGACATATACTCCATTATGGCAGAAAATGCATGGCGGGTGGCAGAAGCTGGAGGAGATTTAAGTCATGTCCATCGTGGAAGCAGAGAGAGGAAGAAGCAACTGCAAGAGCAGATTGCTAATGGAAGCAGGGCGGGAGTACCCTGCCTCAAGGCTCACCTCTTGAGACATGCCTTCCTCCAGCCAGGCTCCACCTCCTAAAGATGCCCTGACCTTCCGAAACATTAGTGTCAGTCAAAGTTGCAGACACATGAGCCCGTAGGGGACAGCTCACACTCAAGCCATGACAGACAGCTCGGCCACCCATCCTATCCCTGGTCAACCAGGCCGTCTCTGCACTGCTGGAGCTTGCACCTGCTGCTCAGCAGCCAGCAGGGACCCAGGCTACTTCCTCAACCTCTTAGAGTAGATTCTGTGCTAGTCCTGAGAGATCCAAGACCAGGGCACCCATGATCCACTCGGCTTCCTGGCCCTGCTTCTCTAGTCCACCCTCTTGTCACCAGACTCAACCCCCGACGGCAGCCGGAACCTACTTCCTGCTCCTCACCTGCAGGGTCCTGACGGCAGCATCGGCCAGGACCTCTCGCCTTCATCAATGGTCAACTCAAGGACGCAGGTGTGTGGCCTATGCAAGGACCCAAAAATAAAGAATATTTCCTCATCTGGAAGAGATACCATCTGAATTGTGTAACACTCAAGCAACTGCTTGCCTAAGCCTAAGAGAATCACTCAAATGATTAACTCAGAACTAGGAACTTAAGGATTTCCCTCATACCTGTACCAACCAGCAAGCAGGAGACAGAAGAGGCAGGAAGACTGTCACAAGTTGCGGGCAAGGCTGGGTTCCAGAGTGGAAGGAAAAAAAAAAACAATTTATGCTAGTAACAAAAAATAAACAAAAAATAACATGAAGAAGATAGATTTTAACAGAAATAATTAGCTATGTTGCTGGATAGAATCAATAACATAACATTGTGTGTTTTGAAAATAAATGTAGCCACAATCAAAAATACCAATAAAATCTTTTAAAACTTAGATAAGTAAGACTAGGGCTGGAGAGATGGCTCAGGGTTAAGACTCCGTCTCCCAAGCAGAAGATCCTGAGTTCGGATGCCAGGTCTCATGTAAAAATGCCGGGTGGAAACGGCAGTGGCAGCCCAAACTTCCAGCCCTGGTGGGCAGAGCCTAGAAAATCCCAGAACAAAGTAAGAAGGAGGTAGAAGCAATCCAGGATGATTCCCAAAGTTATCCTTGGTCTTCTGCAGGCACACACAGTGCCCTCTCTCTCTCTCTCTCTCTCTCTCTCTCTCTCTCTCTCACATACACACACACACACATACAAACTTAAGTATAAAAAACTTAGATAAGTAAAATTTATTTGAAAGAATATTCAACAGACACATTCATTTATGCATTTGTTATTTATTTACTTATTTATATATTCTTACAAAATCGTAAGAATGAGATACTCCCTTAGTAGATCTTGGAAGGTACTGTACTTCTATGGTTATTAAAACAGCACATATTGATATAAGAACAGGTACCTTAATGGATTATTAGGTTATATCTAGAAACAAGTAAAAGTTTTTATGTAACAACGGAAATGGATGGAATTAGAAAAAAATATACTGAGCAAAGTATCCCAGACACAGAAAATTAAGTGCCATATGTACTCCCTAATAGGTGGATCCTAATACCAAATCCACTTAGAGACATACTCAAAGATAAATCTCTGTAATACCTACAGTAACTGCAAAGATTATAAAAATGAGGGAAGGGAAAGGAGGGCCCTGCCAGAAACAAGGAAAGAGGGGATCATGCTACAGCAGAGAAATTAGGCCACCATCAAGTACTGCAAGTAAGTAGTGAGACATCTGGTTAAGCTCACAGACTTTCCTTCCTGGTCACTTGCAACTGAGGGGGTTTGATCTCACCAGTCAGGGAGGGCATAGAGACTGGCAGATAGAAGGTAACTATCCTGCAAATGGGAGAGTGACCCCCCTCACCGTGGTCTTCTACTCTTATTCCATTTACCTTTGAATCTACTCTTATAGTAAGACTCTATTTTAACAGTCTTTTATCTCTGGCTAGGAGGAGACATCCAATACCCAGCAAGATGAAGCCAAGGGCAGTGCAGGAACAGCAAAACTGAAAAAAAAAAAAAAAAAAAGAACCATAATTCAGAACAGCAGAGACCCTACATTAACCACCTGGAACCAGGCCTGCCTAATCTCTCCCCATCCTAAAGCTCAGGGAAATTTGTGGAAGAGGGGGCGGTAAGATGGTAAGAGCCTAAAGATGGGGAGGAGCAACGATATGCAAGATACTCTGCACAAGTTAGGGCCAAAGTAATCATAATTGGACTTTGCATGACCTGTGCAATGACCGGCATAGCATTGACCCCCCCAAAGTCTAGCATGGATCACAGGCACTAGGATCCTTAGAGGCAAGGGATTAACAGCCACAATAGTGTTCCTATACTAAAGGGGAACACAAGAAAGGGCTGTAGGCAATGCTACTGAGTCCTTCCACCTCATCAGAGAGGAGGACCCAGAGGGAAGTTTGACATGCACAGTAAAGGATGCTCCAGGGAGGGGGGGCACTAGGAGAAAGGGAGGGAGGCGGGGGAAAGGAAGGGAAAAAGGGGAGAAGGAACAAGGGAGTCCAGGGAGGGGTGGAGGGAGGAGGCAACCTGTGTACCTATTAAATTTGTATGAGTGGAAAAAATTAATTAATTAATTAAAAAATATAAATAAAAAGATGATTCATCAAAAAGATCCATAAATAGCTGGGCGATACTCTCCATTCACCCTCACAGTAATGAAGCAAATGCAAAATTAAGGAGCAAGGCACATTTTTCTCTGTTAAATTGTCAAAGACTTGGGGAAGGGGCTGTGTTGGCTCAAGTATTAGTGAGAAGACCTTTCTACTCTACAACTCCCTCCCACAAATCAATCTTGACAAATAATTGTGTGTGCAAAGATTTAGCTCTAAAGATGTTCATTCAATGCATTCTTTCCAATCATCAACCAGTGCCAAAACCCTAAAGAACAATGGTTCAACACACAGTAGCAGAGTCACTTGGCAGAATGTTATTCAATTATCAAAAATGATACTGGAGAAGCAATTATCCAAAGATATTGACCTCTACTCTGGATTCTACATAGATAATAATCTTATTTTCTTTCTCCACTAAAATGTATATTTAATTCCCAAAAAATTTGGAGGTGAACATGATAGCTATTTTTGGACTCTAGAGGAGCAAACAGTGAATTTATTCTATCGAGTTCCAGAGAATGAACTTAGAATACGCGATGGCTGTTACCAAGGAACAAGAAATGGACCTCACAAAATGGCAAGCTATTTGTCAAGAGAGTTGAAGAATCCATGGGTCATGCACCTGGCTGGAAGTTACAAAATTAACTCCTTGGGGAAAGTTTCTGGAACCATCACTGAAGAAACAGCCACAGGCAGCATGGATGTGCCATGGGCCTTTCCCTTAGCTCTGCCACAACTGATTGGATCAGGCTGGATTCTCTCTCTCTCTCTCTCTCTCTCTCTCTCTCTCTCTCTCCAAACATGACTCCCAGGGCAGACAGAGCTGAGGCGCCTGAAGTCATACAAAGAGGAACCTGGAGGAGAGAATTTAAGCGTCCTGCAGAAGAAGTTGGGCTGCCAAAGGCTCCTGGATCAGGAATCAGAGAAAGCAAAGAGACAGGAGCTGGCTGCTGATTCTTGACTTTCGGGAGAGTCGGGTATTTCTTTCCTGACTTCTGGAATATTCTTCATCTCTAAACAATAACAACCCTCTATTATGAAAGTGGGCTCCATGTTTCTGTTGCTTTCTTCTCGGCTATTCCCTCCAGGTCACAGAGAATCCCAAAGTGTCATAGGAGACAGGAGAAGACTTGGGACTCCCCAAAATGGACAATCTTTGACCTTGTCTGAGGACGTTTCCCAGGGAGGATGCCAGCCTCTGGCAGGGAATTTCTGAAATGTCAATGCTGAGCATCACCCTCTCATCCTACTGAGTTTGCTTCTTGGACCGCCTGAGAACCAAGCATGATACGGTTTCCACTAAAATCCCCAGTCTTTGATGTAGAAGAGATTGCAAAGCAAACATCCTTACAGTACTCTCCCAACATAGAAAGAAAACTGCAAAGTTCAGCACCAACACCACAAGTTCAGCATTATTATTGGGGGGGAGGAGCCTGGGGTCTCTGAAACCCAAAATGGGCAAGCAATCTCCAGGTTGAGTGTTCACAAGCTGCTATTGATCTGTGTACATTACAGGTACAGGTTCCCCACCTGTTCCAACATTTGAATCATTGGCCTACACATTAGAATTACAAGTATGTGTATTCAGGCTACTGATGCTACCCAACAAGGAAGAACAACTAGACATGATTTGTCGGGAACCTTGGTTTTCCTAAAAGGATGTCAGTCCTCCCTCTTAGTTCACAGTAATGGAGCACAGGGAGCTTATTGCTACCCGGGCCCGGCTGAGCAGGCCTGTACTATCAATTCTTCTGCTCCTTCTTCCCAAGCGCTGGGACTACAAGTATGACCGTCTGTGAAGTCTCAAGTAGACTGTCACCACGTAAAAGAGAGGGCCAGTGTGTACCACGATCCACAGCTAGTGCCCTCTTACCTGCCACCCACGACAGCCAAGTTGGATTCAATTCTTTTTCCTCTTTCCAGCTTCAGAACTCTTTCCCCCTTTTTAATGCTATTGTTCAACTTGCCCTTCCTTTATTTTGAGCAAACGTCCCACCCAGTTCAAGTCCAATCTCATCTGCGATGTTACCCTTCTCAGTCCCAGCTTGCATCTTATCCTGCCCCCTGTGGCTCGACCCACCCAACCGCACCCACAGTTCACCTCTTTGACTCTATTGTTCTGCGGTAAATGAATGGCAAAGAACCCACAGGGCAACAGCCAGTGGAGAGAATGTGTCTGTGTTTGGAGCCTCCAGTGGTGCTAGTTAACCAGAGTTTCTGTAGATCTTCCACTAGGGGGTACCACCCCATAACTTTTGAAAAAGGAAGTCTGCTGAGTGCAATTCTTAATGAAAAGTGAAGTCCAGGCATGCGGAATTAAAAAAAAAAAAGAAAAAAAAGAAAAGAAAAAAAAAACTTTTTCTGAACACATGCTGTAATTTTATGAAGCAATTTAATTTGATTCTTTTTAAATAAAAGCTGCCCCATGGGCTGAGTAATAGGCAACAATCTTAAGCAGTATAAACCTATATAAGGGAACACCAATTAAAAAATCCAGACTCCCTTACAGTAAGATAAATAGTCGTGAATTAAATAAAATAAATGCAAACTCTGAGTACTGCCAGACAAGTGAAGTTATTTTTACTTTAGCAAGAGAAATAGACATGCTAAACAAAAGCTGGCTTTAAAACAAAGGCTTTGCAAAAGATAAAAATGAAGACAACCCTGGTATTCTGGGGCTTCTTGCATAAATTTAAAAAAAAGTTCTCTTATCTTTGGAATGTAAAAGGCCACCTGCAACACTGAGGACTGGCTCAAAATTTCAAGTCTTTGGAGTTATTTTAGGAGGAATATGCCAAGATATTACAGTGGAGTGTTTGAAACACAGGATCCTGGGACTAAGTTGACCTTGAATCCTTCATCTTTTCTTTATCCCAGTGAAAACTTGGGCAGGTTCTATCATGTTAGTCAATTGACTTTTACTGGCAACATTTTGCTGAAGGAAGCAAAGTATACACACCATGCAGCAGTTTGAAAGACTCTCTAAGAGTATGTGTTTGTCTGAATTTTAAGCTCCTTCTTACTTGTAGAAATTTATCTTAAAAGAAAATTATATGCAAAAAGATGTTCACTACCTTATTCCTTGGAATGCAGGAAAGTGAAAATAATCATAAAACTACAGGACAAGTGTTACATCTAACAGACCTATGAATTATGAAACTATTAAAAATTACAAAGAAGTCTAGGATGGATCCCAGTAGTATAGACTTTGCCTGAAACCTGCAAAATCCTGGGTTGGATCCCTAGCACTTCAGAGAAAAGAAGAGGGGGAGGCATGGTAGGGTCGAAGAGGAGAAGGACAAAGACAAAGCACGAAGGAATATAGAAGAAAATATTGGTTTTTATATCAGAATTGGTGCACGGGCTCAGCTGGTAAAGGCGTCGGTGTGAAACACTGGTGAGCTGAGTTTGATCTTTGGAGCCCACATGATAGAAGGAGAGAAAGTTGTCTGCCACCTTTACATATGCTATGGCATCTGTGTACCCTGATCTCTCTTCTTTCTCTCCCTCTCTCTCTAATATTTAAAAAAGTTCATTTCATTCTTTATTACATCTAAGAGTAGTATTACGTCTAATCTGACAAGTAGAATGACAATTTTTTAAATCCTATTTAAAATGAATTAACATTAAGTTTTTAATTCTGTGTATATGTGTGTGCTGTATGCATTAAACATTAAGGTTTTCATTCTATGCAGATGCGTGTGCAGGTTTATGTGGCTGAACATGGGTACATACGTGCCTTGCTGCAAGTGTGGAGGTCAGAGGACAACTGCAGGTGTCAGTTTTGCCTTTCTACCTCACTTATGACAGGTTCTCTCATGGGTCACTGTTGCACATACCAGACTAGCTGACCTGGGAGCTTCTGAAACGTACTATTTCCATCTTCCATTTTCCACGTTGGGGAGTAACAGGAGTTACAGAACCCAGCTTTCATGTGTGTTCTAGTAATCCAAACTTAGGTTGTCAGGCATGCACAACAAACACTTTAGCCACTGAGCCATCTCCCTAGCATGTTCACCCTAGTTTATTAATATGGTCAAAATATAGGTGATGAAATGAAAGAATGAAGCAAATTTTAGGATTATTTAGATTAGAAATTTCTTTTTCTTTACCCTTAATACTGATACAATAAATGATTGTATAGAAATTCATTTCTTTATGTTGTTGGCACTGTTACTAGTATTGAAAAGAGTTCCACACATTTTTAGTATATCATGACAACGTGCATAATAAAATGAAAGGCATAAGGTCTGAATCACTGTCCTATAGTGACCTCTGAGAGACACATATTGGTCTCAGCCTCTCAGGGCTTACAGGCTCCTTACAGAGGAAATGCAATGGAGGAAGTCACCCCTTCCTATTCTTGGGAGATTGGTTTCAGGACCCCCAAAGGATGCCAAGATCTGTAGATACATGACACCTTCTACAAAGCAATATAGCATTTATATCTAGTCACACACATCCTCTGATATACTTTACACCACATCTAAATTTCTTGTAATACCTAATACAGTGTAAATGTTCTATAAATAGTGGCTATACTATATTGTTTAGGGAATGACCAGAAAGGGTTTGTACATGTTTAGGACAATTTTTGTCTTCAAATGTTTTCAATCTAAAGTTAGCTGGATCTGCAGACAAGGGGCCCGTATACTAGGATGTGAGAATGGTTTCACTGCCAAGTCTTCACTATCCTCCTCATACCAGTGGCTCTTCCATCCCACCTTGGCTGCTACTAGCCCATTAACACCACTAAGACTGCTAGCCTGCCGAAACCTCTTTCTGTTTTCTTCTGGGCCACCAGCTGGATCTGATTTTCTTTACTGCATTGCTTAGCAACTAAGACACATTACTTCACCGGTCCTCCACAAGGACTGTACTATCTGGAACCTTTACCATCCCCATTTCACTTGCTCCCAAACCCCCCATAAGTTAGGTGTATTAAATCACTTGCCTTCACCCAGTGAACCACATGACTTTCCCAGACAAAGTGGCTTGATATCCCTTGGCGTGGCCTTAGTAGGTGCCTCCTTCTCAGCCTTCCTTGGCAGCCTGTACGCACCATCTTTCCCTTCTTCCAAGTCAATGACCTTGCTTTTTAACTGCACAGAAATGAATTTCTGGAGCCAAGTGATCCTTCCCCAGTAGCTGGGACTATAGGTATGTGCCACCATGTCTGGCCAAAAAGAAAAAAGAAGTTTATAAATGAAAGTTCACCTTGACTGAGCTCAAAGTCCAGTGATATTCTGCCTCTATCCAGACTTCCTGCTGTCTGCATCCACAGTGAACATTGTGCCTGCTCTCTGGGTCCAGAGTTTCCAGTCTTCTGTGTAGAAGCTCACCTGAACTATTACCTTCCCCTCAGAAGAGCATGTCCTCGCCATCTATGCAAAGGCCTTTCCTTTAGGATCCCTTTCTTGCACATTCCCTAAAAGAGTTGTCCTTCCTCACCTACCTCTTCTTCCCAATTGAGGCTGACTCCATCCTCCCCACCACCTGAAATGTTACCACGATGCTAACTCCAACGGCTCCTTTCCATCTCTTATCTTGCTCTCTCTGTGCTTAACCTTGGTGACCATTTTCTGTCCTGTAATATTCTCCTCTTTTTACTCTGGAACTTTGGGTTTCCTTCATGGAATGTGTAAGCTAATGCCTCTAGATTGTTCAGGGACAGGAAAAGTAGAAGAAATGCCCAAAGTTACACACACACACACACACACACACACACACACACACACGCACGCACGCACGCGCACACACACACACAGTATCCCAAGCAAGTCTCAGAGCTAATTTGAGTTACTTGTAAAATCTGCAAATCTTTCTAGTTCACCTGCCAGGTCAAACGTTCCAAACATTCATAGACTGTACGAGCTTATACTTTAGAGTATGACAACCATGCTGTTGCAGTCTTACCATACATATTTTAAGAGAGATATTACATTAAAGTGTGAGAATGAGTTTTGTGTAAACTTTATCAAGCAGCTGGGTGATTCAGTAATACAGGGTGGGAGAAGTGAATGAAAAAAGAAAAAGTGCATGGAAACTTGTTGACCACTTTGGAATCTTCTCTCTTACGGTGTGAAGGAGAGAAATACAATTCAAGACACATAGATTCTCACAGTCTTCTCTAACGACTAATGTTTCCAACCTGCATTCATTCAATAAAACAGATCCAACTTCTCACTACGAAAAATGACTGTGCTGTTTGCCATTAGGGTTACTCTTGTAATGCACAACTCGGTATTGTTCATTGCTGACTCCTGGCTATTATGACTCCCAGAGTTACACCTGCCCTCTCTGACTGCATATACTTAAGCTCAAGGATCCATTTTAGTCTAATTCTCTCCTGTCTTCTACATAGGCCAGCATAAGGCTGAATACTTGAAGGATGCTTGGGGCATAAGGGGGGAAGGGCTTTAAAACAAAAAACTTTGGTTTTTGACAAGCATTTTTAACCTTCCAAGTTTCAATAGATGTTGAATGCAGGTGTGCAGTGTACTACAGAAAACATTTAAACTATTTCATTAGAAAAACTGAAGAGGTATGCCTACTTCAATCCTCCCTACTAGGGAGGATTTTAAACAAAGTAAAACAGTCCCATATGCCTTTGTACACACACACACACACACACACACACACACACACGCATACACACACAAGCAAGTCTCAGAGCTATTTTGAGTACTTGTAAATTGTGCAAATCTTTCTAGTTCACCTGCCAGGTCAAACATTCCAAACGTGCTGGACTGTAGAGAGCAGCTAGAGTCCTTGGGCTCTTAGGTCAGGCCTTTCTGCCCCTTAGCAGGTCACCTGAAAAGAAAGAGAAACTACCGTTTTAGTTTTAGGAGCCGTTTTCTTCTTGATTTTCCCACCAACTATAGAAGATATGTAAAGGATCCAAACTTTTCCAACGTTTGGTTCGTTTTATTTTCAGAGAACTTTCCATCTTGCTTGGTTATTAAACCAGATTAGGGCATCTGTCCCAAAAATCATTTTTTTCCCTTAAAGAAATGGAGGCAGGGGACGTCAAATTCGAAACGTTCACCATGACGCAATTCCCAGAGTGCTGCACTTTGTGGCTGAACGCTGGATGCAAAAGGATCGATATATTAATTTACAAAGAGAAAAGAATCTAGACTCAGCCCGCTTCCCTAAGTTTAAGAACTTGCCATCTTCAGGCCTCCAGCACCCCGGAAAAAGCTCTCAGTATAACTTGCTGCGGGAGGAGGCCGAGGCGCGTACGATTCGGAAAACGTGGTTCCGGCTGCAGGGACAACTTCAGAAAGCGGAAGGGAACGTGGTTACCTGGGCAAGATAGGAGCCACCCAGCTGTAGCCAGAGGCCGCCTGTCGCCTCGGGGGAGGAGCGACTGGGTCAGATCCAGAAGGACGGGCAGGTCAGGGCCGGCCAGGTGAGGTGAGAAGCCCGGCCAGCGGCTCCGGTGTCCCGCAGGGGCGGAGCGGGATCGAATCACCTGAGCCCGGGCGGAACTGCCCGGAGAACCTGGAACCGGCACTTACCTGTGCGGGAGGCGGGGCCAGCGCGGAGACTCACCTGGGTCTGCGGGGCGCGGGCTCCCGGAGGCGCCTTGGGACGGGTCCAGCGCAGAGATCGAGGTCGCTCGCCGCCGCCGGAGCCCCCCGGGCCCGGCCCGCGTCGCCGCGATGACCTGGAGCGCCACGGCGCGGGGCGCCCACCAGCCCGACAACACCGCGTTCACGCAGCAGCGCCTCCCCGCCTGGCAGCCGCTGCTGTCGGCCAGCATCGCGCTGCCGCTCTTCTTCTGCGCCGGCCTGGCCTTCATCGGCCTGGGCCTGGGCCTCTTCTACTCCTCCAACGGCATCAAGGAGCTGGAGTACGACTACACGGGCGACCTGGGCACCGGCAACTGCTCGGTGTGCGCCGCCGAGGGCCAGGGCCGCGCGCCGCCGCCCAACTGCTCGTGCGCCTGGTACTTCTCGCTGCCCGAGCTCTTCCCCGGGCCCGTGTATCTCTACTACGAGCTGACCAACTTCTACCAGAACAACCGGCGCTACGGCGTGTCCCGCGACGACGCGCAGCTCAGCGGGCTGGTGAGCGCGCTGCACCACCCGGCCAACGAGTGCGCCCCCTACCAGCTCAGCGCCGCCGGCCTGCCCATCGCGCCGTGCGGGGCCATCGCCAACAGCCTCTTCAACGACTCCTACTCGCTGTGGCACGAGCGCGTGCCCGGAGGGCCCTACGTCGAGGTGCCGCTCGACCGCACCGCCATCGCCTGGTGGACCGACTACCACGTCAAGTTCCGCAACCCGCCGCCGGTGAATGGCAGCCTGGCGCTGGCCTTCCGGGGCACGGCGCCACCGCCCAACTGGCACCGGCCCGTCTATGACCTGAGCCCGGATCCCAACAACACCGGCTTCATCAACCAGGACTTCGTGGTGTGGATGCGCACGGCGGCGCTGCCCACGTTCCGCAAGCTGTACGCGCGCATCCGGCAGGGCAACTACACGGCCGGGCTGCCCCGGGGCACCTACCGCGTCAATATCACCTACAATTACCCGGTGCGCGCCTTCGGAGGTCACAAGCTCATCATCTTCAGCAACATCTCGTGGATGGGGGGCAAGAACCCCTTCCTAGGCATCGCCTATCTGGTGGTCGGCTCCCTCTGCATCCTCACGGGCTTTGTCATGCTGGTGGTCTACATTCGCTACCAAGACCAGGATGAGGAAGACAACGATGACGAGTGATGTCTGTCTGCCTTTTGGGGAATGGCCTTTCGCCCCTCACAGAATCTCAGGCTGACTTCACCTTACTCCTGGCCCAGAGAAAGGAATCCCTTCCTCTTGGAGCTATAAGACTGACCAGTTGACATAGCAGGTCCTTAAAGCTTGTATTTTTTCAAGAGAGGGAAATAAGTGGAGGGAGGGGAGATGGTGGGGGAAGATACGTAGTTGACATCCATATACTAGGAGAACTGGCTCATTCAAAATCAGCCAGCCAGCAGTCGTCACCTGATTCCAAGTCCCAAGCTTTTGCTCCCTCAGTATATGGTTTTCCTGTCGTTTTGCTGGGGGAGAGGAAGTGTTGAAGAAGGTTAAGATGGCAGGGGAGGACCACAGATATCCTGCAGAGGTGTAGAGAAATGGGGACAGCATGTAAACACCTTGATGTCACAAGGCATCAACCCTTCCGGATCTGACCTAGCAAAAGGTAGAAATGAGCCTGTCAACCTCTGTTTAATCCAGTGAAATTGGAGTTAGGGGGATAATTTGGGAACCCCTCTCCTGAGCCACTTCCGGCCTGAAGCAGTGGCTTGAGTTCAATCTTGCTGGTAGTAATTTGCTCCCAGGAACACCGACAATCATAATGTTTGTCCTAGCACTTGTGAAGCTTGCAATTTGTGGAATGAATGAAAAAAAAATTGCTGTCTCTAGGAAGTCGTTAGCATACCGATCTGCAGGGAAGAAATGTGTCAACCTGTGTAATTGAATGTAAAAACAAACTTTGCCAGACAGTATGGAAAATATCAGGGCAATTCATGTGACTCACAAATGAGTGTTTCACCTGAAATCAGGTAACCAATGATCTTAGGGGGAAGCTGGTTCCCTCTGCTCATGTCTGTGTCCCCTGATCCCCTGCTCTGCCCTCTTTGGTGTCTGATTAGTTCTTAATGTTTAAAGGAAACAGCTTCATTCATACCTTTTCTCAAAGAACTGTTTTTGTTTTTTTTTTTTTTAAAAAAAAAAAGCTTTCATTTATTCTCAAATGAAACCTGTCTTTAGTAATCATGTTTGCAGAATTCTGAGGCATAGAATCGTACATGCAAAGTGGAATCTTGGGATTACTTAAAACCTTTAAGATAATGTTCAAGTTGTTCTGCTGGCTTTATTTGATTATCTACAATCAATATGAAGTTATTCTAAGAAACAATTAGGATAATTTTTTCTGTTTAAAAAAAACTTTTTTATAGCAAAATAACTTACAAGAACTTAAACATAAAACCCTTTGTGATACCATTTTCCTACTGAAAACAGTTGATGGTATTTGTAGAATTCTCTGGTGCCTGCTTCTGTTACAGCTATTTTTCTAGTTACTAGCTTATTCTCATTCCTTTAAGGCAGGCCTAGGTTGTGAAGTATGTTTTAGTTTTCAGATTGTCAAACATGGAGTTGTATTGAATAGCTGACATTGATTTTATTGTACTCTTTTATTGTAGCTCTTTGATAATTATTGATGAACACAATGTATATTTTTGATCTCTGTCTTAGATCTTTCATAACAAGAGTGATTTTAGAGAGTTTATATATATGTATATATATATACATATATATATACACACATACATACATACTTCAGAGATTACTTTGGAAGCTGGCTTTCCACCTTCTGACTGTGATACAGTTTTAATGTCAAAACACATACTGTGACTTCAGCCTATGAAAGCATGGTCATTATATGTGCATTGAGTAAATTCTATTTGTTATGAATGTTTGATTGAGTCACTGGCTGGCCCAGCCCTCCTCTGTGCTGGTAGAAGAGTTTACTACATTTTTTCAGAATATAGTTGAGAATACCTAAGTATTTGGCTATCATTGTAGACCATCAATCTATTGCTATAAAATTTTAAAGGAAACCATTAAACTTAAGATACTGTGATTAAATCATAAATCTAAGCCCTATTTGCTGGTTTTTTTAAAGAGAATAAAGGTTATGTTTGTCTTTCTTTTGTTATCACACTTACTTAATTCTATTGAACTATGGTCTTAAAGGCACAAGCAATACTAACCTTTTTCCTCATGCTAAAGCATATTCATGTTGCAGGGTGGAAATAATCTTTCAGAATCAAACTGTCCAGGTGAACTCAGACTCTTGTCCTTGACTTCTTAAAATAGAATTTGAGCTTAGCTTCCTAAAGCAGAATTAGAACTTACAGTACCATCCTTTTTGTGAATTATATGAACTTCAATTGTTTGAATTTCAAATGTCAATTGTCAAAAAATTTTTCATATGCAAAGTTATTAAAGAATGTGATCAAAATAGTCTTACCTCTCTACATTTCACTCAAGTTGCAAATAACAGGTATTTGAGATTCCAAAAGAGCAAAATGTTTAAAATAAAAAATGTGAGACATTATCAGTGCCATGTGGTGTCTTTCTAGCTGGGTGAATTCCCACATTCCCTAGCTAGAAGTGTGTCTTCTAAAAGTGAGACAGAAAAAAGGTGAACTTTAGCCATTAAACTAGAAGTGAGTTTTGACTCACCTTGTGAAATAAAGGCAAAAATAAAGTGATTTTTTTCAGAACCCCCCTCCCAACCAACTCAACAATTTGCTAAGTGAATGTTAAACATCAAAGACAGAATTTCTTTGGAGCTAATATTGCTGGTAACATAACAGCCACAGCCCTTCTGTCCATAGTCCTGCCATTGGAGAACTCATCCTCTTGAGGAGCTTCTCAGAGAGTTACTGGTAGAGCCCCAGTGTCAACAACTTCTCACCACCCTTGGATGAAAGTCATCGGTTACTGCAGTAAAAGCAAATTCCTTATCTCTTTGTATTGAGCATGTTTTTGCACCCAGATTTTCCCTGTGGGTAGAACAGAGCAGGCTAATAGTTGATAGCACTTTTTATTCCCCAAAATTATTTTCCCCCAGGAGTGCTTCTAACTAACTCCCCCCCCCCCTTGAGAGGAAAAAAAAAGTCTTTTAAAAAGAATCATTTAAAAGACTTCAAGGAACCTGGTTGGAACACATTAAGGAGGTCTCACAGGAGGGCAGCACTGTGTAAATGATTCGGTATATTTCCTGACCGTTTCCCATTGTCCTTGTCATGTAGACACGCACATTCGTCAGAACAGCAGTGGGTGTTCAGGACAAGATGGCTTCCCATGCGCTGGCACCTTGTGTGGGAGGAGCCATTATTAGTGGTTCTGGTACCAAGGATGCGACTGGAAAACAGCAGCATTCCTTCATTGGAAATACCTGCTGGCCAGCTCACTGTAGGACAGAGAAGAATCCTGGGCAGTGAGACACCCCCCCACACACACAGTTTAGGGGTCACAGAGAGGAAGAATAAAAGGGAGAGATGCATGAGACGTATTCCTAGGTGGACAGATTGCCAAAGGACAAAAGACTGACAGCAGGGGACATCTTCTCACAAGACAGGGCTTCTCAGCAGGACCCATTGATGTCTTTTTCATCAGCCTGCGTGCGATTCATCTTTTTCCTTAGCAGAAGGAATTACCGTCAAGAACCTTAGCTAATAGTCTTGCTCTCTACACTGAACTCTTAACTAAATTCTCCTTGAAGTGGAGGAAACCTCGCACACCCGATGAAAGTGTAAGTGATATATCATCAATAATGATACTTTGTTCTTCTAAAAGGTCTTTCTTCTGAAAGTCTGAGGTGCTTAACACTCTGTAGTCTCATTAATCTTATCCGTCCAAATACACGAGCTCTTAGAAATGTATCAAGACTAGTGAGTTGCAAGTATATCCTTTTCCCATTTTCTTCAAAACTCTGTAGAAGTAGTTACTATTCTTTAAAAAGAGCGGGGGAGCCTAACTTCTGGATGAGATTGGGACAATCATTGAGTGGACCACTGCATCATTTAAAAATATTCATCCTCATTGTGATTCATAAAGGTGTTTCCCATTTTTGTCAATTCATCTAAAATAAGAGATGCAATAGCTTCTACTCAAACTAGGTGACAGAATGTAAAACACTTTCTAATCTTACCATTTTTCCCAGGAGTCTTTAAAACTTAAGACATATCTGCTATTCCGACATAATTTATAAATAACTAAGTTATGGGACTAAGATTTTCATAGAGATGCCAATTAGTTCAAGTGTTCACTTTCATGAACCTTTATGAGTATCATAGATGTAAGTGGCAAATCTCTCATTTCCAACCCTTTCTTCTCTCCCAGTTCACCTGTTCAGCTGCCTCTTGGACACACCCGGCTATCCCACAGGCACCACCTATTCTGGGGAGACCAGTGCTGACCTCATCATCGTCATCATCCTCTGAGCTGGACTAGGGCTTAATCACTCAATATAAAACCTGCCCTACCTGTTTGCCTCTCTTCTCTCTCTTTCCTCTCTCTCTCTCTCTCTCTCTCTCTCTCTCTCTCTCTCTCTCTCTCTCTCTCTGTCTCTCTTCTGTCCTCTCTCTCTCTCTCTCTCTCCTTCTATCTCTCTTTTCTCTGACATCCAAGTGCTGTCAGAAACTATTGCCTGCATATCCCAAATGCACCTTCAGTCAGGTTCCTGGTCTCTACCATGACTCTGCTTTCTTATTTCTCATGTGGAAGTTGAAAAAGTCTCTTCTCACATCACAATCAATTTGCTGAAGAACAAACCTTCCCTGGAATCTCTCAACTTAGCACCACTCCTGTCTGTGCACAGCCTATGGGAGGATGTCTAAATTCCTTTGCAGGATCTGGAGGGACTTCCTGGTTGACTTGGCTTTGAATCTTCAGGCACTGGTCTTGAAACACCCCAGCACATTCTAGCCTTGTTGAATAACTAAAGAAGCCTCAACCCAACATATCCTCCTGCCCTTGCCCCTCCTGGTCTTGTTCTCCTACCGACCCTCAGAATCTGTCGTGACTTCTCATGAGTTGGCTTACTGTGCCCATCTTCTGAGCAGCCCTCTGCCAAGCCCTCCTTGCCTCTTTCACTTCCATTCTTCTTCTGGAGCACTTGCCAACCTACCTAGCAATCCACATTTGCTTGTCCATCTCTATATTCAGCCCCTTGGTTCTAGGGGAGCAAAGAACTTTTTTCCTCCTCAGTCTTTATCATTGCCAAGTTCAGCACGTGATGGGTCTTTAGCTGTCCAATGACAGTCAGGAAACCTAAAATTCCATTTCTTCACCGCCACTGAACATTTTGTTTCCTATAATATAGCTTAATGCATTGGCAATAATTCAGGAAACAAATAAGATGCCTAAATGACGCTGTAAAAAACGTGAAGAGTACTGGAGACATATATACATTCTCAACAGTGTAGAAACACTGAGCTTAGATCCCCCATCTGGATAACTTAAACATTCAATCAGGGTTTCCTCCATAAAGTAATTTGCAGAAATGAATAGCAGATGGGTTACATTAGTCCATTGATAGTGGGGATAGTTCCTTTATGCTTAAAGATAATCAATGTCTTTCCTATTAAATTACAGTATGTTAATGGAATATTTACATTTTTGTGGTGCTTCTTTATAGAGGAGAATTTTTTTACTTACTGAAGTATTTTGTAATAAAATGAACATTGCTTTTCTCTACTGGATAATTACACAAGAATCCATTTGAACAAAAAAAGCATTGTACAGAACCATCCAGAAAGGAAGGTAAAAAATAAATGCAATAGTAGTTGTCCCATTGGCTGTCTGGTATTTGGTTTATAACATTTGGCACATCTTGATATCTACATAATGGTAGTTTTAGAACCATAAATAATACTTTACAGAGGTCACACCATAGTTATTTAAGTTCAGGGGTTTATATCCCTGAGCACTAAGTAGCTATGAATGAATTATGTTTAGTCTGATCTGCCACAGAAGGGCCATAAACCTCCAGCTCATAGCAAACCATGGAATATTACTTCAATACGTCAGGAAAATTGTACATGTAAGAGAATAATGCATGATAAGGGAAGGGATTTTTTTAAAGTAATATATGTTACTGGGAAGGAACTATAAAATTTTGTTATGTTAAACTTTCCTCTGATTCTGGAAAACAAGTTAAGAAATGGCTTTGCATTTGCTCTAAGCCATGGACGAACCAGAGAAAGAAATTAGAAAAGGAGTTTGGCCCAGAATAAAGAGCAGCCTCGTCTCTTGAGCTTTCTGGTGCCCTTGGAAAAGATGAAAACAAAGAACAGTTTCAAGATCACAGAGTGATTTTTACAAACTTTCTTCTTCTTTTTTTTTTCTAGCACTCTTTTTCTAGTAGCTCCCAGACAGGGAGAATATGTCTTATAGACACTAAGACAAGGATGTTGAAGACAGTTGTAGCATAAAGATGAAATTCACTTTTAAAATTAAGCCTTGAAGTTGGAGAGGTGCCTCCGGGGGAAAGGACTCTGAGTTTGGATGCCAGATACCACACATGGGGTAGAGAGAATATGGCTGGAAGTGCCAGCCATTTCCACCCAGCATTTTTACATGGAATCTGGGATCTGAACTGTGATAGTTAATCCTGGGTGTCAACTTGACCACATCTGGCATTAACTAAGATCAGCTGTCAGGCTACTTGAAGAGATTATCCAGATCAGTACATTTACAATACACCAACCCTAGATCTGATTGCAACCTCCCTAGATCTGATTGGAATCTCCCAGAACTGGACTGCAGGGTTCTGTGACCTGCACCCCTTTGAAATTCTGATAGGTGTACCAGAGTGGGATCAGCAAGAATTGAATCAGGCTGGGCCAAGAGGGGATCTTGGAAAAGCTGAAAACAAGTCAAATTTATCATGGAATCTAACCTCTTATATACCAAGAAGCAAGGAGTGACGTCTGTACACTGTACAGGGGGATGACGTCAACAGTGCCAGACACACTACAGGTGCAAGGTCATTAATAGGTGGGCCCACCACCAACAATACAGTCCTGCCAATCCTTACACATGTTAATATGCCCTAATAGCCCCATTCATGGTTGAGAAAGAACAGGCTGCTGATAGGTCAGGAGCATGGTGATACAATTACAGTGATAAAGCTCTGTGCCCATCCGTTAGACATGCTAATTAATGTCTAGATGGCTTCCAAGGAACAGGAAGAAATACATAAACAAACAAACAAACAAACAGAAAAAGCCCTCTGCCTTAGACCCCATTTCAAGACATGACCAGATCCATCCCTGCCCTTGTGGGAAAGTCAACAGGAGTCAGCCTAGAGTATGCTGGCACAGGAGGCACGCTGCAACTGAGACGGCAGGAATGCCCTTGGCATCTGCCTTCTAGAAATGGAGATCTTGAGCTCCAGTGTTCCCTACATCGAACCAGATAAAAGGAACCATAGAACAGAGGACGGAGAGAGATTCTCCAGGATGTTTGCAGTGAGTTAGCCTTGCTTCTAGCTTCAGCCACCAGCCATACTGCCTCTGCCATGAAAGACCGTATCTCCCCTCTAGAACCAAAAGCTTAATAAATATCCCTTTCTCCCTTAAGTTGCTTGACTTTGAATACCTTCTCACAGCAACAGTTAAGAGTAACAAACTCCGGTTCTTTTGCTTGTTTTAACTCCTGAGCCATCTCTCCAGCCCCTGCTGCCACTTCTTATATGGTCCATATATTCAATGCACTTTTCAGCATCAAAAAAAAAAATAGGTTGGGCAACTTACTTAGTACTGACTGCAAAGTGTGGAGGGGGTGGTAAGACTTCATGACATATCCAGGTATCTTCTTTACAGTACTGCTATAGACTCCAGTCAGGCACAAAGGTATAATAATTCAATCATAAGCATGAGGTGACTTGTGAAAGAACTCGGAAATTTTCATTCAAAAATTTCTTTAAAATAAATAACGGAAGCAGCAGATAACGTCAGACCCAATGCCCTGCAACCAAAGAATGAAAAGTTGGAAAGATGTGCTGAGTTCCTTGCACTTCTGGCGAGGATGGCGCCCCCAGGTGGTTAGTGCGCGCGCGGCATGAAGGAAGCAAGGCCGTGGCTAGCTACGGAGATGACTTTTGTGCAAGAGGATGCGGCAACAAAAACAGTCTGTTACTCAGCTGAAGGAAATGCAACTCCTGTGCTTGCCACAGGTTTTCTCTTTTTTATTGCTTTACACAATTGAGGAGTGAACAGTCATAGTGGAAAGAGAAGACTTATGATTCTCCTGCCAAAGACTGTGACTCGATCCTGTCTGCAGAGAAACAAGGTGGGGTAGTGTTTCTTTGACAGACACAGGTCCAATCTCCTTGGGAACCCCGTTTCTAAAGATGTGCGCTACTGCCCTCTGCTGGCAAAAGTCGGAATTGCCAGCACTTAACTGCTTTGGGGTCTAATACTGAAAGGAAGGAATAAACTGGAGTGTCCTTAGCCATCAGGAAATGCAAATTGAAACAGCTTTGAAAATTCTGTCTCGTCCCAACCAGAATAGCTCTCTCTCCATATCTCATCAGAGCCAAAGATGTGCTAACTGATTAACTGTTTCGATGAACCATATGCAAATTCTGTTTTCCTTCAACTGTATTATTTTTATCTACTGAATAAATTCGACACGCTTTTAAAAAGATAGATTATGTATGTGAAATAATAGCTTTAAAATTAAAAGAGTCTGGGAAATCCCAGAGCGAATTTGTGGTGGTTCGCCTCTGTAATCCCAGCACTCTGGCGGCTGCGTCAGGAGTACTGCTATGAGATGGAAGCCAGTTTGGGGTGCAGAGTGATGATAATAGTAACAAATGTGTGTCATGGTTTGAAATGTGTATTGTCCCCCACAGGCTCATGTGTTGGAAGCTTTAGCTGTTTGGGAAAGTCATGACACCTTTAAGCGGTGGAGCCTTGTGGCTGAATCACAGAGGATTGGCCTTGAGGTGAATTAGCTCCACCCTACTTCCGCTCTAGTGGGCGGTCTTGTAGCTTTCAGCCTTCTGGATGGGTGCGAGGTAGGTCTCCTCCAGCTTCTGCCGCCAGCCAACAGCTTCTGCCCTGAAAGACTGTATCTTTGCTCTGGAACAATAAGCTGAATAAATGTTTTTCTCCCTTAAGTTGTTTGGTTTTGGGTGTTCACTCACAGCAACAGAAAACAGTAACTGACACAATGCAAGAATCCATGGAAGGAAATAAAATGAGTGCTTATGAATTGTATAATAATTTTGTGAGTTTTAGTTCATTAGCGCTCATTGATTTTTTAAGATAATGGCATGTTTAAATTTCATTTAAATAACACAGAGTATTTTCTTCTATACACTTTTAGAGGTTACTACCAAAATTTTCTTTCTATAAAAGACATTTTCCTTAGAACTATGTCATAAAGAAAGGATCTTCCTTTTACTATGGAAAATAGTGGAGTCATTTGGTTTGTAAGCAGAGACACAAAAAGTGGGAAGAGATCACTTTGCACCAGTTTTAATAGGTACAAATCTGTGTGTGTGTGTGTGTGTGTGTGTGTGTGTGTGTGTGTGTGTTTTGGGGGGGAAGAACTCAGGGTCTTACACATGCTTGGCAGTGCTATACCTCAGTCCTTGTGCTTTTGAGACAGAGTTGTGTTGTGTAACCAAGGCTGGTTTTGATCTAGTGATTTTCATCTATCAGTCTCCCAAGTGTGGGGATTACTGACATGAGCCAACATGCCTGGCTATGCATATATGTCTTTTTTCCATTAGAAATTACATCTTAAAATGGAAGATTGGCAAATATTGACAAGTGCCTTTCCCAGAAGCTGTATTAAGTTGCCTCGTGGCTTGACAGACTGAGAACTCTATTGATAGCCAGCCACTTCTGATAGCCAGCCATTTCAAAAGGAAATGCTGAAGCCTCTTTCTAGACATTGAGGTTACTCATTTGGGGTCCTAGAAATTGCTCACATTGGAACACTCATTCAAGTTAAATAAAATGTGTTTGATAAGAATGATTTTAAACTTTACATATTTTTCTAAGGTTGACATTATAACTAAAGAAATAGAACTTTCATAACAAAATATTTTGCATTTTGTCTAAGTGAGCCTAGCAGCATGCTTTGATATCTAACCAGACCATATCTATTCTGTTCTGTGCTGAACAATTTCTCCCATCATACTTTAAAATCAAGGAGGTGGGGGGTTGGAAAGATGGCTCAGCAGGTGCTGCAAAGCCTGGCAACCTGAATTTGATCCCCCCAAACTCATGTAAAGAACCAATTCCACAAAAGTTGTCCTCTGACTTCTGCATATGCATATGGTCATGCATGTCTCTCTCTGTTTCTCTCTCTCTCTCAATCTCTTTCTCTCTGCAATAATAATAAATTAAATTAAAAATAAAATAAAGGAGTATCTCAAGTTAATTGCTATGCCTTATCACCATGCTTCATATTGCCATTCTTTGAAGATTAGAAAATGCAAATTACACTGTGTTAAAAAATGGACATTGGGCTAGAGAGACGGCTTAGGGGTTAAGACTCTGCCTTAAAAGTAGAAGGTCCTGAGATCAGATCCCAGGTCCCACATAAAAACATCAGGCAGAAATAGCAATGGCCTGCACTTCTGGCTTTGGTGGGTAGAGCCTGGAAAATCCCAGAGTGAAGCAAAAAGGAGATAAAAGCAATCCAAAATGATTCCTGAAGTCACCTTTGATCCTTCACAGAGACACACAGTCCACTCTGATACACACACACACACACACACACACACACACAAATGAATGAGTAAGTTTAAAAAATATATTAAAAATGGACATTAAAGATTCATTCTTTCTCTAAAGGGATTCAGAACAGTATATTCAGGAAAACTCTAGCCAATTTACTTTATTTTTTTTTCATTTCATTTCTCCCAAGCATGATACATATTCCAAACAAATACAAAAGAAAACCTTCCATGAAGATAAAGTACAAAAACTTAAATGTAAGAAATGATCAGGTCATAAATTTTAATCAACAGCACTTTTTTCTTTTCTTCTTTTGTGTTTGTACACTGTGTGTGTGTGTGTGTGTGTGTGTGTGTGTGTGTGTGTGTGTTGTGCGTTTGTTCCAAAGGGCACTTAAGTGTGTGTGTGCCTTTGGAAGGAGATTTCCGGAATCATTCTGGAATGCTCTTCCTCCTTCTTGCTTTGCTCTGGAGTTTCCCAGACTCTGCCTTCCCGGGCCAGAATTTCAGACTATCCCATATTAGCCTGGCATATTTACCTGGGACAGGGATCCAAACTCAGGTACTTGTGCTTTTGAGGGAAACACTTTAACCCCTAAGTCATCTCCCTAGTTCCACTTTTCTCTTTCTTAGTGGCACATAAAATTTAAAGGCCAGGGTCTGGAGTTCACATGGGAGAAAGAGAACCGACTTTCAAAAGTTGTCTTCTGTGATACCTATATCAAACTATGACATCATGTAAAAATGTCCAACGGATATGGTTGCAGCCTGAAATTCCAGCCCTGGAAGGTAGAGCCTGGGAAATCCTAAAACAAAGCAATAAAGATGTAGAACAATCCAGATGGTTCCCTATGTCATTCTTGGGCTTCTACAAGCACACATACTCAAGTGCCTTCTGGTACACACACACACACACACACACACACACACGCACACGCACACGCACACGCACACACATGCACACGCTCACACCAAAAAGAAATATGGAGGTAAATACCAGAAGAAATACTTAATAGAATTGGAAGTAATAATCACAGGCAACATCATAACTATAGATTACTTTAGTAACTATAGATTACTTTAGTCTTATCTATAACCTTTTACTTTTTGTGACACATATGTAATTACTCAAATAATTAAACATGTACAAATGGGCAATAGATGGATATATTATAAACCTCATTTGAACCAGTTAGATACACTGTCAACCTGACAATTGAATCTGAGCTCTGGCACATTTGTGAAGGATCAGTTAAGGCAAGCACTAAGTAAGCCTGAAGGAGATTATCTAATTGATGTAGGAAGATCCAGCCGATAGTGGGTGGGGCCACTGGGCAGGTGGATAAGTTGGAAGAGAACTTCAGAACACTTTCAGACTTGCTTGGGAGAAGTGAAATGCTGGCAAGGAAGGTTTGCCCCTCTCTTAGCAATTCCTGTGGATAGGATATGGCCATTTCCTTTGGCTTCTAGTGTTGGTATTAACTTCCATGCCAAACTGAACTATGAACTGTAACCAGCATTGTAAACAGGAATAAAATCCTTTGTTTCCTTAAAAAAAAAAAAAAGTCGTCTTATGACCTCCACCTGTGTGCTGTTGCATGCAGCTCCTGACCTCTCTCTCCTCTCTCTCTCTCTCATAAATAATAAAAAGCACATTGTGTGCCTGATGACGTCTACAGCACAATGAATGATATAGCACCATAGCAGCAGTGAAAGAAAACTTCTGAATTCAAACCCAGACGCCAGGAGACGATGTCCACTGCAGAGACTCACTCAGTTTGCACTGCCTGCACCATCAATCAATTTTGAGAAGAAAATGGAATTTTCAAATTTCCCCCACTCCTCTGATGTCCCTGGGTATTGGAAGAATAAAATAATGTGCCAGATGCCAGCATGGCTCATTCCGACTGCACTCAGCATCTCTGTCACTGTTGGAGCCGGGCCAACTGACCTGCCGCATGACAGGAAGGAGAGGTGAGCAGCTCAGGGATCAAAGGCGGCCTGCAGCTCAGCCCAAGCCCCAGCGACATTCCTCACTGAAAAGATGCACCGGGGGATAGAGCGTCGGAAGAGTGAGAATACTGAAGTGTCTTTCTCAGTCCCTAAGGTCTCCTTTGGACCAAGAAGCATTGCAGAACAAGCATACATCACAGCACAGCGGATTACATCTCTCTATGTGCCCTCAGGATGTGTTGTACAAGAGTGTGTGAAGTTGATGATCGGGTATAAATCAGAGTTATTTCTGTTGACAAGAAATAAAGTTAGGCTATCAGACATACTCAGAGCCAATATCTGCTTTCATGCTTTTCAAAGTTATGAGGAAAAGATGTCTTCCATTATCGTAAGCGTGTGAGAGCTGAGACTGCACAGTCAGCTCCTCCCAGCTTCGCTGTTAGCCAAGGATGGAAACCATACTGTGAGAGTCTCAAGTAAAGTCTCCCAGGCTTCTTGGATCAGCTTGGCTGAAGACTCGCTTCTGCCCCTCCTTTACTCCTGGCTCAAGGAGGGAGACTTCTGTTTTCCCATCACACATTGCCCACCTCCTGTCCTAGGCTTCATTTCAGCAAAATTTGGGGAATTGGATTTTCCTTTGTGTGTCACTTTTTGGACTTCATTAGTATACAATATACACAAACAGGGAGACAGCAGATTTATAGATGATCAGCACACATATAGAGAAATTTCTAAATTCATGTGTGTGTGTATTTGCATGTGGGTGGATGTATGTGTGTGTGTGTGTGTGTGTGTGTGTGTGTGTGTGTGTGTACACAAGAAGAAACTTGAATGTGTACCTATAGATGCCAAAGGGTGACCCTGACAATCTCCTGGATTACGCGACCTTTTATTGTTTTGCTCTGGAGTTTCCCGATCTCTGTCTCCCAGGGCCCAAATTGCAAGTCGCTATCATATCCACCTGGCATTTTTTAATGTGGGATCTGGGGGTCCAAACTCAGGTCCTTTTGCTTGAGATGCAAAGGCTTGAACTCCTGAGCCATCCCCCAGTCCCTAGATCCACATTCTTAGGAGACTTTGTTAGTTCCTTTCATAAAACAAGTTTCCGCGTGCCTTCTCTCCAAGCGCCCCCACTGACTCTAGAGGTTCAGGAAGGTTCTCCATGCATGCCCCTCTGTGGCGCCCTCCACTGTTCCCAGACCCTCGGAATCCTGGCATAGACAGACACCCTCACCTAATTGCTTTCTGCAGCTTCGGGATGTGTCTGTCAACACTGCACTGTACCAGCCTCTCTAACTTTTCCAAAGTTATTTTTCTTGACGAGGACTCCTCCCTCTCGATGTGTTTGAAATTCTTGGGTCTCCCCTTTGGAGATCTGTCTAGATTCTGTGTCTAGCTTGGTCTTGCCCAAGGCAAACTCCAGCAGAGAACACTCATGGCAGCATATCTGCTTTCACAGGTGACCTTGGATAGAGGGGTATGAAGGGCGCCTGAAGTGACAGAACCCTGACAGGCTCAAGCACTGGAGTCATTTATGTTGTGTGTAACCTCCCCTGTAGAGCCAGAAGCTTGGCCTAAATTGTGGGACCTGAACCAAGAAATGCCATTTTATATATGTTCCCATTTTGTACTTGTTCAGTTATCCATGCCAAGAAACACCGGATAGACTGTCTGACCCAACTGTGACTCTAGCCACAAATAGTCGGCTCCAAATTAGAGAATATTTTACACTCTGGAGCCTCCACTAGCTGGGAGGACAGCCTTGAATGATAATGTGTAAAGATTATGAACCGAGCAGGTGGAACTGTCCAATCGGAAGCCAGCCACTAGCTGCTCGAGAAATTCCAAAGACCATAAGTAATGTAGGAGGTATCAGAAACTGCTGGTTTCTGATCGGAAACTGGTCGGAGCTGACCAATCTCCACTCGCCGACACTATTTTTGCTTCTATTTACTCAATCATTGTATCTGTTAGGTTAGAAGCCTGTACTTCCTAGAAGTAGTCACTATAAAAAAAAAAAAACAAAAACAAAAAACTGCTGAACAAAGACTCCGGGCTCTCCTTCCGGATCTGCTGTGTCAGTGACAGGGGAGATTCCAAGTGCGAGCTTGTTTTTCATAATAAAAGGCCCTCATGTGATTGCAGTGATGTCGATTCCATGGTGATCTCTTGGGATCTAGGAATCTGGGCACAACAAAATCTCTGGACTCCTTACTAGTAGAAGAATTCTGTAACTTAGGATTTATGTTGTAACAGTGACTCTTAACTATTGCTGTGAGAGAACACCCGAAGTCAAATAACTTAAGGGAGAAAAGGAAATTTATTCACCTTATGGTTCCAGAGGGGAGAAACAGGCTGTCACGGTAGAGGTGGCATGACTGGCTGGCCGAAGCTGGAGTTAGGCTAAGTCACTCTCATCCTAATGGCTGAAGGCTGGAGGATTCCTGGAGAGTCTCTCTTCTTCTAAGTCTCCTGTTCTATGGTTCCTTTTATCTAGTTCACTACTGGGAGGTTCCAATGAAATTTAGGGAGGTTCTAATGAGATCTAGAGCTGGTTTTTGTATTGTAAATGTATTGATCCAGATAATCTCTTCAGGTAGTTTCAGGTGATCTTAGTTAACGCCAAGTGTGTCAAGCTGACACCCAGGATTAACTATCATATACATGGACATTCTTATGGTAGATATTGGCTTTTCGTGTGTGTGTGTGTGTGTGTGTGTGTGTGTGTGTGTGTGTGTGTGTGTGTGCGCGTGTGTGTGTGTGTGTGTGTTCTGCATGTGGGTGGGTGTACCATGTGGGGAAGCACATGCAAGAGGGAACTTGAGTGTGTGTGCTTGTAGAGGTCCAAGGGTGGCATCAGGAATCACTCTGGATTCTTCTACTATATTGCTTCCATCTGGAGTCTCCCTGATTCTTCCTTCAAGGGCTGGAACTAGAGACTGGTGCCATATCTGCCCAACATTGTCACATGGGATCTGGAGATTTGAATTTGGGTCCTTCTGCTTTGTGAGGCAAAGCTTTAACTACTGATCCAGTCCCCATTTTTCTTTTAGTTTTAATGCAAAGGAATTACTCATTTTCCCCTAAAACATCTTCTCTTGGTTACTTCTATTTGATGGGGTGCTCTATGGAATTGTTCTGCTGCATGAAAAGTTCATGATCAAAGATGTTAAAATAAATTTTTTTCCATGTAGGACGCCTCAAGAGTCACTAATGTAGAATGACACACATCTGTTTGAACAAGTGCCTCTTGTTTGTTTTGATATGGCTGTGGTGTTACAGACTTAGCATTCCACAGAGGGCATCTTAGAGAATGGTGCCTCGGGGACGGGTACTTGAAAAAAATGCACTTTTCAAAAATCACAGGAGTTTATAGCAGAGGATAGTGATTTTTTCATAAGGATTTTTTTTAATTACAATAAGATTTGTTTTGGACTTGGCTCCTTTCCATGTCAATGTCAAGTCCTAACTTCAAAAAAAAAAAATTAATGACACACTTTTACTAGTCTGCAATACATGGTAGAGGAGGAGCCCTGGATGTCTATACCGACTTTAAATGTCCTTTTCCTTCAATCTCAAAGCATCTTCTTTCTCCTTCCTTTCTTGCTCTCCTCACAAATATACACAGACTCTTCCAGAATGTGATTTGAGCCCATATCATGGAGTCCAGTAGCCAAACTCCAAGGAATTCAAACCTCTATGTTTCACTGCCAGACACTATTCCAAAAGGTCACTGATCTTTGAAATCTGCCAGCCCCTAAATCCACCCGAGGGGGTCTAAGGAGTTAAGATGTTCCAGATGCGGATGGAGTAGCCTCTCCAATTTCTCCTGTCTCTGTTGCTCATTCACCGTGTGACCCCCATAGGTCACAAGATCTCTATGTGCTTTCAACTCCCCATTTATAAAATGTGGCCAATACATATGGATTCCTAGGGTACTTAAAGAACTTGAATCGAAGCACTACAAAGAACAAATTTTCTATGTTTCATGTTCTTGCCCTTGAACACTGCAGCCAGCAGAGTGCAGTGATTGGTGGGAAATTGCTGGAACTAGACAAGCTGAGTTCTCTTCGCTCTGGAAACCCTGCTCTCAATTAAATCTGCATGTTCACGATGGGTAACATCTTGTTTATAAAGACAGATATTTAATTAGAAGGCCCTCAAGATTGGCAGCGCTACTTCGAACATGTGTAACCAGACACCGGAAGCTTACAGAGCAAACCCTGTAAGCCTAAAGTACTATAAAAGTATAAAGTTTAACATAAAAAAAATGGGAGATCTTTAAATAACCGTTGTGTTCCACGTCCTTCACAGACAAGACTGCCACACAATGGGGCTATGTCACTGATGGCAGCAGGCTCTCCAGGAAGATAAAATAAACCGGCTTTATGGACTCGTGGAATTGATTTTTAATGAGATTCTGCTTGGCTGTAATGGCATCCTGAGAGGGCGATCCAGTTTCCATAGCCCCTGCGCCACAGTTACAAGGTGCGGAACAAGGCCTTGGTTAAACAATGCCTTGAGACATATGAAATCAAATACAGCCAGGATGTTCTCCACAAAGTATCTGTGAACATGCGCGTGTGCACGCACGCACACGTACACACATGCATGCACCCCACATGTTTTCCCTCCAAATGCTTTTCCTACACAATCCCTGCTTGTGTATTCTAAGTTTCAGATCACTAAATAAACTAAGTTAAACACATTTTTCATTCCTCTACCAGAGCATAATGACCTATAAATTAGTAGATGGATTTGGATGAATCTTTTGTATGCCAAGAACCTGGGTTCCCTGCTGACTTTTATGTTGCATGTCAGTATCTACAGTCATGGGCAGACGGGTAGAGATACGGCTAAAGGAATCATAGATCGGAGAAGGTAAGTAGCCTCTTTTGAAAAGCCTCAACTTTGAATCTTGTCTCTGATCTTTCCTAATTATCTATCCCTGGACATGTTAATTAAATTCTTGACTTTACCTCATAAATGTGGATAATATTTATTTCACAGGTTTTTAGTAAACATCAGGCAATTTAAAGGCACATGGTCATTTGCAAGAATTACTAATATAATGTTGATGAAAACAGGAGAGTCCCAAAAATTGCAACAAGCATCTTAAAAAATAAAATAGAGGTAAGTAACACTGAATTAGTCTATACTTAGGAGTTCATGTGGCACTGATACAATTGCAAGTAAAGTTGTAGATATAGTTCAGTGGTAGAGCACATGTCTAACCTGAGCAAAGTCCTGAGTTCAATCCCAATCTTGGGTGTGTGTGTGGGTGTGTGGGTGTGTGTGTGTATCACAAATATAGGGTTCATGGAGGAAGGAGAGAGAATGGGAGAGAGAATATAAAAAAAGAGATAAAAAAATTATAACCAAAATGTCTGATTTGATAGGCTTATGGATGCACATCATGAATTAAATTAACCATTTAAGTCATCTAGCTGTTCATGGGCCAGTGGTAAAAACATGTCATGAACCAAGGGACGTGATTAATCTAACTTTGTGTACTGGGAGAGTATGTAAAGTGATTAACACAGTACTTGGCCTTTAATAAGAATTCAGAAACTTTCAGGTAGCTGGCTATATATCAACATATATCCACATATTGTTTCTTTCTCCATTATCTTAAATGCTCCAGTATTTTCAGTTTCTGGCTACTTCCCCTATTTCCTGATTTCTTCTTCTCTCTTTTTTTTCCTGTTCCATTACCTGCATTTCATAAATAAATTTATGCACCATACCATAAACATATCCCAGGCACTCAGTTTAATGTAGTTTGTGAATTTTTTCATAGATATGACTGTCATTCCACATAAGAGTCAGGGTATTGTGTGTGTGTGTGTGTGTGTGTGTGTGTGTGTGTGTGTGTGTGTGTGTTCATGTGTGTGTGAATGCATGGGGATCTCTGGCATGACTGTGGCTCGCTGATTAACGAGACTGGCTGGCCAATAAGCCTCACAGAGCTTCCTGTCTCTATCTTACCAGCACCAGGGTAACAGATTTTAAACCATCATGCCCAACTTTGGGCACTGGGATTGAATTTAGGTCCTCACATTTTTGCTGCAAGTACTTTACTTACAGAGCTGTCTCCTCAGTTCTAGATATATTTCTAGCACCATCAAAAATTCTTTTCCCATGTTCTAGAGGCAACCTCTTTCAGACTTTAGACTAGTTTTCTGCATTCCTAGGCTCCATATAAATGAGCCATAGTGCATTCTTTTAATTCAGTTTCTTTTGATGAACATGTTTTGGGGATTCCACCAATTGTTACATACCAGCAGTTTATTCTTTTCTATTGCTCAGTAGTAGTATATAGGAATATACTACTGATTATCCTTCCTTTCTCCTATAGATGTGAACAATCTGATTGCTTTCAGTGTGGAACCATTTTGAGCAATCTATTGAAAATATTCTAGTGTGATCATCTTGTGGACACATCTTTTGATTTCTCTTGAGCAATATCTAGGATATCAGCTGCCAGTTTTCCTAAGTGGTTGAATCATTCCAAATCATCCATTCTGTAGCATCTAACTCCAGTTAAGAAATCCACATGCTCTATTCTGTAACATCTAACTGTAGTTAAGAAATCATTACAAAATCAAAAGGAATCTAGGTCCATGTTCTCATAAAAGTAAACACAGTTATTTGGTGTTGGAAAGCAGAAACCACAGCAAAGATCCATTGGGTTGGGCCCTTATTTCTACCCACTCTAAAAAGATCCTGAGGCTAGGCAGAAATATAAAATTTCAAACGGCGTGGATGCAAATGGCAGCAGATGAATTCAGACCGGTCTGATGTAGAACATCCAAAACCAGAGATGCAAGGAAGCCTTGCTCCTCGGATTCAGATCACAACATGAATCACTGCAAAGAAGCGTGTGGGGTGGAGTGAGTCTAAATCATATGCTCGCTGGCTTGGTGCACGCCCCTTTCTGCTCCTGGGATCAACAGCCAGATGGGATCATCATTTTGGGGTTTGCTTGGTGGGGGGTGTGGTAGGGGCATTAAGTGTCTCTCATCGGCTGGCTGGTTTGGTTGTAAAGACAGTCACCTGCCCTCTCTCCAAAGAGCTGACATCTGTTTTTCATACTGGCTCAGCCACCCATAGTGCTTCAGCCAGCCCTTACTGCAGGCCAGGCTACTACTTTATTGATTTTTTTTTCCCTGCCCTTTAAAAAAAGATGAAAGTTCCTAAAAGCTTTTTGTATGCAAGTGCGTGCGTGTGTTTGCATGCACCGAGGTGTTGGTGACAGCAGCGCCTGCAGTCCACCCTCCAGCTAGCAGTGGGCTGAGCCGTCCTGGGTCATGACTGGGCTTCATATGTTTGGAACTGATTCCTGAAAGGCTGCGTATCCTCCCAACAGCACTAGAATTGGCAGAAGCACAACACTAGCACCCTGTAACAACAGCCTAAAGAGGAGTTGAGACCTCATTAACTCCTTCAACACCCTGTGGTTTGTGATTAGAATGAAATACTTAGAGGTATTGCCTCTTGCCTTATTACCAGAAATGGATTAGGTACAGTCAGAACATTTGTTCACACTGACTTATAATTAGTTTTGAAGATCAGTGGATTAAATGTTTTATGCTTTTACTTATCCCCCTTTTTTTGGGATAGGGTCTTATTATGTAACCAGGTTGGCCTTGAACTCAACCCTCCTGTCTTAGTCTCTCAAATTGTAGGCTTTGTCGCGGTTACTCTTTCTGCTGCTGTGAGACAACACTTACACAAATTTTAGGGAGAAAGGAAGGTTTATTTGGCTTACTGTTCCAGACAGGAGATGCTGTCCATTATGGAAGAGGCATGGCAGGCTGGCAGAAGTCATGGTTTAAGTCACTGCAGACATCATGGAGGCTAAGAGAGCTAACTGTAAACTACAAGAGCAGATTCCTAGAGCAAACAAGGCGAGGCTAAGCAACCTCAACCCCCTACCCCCACATGCCTTCCTCAAGCAAGGCTGCACCTCCCAAAGGTGCCATGACCTTCCCAAACATTGACAACTAAGGATTCAAACACTTGAGACTGTGGGGGACAACTCATATTCAAACCATTACAGGATTACAGGTGTGTGCTACGATGCCTGGTTCAACTCAGTCTTTTAAGTGACAACATTTTCATTTAATCATTGCCTTCGTTTTTTTATACATTGTGCAGATTAACTGAGTTCATTGCATTACTGAAATCACACCAACTAAAAATGTAATGGCTAGGGAATTCCACTATGAGAATTCACAGGTGTGCTCTTATTTAGATGAACCTGGGATAGTTCAGTGATGTGCCAGCCTTTCTGATAGGTCTTTACTAAAAGCTTAATAGATAGATGAATTTGCGCTGAGATTCTATGGTCTTTCTTCTGCAAGTTGTTCATCTTGCCTCCAAAATAGACTCTGTTTTACACACAACAAATAAAAGATGCTGCCCTTGTTCCTTAATGCCTTCTTAAAAGAAGTGCTTCTGGACAATGCAATTATGTTATGTACTGAACTTTAAAATGCAGACAACATTCTACCATCACAGAGAAGTGAAAATAAGCTTAATTTTAGAATAAAATATTAGCTGCTGATGAAGCAATGTTCCCACCATCCGTTGTACCACGTAGACACTCAAACTCCTTTTTCAATGTGAGACATTTGCATTAAGCCAAAGCTGCTGATTGAGTGTGTCTGCTTTTGGGACAGTGATTCTTATTGGATTTCTTGGTTCCATGTTAGTAGTCTCATCTGTAATAGAATAATCATTTAATCTTTCATATATATTGATGATTATAAATTTAGCAAACAAATGGGAAATGGCCCAGTGATGAACAGATATATATATATATATATTCAGTTGGTAGCCTGGATTTAAAAGCATTATCTTAGCTTTTAAGAAATCTAAATGTCCCTGGAAAGATGGCTCAGGGGTTAAGCTTCTGCTTCAGAAACAGAAAGATCTGAGTTCAGATCCCTGGTCCCATAGCACAGCAATAAGGATGTAAAACAATCCAGGATGGGTCTGAAAGCTACCCTTGGGCTTCCACAGGCACACACAGTGCCCTCTGATACACACACACACACACACACACACACACACACACACACACACGATAAAGGAAAAAGAAATCCATGTGGGGGAAGTGCCTTGTTATAAAATAAGGGTCAAGTGGATAGCTGACATTTATTTGAAAAGTCAGACTGACCAGAAGCTCTAGGTTAAGTGTGCTCACAGGATCCTCTAAATAGTTCCTTCCACACCATCAGCAGAGATGATGGTTGAAAATGTCACTCCAAGGTTTGCCTAGTCAGACTACATCACATGTCCTTTGATCTGAGCTGAGATCCGGAGTTTCCATTTAATAAGAACTCCAGGTAATGCTGAAACATAGTTTCATTTGCAAATTGTCCCTTCCACTCTAACTCTTAAGGTTGCCTCTTCTGCAAAGCTCTTGATTTATGTGGTATCATTAGCTAGTCAATGTGAATGAAGATCTTCCATAAACACCCTGAAAGTGCTTTTGATAACTCCAAATTGGGCCGGTGAATGTCAGCAGAGAACCCCTCGGTGGCAGCTGCAAACAATTGTCACTCAGCTGTACTTAGCATCAGAAGAAGGCCACTTCAGATGGGCCCATCACATTGTCTCATTGTTGGGGTACTTAGTCATTTGTTACAATAAAAATTAAGTTGCAGGAAAGGAACACTATGACAGGATAATGGACTCCCACTCAAAAGAAGGCAGCCTGCCTCCAATTCATCACCCCATTTATAGTGCATTAGAAGACATTACAGCGGCAACATCATTCCTTTGGGGCAGGAAGAAAAGCCAGATTGAGGCAGAAAGGGGAATTTACTTCAAGAACTTGGCAAAAGAGAAATAAAAATAGAATCCAGGGGTGGTTTAAATGGCCATGCTCAGCAAAGGATGACAAAAGGACTAACAACCTCTCTGACATTCAGGCCTGATTTAAAAACAAAACAAAACCAAAAAAACAAAACAAAAACCATCTCACCTTTGTCACGTGAGTTCAGATGAAATGGTTGGTTGAGCAATGGCAGAAAGGTAAGGAGAAAACAGGCAAAAGTTAGACGATTTAAAGTGATTAAAACCTGCAAAATGCTTTAAAAATATGAAGTCCTGGAGGGAGGCACAATACTAATATTTGCCTAAAGGATGAGGCCAAAGATATCTATATTGTCTGGGTATTTTAATTGGGGGATTGAAGCATCATTATAAAATCAGAAGGAATCCATGTTCTCATAAAAGTAAAAACAGTTATTTGATGTTGGAAAGCAGTGTTTCTTGAAACATAGGAGCTGAAGGAATGTAGCCCTGGGTAGTATGTCCGCCAAGTTAGCCTGGGAACTTAATAACTTTATAGTATTTTTATTATTATACCCTGTGCTACATTAAGCCGGGGGAAAAAACGAAGGGCCCCAGGCCACCTGGAATAATGACAGCAATATCTTAATTTTGTGATTTTTTAAGGTAACATTTTTCCTCTAAATTCTACTCTTATATTAAAATAATATAATTTCATAGACAGCAGATAATTGGGGTGGGGGGGGTCCAGCATTCCCCTTAATAAAGTCTTTAATTCAGTTCAGGGTCTATTTCAACAAAACCTGTGTGGTCTTGTTTTCTTTCTCTGTCAATCTGTGTTATTTCCAGGGTGAAAGGTAATTTTGACCATAAACATGGTTTCCATCACACAATTCTAATTTTAACCTATTTGTCTCCTTTTGATTTACATTAGGTAGAGAGCAAATTAACTATTGTGAGCTTTTATTGAAAATTAATTAGGTGGCTAAAGTGCCCATAGCAGAGTCTCTGCCAGGACTTGATTCTCTCTGGGTCGCCAGCCTTCTCCAGTTAAAACACCTAGCAACTTAAAAAAAAATCCATAAAACGAATGATATAATTAGTTCCAGAGTGGAACTTAATCCCTTTGAAATCAGATGCTGTCTTCTAGTACAGAAGGGCCATGCCATGGTATAGCCAGCATTTTAGGGCATCAGGGAGTTTTCCCAGGGGTAAAGAGGCACTCATTCTGATCAAATCACCTCACATGGCTTACAAAGGTGTCCTTGTGGTACTAAATATAGTCACGTCAACCGTCCAAGTTCTAAGTCAAGGCAAGGAGACAGGGAAATGCAATACGGATTCTAAAAAAAAAAAAAAAAAATGTTAAGTTACAGGTCGCAGAGGTGGCTCAGTGGCTGAAAGCCTCTGTCTTCTATAAGCATAAGGACTTGAGTTCAGGTCCCCAGATCCCACATAAAAATGCCAGGTGGATTTGGCCTTGGCCCGTATGTCTGATCTTGGAAGGTAGAGTCTGGGAAAACTCAGAGCAAAGCAATAAGGAGGTAGAGCCAGCCAAGATGGTTCTCTATATCACCCTTGGACCTCCACAGATACATAATACATACACTCAAGTGCCCTATTGTACATATGCCAGCACATACATATATTCTCACTCATATGTTAAATGAACACACACACACACACACACACACACACACACACACACACACGCTCACGTGCACGCGCTCCCAAGCATGCAATACACACAAACATGAAGAAAAAAAGTTCAGTTACCTTATCTGGGTTGAAAAAAGTTAAGCTACCTAGGTTGGTAGATATGTGTGTTTGTGTATAAAAGAGAAAGAGAGAGAACTTATAGTTTTGCAAATCCAGGATATAAATGTGATTTATTATAAATAGTTCCACAACATTGAAATGAGTTTTTATTTTCTATGTATGCTGCTTCAAAGAAGAGCTCTGTGGGCTCATAAAAATGCAGAGAACAAATAGGGGCCTCTAAGTCCAATTTATATGCCATGCCCACTGTGCACCGAGACACATATAATCTGTAAAATGTCAGCTTCAAAGTTCCACCGAGATCGGTGTTAACCCCGACCTCTGACCCCACTGCCTCTAGCGGGGCCCGCATGCTTTCTTTACCAGCTGTTTTAGATAAATGTGTTCCATTTTTAAGAGATTGTCTCAGTGTTTTTTATATGAATTGTGGTAATATTATTAACTCTCACTGGAGAAACCACCTTTTCTAAGAGGGCTTTACAGAAGAGCCAATCATTTAATGCCCCATGCAGAGAGCAGTGGATTAATAAATATGTCATTGCACTGAAAATATTTAAACAACACTAGGAGAACAGAGGAAGGCCCACAACAGAAAGGAAAGCATGTAAGTAGTGTTTCCTGTCAAAATACACAGAGGAAGCACTTTATTTGGACCGTTCTCTCCATAAAGAGACATGGTCGGCCAAAATAAACAGAGTGAAGGAATCTGGTTTGTCCCACTTTGGAGATTGGAAATCATCGGCTCCACCAAAGTTACGAGTCTCAAACAAGGTTTTCTCTCTCAAGATTGCTAAGTGATGCCATTGACAGAAGCAAACGGATAAAGTCAGTAGATCAATATTGTGCCGCTAAGTGGTATATACGGCTTCTTGCATGGTCGAGTGGAATGATTCCCTTACAAGGATCGAAAAATAGAAAATCAAGAACAGCGTATCCGAAACGGTAGCGCCAACAACTCCTGCCACAAAGATATAAACCTTGGTTGCAGTCAGAGTCTGGAGAAGTTTTACCTCTCAAGAGAACAACATAAATCCTGAATTCAGCTTCTTGAGAGCTTTCTGGATAGAAGATAGTCCTGGGCTGGAGTGAATTTAAAGATATAGAAAACACATGATCTCTAGTAACCCAAAGAACTGACTTTGGCAATCAAAAAAAAAATCAGTCAGAAGTCACATGGATGAGCTCCACCCTCGGGAACAAGAAGACTTGGATGGAACTGAGATGCGGGTAGGATGTGGACCAAGTCTGGAAGCATCTGCTGAGGGAAGGGGTGCTTCAAAACCAGCTAGCTCCAAGAGGTTCAGGTCAGATAGGGGAAGTGGAGGACTGTTCCATTTGCCAAGGGAGGTCATGGCAGGAAGCAAGGGAAGGAGGAGCCCCCAAATAAACAGAGAATGCCTTTTGTAAGATGCCTCCAGGAGTGACTGGAAGCCAGCTTCCATGCACAGAAATTCTGGCTGGGTCCCCACTTTTTTGAATCATGGAACTGGGCTTTAGCAAGATGGTCGGAACTTAAAAGGATGACTGACACAAAGCTTGAGAGAACCCTGAAATTATTACAAGCCCTTCAGATCCACACTCAATTGAAATAAGACCCCGGAATCTCACAATCAAACTTGAGGCACTAGAGACTGTGGAATTCTTTCATGTACAGAGAATAACATCATTTAAGCTCGGATAAGCCACAATTAGTGCCTTTTTAAAAAAACATTAAAAAGTTCCTCCAAAAATATAAGGCTATCATTAGAGAAATCATTTTGGAAGGGGGAGTACGTTCACTCTACGATATCATATTGTTAGAAAATCCAGCACTCTACAGGGTGTCACCCAAACATTCTAAGTCTAGACCAGGTGAGAAGACTGTTTTGAAACTGATCCTGCAGAATTGTCCCTTTTAAGTGGCTGCTTTCATGAACCGGGCAGTATTTATATATTATTATAGAGATAATACCCTTACTCACCTCATCAGGCTGTTTTGAGAATTAATTAATGTTTGCCAAGTACTTTGAGCTCTATAGATGAAAGCTAAGGTAAGAATTCTAAGTGTTATTATTATTTTTATCTGTATTTGAACTTGCCTCTTATGTGACGATCTTTTTTTTTCCCCTAAAGATAATCATCTCTTCTTTGGGGAGAAAAGGTAAAAATGGCCTCATCCACAAATACTCTCATAAGGGCAGGTGTGATAATTAGGATTTGGCCTAAAGAATAGATTGAACAGAGCCCTCACTTCAAAAGAATGTACCTCCAGTTCTTGAGACCTCTCTCCTGGGAGTGCTGAGAGTGTCAAATTCAATCTGTAATCCCCGCTGAGGAATGGCCAAATGTAAAGGCCAAGACCAGCTGGGTCTTTATGTGGCGTATAAATAACAACCCCCAACTCTGTCAATTAGCCTCTCTGCTGCTAGGTTTAAGTGAAGTCCTGCAACCTGCTTCCTGGAGAGAAAGATATTTCCTTAATCCTTCAATGAGGCTCAAGGGCTATGCCGGGAAATGGTTTGGCTAAGCTGGTTGGCTGAGTTGGTTTGAGGGGAATGGAGTTTGCAGTGTTCTACGGCAATCCTGGAGAATGAATGGAAGACAGGCCACTGTAGATCTCATTGGGCCAATGGTAGATTTGGACAGTGTGAGACTGGAGGGAAGACTAGCAGTGCAAATCTCAAGTCTAAAGGCACCTAGGGAGAGGAATCATCATTTAAAGAACTTGTTGCGTACGCGTTAAGGACTGGAATTTAGATACCTAGATCCCACATACATGTATTCTCAGCCAGAAGGGCGTGGCAACACATCCTTGACTCTAGCCTTGGAAGGCAGAGACTGGGAATCACTAGAGCAAGCTGGCAAGTCAGACTAGCCCTATGGATAAGCTCTGAGTTTGACTGAGAGACCCAGCACTCACATGTCACTCACATGCATGTGAACATGGATATACATACCTGCACACCATAATACATACATATGAAAATAAAAGAATCTGAAAAATCAGAACTCTCCTTCCTTAACCCACAGATCCTGTTCTCTTTCATAGGCAGAGATGTTGACTTCTGTCACTATCTGTGGATTTGCATTCATATCTGTATCGGTCAGCATTACATCACTACAGCAAACTGCCTGACACCGGATGCTTATGAAAAAAATTTTGAAGAACCAGCATCCAAACAGCACGGGCTCTATGCCAAAAACCACTCCCTGCCCACAGCATCACATCACATCATACACACAGTAATGGTGGGGGCGAGTGACACCATCTTGAATCAAGACCAAGAAAGATAGAAGGATAAGTCTCCTTTCTTTTAAAACAACCCTCTTGCAAGAACCCAAGTGGCCACTGAAGAACTCATATCCCCGATGACCTGAGGATCTTCCACTAGGCCCTACCTCTTAAAGGTCCCACCACCTCCAAGCATCTCATTGCACACAGTGGATTCATGAGGGATGCTCAAATCGTAGCAGCATCCCTCCTGGTACCTGCTGGGTGACAGTGTAGAGCTGGACAAGGAGCAATGAAGGAGGAACCAGGATGTAGCCTACCTACATGTTTCCTCCTCTAGAACCAAAGTCCCTCAACACAACATGCTGCCAATTCATCTGTAGTTTCTGACCTTGTCCTTTGGTAGGGATTCATATTGCCAAAGAAATCTTAAAAGAGCTTGCTTTATTCTTTCCAAAGTGAAGGCTAGTAGGCCATTAATGACTTCCCTTTTCTAAATCACACAAGCATCGCTAATCTTTCAGTATGCTTTATAAAAACACGGTAAATTAAGCTTTGAAAGTCATGAATTCTTCCCCCTCCCCTCAGGAAAATGTGAATTACTTACTTTCCAGATAATTTTGAACATTTTTCAATGGACTTCTCAAAGTATTCACTGTTCTCACATCCCAAATTAAGAACCAAGGATTCAGAAAACATCTAAATTCCTCCACAGTCAAGGAGAAAAGTTTGGCAGAAGACATGTCAAGTTTCTTTTGGTTACAGACCCTGCCCCTCCTGCAGCACGTCCTGCGTCTCCCAAAGAGCTGTGAGAACTCAGCCCCTCGCCAATGATTTCAAGTGTATGGAAAGCATGCACCACCTGCACAGGGATAACTTGGAGTTTCGAGGGAGCCGTAAGGTAAGAAAGAAATTGTTCTGCTAATTGACAGTCTCTGCTAGTCTGCCATTCTGAAGAACATGCGAAACTGAGGGCATTGGCGGAAGGACTTCTCAGGTAAAGGCGCTGTGCAAGCCAGCTGACCTGAGTCAATTCCTATAACCCCCACAGAGGCGGATGGAGAGAACCAAACTCCATAAGGTTGTCCCTTGGCCTCCACATGCACCCTATGGCAAGTGAGTGCGCACACTCACACACGTAATAATAATAATAATAATAATAATAATAACAAGGGTTTTTTTTTAAATCACTGAGATACCAATAGGTTGTAGAAATGGCACAAACTTGGTAAGTTTTGTTTCTAGAAAGCCAATAAAAGATCCGTCCTATGGACTTAATTCTAAAAGAGACATGTAGAAACAGAAACAAACGCATTTTCCTCCAGAAGCACATTGCTGCTTTTTCTGTTAGTCCAGGGCGATGTGAGTGCTCCCCACATTCATCCAGCAGAGGCCGCTCTTGCCCACTAGACGCCTCAAAGGCTCCCTGGCCTGTGTATATTCTGTACCAGAAGCCCTAAGCCATGTCGATGCAGAGTAAAGAAATACAGGTGACGACATTGGGTCTTGGGAGACAAAGGAAAAAAGGAATCTGTGGTTTGGGAGGTGAGGTTACAATGTGGAGGCGATAGATACTTTCATAATGTGTCTGTGTATGAACGGTAGGTTTCCATCTGGCTAAACTGGCCAGTTCCTATTGCAAAATGATGAGCTTCACTCCACTTGCCTTATCAAACCTGCGCCATCTGTGTCTCTTTTCGGGGTGTCACTATTAGCAGAGCCAGTAGGGACAGAGAAGTCAAGCTGTGTGTGTTGCCACCTGTGCATGAGGCTGCTCTGTCCGAGGGCTCTAAGCGTGTCGGAGTGATGGAGATCAAACCTTGTGTGTCGCTAAAGATCTTCTGACCTCATATGAGAGGTGAACACCAATGGTATGAGCTTCCTTCTTCAGAATCTCCAGTGAGGGGGGTATTCAGTGAACTGTGGGAACCAGGTTCCCAGTCTGTGTGTATGTGACAGGGTGCTGGTGCAAGACCTGGCCTGCCCTCCTCCCCACAGAAGATGGTCATTTTCTAAGAAGGAAACTGGTTACATGCTGATATGACACTGTGGAGGTGTGAGTTCAACTGCAGAGGAAGGGGATCCTTTGACGATGACTACGTTAACGAAGACACATGAAAAGGGAAGCACGCCCTTCTGAACGTTACGTCCATCCGTGGCTGGATGGTAACTTTTAAGTCAGATATTGAGAAGACCTTGACTGGAGATGTGCTCTAGCTCAGCAGCTGAGCCTTGCTTGGCATGTCCAGGCCCTGGGCTGAATCCCCATCATGGGAAAAATAAGACATACCTTTACTTTATTCTCTGGACTTTTTTTCTTTTCTTTTTTTCCATCTTCATGTGCATGTGGCTGGTTACAAACCCTGCCTCTCTCTCTCTCTCTCTCTCTCTCTCTCTCTCTCTCTCTCTCTCTCTCTCTCTCTCTCTGTGTGCATGTATTCACATGTGTGATTGTGGGTGCATGCAGATATGCGTCCATGTGTGAGCCAACCCAACGATAATGTTGGGAAACATCTTCCATTCTCTTCCATGTTATTCTTTTGAGACAGGGTCTCTAAGCAGGTCTCTGATAGGGCTAGTCTGGCTAGCTGGCTTGCTCTGGGATTTCTAGTCTCTGCCTTTAGATGCCGGAATTATAGGTGGGCCACCTTGTCCACCTGACATTTACATGGGTTCCGGAGATGAGAACTTGTACAGCAAACACTTTAATCACTAGACTATCTCCCAGCTTCTTATATACTAGACTTTTTAAAATAAAAAACTTTATTTTTCAGAACTGTTTTGCAGAATAGCAAAACTAAGAAACATGGGGAATGCCCGTATATTTCCTGTCACCCCACAGAGTTCTGTATGTTACAACCACAAGCTCACATAATTATCCGTCAAACTCCTAGCTTGTGTCAGGGTTCACTCTTGGTGCTGTGCAATTTATGATTTAGACAGATGTGCAACGCCACCTAGGTTGCATTGAGGTGGACCTCAGCCTCCTCCAATGTTCAATGACAACTGCCAGGGGAGACACAGCTGTCCAGGGGTCTGCAGTCTTTGCCAAAGCTTTTTCGGCTGGGGACATGTATATGGATAGGTGGTCTTACAAATGGTTTGTACAGAATTAGACCAGACCATGTACAGTATCACATGCTTCTTGTAATGCTGTCAGTCATTCATTGTCCATTTATGTGGACCCATTGGTTAGATGAATTTCAACATCACTTTATAGAAAACAGCACTGTGTTGCATTGATAGTGGTGGTGACAGGTTTTTGTTGTTGTTGTTGTTGTTGTTTTGGTTCTCAAGAGCAAAACCATGGCCTTGGACAGGCTAATCAAGTGCTATACCCTTAAGGTGCCCCCAGGTCTGACAATGATTTTGATTATCAACACAGAATACTAGACAGAGGGATGGGATTCCTAATGCATGTTCTTATTGCTTTTAATCAAAGTGTTGTCCTCATTTGATCTCTGCTGTTGGTATTGGGTAATTCAGAATGATAGTGGGGGCTGCTGGCTAAAAAGTGCCAACCCTTAATTTTTCCCTTGCAGGTTGGGTAGTGACAATCAATATCCTGGCTTTCTTTATGTTCCTTTGGTTTTCCGTCATTAAGATCTCTGTGTGTGTGTGTCTCTCTCTCTCCTCTCTCTCCAATCTTTTTTTAATTTGCAGCAAATAGTTTTCTAAAGAGCAAATCAGATGAATTTGATAGTTGATATAACATATTGAATGTAGAAATGCATGGTTTCTAGTGAGCCCGGGTGAGTGAGCTCCAGCTGATGGGTAAGTGTACCATAGCTATGGTCCAACCACCACAGAGGAGTACAAAGAACAGAGAGGAATAAGGCAGATATAAGATGATGATGTGTGGTAAAAATGATGTTGTTAGAAGAAAAGTCAAGTTGCTGTGACTCATGTCATTAGCATACTCACTAAGAAACATGCCTACCATTGAACCACACAGGGTAAGCCTACAGCAGCTGCATGGCTGTGCAAATATACAGAATGATTGTATTTCCACTAAGCAAATGAGCTAGTCAGTATTTGGACACCATCTTAATATTATAGAAAACTGGGACTGGAGAGATGGCTCAGGGTTTAAGCATTTGCCTTGCGAATAAAAGGACCTGAGCTCAGATCCCAGATCCCATGTAAAAATGCCGGGTGGAAATGGTGCTGGCCAGCCCTTTTTTGACCTTAGAAGGTGGAGTCTGGGAAACCCCAGAACAAAGCAATAAGAAGGTAGGGCAATGCAGGATGACCCTGAAGTCAACCATGGGCTTCCACAGACATACACAGTACCCTCTGATACACACATACACACACACACACACCCCACACACTTACACATACCCATACGTATATACACCATCATCCCTACATCAAAATAAAATTAAAAAAAAAAGAAAATGGGAAGGCATGATGACTTCAACAAAAGAATTATAGAAAATTAATGCCCATGGGACAGTGAAACCAACCTATTAATGCTGGTAGAGCATTGTCTCCTCCCCTGGGGGGCTTTTAAAGCCTCCACAAGCCAGCATTCTGGGGCTGATTTTTCCTATCCAATGCCTATCAGTCTTTCCACCACGCATCCTTTAATCAACAGTTTTCAAAATTTTGTGGCTTTTCATTTAAATGGATCCTTAAGGGTTTGAGACATGCATAAAATATACAAAGGCACCAAGTAACAGTTGTTAAATACCAATGTAGTTTGTGTTTCTACAGAGTTAAGGGAAAGAAATCTAATGTCCTAAGAGACTGCTCTGGGGATTTATTTGTGCCATGTCATCATTCATTTTGGTTCATCAAATATTTTCAAATGCAAACTCTCACCAAATTCTGTACTAAGGGGCTCATTTAGCAAACAGGACATAGTTCCTGCCTCTACAGGGTTCCCAGTACAGTACGGGGAAGAGGCCCTACAATGAAAAGTGGGGGGCCATGTAATAAAGGCATTCTCTTTCACATGCAAACATGCAGAAGGCATTGAGTGTCCTTGCAACATGCAGTCCTTTTCCTGCTATTCCTAAGGCGAATGCGAGCATGTCACTAGTGTGTTCTATGCTCTTCCATGTTGAGAGGATAGACTCATGTCATGAGCATCAGGTCTCCTTTGCAGAAGTTCTTCCTCTTACCTCTGAGGATCTCTCAGACCAGATGTTACCAATTTTGGGGTGTGACTTTGGAAGCTCTACTCATGATACTGAGAACTCTTTAGTGTCATGATTAGCAATCAGCTGTCTGTTCTCACAACCCTTAATCTGTGTTTCGTGTTTATTAGGCTTAGGTGAGTGAATCTAAGATAGTCTTTCATATTTATTAGTTGACTGAAAACATGGTGTCAGAGTCTATGCTTGTTCTTTCGTGGTTTCTTAGACGCACCTTCTGCCTTCCTGTAGCCTATTCCTTATCCAGACATCTGGGTGCTGCAGGCTGAACTACGGGACTCCTTTGCTGAATTTTCTACCCAATTTCTTGTAAGGATCCCTTCAGCATGGCTATGGAAACAGACCCTAGTAGTCCTGAACCCACACCCAGCCCTCATGGTATCTTAAAACAGGTCTGTACCTCACTAAGCAGCTCACTTATTCATGTAATTCTGAGTTAACTCTTGGATGGTTCCCTGTTGATCCTGCCTTGCACCATGTAGGAAGAGAACACGGAGCTCCCGAGCGTGAGAGTCAAGAAAAGAAGATATGAAGAGAGAAGGTTTCTTTCCCACCTGGCCTATGGCTGGCTGGCTGGCTGCCCATCTGCCCAGGCTCCTTCTTGGCCCCAGGCTTCTATGATTTGAGAGAAAACCGCCCTCATGGATCTGGTTTGATTTATGTTTTAAAAAAGTCCAAAACGATCCGCAAGCTCCAATCTGCACCAATCACAACCGCTCTGCTGATAGGTATTTCGTACCTGGGGGTGTAACTCACACTCATCACATGCAGGGAAGGTAAACCGATGTCCTCTTACATGGGGTGCGCAGCAAAGTCTTCAAGGGTTAAGAGCCCCGGCCCGCTGTGCCTCAGGTACAGTGGGTTCGCCAGAGCTATTCTTCTGTGCTTTAACAATCAAGCTGCTGGTGGTCTGCTGGCTACGGCCTGCTACACATTCCTTGGTTTTATTAGGATAACCATAAGACCCACCCTGATGTCAGGGGCAGGTTTTATAGAACACTCACGAGTTTCTTCTTGTTGTATTTGGGGGTATATAAAGTGTGAAGTGTAATAGGGAACAGGCTGGAAGACCAGTGAGGGCCGACCCAAGTCCCACTTCCTGACGTGAATATTTAATAACTGCTCATTACAAGCAAAGGTTGACTACCAGATGCCTGTTTCTGTGGCTCCAGAGCCCACTAAACTCCAGAGTGACGCCAGGAGCTGGGGGCGTGTGGGAGGGTCATAGTTACCTCCGCCTTCACACACCTTGGAGGTCAGAACATGTCCAGATGACTTTGGAGCCCTGGTGGAAGCATTTGCTGGAAACATCTGTCTGTTACCCACAGCCAAGTGACTCCCCATATCTTCATTTCTCAAGATGATCCAGCACAGGGGGTTTGAAATTAAAAAAAAAAAAAAAGTAAAGCAAACACAACAATGGGACAACGATACTAACTTTGCGTGGGCATGCTCATATTCCCCACGCACCCTTAGGTCATCACCTAAGCCTCAACCACAGTTAATCAGCCTGAGGCTGGCCCAGCTTTGTGCTGTGGAGCCAGAAACCCCTCCTCCCCCCAACCTGTCGGGCTCTAGGCAATGGTTCGTGCATCTGTATTTTGAATGAATGTAGTGTAGGCATGAAATTGTTTTTCATTCGCATGGCAGGTGAAGTTTCATGACAGAATGCCTACTTGGTGATCATGTGCTCTGACTCTCTGGGCACATGGGAAAAAAAGGGTGTCTTGTGCCTTCTAACATATGTCTGTCTTTTCAGTGTGCTCCATTGCTCTGAACCAAGAATGAGAGCCAGGCTGCAGGCTGGCACTGGTTTCAATAGCTCAGGCTCGATGCTCAGGCTCCTTTTTTTTTTTTAAGAAAAGGAAAGCTTTTATGTAATGTTTTCTTAAATAGAAGGAGTCTGTTGAGCTGGCGTTATGAACTCAAATCCGAGTACTCCTAAAATATACATGACAACTATTTGAGATGTTTTTGTTTTCTTTTTAATTTTTTTGAAATTAGCACTGCTTTATGTCACCATATCTTGCTTAAATCTGTGTTTTCCATTCCCTTTAAAACAAGAAGTAAAGGTTGACATGTTGGCACATGCCTGCAATCTCGGTGCTTGGAAGACTGAGGTAGGAGAGTCATGAGGTTGACACCAGCCTGGATCACATAGCAAGAGCCTGTCTTGAAACAGCAACAACAAAACTGCAAAAACATCATTAACAACATCTGTATAGCCATGCTGGCCCCGCCTTGCCTGCCTGGCCCCCTTTTCCCTCCAGGCCGTAGCCACTCCCATATACACTGGGTTTCTTGAATTCACTGTGCTTCAGAATCTTTGAACATGCCATTCTCTCCACCTGGGATCCTTGCTTCTTTCTTTCCTCCTCTCCTTCCTCCAGACTTCAGTTTTAAAGCCCATTTCTCCAACAAGAGAGGTTTGGCATCTCTGGAAGCTTCTGTCTGTCATCCCACAGTCAAGTGATTTCTAGTACCTTCATTCTTCAAGATCATCCAGTATCGTGGATTTGAAGTAAAATAAAATAAAATAAAATAAAATAGCAAATGCAAAATACTGCAATAATGCCAACTTCGTGGGGACATGCTCACATTCCCTTGGCACCCTGAGGTCAAGACCTAAGCCTCAATCACAGTTAGCCTGAAGCTGGCCTGGCATTGCACCGTGGAGCAGTACAGAGGGATGGCTCAGTGGGTGAAATCATTTACCGTGCCTAAGTGAGTTTCATTTCTGGACTCCCACATAAGGGTGGATGAAGAGAAACAAATGTATATGCCCTTCTCCCAATAAGAATTAATAAATAGCTAAATTTTGGAAAAAGATCATTTCTTCAGGGGAGCCTTCTCAGAGCCCAACCTAGGTGAAACATCCCTTGCTTCCTTGCTGCCTAGGCTTCTGGGTAGAACCCGTTGTCAGTGGAAACAATTAATTCTTGGTATGAGTACTTATTCAGTGTCTTAGACTGTAAACAGCAAGAGGTAATGGATGCTGGCTTCTCAATGCCTGAGTTCCCAGCATACAGATTGATGTCTAATTGTTTGATTAATTATTTAAAATGCATTCTTACTACAAACAACTTACAGAAAGTTTAGGAAAAACACAGAGAAGAAAATTAAAACCATCCATAATCTTATCCCCTAGGGGGAACAGATATTAATATACTGTTGTGTTTTCTTAAGTTTTTTTTAAATACAAACATGTGGTGTATAAATGAACATTGCCCGTTGAAATCCAATCCTGTGACATTGTAACAAAGCTCTCTGGAGATTTGCCACCTCCCACTGTGGATTTCAGTGGGGGCAAGGCAGGTGGTAGGACTTTTGATTCAAGATCTTATCATAGGCTGCTGGGGAGGAAGGTTTGGGTGGAATTAAAATCTTTCTACTACACTCCATTGCCATTATAGACAGGTTTAGACGCTTAGTTAATATTCTCGGATATTTGGAAATATGTCATCTCACTCTTTTCAATTTTGTTCTTGCTATTATTGTTTCTCTTTTCCCTAATTGATACCGAAGGAGAAATGTTTCAGAATCCTGGTACCACATTGCCAACTCCTGGTACTCTGGTGGAGTGGGAAATGGCTGAAAATAGGATGACTAAATAGTCCCCACTTGCAAATGATGGTGTTAGTTCTTCATAGCAAGTGGTTGACAATATATCTCAGAGAACACATTCTTGGCTAAGGCCACAGAATAAGCATCTTCTAAGGGGTTCAGGAATGTCTAGAACTCGTCTATAATCACATAGCTGGTAAGTGGCTGAATCAGGGTTGTAACCCGTCTGCCTGACTGAGTTCAAAGTCTCACTGGTCAATGTGGTTCCACCAAGTAGTCAGAATATGGGTATACTTGATAGCCTTGGAACCCCATGAACAGGTATGCAATTTTTGTGTATCTACACACATTTGTATCTTTCATTCTGGGAAGACGATCTCCACATTTCATCAAATTTATTGGAAACAAAAATAAATCAAGATTCATCTAGACAAACAATTACACTAATATCTATTGTCTGATTACCAAGTGACTGTTCTAAACATTTCATGTATATTGAATTTTTTAATCCTTACAAAACCACCATGATACAGATGATTCTCTCCCCATTTTATGATTGAAAAAACTGAGGTACAGAGACACTGTTTCTTGCCTCAAGTCGCACAGCTCTCTGTCGCTGGAAGGATCTCATTCAGACTTCTGCTGAGTCTGTGCTCTGACTTAACCATGGGAAACGAATGTTCCCCTTGCAGACCTAACAATGTGAATGAGCATCACTCTGCTCTTGGACTTGGGCTGTATCTGTTTATGTATACAAGCAACGTAGTGGCCTTTTCCTCCTCCAGGAAAGGAAACGATATTATTATATGGAATTGATAGTGGATCTTATGACAGATGCCATGGGAAAGAAGAAATAACTCTCCTTTCTAGTACTCATTGTACTGAATGTCACCTATCTTAACAAGGTAACAGTCCCTCTCCACAGACAGTCTGGACAGTCCAACTCTTTTTAAAAATGTATTATCATTTTGTATGTGTCCGAATGTTAGTGTGTGCGAATGCAGGCACATGCGTGACGCGGCATACATGTAGAAGCTCGAGGACCACTTTTGGGACTTGGTTCTCTCCTTCCACCTTACTGAAGCAAGGTCTCTTTTGTTTCTGTCTCTCTGCAAGCTCCAGGCTGGCTCGCCCATGAGCTTCCAGAGGATTCCTGTCTCCATGCCTCATCTCACTGTAAGATCTCTGAGCTTACAGATGTGAGCTGCCACATCTGGCTTTTGTGGATTTCAGAGCACTCAAGTCCACAGGGTCGCATGACAAGCGCTTTTATCTGTTGAGACATCTGGACAGTCGAATTCTGGGTGGGGCTGAGCTTTGAATTAGAAAGAAGCCCTTTCGATGTCCGCAGACAGATGCTGGAGAGAGAGTAGACATGAGGTGGGAGTCCACTAAAACAACTGTGTGCAGGGAGGGTGTCAAAACCAGCACTTTTGTAACATGCACATTTGTGACTACGAATTTCCATCATTCCTTCTACCACACATACAGGCTGACACCCCTTTGATTCATGTCTGTTGACGGAGATGAGTGTTATTTAAATTATCTGATGCTTTCTCTATGTGTTTTGAGGGAATGAGACATGACCTAAGTTGCTCCCCAAAGGCTTTCTGGTATTGCCGACCTTGAGGACTACGCGTGCTTTACGGTTTTTCCTTTTACAGATGGAAAAACAGAGGGAAGGGAGGTGGGCTCCTTATTTGGCAGATCCTGGGGGATTTAATGGAAAGCTAAGAAGAGAGTTACGACTTTATTCTCCCTGCTGAGGAATTAGCATTTTCCTGATTAAGTGACATTGAGACCAAGAACTGAAATAACAGCATCTCCAAGTTGAGAATTAAGTCTCCCCCAGGGTCCAGATGAGGCAAAAGATAATACAGGAAGCGCGTGCGCATGAAGCATGAGGCTTTGGCCATTGCCACAGAGCCTCCCCCGGGCTTGGCTGATGTGGGAGAAAGTTCTAGAAAATGCACTCTAGGTAGGCTTTGGCAAAAGAACGATCTTGTACCTTTTTTCTTCTTAATGATAAAATCTTGGCAGACTCCTACTCTCAGGGCCATTACAATCCAGGGACAGGAAAAGGAAAAGAAAAAAAAAGTAATTTTGAAGGAGAAAGAGAAAAAAAGACAACACACCCAGGCTTGCAAAAATAAAATCCCACCCCAAAAACCTCTGATAAAAATGCTTTTCAGCTTTGACAGAAGGGAGATGGAATGCTGTTGGGGCCGTGGAATGACTAGTAAATGTGGCATTTGGCTGGCTTTTGTTTGTATATACATTAACCTTGCTCCATCCTTGGAAAGAAATTGCCCTGTTTTCATCCCAGATGAGGCTGAACCCATTATCTCTCGGGGCCGCCTGTGTGTGGATGTGCTGGGTGGAGTGCAGGGACAGCTTGTTCTTATGCCCTGGCTCCCAGAGCCTGCTGCTCTGAGAAGTCTCCTTCCAACCCCCTCTCCAAACCAATCAACAGTCCCAGCCAAAGTCTTCCAGTCTCAGCTTTCGGTTATATAAACTCTTCTAATCTAAAATGGTCTTCTTCCGATTCGGGACAGGATTATTCAGAATCACCCTCTACCAACAGTGACTGATGCAGGCGGATCCCGGTATGCAAATCGTGAGAAACATGCTGGCTTGTTCACGGGCGCTTCATGTGTGCTAGACACCAGCTCTGTGGCTTTGCTCTCTCGGACTAAAACATAATTTTGCAAGGGCAGCTAAAAGGCCCCTTGCTTTTTTAAAAAAAATGTATTCACTTAGTGTGTGTGTGTGTGTGTGTGTGTGTGTGTGTGTGTGTGTGTGTGTCAGAGGGCACTGTGTGTCCCTACGGAGGACCAAGGGTGACTTCAAGGAATCAAGGAATCATCCTGGATTGCTTCTACCTCCTTTTTGCTTGGCTCTGGAATTACCCAGGCTCTGCCCACCAGGCCTAGAAATACAGGCCACAGCCATTTCCGCCTGGCATCTTTGTGTGGGACCTGGGATCTGAACTCAGGACCTTCTCTGCTTGCCAATCAGAGTCTTAACCCCTGAGCCATCTCTCCAGCCCTGTTTGGGTTTTTCATTTTTGTTTTTTGTTTGTAATTACCGGTCTAGTTCTTCGTTCGAGAGCTTCAGAGTACAGTGAACTTTATCTCCTCTCCTTCCTCTGAGAACCAACCTCAAGCACTTACAGTCGACGCGATGAAATACTTCTAGAAGTCATTGAGTGGCTGCTTGGCATTCCCGCTGGATGGTATTCAAGCCATCTCCTACTTCAGAGCATTTAGATCATCCCCATTTGGGGATTTATTATCATTATTTCATGAGGAATGCTCTGTTACATAAATATTTATGCTGGCATGTCCATAAGTCCTGAACAATGGAATATCTGAGTCAAAGATATGCCCAGTTTGATAGCTTTTTGTTACGTGTTGCCAAACTGCTTTCCAGAAAGGTGATTATACTCTCATCGGCCACTGCCCAATACTGTAATCAAAATCATTTTATAGCTAAAAAAATGATTAAGAAAGAAAAGCAATTCTCTCAGAACTGCTTTCCTTAGGAAAACAAAATACACACAGGAAATGCTTGGAGAAGAACCATCCATCTATCCTCTCATTTGCTACATGGACAAAAATATTCTTGAGAAAGATTAACTACAGCTGTGAGCTGCTAGGAGACCAGAGTGACAGGCTCACCTCCTGGCCAACGTCACAACCCCTCCGTCTTCTTCCTTTCTTTCCCGCTGGCCTGTGGCTTCCCAGCCACAACTTCTGATCTCCATCCCTCAAGGGCGTCCCGGGAAGAGGTGGCCTCTCACGACACAGCAGAATAGAAGCTGCTAGATGAGGAGAAAGGAGGGTCTCAGGTTCCATACTGTCAGCAAAGAGCTCCTATAAACAGAGGCCGACGCATTAAGCCCTTGCTGTTAATATGCTGTCTAGACTTAAAGAGATTGCTTTCTCTCTGTTGTCTAAGCTTCAACTTTTGACCTTGCTTCTGTCCTTGCATCTGTACAAATGACTGTGCGCATCGTTCCTTCTCTCCCGAGGTTTCAGTTGCCCAAGGACTTGTCACCTCGCAGCTTCGGTGACCCAGCACGGACAAGATGCCAGTCTTCTCCCTGTGGGTAATGAATGAAAGGCTCCCCGACACCTGGCCCACAGGGCACAAAGTGAAGGTGTCAACTTCCTCTGGGACAAAGGAAATGGATAGTCCCGGAAGAAACCAGAGCAGGCAACCTCTGTTGAGTGTGAATAGCAACCTGGAGGGTATTTTTTTAAATTTATTTTTAATGGCTATATAAGACCAAAAATTATACTTCCCAGTGGGGGAGCCAGGCCCCCCACATATATTTAGGACCTGAAAAGCATTTGAGGAAGCGTTGGAAGGAAGAGTTTGTGGGTACTACAGTGGGAGTAGAAGCAAATTGCCAGCAAAAGTATTTTGAATCTTCATTGTGTACACTTTGTCCTGGAACACGCGTCCACGCCCTCCACGTTGCCAACAAGCCCAGTGACCCCCGCTGTAATGGATGCTTACTTAGGTCCTTTCCTAATGTGTATATTTTTTAAGCACTTACCATATCCTGATCATCTTTGTTCACTAATATAGAAATGTTCTTGTAAAATCCTCTCGACTGTAATCTCGTGGAATACTCTCGCCACTACAATTCCTGTCACATACACAAAGAAGCCAAAAGCAGAAATGATTAAGAACCTTGAGAAGACCACAGAGCTAGTCAGCATTCTCAACTGCCAGCTAATCTAGATTCTTCTGCTTTAGCATTCTCTCCTCAACCATCAATTACAAAACAAAACAAAAACTGCCTCCCTTCCCCTTCTTCTATCCCAGCCTTGCAAGCTAATCTGATCATCAAATTCAGATGGATAATGACTGGTGATGAATTAGAACTGTGAAAAGACAAGATAGGGCAGTATAACCTCCCGTGGGCTAGCCTCTGCTATCATCGGGCTAGCCTCTGCTATCATCGGGCTAGCCTCTGCTATCATCTGATGGCTTCTGATGGCTTCCTCAGCATATAGGAAGAAAGGAACTCTGGGTATAAAGTCTAGGTGTCCATCAGGAATGGCTGTGTGGATGTTTACCTTCATGATGAAGAGAACCAAATCTCTAGAGAACCATTATTGTCTGCCAATGCCTGTCCAGTGCCAACCACATGAATTCCAGAGTCTGGCTACAACATCTAGTTTTCTTCCATAGTTTTGTGATTCCAAAAAGAAAAAGGAGTCTGACACAATCTGCCCATCACTCCAGTCTGGTACAAAGCAATTGAAACATCAGATGCCCGCATTAAGTTGTCACATCCTTTTTATTTGACTGACTCAATAAGGACCCGCACATCCTTTCCTCTCCTGATTGTCTTTAGGGCCAGAGCCATTCGTGTGAGGGGGAAGAGGATTTGCTGAGAGGTGTGGTCAAGGAATAATATCATCTTTGGCTTGAAGATGTATACTTTGGTCCTGGAAAAAAATGGATTTAGGAGATTTTAATGAGTCATGAAGGTAGTGCTGACACATGAAACAATATTTTTCAAGCCCTTTAAGATGAATAACTACACAGTGCCTCCACGTGGAAGCCAATAAATGCCAGTTGGATGGAAGAGTAAATGAACACAGAGGAGCTTGTGGGATCCCCCACCCACACATGGGGAGGGCAGGGTCTCTGCGGGTTACATCTTCAGTTCTGTTTTGAGGGGCTGCCAGAAGTCACTAAGATGAATTTCCATGTTGTCCATCCTTAAGCCAGATCAAGGGGTGTAGGTCTGCTGTCTCTCATTCAAAACATCCCCACTTCTCAGCTTATAGTTGTTCTTTCCAAGAATACTTATACATTTTCATAAGAGTAGGTTGTTTTCCCTTGTTTATTTTTATAAATGGACTGAAAAAAAAAAAAAAGGAAGCCTTTCATGTTCCTGCTGCTGACACTGCCTCAGATGCTGAGAGAGCTCTTTCTCCTGGAACCTCAAAGAATTTATGAATATTGTAGCATAGCTCGTGTTGCTTGCTGTGGACCCCCGTGGGGGGAGGGGGGGCAAGGAGCTCTGTGTTCCGGCGGCTGCGTGTTATACCACTTCAGCATTAGGGGCTGCTGATCCCAATTGCACTCAGTTCAGGCCAGAAGTGTTCAGCAGGAGGCCCTGATGGGATCCCAGACTTCGCCTCTACTTGGCAAAAAGCTGTTCCAAGTCTCCAGGAAGCCCAATGAATTTCCCTACACCGGAGACACAGAAATAGACATGAAGATTTTTATTTTCCAGCAGAACGTGACAGAGTTGGAACAACAAAACACGTCGTTACAAGCCTGCACATAGGTCTTTCGGTTCCCCCCTTCCCAAATAATGACCATCCCGTGAACCACACCTCCCTTTTTAGAACTCAGCTCAAAACAAGATCCAGTGCAAAGTCAATGAAATGTAGTGGAGAGAGCGGTCCCTAGTGTAGACTCAAGAAGGTGGTGCTCTCTACTGTCAAAACTGCTTTTGATGCACTGGGCTTTGGAAAGTATGATTCAAGTACACGACAGAAAACCCAGAGCCGCTTCTGAGAATGTGCTTGTCCCTTCTGGAGGTGAGCTCCTCAAGAGAGAGCTCCATGGAGACCACAGTCGTAATGTGAGGGCCCTGCAACTGACCGAGTCTAGATTAAGAAACAATGTAAGGTAGAGAAGGCTAAGTTGGTAAAGTGTTTGCAGTCTAAGCATTAGGACTTGAGTTCAACCCCTGGTATTCATATGAAAAGCTGGGTGTGGTGGCGCAGAGGCTCAGTACTGGGGAGGCAGAGACAGGAGGCTCCCCGTGTCTCGCTGACCAGTTAGTCTACTTGAACCATTGAGCCCCAGGTCTCAGTGAGAGATCCTGCCTTAAAAAAAAAAGGTGTATGGTGTCTTGGGTGGGACACCTAAGTTGTTCTCTGGCCTCCACTTGTGCACACACACACACACACACACACAGGCATGCACGCATGCATACGCATGCACACACACATGCACACACATACTCGTGCATGCACACACACGTGCACACGCACACATACACCCACAAGCATGAACACACACACAGAGAAACACTGCAGACATCTTGTGCCAGGAACTTGCTTTAAATAGTAGAACATGGGAAGGAAGTGGAGGAGTCACTTCATATGGAGGAGCCTGGCAGATGCTGTCTTGACCAGATACTCAAAGCTAACATCCATGGTAGAGTCCCATGGTTCACAACAGCCTGGACCTTCTCCTGAGATAGCAGCAGCAATGCACTTTCGTCCTCTCCCATGTCAAATCCACAACCTAGGGAAAAACCTAACCAAGGAGCAACCTACAAAATACCAACCCAGTACTTTTCAGGCTAGACAAAACCACCTGGCAAAGTCTGAGAAATAGGACTTAGCCAAGAAGAATCAAAGAAGATGCATTGAGATGCAGAATCCTGGACCAGGAAAGGGAGCTCATGAAAGACAGTGCAGTGTGTATTAATAATGTTTATTTCTTAGTTGTAACAAATGTACTATAATACTGTAAGACAATAATAATGGAGGAATTGAAGAAGGAAAACATAAGAGCTTTTTCTTTTATTTTCACAGTGCTTCTGTAACTCCAAAAGTATCCCAAGTAAAAAGTTTAGTCCTGTGTGGAAGACAGATTTCTCTATGTATACTTTTGGCATTAGCTTTAGTTAGGAAACATGTGAATGTATCGTGTGTGTGTGTGTGTGTGTGTGTGTGTGTGTGTGTGTGTGTGTGTTTTGTTTCTCCTGGGTCTATAGCCTGCTTCAAAGTGTTGAAAGAGAACAATGAGAAAGGGAAAGCTTATTAGGCAAAATGTTAATTTTTAAAAATATAGCTCAAATACCAAATGAGGGCCAGACATGTGGGTACACGGTGTGGGTTGCAATGTCTCCCCCGCAAGGAGCTGTTTGTGGCTGCCTGTCTGGCTGCTGGGCTGTGAGTGTGAAGTTTTGAAAAAGCAATTTGGCTCTCAGGGGCCTCCCCGGGGGGTTGGCTCCCGTGCAAGTCTCTGGTCCGGCCTTTCTGGGTGCTTATTTTCCATGACTGTTTAATGATGAGCAGCGGCTCTCATTCGCTCTGCTACAGAGCTATTGTGTCAGACAGGAAGAGAGGATTGTATATTATAGATCTGAGTCCTAATAAATAAATTCAGAGGCTGATATCATGCTGCATAATGGAGTGTGGGAAAAGAGCAATAAAGATCAGGCAACAGAGTGTTCCCAGGAGGCCCGGGAGGAGGGCAGGAGCTGAAGAGAAGCTGAACTCAAGCCAAATGGTAGGAGCCGAGGATGGAACTGAAGGCTGAGATCAGTGGGAACCGTGCTAAACTCATCTCTGCTGAGGTCTCACAAGAGACCTGTCTAGAAACTACAGGTCACAGGGAAACGCAGTCATTTCGCTTTAAACCCAACCCCAAAGTCAGACCTTTCTCGGTCACCCTGGCCTGCCCCTTTCTCGTCTCTTTGATGTCAGCCATTTTATGGGGTTTGATGGTAGAAAGTGTCTGAAATGGAGGGCTGGAACCATCTTGTTCGTGTTGTGTGAAGCCTCTTCCTGCCCAATGGGGTTCCCAGTCCATCGGCTAGATCCTTGACTGCGTCGAGACTTGTTTCCACGGGTGAGACTTTAGGGCTGCCTCTGCTTCAAAAGCCCATGGAGCATCTTGACTTCCAGGGACTTGAGTTTGTTACTTGTAGTACCCAGAGAAGACTGGGCAAGACTAAGAGATGAACGCTTCATGCAGACTTTAGAGAGTAAGAGAGTCTATGTCTCTTTTTTAAAAATTTTTTTTAAATGTGTCTTGACAGTTTAAAAATATCCCCTGGGTTTTCTAAGTCTCTTAAATATTATGGGTGTGAAACTGCCCACTGGGAATAAAATGTGGAAACAGGAATAGATCAGCCAGATGAATCTTTGAGGTTCAAATTTTATGAGCTCATAAGCGCTCTTCGGTTTTCTGAGAAGATGGAATATATGCAGGAAGCTGGGAGCCTTTTGTCCACGCAGTTTCTTTTCTCCAGCACTGCTATGGATTGTGGAGGTAATGGGCTCTGCTGAAAGGCTAACACACGATGCATTTCGAGTAGAAGCAGAATACTGTACATAATTCTCTTTCCCCATGAGGAAACCGGCCGGAGCACAAATGGTTCACATGCTAAGAGGCTTCCAGAATCATTCATCTCTGTAGTCAAAACTCAGGAGACACATTAGCTTGTTTGCTAAACCAGAGAGAATAGTGGTGTGTGTGTGTGTGTGTGTGTGTGTGTGTGTGTGTGTGTGTGTGTGATAATTTTAATACAGGAGATATAAGTGTGATCTGCATCTTTGTAAGTTCACGTTTGTGAGGGAGTTTTGGAGTAAAAATGCCACATATTGTCTTAGAAACATAGTTCAAAGGACATGCAGGAGCATACGACCAACAAGTCTGCTCAAATCTGCTGAACAAATTACCAAAGTGCGCACAATCAGAGAGAGACAACAGGGCTGGGAGACGGCTGAGTGGTTATAACCTTTACCTTGCAAGCAAAAGGACCTTAGTTTGGTTCCCAGATCCTACATAAAAAATGCTGGGCAGATATGGCAGTGACCTGTAATTATGACCCTGGAAGACAGAGCCTGCCAAACAAAGCAATAAGAAGGTAGAGCAATCCAGGATGATTTCTGAAGTCATCCTTGGATTTACACAGCCACATATATTTAAGTACCCTTTTGTATACACACATAGAGGGGGAGTAGAGAGGGAGAAAGAGAGAGAACAGAGACAAAGCAAGGTACAGAACAGACAAACAAGAATCCATCTCATAATTAAAACACAGTAACACACATCAGATTGTATAGCCAAGAAAGTATCTGCACGGAGACTCAGAACCAGCCTGACAACTTTTCTGGTTAAGAAAAAAGAAAAGAAAACATGACTTTACAGAATCTTTTCTTCAGAAGGCACCCACCAGTACTCTGCAGGGACTCGGGCATGACCAGACAACGCTTGGACAGGAAGCACTGGGGCGTTCCTTTGTCCCCTCTGGCTGTGGGACCCCAGAGAACTCTTAGATAATGAGGACTCACTGGAAGGCAATCTCAGGGGTCATTTGGATTCACAAATAGTCTCCCAGGCTGCCTCTTAGCAGAGTCGCTTGAGAGAGTACACATCGGAAACCCCTCTTCATTCCATGGGGGCCGGTGCTTAAGAAAATGATCCCAGGAAGAAAGAGTAAGAAGGAGGTAGGAGGGAGGGAAGGAACTTCAGAGGCTGGAAGGGGAAGACACACAGTGGGAAGCGGAATAGCTGCTGCAAAGATGGCTATGTGCTGAGCCATGAAGGCACCCAAGGGCATTAGAACCATCCCAGGAGAGCGGAATACTGGCTACAGGACCGGGGCAAGAAGCGTAAGCATATAGCCACGGAGATCTCAGACTGGCAGGTGCTTTGCTATGTCCTTGTATCACAAGGAAGCAAACGATAGGAAGGAACAGAGAAGGACCATGAGGGCCAGTGAGTTAGGGTGAAACATTCCTAAGGGAAGAGAGAGGGCAAATAGATTGCAAGAAAGGAAGAAGAGAAAGGAGATACAAGGGGAATAGAAAACAAGACAGAATCTAACACCTAAACACAATCTCAACAATGATTTAGTGGGAAATCCCTCAGGGAGAAGCGTCCAGGGCACAGGAAACACACGTGTGCCATCCATCAGGGCTCTCACAGCAGGTTTGTCCAGCAGGTTTGCCTAGCGGATTTGACCAGCAGGTTCTCCGGCTCTCTCTGAGCCAATGGCTATTGACTAGCACCCCACTTTCTCAGGGCCTTCATCCTATTTTCCCTCATTTCCTGACTAATCTGAAATCCCCATTCTTGTCCTAAGGTCATTTTTTTAAAAAAATGACCTGCCACCACCACATGTAATTTTTATAAATGTCTGCCCAACACTAACAGCACCAAGTAATAAGATTCAAATCCCCAAAGTCACATCATTCTGCCAACCCCTCCCTTTCCTCCAGACTTACCAGAGAATGGGCTGTCTGCCAGGAAAATACAATAAAATGTGGGAACAGGAATAAATAAAAATAAAATTTTAAATTATGTATCTCTGCCCATTTCGTTTCCCCCCTTTTAACATTAATCCTTTTCTTTCCTGCTTTTCTCTTTCTTGACGTTAGTTTACCCAGCTTTGCTTTTGCCTCCTGTTGATGCCAATATGTCCACCTTCTCCTTATGAATTTTCCAAATTAGCAGGTCACCTTTCAAACCTTCTTGTGATGTCCTCTCTTGCCACGCCTCACGTCCATCTGTGTGGAGTTAGGCTTTCCTTACTGAACTTTTCTTTGTCTTTGCGCTCTGTGCTATGATTCTGTGTCTTGGACCCCTTCTTATTCTCGCTGGTAAATTTTACCAGGGTTGCTAATGGCAACCAGCGTTTCTTTCTAGTTCTTGTCTTTAAAGTCACTGCTCACAGCCTATTGCATTTCTTGAGGAATTTCTTTAAGGCTGAAATGCCCTTGGGGGTTCTGTTTCCCTCTGTCAAGTTTCCAGTATTGCTTTCCCTCTTACGTGACTCAGTGCCTATATCTATCTACACGATGGTCCTCTTCTTGGGTTCCACCACTTGTAGGACTCTGTGTCCTGACAGACAGAGGTGGCATCCCTAGGTGCAGACAATCACAAAAGGATCCCAAGGGTGTAAGAAATTGGACTTTGTTGCTGGAGCAATGTGTTTGGGGGAAAGAGGACGCCATGGCTGGGTGTTATCTAGACAGGTTTATGTGTTGGAAACCTTGTCACTCATGTAGCTTGTTGAGGGATGGGGCCTTCGGGAGGTAATGAGGCCTCAGGGCTCTGCCCTCATGACCTGAATTAATGGAGTCATGGATTGACAGGTTATCTGGAGAATGGCTACCTGTCACATACCTGCTCTGTCTCATCCTGTGACCCCTCTTTCTGAATGATGATGCCGGTACCAGCCTCCAAAACCATGACCTAAGAAGAGACTTCTAGTTTTTGTACCCGCCCTCTACTACTTTGTTAGAGAAGAGAAAATAGCCTAGGATAGGCAGGGCGATGAGGTTCCAAACTTTCTAAAATCTTCTAGCACTACAACAGCATCTTTCTGTCATTCACCAGTGAGCTCAGAAACCCTCGTGTCCCTGAGCTAGTGCACTTCTCACTCCCTTGGTGAGAACATACTTGAGAGGCTTCCCGAGGGCTCGGTGAGGTGGCAGGTTCTCAAATCTTACACAGTAAATCCACCCGAACATTACAACCTCTCTGAGCCTGAAAACTCCCTTCTCAATATTACACCATGGCAGCTCTGACATCTTCACCTCGTTTCTCCTGAGCCATTTTCCATGTGGCCCTTAAACAGCAACAGGGAGAAATATGATTCATAAGGACTCCTGTTATGTAGGTAAAAAAAGCACAACGCAAATCTCTAAATCATCAAGGTTGGAGAAAAGCATAACAACTCAAATGTTATTTTTGCCTGTTTTCACTTCTTAAAAAATTAACAATCGCCAAAGTTATTTCTGTGAGTGATGTTAATATAGCCAGTAGGTGAGCAAAGCGCCTGTGAGATAAAGGACTGGACTGGCACAATAACAACATTGCTTGTGGGGCCTCTGGCCAGCTAGTACCCTGGTTGCCCTTGGTGCTCTCTCTAGCTCATCTGGGTATGAGTGACAGGAAACTGGTGTTAAGGAGAAACCACCAATCAATAGAACAAAAAACTCTGAGTTTTCATTTATTTATTTGTGTGTGCCTGTGTGTACGTGTACGTGTGTGGGTGTGTGCGCGTTTGTGTGTCCTATGACACATGTGGGATCATCTCACAGAAGTTGGTTCTCTCCTTCTGCCATGTGAATTCAGGTTGTCGTAAGTTGGTGGCAAAAGGGGCTGGAGAGGTGGCTCAGGGGTTAAGCCTCTGCCTTGCAGGCGGAAGGTCCTGAGTTCGGATCCTAGACCCCACGTATAGACGCCGGGCGGAAGCAGGGGAGGCCTGCATTTCTGGTCCTGGTAGGGCGGAGCCTGTGAATCCCAGGGCAGAGTAAACAAGGCGGAGGTGGAGGTGGTCCATGGTGGTTCCCGAATTTGCCTGTGGTTCTACACACACACACACACACACATACATACACACGTGCACACACAAATACATGCACAATTGAATAAATAATAAAAAAAAAGTTGGTGGCAAACATCTTTACCAATTGAACTCTCTTTTCAGCTGCACACTTGGTTTTCAATGCAAAGGACCTTGTCCTTTTAAATTTTTTTATTATTTATTCAATTGTGCATGTATGCGTGTGTGCGCGCATGTGTGTGTGTGCGCGCATGTATGTGTGTGTGTGCATGTGTGTGTGTGTGTGTGTGTAGAACCACGGGCGAATTCGGGAACCACCATGGACACCTCCACCTCCTCCTTGTTTACTCTGCCCCGGGATTCACAGGCTCCGCCCTACCAGGACCAGAAATGCAGGCCTCCCCTGCTTCCGCCCGGCGTCTATACGTGGGGTCTAGGATCCGAACTCAGGACCTTCCGCTTGCAAGGCAGAGGCTTAACCCCTGAGCCACCTCTCCAGCCCCTGCACTCTTAATTTTAGTGGAATCCTGTTGAGGCTTACTGGCCTTGCCTTGATGAGAAACAGGTAACTCGAAGAACACAGAGCCTTCTTCAGTTTTGAAGCACTATGACACAGTGGTTGCCACAGCATGCTTAGTCAATTTATACTTGAAGATTATTTGCATCTATCTGAAATTCAGACTTAACTGGGCATCCCATCTTTTTCTAGTGATTTCACCGATACATGACTGACACACAGTATACTTTTCTCTTATGGAGGTCCAAGAACAGCTGCCCAACTATACCCGTAACCTACAACACACCTATGACAAACTCAAATTCTGTCTCCAAATTCCAAAGCCAAAGGAAGTTTATGTAGTCCAATCCCTGCTCCTTGGCAGTTACAGTTTGGGCTGTTTACTTTGGGGACACCGATTCAGTCATACATCACAAAGAAGCCTCCTCTCACCCCTAATTCAAAACAGCTGGACCAGCTTTTCTTACCAGCTAAGCCTTGGGAGGGGACAATGTTTGGGAGGAGGGCAACCGGGGGACAATCTTAATATTAAGCAAGGACATCTCTTTCTAGAGCATCGGGTTACAAAGCCTCAGTTAGGTAGGGGGTAAGAAGGGACAGGGCATAGAGGGGCATTGGAGAAATCACTGCAACATTGGAGAATCAAAGAATTCAATCTGTTAAATGCTGCAATTTTTTTTTCAGTGAGGAAACGAGCTCACATTCTCCCCCCAAGGGCTTGCAGACAAAGCCAAGGTTCCACTAAAATTTTTTTTTAAGTCTCCAAACTGTGTCTGCACATACACGTTTTGTTTGCACTTCAGGGTTTCTCACTTGAAATGTAGCGGGGCAGGGTGGGAGAGGAGAACATTTTATTTTGTGGGGATAAGGGTTATAGTCATGTGACTGGGGCCTTTTTGGAGTGTACAAAGATGTAGTAAATGTGTTTACTCTCAGTTCATCTAATAATAAACAGGATGCTCTACCTGAAGCTTCAAAGTGAAGGCAGGCAGTCTACTGGCCTGGTGTAGCTCAGTCGTGTTGGCTATTATTCGTAAACACACTCCCTCAGCTCACCTGTGATGTGCAGGGCTGGAGAAGGAGAATGGGAAGAAGCATACAGCACAAGAAAGATATCCGAGTACAGTGAAAGCATCTGTCTAGTTGGAGAGCACTGTTTGTTTTAATTTTATCACAGATAAACTACCTACACACAGACATGGAGTGAAGTCAAGGTCAGCAATGCCTTGGGATGAGACAGAGCAGCTCTGAGCAGCTCTATCTCCGACATGAGCTATGCTGAGGATATTAACAGAAGACAATCACAGCTCAATTTCCACACGGCTCCAAAGCAGGCCCTAGATTTACCTTTGCATGTGATTTTGCAATATCTGTCTTAACCTGGCAGACATTTGAAAGAACACTGGTTCTTTGACAAAACTGAAGAGCAATTTTCAGATCACAGAGGCTGCCTGTGGAGTTCTCAGCAGGGATCAGAGAAGCCCCACTGATGTGGAGTATGCGTCCTCTCCAAGTGCAAGGTCCAAAGTTGACATCCAGTTGTTCCTCCATCACTCTGCTCTTTTATCGTAAAGGCAGAGCTCGCCGATACGTTAACCTAGCTGGCCAGCTTGTCTTGAGCATTCCTTGTCTTTTGCCTCCACCGTGCTGAGATGCCAGGCAACTGACACACCTGCCTGGCTTTAACATGGGTTCTGGGAATCTGAATATCCATCCCTCACATCTCCCCAGCCCTCAACAATGATTTTAAGTGATCGAATGAATTCAAGGAAAGTAATCAATCGCTAGAATTGGACAATGCACTGGAAGTGGGACCTCTTGGGACTGTCACGTTCATTGAAATGGCAACTTAGGACAGGAAATAGGACATGAAGTCCAGGATTGACAAGGGGGGACTGGCATATAAAGCTGGGTCCCAATAAGCCGCATGTCTTCTAGGAGACTAGAAATAAGCTCCCTATGCAGAAGGGAACATCAAGGAAACTTCCCACTGGAGGGAATGAGTTTTTACATAGGTTTTTGATCTGAACATATACTATCTTTGTGATATAAATACAAGTGGAAAATTTAGATCAAAGTGACTCCAACTCAGAATTTCCTCCAGGCTACTAAGAGCAAGTACAAATCTTTTCTTGCAGTTGTCAACTACAGCTCAGGTTTCAAAGGATTCCTGCAGATAAAGTACCAAGAACATGATAGCACAGTCAGTAATCATAAAAACACATAAACAAGGCACCATGAATGACAGTTGGCAGAATGAGGCCTACGGAGACTTTGTGTACTGAAATCAGCAGACACAGAGCACAAGAGTTTAGTAGTTTTTAGAGGAAAAAAAAAAAGACAAAAAACTTAAAAGTATAAGCAGTGAACAGGAAAAAATAGAATTTCTAGAGAGTAAAAATGTAATGGATAGGCTGTAAACTAGCAAATTGAATGGATAAAGTAGAATTGATAAATCAGTAAAGAAACTTGAAGACATTATCCTGAGAGTAGTCCAGGAGGCAAAAAGAATACATGAAAGTAGTGAAGAAACCTGGAGGACAAATCGAGAAAGTCTACTATAAGTCCTGGTAAGAATGCTAAATACTTCTAGAATTACCAAAGGCCTCACACCTAATGTCCAGGAAGTCAGTCAGCTCAATTAAGACAAGTACAGAAAAACATATTCGTACATCATAGCAGAACCATGGAACAGCAAACACAAAAAGAAAGTCATAGAAACATCTGGAGAGAAAAGATGGAACAAACCAGCTATGGTGATACACAGGTGTAGTCCTAGCACTTAGGAAACTGAGGTAGGGGAAGCAGGAGTTAGAATACAGCCTGAGCTATGGCGTGAATCCTGCGCCAGACTGTTTATTCAGTGAGAACCTGCACTGTTCAATAAAAGCAGGAAGAAGGAAAGAGGAAGAAGAAAAATAGGGCAGAGGAAGGAAGGAAGGAAAGAAGGAAGGAAGGAAGGAAGGAAGGAAGGAAGGAAGGAAGGAAGGAAGGAAGGAAGATGAAACAGCAAGTAATGCTCTGCCACAAATTAAAAGAAAGCAATGGTTAATATAAATAATGCATATGAAAAAAGAAGTCACTCTAAAATTTTATACCCAGAAAGACTGTCAAAACCAAATACAAAATAAAGACATAATAAAGACTTTAATACAAAAAGACAGTCATTCAAAGAGAAACTTCAAGACTCTACTTCAGAGAAATAGAAGTGAAATGTAAGAAAGTAAGTATGCAAATATATTGTTAAGAATATATTAAATACTGTATTTTATGAAGTCAAAAGAAGAGCAAGAACAATAACCTACAAACTGGAAAATAACTTGGTAAAGTTAAAATGTTTTAGCTCCTTTCATCCTTTAGGAAGAGGGACAATTATTTAATTAATACCTAGAAGCTAAATTTATATATTAAATAATTTGAGTATACACTAAGAGAAGCGACATACAATATGGGGTACAAATCTGAACTTGTAGAATAAAGAAAATATGATGAAATTCAATCCCAAAATAAATCAAATAAAGAGGAAACAGGGCAAACAGGAGATACAAAATAAAGAGGTAGAGATAAAATTAGGCACACTGGTAATTAAAGTAAATGCAAGAAGGCAATCAACATTTTTCTGTTTCAAGAGACTCCTAAGGACATAGACAGGCTGAAAGTCAATGAATAGAAAAACACCTGATACTCAGACAACTAAAGAAGATAGGGACAGAATTCAGAACACACCAAATCGATATTGTGTGTGTGATGCTGAGGATCAACTCCAGGCCCCGTGTATACTAGACAAGCATTCTACCACTGAGTTACATCTTCAGGCCAGGGAGATTTCTAAGCTAGTGGTAGGTGGGATTTATTGGTGGCAAAAATTCACTACAAATTGATTCAAGTTTTGATAAATTGTAAGATCTCACAAGTCTAAACTCACTGACCATTGATATATGTGATTAACATTGAGAAAATGTAAAAACAGCAGTTCCACAAGAGAATGAGCAAAAGCCATGTCAAATCAGAGAATGAGAATACCCCTTAGTTGAGATGCAAATGATAGGGGTGCTAAAAGTCAGAGGCACCTCAACTCACCATGGTAGGAAGCTGGTCCCCACTTCTATTCTAACCAAGAAAGCAATGCAACAGAAGCAGTTTTCATATGAAGAAAACAAGAACTCTGACCGCTCTTTGCAAGTGGAATGGGTGCATGAGGTGGACACCAGAGTGTGCATCAGGAAAGCGATTATCATACCTTGGAGTTACGGAACAGGGCACATGGGAAAGAGGACTCTATATAAGAAAATTCCAATTCTATTTGGTATGAGTTGGTTTCTTAGATCAACCTTTCATGTGAGGAAACGGCAACCTTTAGATATTGGTACCCTAAGAACATCTGATAAAGACTGATTATCCCTTAAATGCTTTGGTTCAGAAATGTTCAGACATTAGATATTTTTTGATTTGGAAATACTTGAATATACATAAGAGATGGTAGGGATGGGACCCAAATTGAAATGCAAAATTCATTTTTGTTTCATATGCACAGTTTGTCCAAATTTTTAAAAATAATAATTTTATACATGAAACGAAATTTAAGAATTTGAATTTTTCCCACTTGTAGCAGTTGGTTATCACATATAGCTGGATTTTAGAGTATTTTGGATTAGGGATTTTTAGATAGGAGATATTTAACCTGTATATTCTTTACTACTTCCTCGAGAAATCTACTGGTTTACTACTAGATTTTATTACTCAGTAAAATTATTTATGCACTAAGCCACCCATGATAGTCTATCCTAGATCTCAGTCTGATCCTCAGGAAAAGCCTGTACAATAAATACTGGGAAAAAAACGAGACTCCATCATAATGGTTTCCTCATGAGGCAGGAAAAAAAAAATCAGGTAACAGATCTGTTTCCAGATCCAATTTACTTATGCTGTGTGTTTAAAAACAATCTGGACTACTTCTAAATGAACTGGATGCTGGGGCTCATGAAAAAATAGGGATTATTTCATGAAGCAAAGTTATTCTTTTATTATGTCAAACAAATCACTTGAAAAACTCACCAGACCCTGATTGATAATTATTGAAGGGCTTTAAGTCATCTGTTCTAACCTTAAGGCTATTATTGTTGGTAGCTATTTCTAAAATTTGTTCAATTGTATGTAGCAAACTGTCTAGTTTTATGCCATTTGCTACTCTGAGAGTTGGATGTCTGCAAATTCAATTCAGATGCTGCTCATGCTTAGTATAGACCCAACAGGTCAAGACCTCTGTACCATATACCTGCCCTCAATGTAAGATGTCAGTCACCAGTCGGCAACTCCCACACTTCTGATGGACTGGTTATAATTTGGAGGTTCCCACAGCTTCTGCCTCCAAATCCACAATTTGCTGAAGTCCTCACAGAACTCAGGGAAACCCTACACTTACACTCACTGGTTTACTGTAAAAGATGTGAATGAATGACCAAGTTGAGGAGGTGCATAGAGCAAAGTTCACAGAGTCCTGAATGCATGGGGTTAGGATACGGTACTTTTCCAACACAAGTGTACGTTCGCCAGTCTGGAAGTTCTCAGAACCTTACCATTGAAGGGTTGTCATAAGTTCCTTCTACAGTTTCCCCATCTCCTTTGTCTGATGAGGGTAGGAAAGGTCGGAACCCTCTAATTACTTGGTCTTAGGCTAACCCATCCTAGGCAATGTCTGTCATTCAACCACGAAGGGAATTCCAAGGCCTTTATCAATGCTAGTATCAGAGACAGAGACCAGCTGTTTCTTATTCTAGCATGGTTACTTAGTCTTTGACAGAGGATAGCAGGAAAGTACTGCTTCCCAGCTAACAGGTGTTTCAGAATTGCTGCCATAGTTGTTCATGGACATCCATTTCTGGTTAAACCTGGTTAAGATATTTTTAGGCTGAAAACTATTTTGACAGTGCTACACAAAGCACAACAATGGGTCTTGGTAGCCCAGGGCTAATGTACTACCTTAGATCCAAAGAGTTTCTGAAGTTGGGCCCGCCTTGTGCCCACAGCTGCTCTTGCTTCACCTCTAGGCCCTAAGCACATGGCTACGGACACACCTTGCATCTTCATCTGAATTTTCAGTATTTCTAAGTCAATAGAAATCTGTCAGGCTGGATAACACAGAGAACTTCCTCAAACAGGGAATTTAATATGGAACGAACATTGCAATAGGAATATACTTGCCATGATAAGCCATGTTGCAGGCCCAGGGGAAAAGGTAAAATCAGAAGGTCTATATCAGTGATTCTCAAGCAATTACCACTGACTATCAGATTAATAATGAGGGTGTCTCTATGCAGAGTTGGAAAGCAGTTGCTAGACAGACACTCTCCCAGACATGGCAGATGTCCCCATAAGGCAGGATTAGAGCAGCTATGCTGGGATGGGTCTCTCAAGGTCTTTGAAGGTCTCTGGAATTCCAGAAGGCCATCCTCCACTGCTGGAATCACCCTGAAGGAACACCCCTGCTGGGAACTGACTCCAGTCCTCCCAGAGATAAAATGGCCAACTTCCCTATGAAGGGATTATGGAAATGAGCTCTTCATATCCAACAAACATCTTGGTTTCTAGCCCCACGTGGGCCTAGGAGCAACTGGGTTGGGTCCAGTGAGAACTAACCAATGAGAAAAAGCCAGTTTCCCAGGCTTGTCTAGGTGTATAAATATGCCCGACCCTGGCAGCCATCTTTGGTGCCTTTGCCCTAGCTCTAGTGCCATGAGTCCATTTCTTGTTCCTTGCTCCTCATGGATTCCATGCCTGGAGTCCATGAGCTCTCCAGTGCCCTAGCTCCTCATGGCACTGAGTCCGTTTCTTGTTCTCTGCTTCTCATGGATTCCATGAGTTCTCCAGGGCGTCCGAGCCCTTCATGACACTCTACACCTGGAGTCCATGAGTTCCAGCCTTTCTCCCCTCTAATAAACTCTACCTTAATCCTGTTCTGGTTTCAGTCTTCCCCTCCGGAACACAAGAACCCAGGTATCACCCACAGAAGTCTGTCTTGTGCAGGCTGTAGAGGTCCTGCTGTGAGGTGCCATTCTGGTGATAGTTCTGGTTATCAGACATACACGATCTCCTCCTCCCCGACCTCCCACGATGACCTTGTTGCTGTCCTTTTAGCACAATAACGCTATTCACATTCTGGCAGTTTTCACAAGCTTAACCAGGAGATAAATGCAGACAAAGGCAGGTAGGTCTCTATTCAACAGGAAATCAAGTGACTAAAGTCTAAAATCAAGATAAAGCATGGTAGGAAAGCTTCACATTCACTGTGAATTAGTATTTAGCAAGCTGCTGTGAGGAACAACTTGTAGAGACGGTTCTCGCAGAGGGCAAGCTCTGCTCCCACATGGTCCTGAAGTCTACCTGTGGCTCTAGCAAAGGGAAGCAAAAGCCCCGGCTCATGGGCCCATCTCCAACGGGTAGGTTTTACGGAACTGTGTCACTGTCAGCCTGCAATGAAGATCAGAACTTTTAAAATACCCATAAAATTCGTGTTCATTTGCGGAAGGAAGCGGTTAAGATAGTTTATTCATAAAATCAGACAGTGACTACTTTATAAAAAATCTAGACGAGATCCTTGCTCTATTCTGGTGTCAAACAAAGTTGTTATTTATTTTTTGGAATAAGAATTCTTCTGATTAACCAAGTTTTCCCTTTCTTGTGATGGCCTGGCAGGTGCCCTATGAACACGAATACATCTGAGCCCCCAACTCTGGCTGGCTCCCCCTTCTTTCCTCCTCCCCCTGCTCCTTCCCTTCCTTCCTTTCCCTCCTCCCCACTTTTCCCCCTTGAGATAATGATATGTTTCCCAGGCTGCTCTGAAACTCCTCCTGCCTCAGCCTTCTGAGTAGCAGGAACATGTGTCACAGTGTCTATCTGGGATGTTGCTTCTTAGGCTCTTCCCTTGTTTCCTGCCCACAATTCTTTATTTCAAATGCCCTTAGAGTTGTTCTTGTTTCTTACATTAAACAATTTTGCCATGAATAAGTGTGGCAGTTAGTCATGGAAGCAACTTCACAATTGCTAGCTATACCTTTACAATATCTATGATTTAGTTAAGGCAAGCCTTTGAGCAAGCTTGTACATTTAATTAAATGGGAGGATCCCTCCCACAGTGGGCATGACCATTCTCTCCACAGGTGAATAAGACACACAGGCTTGCCTGACTGGCAAGGTAGAAAGTATACCTCCCTCTTATCTCTTCCTGTGGATATGGTGTGATCTTCCCTCAGTTCCTGATGTTCACATGAATTCTCCTGTCATCATAGTGAACTGTAACCAAGAACCACGAGCATAAATCAAATTCCCTTCTTTCCCTAAATTGCTTGGAATTAGTATTCGCTACAACAACAATCAATGAGACTAAGGTGATAGGTAAACAAACTAAAACAGTTTGAGCTATGTTAGCACTGGGCCTGGGGTCAGGACAAAGCTATCCTGCCAGGGATTTTACCTGAAAGTCACAGCCCTGCTCGTTTGGCCAAGTCATTCTCTTAAGAGGTACCTCTTTTGACCATGCCAGGTGCAAGGCCTTGCGATTGGGGGCTATGGCTACCCAGATGTCTTTGGTCTTTCAGCCTTGAAGTCACTTTCAGGGATACCTTTCTGGTCCCCCAACTCTTAGCTGTGACCCACATGGGCTGTCATGCACTTCCACAGCACCTGGAGCAGCCGTGGGATCCTGTGCTGTCTGCCAGCAGGCCCATCTCAACTACAAGCTTCCAGAGAATTGACGGAGGGTCTGCCTTGTTTCCTGCCGAACCTCGGGTCCTGACATGGCAGCTGGCATATACCAGGTGTTCAGGAAATAATTCTTAAATGAAGAATTCATTTGTTTATATTTATTTATTTTTCATTACAAATGTGACTCACAGGGTCAGTCCTTCGTGCCCGAGTTCTACTTGCCAGGAACCCAGGTGCAAGTATAAAACTGCCTTATGGACCCTTGGCCAACGGTTGGGCTCAGGAAAAGCCCATGATGCCTTTGGTCAGAAGACACTTTTTGCCCACTAATTTTCATAAGCCTGTTCGGGAGGAAATTGAATCCAGATGTTCCAGCTTCATTGACATTAAACTCGTCACCACGTGACACTATAACAGCTTTGGATGGCCGTGAATTCCTTTTTCACAAAACAGACAATCGTCATTTGCCAGCTGTAAACGAGAGCAGGACCCTAGTTTGCATTTGGGTCCAAATTTAGACTCAGCAAGGATTTGGGGGAGTGTGAAGTTTGGCAACTCTGCGTTCTTGTCTCCCTGCTGAGGTATGGATGAGCTTTTATAGACCCTGGAATGCAGATTTCCTAAGGATTCAGATGAATGTCTAGATGTGATGATTTCATCCACCAGAAGGCAATGAAACCAGACTCTTCCATGTCATTATGATTTTTCTGCCCATTTTAAAGACAAATGGAAGACAGAAGAGAGGGCAAACAACCGTATGCACACAAATATATGCACACCCCAAACTAACTAGCTAATGATTCACCAAGAACACTCAGGGGCTTTCATGTGCAAAGTCCCTCAGCAGACAGCCAGCCAAGACCCCTCTCCTTTCTTCTCTCTCCCTCTGCTTTTCTCGACCCACCCCGCCTTCCCTGACATAAGGGTATTTTTTGGCACAAAAAGATGGCTCTGAGTCATTCCATTGTAGCTCAATGCTACGAAACTAACTCAAAGTGATCCATAAGGATATTTTATGCTTCAGAAATGTGTGTTCAAGGGTGGTTCCCTGAAACAATTGAGAAATGTTGTCTTGGCACAGTGAGTTGCTCCCTCCATGGTCTTTGCTTTAGTATGTTGCAATTTATCTGTTTCAAAGGCTGTTCCCACCAGTGGGATAGTAAGATCCAAGAACAAGAGTCCCATGTCATTTATCCTTGAATTCTCAAAGCTTAGTGCAGTGCCTGGTACACAGTTCATGGAATAGCTGATGAATGAATGAATGAATGTCTCTACCTTAAGAAGAGCTTTGATTATATATCCCAGATATTAATAAGCATTAGAGATAGGAAGACAGTATATCAAACTGCTCTGTAGGCAGCTGTAATTATACCCACAGAATGGGAACTCACAGTGGAAACCTTTGGGTCTAAAGCTGGATGAGTGAAGGAAATGCACACTTCAGTGGGGTGGCCTGAAGAGAGGTAATTTGTTACACTAAGGAGATCTAAACCCCAACAGGAGTAGACAAGCCAGAGTGAACCCTGAAATCCATTGATGCAAGTGGGCAGAAGGGTGGGAAGGAGTAGGAGGGAATAGTGAAGGAAAAGGAGGGGATAGAAAGGGGCAGGAAGAGAGGGAAGCGGGGATGAATACTCAATATGCTTATAAAAGTAGAAAAAAATTAATTAAAAAATTGTATGTTAAAAAGTCAAAACAAAAAGAAGCATGAGAGACAGACCTAGAAATGGAATGAAGGGGCTGGAGAGGTGGCTCAGGGGTTAAAGTCTCTGCCTTGCAGGCAGAAGGTCCTGAGTTCAGATCCTAGACCCACGTATAGATGCCGGGTGAAAGCGGGGGCGGCCTGCGTTTCTGGTCCTGGTAGGGCGGAGCCTGTGAATCCCGGGGCAGAGTAAACAAGGCAGAGGTGGAGGCGGCCCATGATGTTTCCCGAATTCGCCCGTGGTTCTACACACACACACATACATGCGCGCGAGCGCGCGCACACACACACACACACACACACACACACACAATTGAATGAATAATAAAAAAAGTTTTTAAAAATTAGAAATGGAATGAAGGAAAAAAAAGAAAAGGGAGAAGATGAGATGGAAGGGAGGGGAAGGAAAGGAAGAAGGAAGACCTCTCATTTCTTAAACTGGAGAATTTTAAACAACTTAAGAAGTAATGGCAATAGGTTTAAGCACACCTAAACACTATTCTTTGACTATAATTCCTGTCACCATTTAAAACATTTTTATATTTTGTGACCAACCTCTGAAAATTGCCATTTCTTTGCCTTCTGAAGAAGTCATCATTAGAACATCTGCAACGGAAAAGCCCATGACTGCCAGAAATCAAACACACTCCCCAGTTTCACCAGTGATCCAAGACAGACTGTCCTTGCTGAGATCTTAAAGTTAATGGCACCTGTGTGAGGAGCAAAGAGCTCATGTTTTTAAAAACATGAGCCATGTGCCATAGGCAGTTGGATTTCCTAAGTCACCCTGAGGGCCACACGCTTGGGAGACCACATCAATGCTTGGACACAGAAAGGAAGGGAGGGATGATGTCATCCGCAGCCGTTAAGGACTGGAGGGATTACAAGATTTGAAGTGCGATTTGGAGAAACTTCTGGTGCTGTGCATATGGGGGCTGTGGCTGCCTCTTCACCTGGCCCCAAACGCCTGGCTCCCACCCCTCCAGCTATAATAACTGTCCTTTTGGCTGGGGATGCTGACAGGTTGTTTGGGGTCATTTTTTCCATTCCAAGTTTCAAAGAATTTTTACCATGGTCCTTGAATTCCCCCCCCTTACTTTTATTCAAATCGTTTTGACATGATTTCAGATCTTGAACGATCTGAGGTGTGGAGGGATATTAACGGGCTGGTGCGCTTGGCAGCTTAGGAGCTACAATGGTGAAGCAATTAGGGAGGTGAGGAGTGGGCTGCCGTCACTCAGGGATCGCTGCAGCCCCCAGAGGGTCACACAGCTGTGTTTGGCTTACTCACTCATGTAGGACTGTAAACCAAGACTACTATTCAAGTTATTTCATCAAAATGGATTGCATGCATGGAGCGTCTAATGTGTGCAAAGCATCCTGTTAGCCGGAGAGCAGAACTGGAAGAATTAATAAGAGCTTTCTTGCTGCCAGACACCAAAGCCAGTAAAATCTAAGCACGGACATGTGGTGATGTTGCCCTGCCTGAGCTCAGCCAAGCTCGCATGACCTTCTCAAGATGTCCTTATTTGCTTGGTACTGGGATTGGGATGGTCACATGAGGGATTTATGGATGTTCTGGTCCTCCGTGTTTGAACTCTGAAAGTTCCACAAAAACTTGGCACCCTGGCACTACCACACTCACACTGCTGGCCTGGTGCACACAGTGGGACAGCACCTGAACTCACAGTTTCTCCAGCTCTGGTTTCAGCTTTTTCACATCCTGACAGTACCACTCAATGGCAAAGGCCAATCTAATATTGGCACTGGGACTGCTGAGAGACAAAGACACGCTCCAGTTTGTCCTCTTGCTCTCAGTGTTCAAGTGGGGTCTAGTCTGCCTTTGCCCTTTCCTGTTGTCGTGGTTTGAACATGGATTGTCTCCCACAGCCTTCTGTGTTGGTGGCTCAGGCTGAGAAAGTAGTAGGACCTGTAAGAGCCAGAGTCTTGCTGGAGGAAGCGGAGCACTAGGGGTGGCCCTTGATGCTCCGTAGCCCAACCCCATTTTCCACTCTGTTGCTGTCTCTGCCTCCTAATAGGTGCAGTGATGAAGGCATGAACCAGCCTTTTGCTGCAGGCTACACGTATTCTGCTAAGCATTTCCCACATTAATGGACTCTACCCCCTCTGCAACCCTAAGGCAAATGATAAAACCCTTTCTCCACTAAATTGCCTAGGTCACAGTATTATCTGTGAAGTAGAGAGTAACTGCGTTCAGCATTTTTTCCCAAACACTCCTGTGATACAAGAGGCAAAGACAAGATCTTGGCATGGATTACCTGTCCTACTGCCAAAACTGTCTAGTCTTATTCCTGTAGGACAGGCCTCACCCTTCAGCACCCGCAGGCTTTCTGTATCTCCAACCCTCATGGGTATACAAGGACTTGCATACTGTTGCAGTTCGCCTGCATGGTTGCTGATAAATGACCATCAAACAGCTTAAGGGAACAAGGGTTTATTCTCTTACGATTCCTGGTTACAGTTCTCAGTCCAGCTTGACGGGAGAGCACGCAGCCACACCATCACCACGTAATAACTGAGAGATGGACAGTCCTTACTTGCCAGACCAGCATGTCTGGCCAAGTGTACACAAGGATGCCAACTTCCTCAACCAACTCTCAGTATTTTATTCACCTGTTCAGGGACTAGTCCCACCCACCATAGGCTGGGCCTTCCCCATCAGCTAGACAATCTCCTGCAGGTTTGCTCTGGGCTTAATCCAACCACTAATTCTCCACAAATGTACCCAAAGCTCAAACCCTCAACAGTCAAGTTGACATCTGTGCCTAACTATGACACATACTAACAATTCTTGCATATTTCATCTTCACCTCTATGGTGGCTAATAAATAGTGTTTCCTACCAAGTTCACATTTGCCTTGAACCATGGAAGAGAATTTAAGAAACAGGTTCTGTTACTTGTCTCAATGCTATGACAACAGTTCCCAACAAAAGCAACTTCAGGAGGGTAGGGTTTATTTTGGCTCATAGCTCAAGAGTACAGTCATTTATAGTCAGGAAATCATGGAGGCAGGAGCTTAAGACAGCTGGTCACATTGTGTTCACAGTCAGGAGAAACAGAGCTCAGTTTCTGTTTTGTTTTTGTTTTTGTTTTTTTGGTGGGGGGTCAATTCAGGATTCCAGGTGAGGTGAGGCCTTCCCACTTCATTAACTTGATCTAGACACTCTCTCGCAGGCATGCCTAAGGGCTTGTCTGGAACCTGGGAAGTTGATGATATTATGGGCTAAAGGGTCTTTATATACATAATTAGAATGAGATCATGCTGTATAAAGGTAGGCTCCAAATCCAATGACTGGTATCTGTAGAAGAAGGGAAGAAGATTCTCAGAGAAGGCCCTGTGAAGCTAAACCAGAGCTTAGGGTAATTTCACCATAGACAAAGGATCTCTGGGAGCCCTTGTGGCTGCAAAGAGCAGGAAAGGGTCTCTGCAGCTCTGACAGTACAGCTGAGGCAGCACCTTACCTCCCGCCTTCGAGCCTCAGAGGGTGAGAGAGCAAACGCTGCTGTTTCTACTACCAAGTCAAGGTTAATTTGTTACAGAAACTGCAGAAATACACCTGGCTTGACTTTTCTGTCTTACTTCTGGGTCCCCATCACAGCTTCTAGGGGACAGTGTTGCAGTTCGCCTGCATGGTTGCTGATAAATGACTGTCAGAGGGCTTAAGGGAACAAGGCATTTATTTCCTTACTGATAGCCCAATTACAGTCTGTAGTCCAGCTTGATGCACCAACACCAGGGCCGAGGGAACTGACCACACCATCTCTACATAATGGCTGAGAGAGGGACGATCCTTACTTGACAGACCAGCATATTTAGATGAGTATACACAAGGATGTCAACTCTTTCAACCAACTCTCCATAATTTATTCCAGGGCCTAATCCCACCCACCATGGGCTGGACCTTCCCCATCAGCTAGACAATCTCCTTCAGGTTTGCTCTGGGCTTAACTCAACCATTAATTCTCCACAAATGTGCCCAGAGCTCAAACTCTCGACTGTCAAGTTGACACCTGTGCCTAACCATGACAGACAGTCTCCTTGCCATGGTATCTTAGTTTGGAATCTTAGGTCTAAAAGGACATGCCGAAAAAGGTGCTCAGCTGAAGGCAATGTGTTAGGGAGGTGACACCAGGAAGCACAGTGACAAAATAAAGAAATGAGGCAGAGAGGGAAGGAAACCCCATGAGATGTTATCACAGCCAGCAGCCTGAGGCTTGATCCTGCAAGGCTCTGAGCAAAATGGAAAACTTATCTCAGATGCTTCAACCCAGGAGTGGGATGCTGGAGCACTCCCCCTCTTCCCCCCCCCCCCCCCCCGTTTTCCCCATACCTTACAGGTAAGAGCTGTCTGCTGCCAAGTCCCATTGTGCTTTCTCCCCTCTTCTTGGAGACCCAGTGGTGGGGAAGGGCTCCCCGGTTACTCTGCATTCCCTGTTGCTTGTCTCTACCTGCCTGTCCCTCCAGATACTGTTTCTACAGTAAATTGTCCTCAGACTCTTAGCTGCTTCCATTTCCTGTCAGAATTATCACTGGCAGAGAGACAGAGACACGCAGAGATTTTCTCAAGGCCTTTAGCTCTTCACGTGAAAACTCACGGACTCCCTGAACACGGTGGAGCCCATCTGTCCCTGTGGCCGTAGGGGAAGGATTATTCCAGGTGCAGAAGGACATCATTGCCTCCTACAATCTGTTTTCCTCTTGAGAATCACTCTCTTAAACCTCCTTACTGTGCCAGTGTTGGTGGTATTGGTCATTATTAGTTTGCAACCTGACGCCTAGAAGGCAGGCCTCTGGGCACACCCTAGAGGGTTTCTCTAGGCTAAGGTTGGCCTCTGGGTATGCCTGGGAGGAATCCTGTTGATGGTGAAACTGATGGGGGAACATCTATCCCACTGTGGGTGGGTCCTTTCCTTGGGCTTGAAGTCTTGGACCCTATGAAACTGAAAGCGAGTAGAGTTCCAACCTACATGTCAGTACATGATTCATTGTTCTCTGCTCTTGCTATGGAAGTGGTGTGACTGGCCGCTTCAAGCTCCTGATGCTTTGAGTTCCCCACAAGGATCAATGGCAACCTGGAATTGTGCGCCTAGGAAACCCTTTTCCCACCAAGTTGCCTTTGTTGGGATATTTATCACAGCAACTGGGTGGGAAACTCCAGCAGCTGATGATGCCGATCATAGGAATGTCACTGATCTCTGAAAATTCTGGTCCCAAGGAGTGCTTGGGATTCATATAAATTTAAAAAAAAAAATTTTTTTAAATGCTGCTATGGTCTGGATAAAAGTAGTCTCCCAAAATTCATGTACTGAAGGCTCTGTCTTTGGGAAGAGATTGGATATGAAACATTAACTCATTGATAGTCATGATTTGATGGATTATTGGGAGGTAGTGGAAGCCAGCAGGCAGGCCCTAGTTGAAGGAAGTGGATCACTGAAGGAATGTTCTGGAAGAGCATATCTTGTCTGGGGTTCCTTCTTTTACCTTTCTGTTTCCTAGCCGCTCTGAGCTGCACACCCTCTCTGCTATGATGTTTCTGCCTCATCCTGGGGCTAGAAGCAATGGAGTCAATGATTATGGACTGAATTCTGCAACTATGAGCCAAATATATTTTTTTACTTTTAGGTTAATTTTCTCAAATACTTTGTCATAACAACAAAGATCTGAATAATATAAAACATATATGTAATATATAATATAATATAAAACACACATATATAATATATAAATAATATAAAATTTAAATTTCAACTTTCAATTCTAGATAGTATGCATATACACTTAGTTCTAATCAGTTTTAAACATTATCTATTGGCCCTCCAACCTAATAGATGGAAATAATCATGTTCGTTCTCTTCCTGCCTTCTTCTAATATTTAATATTTGTTAATGTTTGTTACCTTTGAAGCTTTAAATTTTGTACAGTATTCCTGCCTAGCTATTTCTTATTCCATCATTCTGATTTTGAATCTTAGATATTTTAATGTGAAATGTAAGTATAATGAATTATACAGTATTCAAATTACTTAAATATTCTGTCTACAAATATTTCGTATAAATATATGGTACTGCCTTCTGTGCTTTAAAAGTGCATATGAATGATATTGCTATGAGCATTTTATTTTATAATTTACTTCTCTTTCAATTTTGTGTGTTCAAATTAGCTTTGCTAATGAATGTAAGTGGTAGTCCTTAACTGCTGTCTAATAAACTACTGTCTTCTTCTTTGCACGTATCAGCACAGAACCTTGTTGGTGAAAAATAGAAGGGGGGGCAATATCACAGCTGAGTGCCTCATATCTGTCAGGAATTTATTGTACAGCAGCAGAATATAGTGATATAATGATTATCATTTTTCCTTTTCCTACATTGTGCCTTCTCTTGGTTATATTTTAACCTTTTACATAAAGTAATTGACATATATTCTATTATGATTTCAATCAACACTTTAAATCATTTAAATATTGTCCAATGCTTGGTCAATCAGGTATGCTTCAATTGTATGCACCAGGATCGCATTGAGGGAGGTAGATTTCTATAGACAGTGAAAGCAGAGGCAGACCAGAGGAAATTAGGCAAGGTAATGAGACTGTGTGAAAGACGACACATAGGTAACCTATTGGGAGACCATCACTAGGTCTATCAGGTGGCTTCTTCTCTTTCTCTGTATGACTCTTGATTCTGGGAGCTTGTCTTATGGGTTGTGGGAGAGTTGGAAATTAAAGCTTCCTATTGGTTTTCAATAAACCTTAATTAGAAAATTTTTAACTATGCCCTGACTTCTTCTTCGAAGTCAGGACACAAGAACCTGCATTAAATCCAGTAACAACAATGTTCATACCACCAAGGACTAGGAATCTCTCTTTTTATAGACAATTGCTTTAAATCATGGAGATATTTAATTGACTGAGGTACTTCTATAATTTCCTTTATTTTTTCTTTTCCTACTATTCTCATATTTATATTCTCACATTTCTTCCAATCTCATGGTTGTATCATCTTTTCTGCTGAGAGAGTTGACTTTCCCTCAAAGCTTAACACCATCGGGGTTTTCCCACTGTATCCTTGCTGTACTGCTCTGATCCTGGAACTGTTTTTACATCTCTCCTGGGCTGGATCAGAGTTTAAAGTTTACAGATTACAAATCTTCTGCCTTTTTAACTTACTCCTTTATTTTGATGGAGTATATCCTTAAGTAGCTTCTAAAACAACATGGAAGAAGAATAAGAAGAAAAATCTGCATTTTTCTCCCCAAATGCTAATTCAAAATTGTGCAGCAGAGCTAGTAGATTATTTCTCCTCCCCACCCACACCCAACCCCATCAAGGTGTGAATCAAGTTGTCCCCCGCAGGCTCATGTGTTTGCATTCTTAGCTGTTGTTAATAGGTGGGAAAGTCATGACACCTTTAGGACGTAGAGGCTTACTGAAGGAAGTCACGAGGCACAAGGGTACTTGAGGATGGATAGCCCCACCCTCTTCCTCTAGCAGTCTGCTGCTTGCTCTCTCTGTCTCCATGGTGATGGCTGTGGTGACCTGAGCTGCCTCCAGTTCTGCTGCCCGCCATGCCTTCTGCTGTGGGACTCCCTCCTTCATGTCTCCCCTCTGGAACTACGAGCCAAATAAATCTTCCTTTCTCCCCTTAAGTTGCTTGAATCTGAATGTTGTCTCATAGCAGCAGAAGGAGGACGACTCCTATGCAAGTGTCAGTTGACTATACTCTATGCATTGAAAGACCAGGAAATTGCAAGGTGTATTCGGCACTAGTGATTGCCTTAAACCTCTTCCCTTGACCACACCTGTTGTTTCTAAGCACAGAGTCTCTTGGTGGTTTTTAAGGTAAACTGGCTCTAACCAACCTTTGTAGCTTTCTAAGAAGACTGTAGAAACTCTTAACTCTCTGTTGTTTTATCCGGAACTCTTTCACCCACTTTCTGTGATGCAGCAGTCTGCTGCCCATTTTCTATCGCAGGTATACTTACTCTTTCAAAAGAGCTTTATGCTTTTATGACTCCCTTTATTAACTGCGTGGTCAGGGAAAGCTATTCAACCTTTTTTTTTTTTTTTGCACCTAGTTTTCTCACACATAAAATGCAAATCAATGTCAGGGTTTGCACGGGATTAAAGAATATGTGTCAGATCCTAGAGAAGCACTCAGCATGTGGCTCACTCCATAACACGAGTTTGTTATCATTGTGATTATGTGGTGGGGTCTGGAGAAGAGAGAAAAGCAAGATCCTGGGTCATGGCGTGTAGATAATTTGCAAAGGGCTCTGTTTTCATACATGAGCTGGCCAGATGTACATAGATAAGTACGTTTACCAGATGTGCACACAGAGAAGTTGCTCCTTAAACTTAATGTGCATTGCAGTTGCCTGGGAATCTTACTAAAAGCTTGATCTTAATTTAGTACGTGGAAAGTAAACTCCATAACTGGCCTTTCTATCAACCTCCACAGTGATGTTGGTACTGCTTACAGTGTGTGTTCCTGCGCATGTGTATAAATACCCACGTGTGTATGCTTGATGACAACCTGAAAGATACTCTTATTGTAGTTACAATTGAAAAATGTTTGGAAAACACCAGGAGAGAAATCTTATAGCCTTTCTCTCCTAGACCTCATGGCAGCCGTGGGAGTCAGCCATGGTTTTATCCATGAAGCCCGAAGGCTCCATACTGCTCCTGTTGGCTCTGCATAACACTGCTTCACAAAGCCTTACAAATCCACGGCTCTGCATGGAGAGACCCCCACAGTGCTAAGGATGGTACTTGACATTATCCGAATGTCTGTGCAGGGGTTTTCCCAGCACTTGTGGCTTCTGACTTGGCGCCTCTCTTACAGACCACCAGGGACCTGACTTCTCCACCCCTTCCCTGGGGTATCCGATTTCACTCCTTAGCCACTGGTTTAGGGTTTCTCTGACTTGGAAGACAGGGACAGCTGGGAATGTGGATCTTATCCTGTCTGGGTTTCCCCCTGACAAGTGGCAGGAGTAGCAGGATATGAGGTGCTTGAAGACCACTCATGATGCTATTATCACCGAGCCGTGGAGTCAGTAACGGAAGGAACAGGTGCGGGGGCCCTGGCTTCCTTCGCAGGCAGGCAAATGGGAACAGTCAGCAGGGTGGCAGGAATCCCAGATTCAGGGGGAAAAAAGGAGAGAAAGATGAAAAAGAAGCAAGACCATTCTGTGTGATATTACGCTCCTGTCAAAACACTTAAAATGTCCAACACCAAGAACAAACACTGATTCCCACTTTGGGCTTCAGTTCATAGCATTGAGGTCCACATCGGCTTGTCAGTCTTAACAAGTATACCAGTAAGACAAAATAATATTCACTGGAGAGACTGAGAAAGGCATGTGAGAGTGAATATAGGATAATTTTCTGTACTTCCCACTCAATTCTTCCTATGAATATAAAACTGCTAAAAAATACTCGTAATTTTAATATGTGGATGCAAAACATTGGCTACTGTGATTATTCAAGTAGAGGGGACATGCAAAACACTAAAAGAGCTAAGAACAAAATGAGTATCAACACACACACATACGCACACACACTCATGAACACCTATGAATGCCTGCATGCACGCACACGCACTAACACACATGCATTATCATCACCATCACCCCCTCCAACTCCTATATCCAGAGGTATCAACCAAGGAAGAGGCATGCATCCTTGAAGACTCTAATGCATTTACATACACAAAGGAAAGAGTACTTTTCAAAAGCCTTTCCATACCATGCAACCTTTTTAAAAGGTAGATTGCTTCCCATTCCTGCCACCATTAAAGTCAACCAAGAGTTTTGCTCCATCGAACATAAGATCCAGCCAGAAGAGGAAGTAGATCCTACGCCTTAGCCCAAGGTAGGAATGAAAGACAACAGAGAGCCAGTCCCTTCTCAGGCCTTGGGAGGGTGGGAGTATAAAGGCAGAAGCTTTGGAAGAAGTCCCTAGTTTGTTGCCCGCCATGTCTAGGTGAGTATGGTGGGATACCAAACTTGGCTATTGACTTAAAGTGAGCATTGCCTGCTGGTTCTTATTAGAAAAAGTAACGTGTGCACATGGAAATAATCATTTGAGTGGAAAAGCATAAAATAAGAGTAAAAAAATCACACTCCTTAATCCCCAACTCAGGCACTCCTTCCGTAGGTCAGCAATTTCCCTTGTCTATGATTATTTTCCCTGTAGACGTCAGCTATGCATTTTTCAATGGCCTGTTTATACACTTCCTGGTATGCCGAGTTAAAGAAGAAACCATTAATGCTGCTTTGCAAAATTAAAAATTCTGCCTTCTTAAACTCTCCCTTTGACTCCAGTTAGCTAATGTTTATTTTTAAGTTCAATTAGCTATTTTTGTATCCTTTTGTGCAATAATGTTAAATGGTATCTTTTCTAGCAGGAGATAGAAGTAAGTGCTTTTCTTTGTTGTTCCTTCTCTTTCCTCTATTTTTCTGGGAACAAGGTCAGTAATTTAGGCATCATCTTTTACCATTAAAACCTAGTCGTTAAAACCTTTATTAGAGAATGACTCTTTTTTAAAAAAAATCAAAAGAGTGTTTACAACAGTGATTGTATAAACCATTCATTTCCAATTGGATGATGTAGCATGGTCAGAAATATCACAGAGGTAAATCTAGGTGGCTCATGGAGTCTTTTACTTGACAGCTGTGTGATTTAGTATAGTATCTCTGCCTCACTTTTTTTGTGTAAAAAAATGGGATAAAATACCTTCATAAGATTGTTTGGAAGTTAAACAAAAGCAAAAACTACACTTCTCCCTGTAGCAAGTGTCACTTTTGCCCTTCTGTCATTGCTTATTGCTTCAGTCACAGTGTATACCAGAGTTGAACAATACTATGCAGTCAGGAATTCCCAAACTATACTCATTAATACCTTCGATGGACTACAACCGTACTACATCTGATCCACAGTAACCATGGAGGAAATGAAGGAGCATTTCTGTTTCTTAGTGAGAAAAAGTAACTGGCCATTCTGTGTACCCTGACAGATAAATTGAAATTAGATGAATGAGATCTAATATGAAGAATTATTCATTCATGTTACCTATAGCATTTGGTAAGACTTTGGAACTCCTCACTTAGGAATGAATATTCTTAGGATACTGCATAGTTGAAGATTATGCTTAAAATGCCAAGTTTCCCTGAAGACCTTTGGGTGTGGGGAGAATGTACCACAGCAGACTAAGGTCTCCATAGGGAACCAGCGTCTGACATCTCTTGACACTTTCCAACAATATGAATGGTGTCGGTTCCCCTACATTGACTGTGGTGTTTTACTAAATCAAATTATCAAAGCCTCATAAATGTAAGGGGGGGAAAAAGCGAAATGAAAACAAGTGAAGCAAGTGTAGTTTGCCACTCTAACATCAAAGCATCCCAAACCATAAATCCATAACATTCGCTTTCACAAGCACATGATGAAAAATATGGAATGAGTTTCTTAGATTTAATTTTAAGGCAGCAAAAGTATGTGAAAACAGAAGAAAAATGCTGAGAGGCAGAAACCAGAGCAGAGGGCACTTGGTTTTAGAATTTTTCACTCCTCCGGGGAGCACAAGAGCTTAATTTTGTGATGGCTGGAAAACTATAGGCAGAATCTGTGAGCTCTTTTTTTGTATTGAGTCCAATCCTTCAGCTCAAGTCAGTAAATCAGATACCCAAGGGGTACATAACACATTATTAAACGTTTGCAAGAGCTCTGAGTTCATCAACGAAACTAAAGAAAGGTGCTAAATGTCATGAGCGATTTTGCTGGTAATCAAGCCATCCAGGGTTAAATTGATTTTTTAAAACATCCAGTCTTCTCTCTCTGTCTCTCTTTTTTTAAAGTCTCACTCATAGTAGTAGACATTGGTCTTTGTTTTTTTCTTTAGTTAGATACATTTCATTCTCCTTCTGATGATGTCCCAGTTGCCGTTCAGGGAATTGCTTTTTTCCCTGTGGTGTGCAATCTTGTGGGGAGTAGCGCTTGCCCTCTGCTCTCAGTCCTGCAAGCCACAGAGGGTAGATCGGCCCCTTCTCAGCCTGCTCATGGAGTGGTAGCCAGAAGGTGTACATGTAACACAGGCCCAACTGGGGGGGGAGGGACCCTCTCCCAGCCTCAGAATATCCTGAAAGGATGCCAGGATGCATGCGATTATGGAGATGTGTTTTCCTCTATTGAGTGCCTTGCCTCCCTTGAGTCTTACACACTTTTCTAAAACACAGACATCAGACCCTTTCTTGGTTTGCCTCCAGTAGCAAACAAACCCTTTATTTTTAATTGAGACCATTAGGGTCTGTTTCAGTTATTCACAAAAGGAAGTCTGATTAACATTTTTTTAATCTAATCTTTTAAAATCTAATGGTATTAGGGACATCAAGATGTCCTGCCCTCAGACTAAGTAGACACTTGTACTGTTCTCAAGGAGGCACGGTGACAGACGGCAGCAAAGTTCACCGAGAAAGAAGTTGATAATTCCACCTAAGGATGAGGGTGATGTCCCACAGAGGACGCAAAGCATGAGTGTGCTTCTAAAGGTCACAGTAGGAGGTGTCTCAAACATCATGGTGCAGGATTTCACGCAGAGGGAACCATGCACATGAGGACGCAGTGGGATGGGTGAATGGCTCATGTTTGCGGAGCTTCCAGGATGTAGACTTGGGTAGGGAACATATTGGTGAATGAGTCTGGATAAGGCCGAGGTGACATTATGAAAGAACGAATCCAGTGCAACCGGACTGACTGGTGTTCAGTGAACAGCCTAAGGAATGACGGATGCAGAGAAAATTGGAAGAGTTGCCCTCAGCCACACAGACACTCAGAAACCCGTTAGGTCTCAGAAGCTAGGTGAACAAAAGCGAAGTTTAAAAAGGGAAAATAGATGCTTCAGCCCAATCAAAAAAAATTTTCCCCAAGGATCAATTTGAAAAAGGGAAAAAATATTAACATGCTATATTTGTAAAACAAAACAATTATTGTAACTCTCATCAGAAGTTTAGATCTTCAGAAAATCACGGGAAATTCTTACTAGCTGCTAAAACATTGATGCAACACTAAGGAATATTTGACTATTACATCTGTGGGAAGACCATTCACCAGGGTCTAGCATATCTGCACACTTATTGCCAGTGGAGACACTGGCTGCCCTTTGTTTCAGACTTCCTGGTTCATGAAGTGTGTATAACGGACAGCTTCAGAAAAGAGAGATACAGTGTTCTTCCATAGCAAAGGTTATAATCAAGCAACCATTCTGTACCAAGACTTATGGGAAATAAGAACAAAAAATAAAACATGCTCAACATGTGACAGTTGAATAAACAACATTAAACAATAGTCAACACTTATACTTTATAACAGGCCATTATTTCTATCTCTTTAATGTTTGCATTTTTTCCAACACTGTCAAGTTTCTTTTTTTTAAATTTTGTGTGTGTGTGTGTGTGTGTGTGTGTGTGTGTGTGTGTGTGTCTGTGTGTCTGTGTGTCTGTGTGTGTGTCTGTGTATGTGTGTGTCTCAGAGGGCACTATGTGTCCCTGTGGAGGACCAAAGGTGACTTTGGGACTCATCCTTTGATTGCTTCTATCTCCATTTTGCTTGGCTCTGGGATTCTCAGGTTCTCCCCACTAGGACTGGAAGTGCAGACTGATGTAGTCCCTGCCTGGCATTTTTACATGGGACCTGTGATCTGAACTTAGGAGCCTTCTTGCAAGGCAGAGACTAAATCCTGAGCCATCTCTCTAGCCTCAACACTGTCAAGTTGCAAAGGAGGTTGATGATGCAGAGGAAGCTCTTGGATGGAGCCTGCTGTGTCTGGTAATGGCATGTCCCCCACGGGTTCATGTGCTAGATCCCCACGTGGCAGTGTTGAGGTACAAAAATTATTAAAAGGTGGAGTCTAGAGGAAGGAAACTGAGTCACAGGAGCACCACCCTCAGAAGGGATCAATGCTGGTCTTGAGGTGTGAATTTACTCTCTTGAGATCAGGTTCTTAGAAAGCAAAGCTGTACACTGACCCCCACATTTGGACCCTTCTGTCTATAGCTGGTTTTGATGCGCATCTTTATTGGAGGCCAAAGAGATACATACCCTTGTGACTTGGACTTTCAGCTTCCAAAACTGTGAGCTAAGCAGATCTCTTTAAAACATAAAGTACCTGATTTCAGATTATTCTATTGTTGGAACAGAAGACTGACTAACAGGGAGACTTGAGCTGGGCTCCGAGGTGCAGGATTTGTGAGCGGCCAGAGGGGACACATTTCTCATGGAAGTCAGGAATGAGAAGAGCAAGTCGGTAGACGTCAGTTGCCAACACCAGCTCCTGTATTTATCCACTAGGTGTCCTGAACACCCTGTCTGTAATGTCTGAGTAATAAAGTCGCTGCCTGAGGGAAGTTACGGGGCTGTAGTGAACCAGCAAGTGTGAAATCTCTTTTGAAGTGAGCACTTAATAGACAAGATAAATACACTGATTGTATCAACAATTGCCTCCTTATTACGGGAAGTCTTCTCTCCTCCAGGCTAAATGTCCTTGGGTGTCAAAATGTCTCAGTGTCACATGGCAGGGCATGAATCCTGTGTGCTGTGCTGTGTGACTCTGAGCAGCTCACCTATGTTCTTGATGAGTCAGATTTGGAATTCTCTAGCACAAAGGGACCTTCATTGTTCTTTTGTAAGAAGCTACATTTGTGCAAATATAATCAACACCATTCATTATTACAATATGATCAAACACAATTTCTTTCTATTTTAATGTGATCAGTCACTGCATTTTCTCCTTCCTACCCATCTGGGCTTTTGGTAGGAATTTAATTCCAGCTTTGATCTGCTGTCTCGAGTGAGACCAGCTGCTAAATGGTAGTGGGGGGCTGAGCAGACTAATAGCGGTTAAGGTGCAGAAGACAGTTATCTGAGTTAAATCTCTTCACAAAACTACAGAGGCATTATCCAATCATAGCTTTCTCAAGCCTCTTGCCCTGGTCCTTCACTTCATTCTCCCATGACTTTATCTCCTGAGGACAGACATTTCAGATGCATCCATCTACACAGGGCCGATTTCTCTTCCCTCTGGGATCCAAGGCTATGCCACGGCTTTATGGGCATCATTCCAACAGCCCATGTTCTCTTTGTTGTTATCTGCAATACCGTCCTTTTTACCAGCTCGTCAACATCAACACAATATTTTTCTTTTCCATGTATCTGTTAGACTAGATGTTGCAGTTCTCTCCCTCCCCCAAATTCCGAGAATGAAACTTTACCTTCCAGTGTGACTGTATTTGGAGATGGAGCTTCTATAGAAATAATTAAGATTGAATGAAGTCATAGGCTAGGTAGGGCTCGGCACCTGATGGATTTATGTGCTTTTAAGTAGAGGTGCCAGTAACCTCGCACTGATCATCTCCTTTTCCTCTCCCCTCCTCCTCTTTCCCAACTGTGCGACCATATTCAGGCTATAGCAAGAAGGACATAACATTTACAAGTCTGAAAGTGAGTCCTCTCCAGTCTCTTAACTGAGATGTAGATCTAGAAAATCCTATTCCTTTAAAATTCAAGGTATCTCTCTTAAGAAGCTCTGTCCCTGGCTCTTAATTGTAATTTGGAGGTCCTTTGTCTGGTACAACTCTATGCATAACTCTATCACAGAGCTTATCACTTTACTGTAATCATTGATTACTGTATTTTCATCTTCAGATTATAAACTGCTGGGAGCTAAGACCATGTTTTGCTTAATTTTATATTCCCAATGACCAGTTCATTGCTTGCATTAAAATGTTCCTTGATAAATTCATTGCTTTCATGTACGAAGCTCTAAGAGAATAATAAAAAAAAAGATTGCTCCTTCAACTTTCCCCTGCAAGTAAAAGACAGACCCTCTAATTATAATCTACAAAATCTTCTCAAAATTATGATAGTCCTTAAGGTAAGAAAACTTGTGTGTGTGTGTGTGTAAGACTGGACACAGAAAGCATCACATTTAAAAGAAGAACTCTCAGAGACTAAAGTCAGAAACAAAGACTTTCAGGCAAACAAAAACAGAGGCTGTGTTGGCAACAGCTATTTACTTCAAAGAAATCTTAAAGGAAGTTCTGTAGGCAGAAGAAAAATAATGCTAGATGGGGACATGGTAATGAAGGAAGGAATGTAGAAAGGAGAAAAGGCAAACACTGGGCAAAACATAACAAATATCGACTGCCTAAAACAACAACAATAATGTTTGTGGGATTGAAAATATGCAGAAAGGAAATGTGACGACCGTAGCAACAGCCAACACTGGCCCAACTGCGTCTTCTCTGTTCAAACTGCTATAACAAAATACCACAAACTGGGAGGCACATAAACACAGAAATTGATTTCTCACAATTCTGATGCTGGGAAGTACAAAATTAAAGCAGACTCGCTGCCTGGTGAGGGACCATTTTCTGACTCACAGTTGGGACTGTGTTATTGTATCTTCTTGGATGGGACTAGAAGTCTCTTTCAAGCATCTTTAATAAGGGTGCTAAATCCATTCCTGGGGGAATCTATGTGCATCACCTAATCTCTGCCTCCTCATGCTATCACCTTGGGCTTGAGGATTTAAATATATGAATTGGGGGGACATAAATACTCAGACCATAGTTAGAGGTTTAAATGTGTTATGGTTCTTTAATTGTCTGAGAAGTACTTATGGTGTCAATTTACAGTAAACTCTAAGAAGTCAAAGAGTCATATTTATAATCTCTACAGTAACCACAAAAAAATTACCTTTAAAAATGTATGACCAACAAGCAAGTAAGAAGTGGGAAGTGGAGTAATTTAAACACTAGATTAATATAAGACACAAAACAAGAGCATAGAGGAAAAAGGAATAAAAAACAGATGGTACCAATAATAAATGAAGAGAAAGATGGCAGCTTCAAACCTAAGCAGTCATGGGGGTCTATTGTTCAGTCCATGAATTTCAGAAAGGCATGAAAAGGCAACCCCAGGAAGCAACGTAGTCATGAGGAAGGAGGGAGAAAGGATATGCATCATGCCATAGGAGAAAGGTGGAGAGGTGTATGTAAGATTGACTTTCAAATCCAGTGCTACCCCTGCCCATGGGTTCTCATGAGAGTGAAATCCACTGGCATCCTTACAATAAACTCCCCTCTGAGCTAATTTCAGGCTGTTCTGTTCCAACCTTCTGTTGCAAGCAAATGACCCCTGACTGAGACGGTGGTCACGGTCAATAGGAGCTGAGAAATATGGTCTCATTAGACCAGCCTCCAGGGGCAGGGACCAGTGTCTTAGGCACGAAGCTTCTATCACAAACCTCCTTTCATATTCCAGGCTTTGGTCCTGATGATTTTATATACTTTATAGAGTATATCTCCAGCTAGTGACTCTTTGATCTCAGTAGAAAAGTGGCATTGCTTATAATTACCAGAACACTGTAAGCTGTAAAAACAAAAGCAAAATGTTTCATGCAAGGAAACAGAAGAAAAACAAAGGCCTCTTGGTTGATTTTTCTACAATGACCATCTGGTTTTGCAATTAATGTCTTGCCAATATACTAAAATACTTTCTATGTAAATCTCGTACATTCTTGCTGCATTTTCAATTAAAGTCTGAATTAAAACTTTGTACCATGAGTCAGCAGTTAAAGCAAACATGTTTTTTCCATTTATCTTCCTTTGGGAAAAACTAGTCCCAAACACAGAGTGCCTGCCATCCTTAGCTCGATTCATCAATCCAGATGTCCATAATTACTTCTGGAGGTTACCACAGTGGCCTGCTCTGCCATATGACACCATCTTTCCCATGATTGCCTAGAAGGGCTTCCTTTGCCTTTCACTGTTTCCTATAAATAGTTCCTTTCACAGTGAGAAACGACCTGCGGTCTGCCTATCCCGGACCTGGAAACACCTCACGTGCCTGGGTGGCTTCGCGCAGCGCCTGCCATTTTTCACTGAGCCGTACGGCATCGGTATTCTAAGGAGGAGGGAAGGTGAAGCTTAAAGGTCATGTACACAAAAGTCATGAGGTCCATACAGACATTATTTATGAGATTTTCCTCCAAAGTGTGGCCCCAGAGCCATGATGACCCTCATCAACATTTGGTTGGCCTTAGACAAATGGCCAGTTGACCATATGCTGCAGAGGTGGACAAGCCAAGCATAGTGGTGTCTTGCTGTCCAACATCCAGGTCAGCAACATCTACTTCTCTTGCAGAAGCATTCTGAAAGCAATTGTGGGCTGTCTGCAGACATTCCTGTCTATACACTCCTCTACACACACACACACACACACACACACACACACACACACACACACTAGGTCCATAATTAACTAGTGTAGCAGACTTCATAAAAATGTGAATGAATGCTGAGTACATTGGAATTGCTCATTATTTGCTGAAACTCTGCCCCGCCAGGCACAGAGGTACCCACCTGCAGCCCCAACATACAAGAGGCTCTCTTTTAAAGCAACCCAAACGAAGTTAGCTAAAACTACTAGAGGTCACACATCACTCTCATCATTACAATTCTGTAGATTGGACATATTGATTGATCCTGCTGGGCAGATGAAGAAATCTAGTTAATCGACTCCAAATCACACGCTCATGGTTTCTTCTTAGTCCCGTGGACTTGAACCTAGGAAAACTAATCTACCTGAGAGTATTTGCTAAAAATTCTGCTAAGACAAGGGGAAATACTGGAGAAAACAAGAGAAATCAGTCTTAAAAAAATAAAAGAATATAGCTATATCACCAACTGCTTAAAATCTATTTTACATATCAGAATAATAGCAAAACTAATTTGAGTTCTCTATTCCAGGTTAGACATACACACATGTGCAGGCATACACACACACAGGAAATTTTATGAAATGTCTCTGTGAACATCTGTCTCCCTACCAATGCTCCTGAGAGGAGCATAAATACATCTAGCCATAAGGATTACATTCTTCCAGAATACATATGAATTTGTACATTAAGGGGGAAAGAACTTAGGGAAAAATATACTTCATCAAAAGTGAACCACTCAGGCAAATATAGATGTGCACAGTACACAGCGGTCAACAGACTCTCAAAGTCATTAAAACTGATAGCTTCTGAACAACTCAGGCCTGGCAGTCCTTGGGGAGATGAGATGAAAAATTCACCGATTTGTTTAGCACTGTTTACATTGGTTTCAGAGTTCCATTCTCCGCCCCCCCACCAAGAAGCCAGCAATGTCTTTAAAGTCAAGAAAATGACTTGTAGGGTAGAAGATAAGACGAGTTAGTAAACAAAAGCTGACCGTCATAGCAGACTTAATAGAGGAGAGGATATGAAATCAACATGGTTGCAAGGTTACAATGAGAAAAACTTGTCTCTTCTCCTACTTTCATTGAAGTTGCTTGAGAAAAAATATTTTACCTTCAGGCTAAAGAGAAATTAAAGTTACATTCACCCAATCCCTGATCACGGGTCATAGAATCAGGCCTCTTACTAGTAATCTCTTTTTGTGGTTTTTTTCACCTTAACCATTGGTTACTTATGTGACTCTTCTTTTATTGAAAGCAATTACATTTGCTCTTGTGGTCTTTTGGTTGGAGCTGAACATTTAAATAAAAAAAAAAATTTTGCCACTCATACAAACTTGATAGGTACCCCCATTCCCCTCCCTCCTTCCACCCCTCCCTGGATCCCCCTATTCCCTTTCCCCTTTTCCCCTTCCTTTCTCCCCCTTTCTCCCCGTGCCCTCCCCCCATTCCTGGAGCATCCTTTAGTGTGCATGTCCTCCTCTCTGATGAGGTGTAAGGACTCAGTGGCATTGCCTAGAACTCTTTTTTTGTTCCCCTTTAGTATAGGAACACTATTGTGGCTATTAATCCTTTGCCTCTAAGGATCTTAGAGCCTGTGATCCATGCTAGACTTTGGGGGGTCAATGACTATGTTGGTCATTGCGCAGGTCATGCAAAGTCCTATTATGATTACTTCAGTCCTAACGTGTGTGGAGTATCTTGCATATATTGCTCCTCTCCATCTTTAGGCTTACCGCCCCTTCTTCCACAAATTTCCCTGAGTTTTGGGATGGGGAGAGATTAGGCTGGCCTGGTTCCTGGTGATTAATGTAGGGTCTCTGATGCTCTGAATTATGGTTATTCTTTTTTTCTTCTTCTTCTTCTAGTTTTGCTATTCCTACACCGCCCTTGGCGGCTGGAGCTGAACATTTATAAGCTAGTTTTTCTCCTAAATTGTAGATGCATTTATTTGATTGCTAAATGAATAAAAAATTAATTTTGTGCTACAGTAATAAACATAGGGTTCATAGAGTGGGCTTTCCATCACTGTAACAGAGATTGGAGATAACACAACCTAAAAAGGGAAAGTCTTAAGTTGACTCACGGTATCGGAGAGGTTTCGCTGTGATTGACCCTCTGCTCATCACGCTGGGGAGGGTGCTGGAGAGAGCTGGTCCCCTCGTGGCAGCTGCAAGGCAGAGAGAAAGACACCTGTGTCTCACTGAGGCTAATACTAATAACCTAATTCCTCCTACATCTCCTTCTGCTCGTGCTTTGAGGCAGGCTGAGTGAGCCCCATCCACCCTTGTTTGGAGAATGCAGATTCATTCAAAGCACAGAACAAACCACAGAGTGATTTCCAGAAAGCGGGTGACTAGTCTGGAATTTCTGGAGTTTTATTTTGTGTCAAGCTTTTCTAAAGACCATGCTGCATGCAGTTTGGAAGAATGGACTAAAGCAAGGTGAAAGTGGAAGAGAGATTAGGTTCTGAAGGATAATTCCTTTTTGGAAGCTGATAGGAATATTGATTGGAAGGACCAAGCCCGTATGGACCTGAGATCCCGGAGCCTGGGGCTCTCTTTAGTAAAGTCTCTTCTAACACAGAGAATGGGGTGATTTTATTCAGAAGGGTAGTTCCCCAATAGTATTGAAGCTGCCCCCGTGAAGTGTGTTGTGTGTGGTAGGTACAGTATTATACATGATGTATTTTACTGGCCCAACAATCTAATTGGGTATTATTAACTCTGTTTTGCAGATGAAGAGGTACATACTTAGAAACGACTTGCCCATGAACACTTAAGGGATAATTGTTAAAGGTGAAACTTCATTCGTCTCAGCTGTCTGGGACCAGAACAGGTAGAAGAAAGAAAGACAGAGAAAGAAAGATCAAAAATAATGATAGTAAGGGCTACCAGGTTAACACAATCGTTAATGGCACAGTGATTATATGATATGTGGCCATATTAAAAAAAGTTATATTGGGGCGGGGAGATATCACTAGAAACCCGCATGATGCATGTGTGTGCCTTTCTCTGCCCTCTCTCTCTCTCAAATAAGTAAAATTAAAAAGAAAAATTTATACCTGTGATTTTGTTGACTTGAGGGGGTGCTCTAAACATCTGGGGGGTGGGGTGAGGGTGGGGGTGGTCACAGTTCCAACTCCTCTTCCAGGTCCTCCCTCTAAACTTAGTGTTGCAAAAAAGCACTTTCTGTTGGCGCTGTTTCGTCAAGCATCGGTGACCCGGCGCGAAGGCGCGGCGAGGTCAGGACGGGCCGCCGGCCGGCTGGGGCCCCGCCGGGATTCCCGCGGCCTGCGTGGGTGGGTTCCCAGGGGTCGCGCGTCCTTGGACTCCCGTTCTTGGTTGCTGGGGTTTTCTGGGCCGTTGCTGTTTTTTTGTTCAGGATCTACAGCCACGAGCAGCGGGGTGCCCGGGAGACAACCGGCCTGGTAACGCCCAGCAAGACCCGGCACAGCGCGTGCGTCCTCCGCCAAAGCAAACGGGGCGCGGTGGGGGCGCCCCACTCCAAGTGTTCACCCTCCCACAGCTCCTTCCGCTCAAGGAGGTCACAGCCTGCGGGCTGGGGCGCAGAGGCAGCCTCCTTGCCCAGCGCCTAGTCCTCCAGACAGGACAGCCTTAGGTGTTCGTGGAGTCAACCAGCAGGGAGCAGGAGCTACATGAAATAAGCATAATATGTACCATTTATTCATCGTCGCATTAACAGTCACATACTGCATGCACAACACATTTTTCTCTTTCTGATGTATGATCTCTTTTATCCCAGGCTGGCCTTGAACTCACTTTGTAGCAAGGATGATCTTGAATTTCTGATCCTTCTGCTTTCATCTCCCAAATGCTGGGATTACAGGGTGCATCACCACATTTATGCAAGACGGAGACCCCCAACTCAGGCCTTCTGTGTATGCTTGGAGCTTTCTACCCCAGTCCAACCTAGTTCTATTACTTAATCCTCCCACCATCTCCCCCCCCATCAACCTGAAATTCAAAATAATGAAGTCGCTTGTCTAAGGTTACCTTGTTAGTAAATGCACTGCTGAAAGCCAAGCTCTGACTCTGATTCCAGAATCCCTATGCTTAACTCGTATCCACCAACTGATTTGACAAATGGATTGTGAAATTGTGCACCCAGCTATGCACCAGCAAAGGATAGAGACCATTGGAAGGTAGAGACTTTGAAAAGTGATTACTTCTTGCTTCAAAGCCAATGTGGAATTTAAAGTGGAAACTGACTTTAAAAAAAAAAATTGGGACTGGCAAGCAGTTAAGATGTAGCTTCCAAACATTGGCGCCTGGAGCTCAATCCTAGCAAGGCTACATGGTGAGAAAGAGAGAACTGCTTCCCAAAAATTGTTCCCCCCCTTTTCACGATGGCGTGTGTTCTCAATCTCTCTCTCATTCTCTCTCAATAAGTAAATATGTATATGTGGGGGGGCACATCTGCTGAAAATAAGATAGTATTCTTTACTTTTATAATTGCTCTGAAAAACTCTGAATAAAGTCACTGATGATAAACTTGTCTTTTTTTTAATGCACCAAAGTTCAGAGCTAGGTAATCCATGCCTAAATATCAAGAAACAAGTAGCATCCTTCTTTTCCCAGGGCCTGGAGCCCCAGCAGAAAGAAAGAAGCATGAGATCTTCTGAAAGGGATGCCCCGGGGGTCCAACTTCAGGAACCCCCTATCCTGAGCTCCTGATGCCCCCTGTCTTGTCAGGGCCCCAGAGCAAATCTGGCAGCCAGAGACCAGGCTGGAGAAGCTTATGCTCCCTGGAGTAATTAGGCCCCATGTTGTCTACAGGTGCTACACAGGTGGTCTCAGCCCCCAACAATGACCTAGGAAAGCCCATGGGATTCCCTCAGCTGCAACCAATCCCGCAGGCTGCGGGCCTGCCTTCCTGGAAGAGTCCGGATTTCACTTATTAAGCATATTAATCTAAAGTTTACAATTTGTGCTTGTCGCACTAAATGGCTTGGAGAAACGAATGTAAGGAAAAGGATGTGATCATCAGCAGGAAGACTTAACCCTGGTAGACCAAGTGATTTCCATAGCTTGCCTTTGAAATAACTGGACGCGGAGGGGTCCAGTAATTCACACAGGAGTGAAGAATCAGCGGGGGAACCTAACTGGAGTAAAAGAAACACAAACGAAACCCATCCCCTCCTCTCGCAGGCTGCCATGTGACTCTGAGGACACCGCTTACTGCAGTGACAGCATTTTTGAACAGCTGCCCAGGGGGATTTTATAAATAGACTTGATGTAATTCCGTGATTTGTGGAGCCATGGGTTACCAAAATATTAAAGTTCTGAAAGGTCCGTGAGCCAACCATGGCCCCTCAGCACCTACACTGAACCAAGTCTCTGCTGTTGGAGTGTGGCTCGTGTGATTCCTTTGGAAAAAAAAAAAAAATACAGCTGCTGTGAAATAGGGACCAGAAAAACATAAACAGCCTTGATGAATGGAGATGGCCTGCCGCATAAAAACACATCCTCCTAGTCCTCAACAGCTCAGTCTGGAAAGGGCCAGCCTTCAAAGCAACAAGCCAGCCACTTACTCTACAATTGTTTATACACTCTAAGCATTCAAGGAAATTGCAGTGGAATCCACCAAGAAATGAGTCTGGTTAATGAAGTACCCCCCCCACCACTACCCTATAAAAATAACCCACGATTATGTAAACATGTTATAGCCTTAATCAATAGCCTTCTCAAATGCAATGGTCTAAAGGCACAAGTCTGGAATTAGAAATCATGTCTCTCCTTGAATTAATTCTTTTTCATTACACCAGAGCCGTCTTCTTTTCCTGATTTCTTATGTATTCTCTGGCCTCAAAGAGAATACAGCAAACCAAAGGTAAGGCTCACCGAATCCTGACAGTTTTGTTTATGTCAGGAATAATGAAAGATGACAAGCAATCACATTTAGGCATGTAACCTGATCATTGGATTCAGGCTTTCCTGTTAAGATTAATTTGGAGACAGGGAAGGGGAAAGAGAAAGGAGTGGGGCATGGAACAGGAGGAGGAGGAGGAAGGAAGAGGAGGAATAGAAATAAGAAGAAAGAGGAGGAGGAAAAAGAGGAGGAGGAGAAAGAGAACTGTTAAATACTCACCTTAAAAGGGAGAAGGTGCTGGAAAATGGTTCATTGGATAAAGTGCCTGCCCTGTAAGCAGAAGGTTCCAAGAGCCCACATAAAAGCCAGACAAACATGGTGGTCTTCTTGTAACCCCAGCATTCTAGAAGCACAGACGGGGGATCCTGGGGAAAAATGGCTAGCTAAATGAGTTGAATTGGTGAACTTGGACTCAGCAAGAAGCAAGGCGTCCCTACCTCAGTAAATAAACTGGAAAGAAATCAAGACATTAGACCACAACTTCTAGCCTCCACATGTGCGCGCGCACACACACACGTGCGCACACACACACACACACACACACACACACACACGAAAGGGAGAGAGATGAGTGACTTGGTAGGTGCCTTTTTTTTACCAAGAGACAGGAAAAAAAATTGAACAAATGTGGGTTTTTAACCTAATATTAATCATAATTTAGGTACACATTTTGCTGAGGAACATTACAGTAGACCCCACTGGCAATAATGCCTCAAGTGTACAAGAGAAAGACCATCTACTCCTGAGTGTTCTTCGTCACCATCATAGTCAGTAACTGCAGCATCATTAAGGCCGCTATAACCATCACTACCATTACCATCATCATTCACTATCCCCATTATCACCATTTTCAGCATCATGTCTTCTATCATTATCACCACCTCAAATTAAGGAAGCATAATTTATTGGGCGTAAATTTTGTATACCCAAAGAGTTTCTTGCTCTCTTCCTCTCAATGCAAGCCAATTCACTGTAGCCTTCGACATTTCTGTTTCGGAAGGAATTATTCTTATCTTCAAGTAACAATGTCAGACATCAAGGGACATGGCTGGCTGCTGGACTGGTAGTGGGAAAAAGTCAAACTAATGTAGCAAGCAAAGAAACATCTCTCGCAGATGGACTTAGGGGAAATTATATGAGGTTTGTTGCAGAAGATGAAACACTGAACACTTTTGACTTCATGTAGAAGCGAACAGAGAGAAAGAGAGAAAGCTCTTTTGTAAGACTAGCAGGAAAAAAATAACAAGAACATGGATCAGGTGAACAAAGGGAGACACAATGTCTAGACTAACTTTACTAGGAAGCTCAAACACCATGTGGCCAGAGAGGTGGTGTCTTGGAAACAGAAAGCTTTTCCAACTCAGAACCCCATAACTGAGTCAAGGGGAGAAGGGAAGGAAGATTTAATCCCCCAAGAAGAGGAAGTTGAGTTGCCGTGGTTCTTGAAGGTAATCAGTACAAGTAGGTTTCAAAGACGATTCAACTTGAGCCTAGTGTACCAGGGATTCAAAAGTCTGCAATATGAGATATGCAGCTATGCAAATATTATCAATGAAAAAAAACACTTCTTGGCTCTGTGAACTATGCCAGTTCTAGAGAGAGTGTGGGATCCTGGTTCCATCCCTGAGGGTCTGTTTTCCTATATATGGGACCTAGGATTTAAAAATTATTTTTGCAATCCTTTCACAGGGTAATTTTGACATACCAAGTCTACAGAGCATTTTTTAAGAAATGTTAGTTCGGCATCTTATTTGAAAACATGGCTCAAGATCTGATGCACACCAAGTTCATTTTTATAAAATTTTATTTGTCTCTTGTGTATATGGCGTACACATTCGTGCATGCGTGCAAGTGCTGTGGCACTTGTGTGGAGATCAGAAAATAACTCATGAGAGCCACTTCTCTCCTTCTACCATGTGGGTTCGAAAAATTGACCTCAGGTTTTCAGGCTTGGTGATAAGCACTTTAACATGCTGAGTCATCTTGCTGTCCCCTAAATTTTTAAAAAATATTTTTTAATGTGTGTGTGTATATGTATGTGAATGTTTGCTGGTGCTTGCACACATGTGTATGCAGATTCATGGGAGAGTGTTAGGTTTCTTGCTTTATGACTTTCTACCATCTCCCTTGAGACAGGGTTTCTCGTTGAACCTGGAGTCACATTGGCAGTTAGCAGGCCGGTGACCCTCCTGCTTCACTGTGGTTACAGATATATGTAGGTGCTTGCGACTTGAACTCAGATCTTTATGTTTGCACATAAGTTTTCTTACCGGCTGAGCCATCTCCCTAACCACACGTAATCAAGTTGTAAGTGGGAACAAGGGCAAAAAGAAAGTTCCACCCATTTTCAGTTTTCTTAAGGAGTCTCCTGCTGATTCTGTTGTAGTCGAAGTGACGAATTTTCCTTCTTTCAATATTGTTCTTATCGAAGTCTGAAACGCCTTTGGAATCCATCTCCCTGTTAATCTACTTGCATTCCATCAACAGTCCACTTTCCACAGAGGTCTTATTCTGTCCCCTGTCCAGAAGTGTCCAATGTGTGACCGACCTCTTTGAGTCCCTTTCCAGGACTGACCTTCCCCGTGCCCAGCTCCCTCCTCTTCTCAAGGCCCCTGCTCCTGCTGTCAAGGAGCAAACTAGTTCAATGGCCAAGCTGGCCAAGACAATGGTCCATCTAGAGTTTGCACTTCAGGAAAGTTTTCTGGAAGACAAGGGTGGACTGGCAGGGAAGATTCGTGTAGTGTAGTCGGAGACCACAGGAGGCAGTACAGGCCCAGGAGTGTGAGACCAGGGTGTGTGCCAAAGGCAGGGAAGTTTGTCTTTCTTGAACCAGACAGGAAGGGGGGCAGGAGGAGAGGGGACTTTGGACATCTGAGGCTGGGCCAAGAGCAAATGAATTCTACTCTGAGAGGGGTTAAAAGGCATTGTTACAATAACTCTAGCTTTGTAGATTTTAGCTGGTGATTCTGGAGTTTGGACAGTAATGTGGTTCAAAAGAACACTCTGTGCCCCAACACTTAGGCCAAGTATCACAGAAGAAAGGAAGTGAGGAACAGAGACAGCCCAGCTGCCCACAGCTAACCACTGTCTTGTGTGAAGATGGCTCAGTGAGTAGAAGTGCTTGCTGTGCAAGTCTGACGACCTGAGTTCGATCCCACAAAGTGGAGGGAGAGAGCCATCTCCCAAAAGCTGTTCTCTGACCTCCCCACACACACACACACGTGCACGCACACACACACACACACTCTCACACCACACACACACTCACCCAAGCGTGCGCACGCCATTTTCTCTCCCACCAAACACTTTCTAAAAGTAAAAATGCATGAGTACATGGCTTGAATTCTTTGTGGAATGGGACTGAAGCTCTGCTGCCTGGTATAGAAGTTAAGTTACAATCTTTTCTCACACAAAAATAGATCACAGATCACTGTGAACAGTAAAACCTGGGAGCCAAACTTAATTGAAGGATGGCATTACGCAGGTGGAATCTGACTGAGGAATTCAGAGCTCTGGGGTCCTGTCCTGCCTTTGTCAATTCCAGCAGTGTGCCACAGCCTCAGTTTCTTTATCTGTAACATGGGACTAATAGTGATTGCCCAGTGTTTCTCTCCCAGAACTCTTGTGGCAGTTGGGTGAGATACAAATATCATGGAAAAACGACTCTGCCTGTGGTCCGACCTCCAGCCCACCTCTACACAAAGCACGTACGTAGTAGTACTTACCTCTCTTATTGAATGCTTATTTGGGACTCTGCTTGCTAAAAGCTGCCAACAGAACAGGGAGGAAAACCCCAGTATTTCACTGACACTGATGATCTTGGCGACATCCTTGGGAAGTGAGTGTTGGCTCTGTTTTACACAGAAGGATGTGAGAGCAGAAAGCACAGTAATCTGTGGGCTAGGGACGGTTAGGACTTGAACCAGCTCTGTGAGACACCAAAGTTCTTAACCACTGAGCCAACTATCTAAATAAACCAACAAGCAAGCAAGCCAGCCAATGAGAGGTCTGGATGACTACTACTCCTTCTTAATCATGTCATTTTAGGAGAAACAGTTTGAGTAGCCCAGAGAGCTACATTTCATCTGGATTGGATAAAGGGTTAAAAATGCAAGGTCCTGTCCAAAACACACTGGAAGCTTTTCCCTTTTGTTACATCCCAAACACACATGTACTTTCCGCCTGCTCAGGGGTTCCAACATCCTTGCAGAGGCTGCGGCTTATGACCTATCATCACCTCCGAGATCAGCCTGGAGAGGAAGAAAAATATGATGTGAGAGGTTTTTCTCCCTCAAAGCCAGTCTTAAGAAATGAGCCACTTTCAGAGGAAAAGCAGGATTGTTGAAGGGCCAATACACAGTGGGTTTATTTTAACCCTATATAATGCAAATATATACATATATATATTTAATGTGTGCGTGTGTGTGTATATATATATGCTTAAGAAAAGGCTAGGGAGAATTGGGAGTTGGATGGCTTGGGTTTAAGAGGTGGTATGCAGCAAAACACTGAGATATAGTTCTTTTGCAGGGGGAAGAAATCTAAAAAAAGCAAGCAAGCTCGCTCCCTGGGTTTGGAAAGAGCAGTGAAGCACATGAAGGGTATGGTAGCATGCCAAAAGCAAAAGAATATTCTACTGAAACCACAGCCCTCGTCATGTGTTATTATTTATGCTCTACTTGACAATGACTGGCACTGGGCATGAAACAATGATGTCTGCTGGGTTTGGCATCCCTCTGTGCTAACAGGAAACCGTGTTCTTTTGATTCTGTCGACTGATTTCCTGCTGAAGGCCATCCATGACAGAGCAGAGAGTAGACAAGACTTTTGTTCGATTTCCATTTCTCCCCCAGTGCCTCTTGCTTCTGGCGGGGAAAGTTGGCAGCCTTCCTTTGATATGCTCAGGTCCCAGTCAGGCACAAAAATGTAAATGTTGCGTTCAGTAGGTTGGTTCGGAAAGAAGGAGATCATTGGCACGCAGATGCGTACACATGTACAAACAACCTTGCCCAGCTCCATTTGTGCGGTGGCAAGTGCACCGACTTGATTCATTCTGTGTCGTCAGGATCAAGGGGCCATGTCACCTCCCAAGCTGCTTCTTGGAAATTTTTCAAAGGTCTAGGCTGACCCAGAAAAGAATAAGAACAGGGGAGAATGGCTAATCTTCAGATCTCCTTCTTCCCTGGTTTCTGTGACATAACATTTCTATATGTTTTGTTATACTTTGTGTGTATGTATATACGTGTTGTGATGTAGATGTATACGATGTATGAAGGTACATATAATGTGAACATGCATGTGAGGACAGAGAGTGTCAGGACACTCTCTGCTTTATTTCCTTGAGGCGAGATCCATCACTGTCACTGAACTTGGAACTAGGCTGGTGACCAGTAAGCGCCATGGTACTAAGGTTGCCGGTGTGCGCATGGCCACACCCAACTTTTTATGCTGGTGCCAAAGATTCAAACTCCCATCCTCATGCAGGAGAAGTGAGCACTGCTAACCCCCGCGTCATCTTCCCAGTGCTTAGCCGTACTATCTTAAAAAGCTGCTGAGAATCTGGAGGGTTAAACTTGCACCTTGGAAGATCCAACTTGATTAGGTGGTGTTACCTGCCAACCTGTGTCCACGTGCATGTCTGGCATCCTTAGAAATGTTCTGGGAAGAATTTTGTATTTGATGGATTTCATGCACATTTTCCATTGGATTAATCTCAGAATGAGATTATTATTTCTGTATTGGCTTTCTCTTACTTGATTAGCATGTCTGCAGTAAAATAACTCATGTTAATACAGTTTCGCTTATTCATAATAAGGCCATACCTTCTCCATCGCTCATCCTGCCACAGTATTGGTGGCAGGCCTACGTCATCAGCATATTGACTACTTTACCTCCTGTTTCAAACAAATAACAGGAAAAATAAGAACGTTGTTTGGTGACCACACACAGCAGCAAAATAGAAAGCTAAATTATACATATATACTCAATCACACATTCTGCTAGATCTGGCTTAATTCCTATTTTGGGGTGACCATCTATCTAGAACTTCCTTAGCCCTGATGTGTGAAATCCATGCTAGTTTTGTTGAAACTGCAGACACAACGTGCCCTTTCCCCTACAGACACTTGGGCGTGTGCTTGAAGTCCTGGGTCCAAACCATAGTCTGCAACAGTCACAGCTCTGATTTTACCACTGCCACCCTGGCTTTGGTGGTGGGTAGAAAACAGTCTCAGGTAGAACACCCAAGATGTCTTCAGGTGGATGAGGCTTGTTGGGAGTGTGTAGGAGCAGGAGGCAGAATCTGTGCCCCAGGACTGAAGGGCAGAGTACACTTGGAGAACCAAGTTAGGTGGAGTGAGTCACTGAGAAGAGAAGCTTTGGGGAGGCAGAAGGAGCTGCACCTTCCTGATTAGCAAGATTCACATTCACACATGTGTGTTTCCTTTCACTCCGATCTTGTTCAGCTTTTAGCTGAGCCTCTCTCCTTCCTTGTCCTGTACTTCTCCCCCTGCCTCCCACCTTTCCCCTCCCCCTCCCCCCTCTTATCGTGATGTGCAGGTACTGTCTTTAATAAAGCCTTTGTTCCCAGGCTGCCTGTCCTGGGTGGACTGGTGGACAGCAGTCACTGCAAGGTCACTTGGGAGAAGAGGCCCTGGAGGGCTTGGCCAGAAGGTGAGGTCAAGAGAGCAGCCAGATGGCCAGGGTGTTTTGGGGGGTAGGGCACGATGTCAGTAAATGCCGGTCCAGGTTAGGAGAACACAGGGCAGCAATGAGACAGAACTGCAGGCTATCCAGTGGCTCCCCAGTGGCAAACCCGCATGTCAGCCTTGCTCTTGCCTCCACAAGGTTGCAAGATGTCAGATCAGGCTGCATGCCACGACCACGGCTTCTATCTGTGGTCCAGGTCACCTCCAGTCTTCTCAGATAGCCCCACTTCCTAGACATACCCACACCATTCTTGCGCAAGGTCCTTCCCTCGGGGCTCCCTATATTTTGATCCCCTTTACCCAGCTTGTAGGGCAGCCCCTTACCATCCCGGGATTCTGAGCCCTGACTCTTGCTACTGTTTTAAGAAATAGTCTGAGATTCATTCGTCTAAGTGAGACACAGTGAAGGTAATCTGGTGAAAGTGGTCCCTGATGTGTTAGGGACGCTGAGAATCCCTGTTTTTATCTGCCAGTCCCACATCCTGCCCATCCTTTTAGGAGAGAGGAGTTTTCGCATGGTGCTGAGCTCCCAAGCCAGGACCCCAAGGTCGACCCTGAACTGCTGGATCCCAGTGCCACTTGACGGGGCGCCTTCCTGTACCTCCCCTCCTTGCGCTCCAGACATGTGTTTGCAGCATGTGCCTGGCCATTCTGCATCTATCTCTGTTCCATCTAAACAGTTCATTGCAAGGTGACATTTGTGCAGCTGCTGCTTTGCCTGCTGACTTTATCTTTGTGGAAACAAACTTCTCTAAGGCGGGACTATCGGTCCACTCTGCCCCCATTGTACCTCTGGTACCTGGAACAGAATCTGGAGCATCCAAGTTGCTCAACAGGTATTTGTGACAGATGTGCCTGAGTGGCAGCTCCAACTCCAGAGTTCTGTTGTCACATGAAGAGGCGAAAGGGCAGAGTCGTTCTGGGTCGACCAGGCAATCTTTTTGCCATCGGAATCACTCACTGTCCCTGGCCCACCTGGAAGTGATTCCTACCTTCCCATATGTCCTTTCTCTCTTCTGCCTCCTTTCCCGTTTCTTTTCTGTGTGTCTTTAACTCTCCTCTTAATAGCACAAATGACCCCATTTCCTCTGTTGTTTGCAAATCACTGGCCGTGCATTTTCCCCTCCACTTGCCTCTGGTGAGAAAAGGAAAAAAAAATCCTCCTAGAAATGTGAGTCAGGGGTGATAGACTGAAATGTCATCCAAGGCTGTGGGGATTTCTCGGCCGTGAGTCACATCCGCTGCACTGAGAATCTGAGTTTTTCAGTCAAGACAGAAAGCTTCAAAACCCACACCCGGACCCCCTATCCCCATGCCCACTGACTGCGGCTCTGCTTGGTAGCTGCCATTCTTGCCCGCCTTGGCCACTGCCTTCCTGCCTGGCAGGATGCTATGGTAGTGGGCAAGCTGCAGGCCAGGCGCTGGGCCTTCTCTCCCACAATTGTGGCTGCCACTGCTCATTAGGAGGGGGACACATATGCCCAGCCAGGTTTCACTGTGGGCTCCGGGCCAAGGCACCTCAGACTTTCCACTCCAGCTGGAAACAGGACATGAAAGGTACAGGTTAGAAAGAAGCCACGGGCTGCTCAGTTCAAAAGCCTCATTCATGAGGTTTAAAAAAAAAAAAATCCTGCAGTATTTAGGCTGCTCTATTTTCTTTGTTCTCTCTCTGTCTCTCTCTCTCTCTCTTTTCTTCTGGTATTTGTAGAACAGGTCCCAGTGCATGCATGTGAAAATAGGAAAGGAAGAAAGAAGGCAGGGCGGGAGGCAGAGGGGAAGGACGGAAGAAGGAATCCTCAGGCGCAGCCAAGCGAGCACAAAGGTGGCAAAGACGCCCGAGCCACGGACATGGACGGGAGTTAAGTCTGTTCTCACACACACAGGCAGCGACAGGTTGAGAAACTGCTCTCCAGGTCATGGGAAGGTCACAGACGAGTTTTTCAGGTCTCCAGTAAGTAGGAAAAGGACGGAGGCAACTGAACTTCCAGCAGTCTAGAGAGAAGCCGGCAGCACAGGGAGGACCCAGGGCCATGGAGGTCTGGGTGCTCAAAACTGAGAAATAAGCCAGCAGCCTGCTCAAAGAGAACCGATCCTGACACTGAGGGTCCTCAACCTGTGATTGACTGTGCGAAGGGCTTCTCAGAGGCGGGGGACCATGCAGGGGCTCAGCGATCAGAGCAGCCTCAGGACTAGAAAGAGAGTTCTAACCGGTTAGGGACCCTCCCATCCTCCAGCTGGGCTTGGGCAGGACACCACTGGACCACAGGAAAGAGAAGACTAGGCTCCAGCCAGTTGTGTGCGCTCCCCCGAGTGCCATTCTCACAGCAGCCGCCAGGGGCAGAGGAGAGCGCCATCCTCAGAGCCCGCCTGACCCTCCAAGGAGGACAAGCTTAAGTCAGGTCCCTTGACAGGGAAAGATTCCAGCTGCCCTTGCTGAGGACCCTCCCAGCTGGCACCTAGGTCTGCCTGAAGGTGATTAATTTGTCATCAATGCATGCCTTCGGCGCTGGAGAGATGACGGGTGAAGGTAACTACGCACATATCTGGTGACCTGAGTTTGGATCGCTGGCGTCCACATGGTAGAAGGAGAGAACGGCTTCTGAAAGTCGTCCTGTAGCTTCCACACACCTGCTGTGACATGCACACCATGGGCATTCTCTCCCCGCCCTATCTCCATCATAAAAAAGTAAAGAAAAACATAGCTGTTCATGTGTTAAAACATTACGTAGCCGTGATGATACACGCTTTTGTGTATGTATAGGGGGCAGGCAGAGAGGGAAAAGTTTTTGAAACAGGATCTCACTGTGTAGCCTTGAATGGCCTGGTAGTCCAGTTCTCCTACTTCAGCCTCCCACATGCTAGGATAAGTGTGTGCTACCTGTACAATGTCTTATGTTTTAGTGTATTACTGAAAAGGTAAACTAGAAACATATGACAGAAAGTCAAAGCTGAGAGATTTCATCTGTGCTCAGGCAACCCTGCATTTCCTGAAACCCCGCATTACTCAGAACGCCACCTGGAACTATTTAAGTCAAGGAAGAGAATTTTCTGGCTCACAAACTTCCAGAAGATGGTAGAACTGGTTTTAGGAACTCGCAGGACCAAGAACTTAAACACAGTCAGAGTTTCAGTCTTCGCATCTGGTACTTCAGGTTTACGTCCAGGGGAGGGCGTGGGGAGGAGAAAGGGGAATGTCTGTCAGCTTCAGGCTGCTCAATACTACAGGTTCCTTCCAGGACTACCATGATCGATGGGAACCGTGAGCAGAGTACCTTGCTAGCTTTGAACATGGGAGCTTGTTTATTCTACTTGGATTCAAATAAGAAGGACGGGCTGGGGAGATGTCTCAAGGGTAAGAGCACTTACTGTATAAGCATGAGGATGTGAATTCCAATTTCCAGCATCCACATTAAAAGCCACATGTGTCCTTGGGCATCTGTAACCCCAATGTTAGGGAGGTGAGACAGGAGGACAGTTAGGGCGTGCTTGGCTATGAATCCAGGAAAAAAACAAACAGTGAATAATGTAAAAATGACAGAGCACTTCTTACATCTTCGTCTGCCCTCTGCTTGAGCTACAAGTACACATGTGTGTGCACCAAACACACACATATGCATATGTGTGCACATATATAGATCACACACAACACACACAAAAAAATTTAAAACTACCATGGGAAATTTTGAGCATAATCAGTTTCTTGCATGCTATTTATATAGAAAAATCACAGTGAGCTACATGGACACTTGTTAGATTTCACAAAATCTGCCCCATCTTGTAGATGCATCACCCTAATATGTGTAATTATACTAACCAAGTGTATTATCCTATAACGTTGAATTTTGCTAGTCTTTCACATTCATGTATACACGTGTACACACCAGAAATATGCTTCTTTTAGATCGTAAATATAATTGTTCATGAAAGGGGAGACCTCATGACCGTCCTGCTAGGCTCTCGCAGCCCCTACCTCCCAACATCATTACATCCAATGCACGAACTCTAGAGGACACACGCAAACCATGACCCATGGAAATATGAGAAAGGTCTAGAGTGGGATAAATTTAAGTATTAAGGAACTGAAAAAGAAAAAAGCCCATGTTGCAGTTAGCCTGCATGGTTGCTGATAAACGACCATCAGACGTTAAGGGAACAAGGGACTTATTGTCTCTTATGATTATCTGGCTACAGTTCTCAGTGTAGCTTGATGGGAGAGCTCATGCCAACACCAGGGCCGAGGGAACTGGTAACACCATCTCTGCTAATGGCTGAGACAGGGACGATCCTTACTTGCCCGACCAGCACGTCTGGCCAAGTGTACACAACTGGCTTTCAGTATTTTATTCATCTATTCAGGGCCTAGTCCCACCCACCATGGGCTGGGCCTTTCCCATCAGCTAGACAATCTCCTGCAGGTTTGCTCTGGGCTTAACCCAACCACTAATTCTCCACAAATGCACCCAAAGTTCAAACCTTCAACTGTTATGTTGACGCCTGTGCCTAACTGACAGCCCAAATAAGGATCCAGAACTGGCACAACAGCACACACCTGCAGCCCAGCACCTGGGGAGCAGCAGGAGGAGGATCTTGAGCCCGAGGCCTGGGCTGCACGCACAACATCACGTGGAGACGCAGTCTTGAAAAGAAAAGACGGAATAAAGAACACTGAGGAGACTGAAAACCAAAGAGGGAAAACAGGAAGACAACTCTCTTATGAAGGATAAGCGTTTGTAAACAAAGATGGGGGGCTGGAGAGGTGGCTCAGGGGTTAAGCTTCCGCCTTGCAGGCGGAAGGTCCTGAGTTCAGATCCCAGATCCCACGTATAGACGCCAGGCGGAAGCGGGGGCGGCCTGCACTTCTGGTCCTGGTAGGGCGGAGCCTGTGAATCCCGGGGCAGAAGGAGGTGGAGGCGTCCATGGTGGTTCGCGAATTCGTCCGTGGTTCTACACACATACACACACACACACACACACACAGACATGCACGCACGCGCACATACACACGCATATGCACACAGGTTGAATAAATAATAATAATAAAAAAAACACACACACAAAAAAAACAAAGATGGGTTTTGCCAAATTTGAAGATCTGGCATCTTTGTGAATAGCTGCCGCTTTTTTGATTTCAGACATCACTACAATTTCTAATGACTTCAGTTGAAGCTCCTGGTACAAATAAAAAAAGATATGAAAAATTTCTGGCGGGTGCACAGAAATTAGTCAATAATCAAGTTTTCACTTCGGGTTGGTGAGATAGCTCAGTGGGTAAAGTCACTTGCTGCTGAGTCTGAGGACCTGAGTTCAATTCCTGAAACCCATATGGTAGAGGGAGAGAGTCAATTCCCCAATTCCTGAGAGTTGTCCTCTGAATCTCCACATGTCTGCTATGGCAGACACACACACACACACACACACACACACACACACACGGTCACAAGATAGTTAAATGTAATTTTTTTAAATTGCCATTTTTATGAAAAAAAAGGTATCTATTTCAAGCACAGAAAAAGCAAACTTCAGAATTTGATGACTGAAATTGTCGAAACCTTCCAATCACTTCATCCTGACTCATGAGCCACAGTTCCCGGCAACCACGTCACACTCAAGTTTCACGTCTTTTTTTTTTTTTTAAGATAAAATTCCATGTTTATTATAACGTTTATATATCCGTAAATTATACTCTGAACGGTACTACATTTTCACTAGCTTCCTTTTCCCTCCTTTTATATCATGTGCCAAGTTCTCAGGTGCTGTGCCCGCGGCCCCTTTTCCAAAAGCCCTGGGGTTTTATTGTGCAGTTTTGTACGGCATAGTGAGTTTGAGGAACGCACACCCTGCGACAGCAGAACTGGCTGAGCCGTAGTGAAATACATAAAATTTCCACTGTATATGAAAGTACCCCACGTGTCTCCCTCAGTCGCTGCTTGGCTGCTTCACGTTGTAAGTGTGAACACATACATTAAACTTGTCTCTCCCTGATGGGCTTCTGAACCAGAACCTTCTGAGCTCTTCTGAGCCCTCGAGGCTGATGAGATTTCTGGACAACTCTACTTGGTATCGCTGTACAGAACCCACAGAACTCCACTTTGTTCTCCTTTCTTCAACTCCACGCGTCTTGTCCTGACTTGATTAAGGCGACCTGCTAGACCTCCGTGTGGATTGTACTATTGGCTTCCATGGCAGAATTCCTTCTCCTATCCCCTGGTACCGTCTGGGCTGGTGGAGTTGCCAGGACTTCAACCCAGCTGGGACCTGGCTGGGTAATCAAAGGAACAGCCTAGAAAAACTAGCACAGCTGTGTGTGTGTGACATTCAGAAGGAGTGGACTGGACCTTCCGTGGACACTGTCCCTGGGCTGTTCTGGAAAGCTCTACCTCCTGCAGGAGTGTAAATCTGCCTTTGCAGAAGTAACCAGAGACCAGCCCTGCAGGACACCGGGAGAATGGGATAGAAATCAGACCCATGGTACCTAGAAAACCACATTTTAACCACTGCCATTTGAGGAGTGCTCTTTCTGGGGAATTTTATTATTCTTGTCTGACTACCTAACACATGTCAGAGTTTGAAGAGTTAAGGAAATCCCCCACTGGGCAAGCTTTATTTTACTTGAAAGAGGGAGTTTTTAGCCCTTCCTGTCTCTAAACTCCAGTAGCTTTGTCTACATAAGAACACCACTGTGTGGTTCAGTTAAGACGGGCCCCACATTGAAAGGTGTAAATTACACCACTCTAATGAGACGAAGACCTTAAAACCAAAGGTGGTGATCGGTGGAATCATCCTGGAATCTGACCGACTTTGACCCTTGAATTTCAGCAGAAGTCTACACGGTTTATGAGCAGTTATCAAAGAAGAGAATGTTGGATTTGAGTAGGAACTAGAGGAAATTGCCTTCGCTTCCAAATTCATCTCCTGACTTGGCATTTGGAAATTTCCGCTCTAAATCACAGACCCAATACATAATGCCAAGAAGTATCTATTCGAAGTTAAAAAAAAAAAAAAAAAAGTTCTGCTGGTGGCTGGTAAGGTTTGAACAGTCTGAATGTGAAATGTCTCCACAGGCAGGGGATGAATGTTGTGACTGTCTGAAATTCCAGCCCCCGAAGGCAGAGACTGGAAATCCTCAGAGCAAGCTAACTAGCCAGACTAATCCTATTAGCAAGCTCTGGGTTTGATTACAGACTCTGTCTCAAAACAATAAGGTGGAAGAGTAAACAAGGATAATTCCTAATATCAACTTTAGGCCTCCATAGACATGAACACATGTGTGTACATACCCCCACACACATGAACACACGTGTACCTGACATATATACAACATGAAAATGGAAAAAGAAAATATATTCATGGCAGGTTTTTTTTGGTCAAAAAGGTCTAGAATTCTCTTAATATTACCTTCCTCTTTGAGCTAAAGATTAAATGAATTAATAAATGTAAGTTACCTGGTACCTAATAGGCACTTCATAATAGCATGCTGCTCTTATTATTATCATAATTATTACACCGCTAGGGACTAAATGAGAGTCCCATGTGTGCTTGGTAAACACTCTGTCACTTAGCCACACTCCCGGCTTACTCTACTTTTTTTTTTTTTTTTTTTTTTAATGAAATGGAGTCTCACGAAGTACCCAGGCTAGTCTTGAGCTCCTACGTTCAAGTGATCGGCCTGGATCAGCCTCTTCATGCCGGCATTACAGGCAGCTGCCACCACACCTGGCAGCATCCGTTGATGACAGTTTAAAACCGTAGGTGATTTGTTCTAGTTACTATGGGAGGAATGCTTTATTTGTTGCAGTTATTTTATAAAAAGGTGCCTTCATCTTTTTCTGCCCATTTGGTTTCCAAGCTTACCTCAGGTTTAGGTTCTGATAAATGACTTGTGTCGTTTGTTAGAAAGAGTCGCAGCTGCATGCTGGTCATTGGTATAGATGGAAAGAGAAGAGGAGAAAAACACAGAAAACACCCATCCATTGCTTGCTGGGTTCCTCCCTCCCTCCTGCTAGGGGGCCGAAGCCAGGGGTCACAGTATGGGACGTTCGGCTCCTAGCATTAGTTTTGCACATATCTCCCCAACCCCCTGGTTCAGGGACTCACTGTCCAGGCTGGCAACGGTGGAAGCACTGATCCAGTGAAAACTGGCCCGTGCTACAGATCTGGATTTTCCCCAGCATTGGCTGACTGCTGACCAGCACACACTAGTGCAGTGACGTCAGAGAGTCTGTTCCCTCCAAAGTGTTTCCAGATCTGTCGGCCCTGCTGTTGGCTTCCCTGGGGAGCTGGTGGGGGAGGGGAAGGCGTGATTCTCAGCGGGCCTTCCTTGTGGTCCTCGGGATGAGCGACTATCTTTTCCCCAGAGAGGAGGAAACAGGAAAATTCTGTTTCCTTCTGGTGAATCAATATAGTTCTTTTTTAAATTACAGTCGAAGAGGGTCAAAGGCTGAATCTGAACCTGACTTGGACTTTGTCTGTGGGTGCAGGGCCCATTCCCAGAAAGAATACTACACCCCCTTCCCTGGGAGAACCGGAACCCCGAGGGAGGAGCTCCTTGCAGATGAGGCTATTGAAGAATTTTCTGCCTTGCAAGTCTCTGCAGGGTGCTCAGGAACCATCACTGATATTGTGGCTTGGGAGACAAAGAGGCCACCCCAAGAGGGGGGTGGAGGGGTCTATAATTTCATGGATGAGGGTACAAATGGATCCTGGAATTCAAGTTTATTTTGCAACATTCTCTCCGATGACAGATCTACAGATTTGCCAATTTCCATATTAATTGTCCTCTTTATGTAAATATATCTCCAAAAGGCAAATATTATTTTTCCCAGAAACTATACACTCTAACCCCATGATTCTAATTCTGATTGTTCTTTGGAATTGCCCAGAGAGTTCGGTTTGGTTTTGCTTGTTTCTAGGCTACACACAGACTTGAGTGTGGGCCCTGCCAATGTTATCTTTTAATATCTTTTATAAGATTCTCCAGGTAAATCCAGTGTACAGTTAGGTTTGAAAACAACTGATCTAAATCCATGCTAAGGAATCTGGAGATCCCTATTTAGTAGGCTTTGTCTTAGCCCATATATATATTTGGCGTGTGTGGGGTGTGTGTGTGTGTGTGTGTGTGTGTGTGTGTGTGTGTGTGTGTGTGTGTACTAAAGAGCTCATGAGTTATGTGCACATTTGGAGGCCCACAGGCGACCTCAGGAATCATCCTGGATTGTTCCACCTCCTTATTCCCAGGTTCCACCTATCACATCTGTCTATCTTAGCCCCTATTTTATCACTGTAACAAATTATCTGAGATAGGTGACTTAACAAAAGGTGTTTGTTTAACTTATGGTTTTGGAAGTTCCAGGGCATGGAACCAGCACTAGCTTGGTCTTGGTAAGGATCTTGTCTTGGTTACTGTGACTGAGGCTGTGAAAAAATGTTGACAAAAGCAACTTAAGGAAAGAGGGACTTATTTTAGCTCTTGAAACTCCAGGCAGCTGATCATATTACATCTGCAGTCAAGAGGCAGAGAGCAGTGGACGAGTGTGTTTAGCTCAGGTTCTCCTTTTTATACAGGCCAGGATACAAACCAGTAAAGAGCATGCCCAGAGTTCTGTTTTCCAGATCATTCTAGAATTCATCAAGTTGACAACTGATATTAACCACTGTGGTTCTTTCTACAGCTTCCATATCATGGTGGGTGATCATGTGGTGAGACAAGAGATCAGAGAGAGAGAGAGAGAGAGAGAGAGAGAGAGAGGAGAGAGAGAGAGGAGACCCAGAGAACAAATCCAACTTCTGTAGCAGTTTGCTTTCCCAATAGCTCTTTCTGAGAGACCAGTATTCCCAGTTTCCCAAGCATCTCACTGCACTGGGCCCTGCTCTCTAAACAACTTTGTTAGCTATTGCAAACACCATTCCTGTAGACCAAAACTACCATACATGACCCCCTGGGGGACAAATCACATTCAAACCATAGCTCAATGCAGTGGGTCTCCACTCTCGCATCACACTCTCTTGATGAACATGGCAAAGAACAGGGCTTGATTGAGATTTTAAAAGGGGAACAAGGACGGGCAGAAAAAACATACAAGTCCTTGCCCCATGCACAGGTCACACAGTCATTACTCATTCCAGTTCATTTCAAACATTTTTACCTGCTAATAGGTAGTACAGCTACTCAATTTGAATTTTATTTTCTTTTTCCCTCTTTAAAGTCCTAATTTGCAGAAGTACAAAGGGAACCTATAGAATTATCAATTAATTAAATCACTGCCATGTTACAAGCAACAGTCCTCAGTTGTATCGACATGGCTGAGCAGAAGGGATCTCACATGAGACTCTGGCCTTCCCAGGAGCTGTTCTTATTGGCCCAAGAACACCCAATCAGAATATTTCTCTGTCCTAATTCCCTAGGCCTTCTGGCTGTTCATTCCACACTAGTCAGAAATCTCCCCTCACATCCTTGGTCTGGATTTTCTTAAGCCCTCAGTGACCTCACTGACATCAGCAATCGCCTCTCTGGCCTTACAGGACTGGAATGATCCAGAATCCAAGGGACCTCACCCCAGAAGGGAGTTGATTTGGGGAGAAGGAGAACTGGAGTGGTGATATTCTACCGCAGTGTCTCACAGTGGAAAGAACTAGAAGTGAGATGGAGGAGCAGCCAGAAGAGGAAAAGAAACTGAAGACGGGGATCCAGAGGTGGAGGAGACTCTGATCCTGTCTTTGAACAATGGATGCCACCGTGGTAAGGACACTGGTTCAGTTGGAGCCAAACACCACTGTAGAAAGACTTGGGGACTTGCCCTACATACAGACTTGGGCTACTCTCAGCTGTTGATAAAAAATCTCTGAAAATTGATTTCGTTTCCAGGAGAAGAATCATGAAAACTTCCCTATCAGTTGACTGTTGAGGTATAAAGACTGAGAACAGACTCATGCTTGTGGAGGCAAACCCAATCATTCTGCTTCCCATGAAAAATTTAAACAAAACAAAAATGTCTCTGCTTGGAATGCAGTCCATTTCAGTTCCCTGAATGTTTTGAAATGGTTTGTGAGCTATTTAACCCACGCTAAAGTGTGTTTGACTAGTTCTTAATTATTAAAAGTGTGGGTAAATTTGAAGAGAACTGTACTTGTACACATCTGATTCATGCACATTCCACTAATCAAAACAATATTTGCATGCTACTTCATTTCAGAAAAACCTTTATGGAATTAAAAAAAAAAAAACAAGACACCCTGCTTTATAAAGTAAACCAATGTAAATATCCAGCTGTTCTCATTTGTGCAATTTGCCCCACCAAGAAGATTGCATAGATTCTAGCTTTGTCAAAATATGGCCCCCCATCATACTTACTCCCCTTTATGCAAAAAACCGCAAAGTTGTGCTGAGTGAAGCAGATTTTTAAATGTACTCTTGATTTGCATACAAAACCTTGCTCATATCAAACTGGAAAAAGAAACTTGGGGAAGCATGCTTCTTTTCTCTGTGGGTGGTTCCAACCTTGATTTTTCATGGGATTCTCCAGTGTGGGGCCAACTTTATTACTCTGTTGGAACTCAGGTCTCTTGAGGAAGCCATAGTCCCGACTGTGTCTTTCTCCTGGGCATCTGCGAGGAGATTTATCCGTGGGCTCTATAGCACCTGCAACAGCAACAATTCATTTTGCCATAAATTGTAGTGCGCATATAAACTACCTTGTCACACTTAAAGTGAAAAGGTATGAAAGTCCTAAGTGGGTTTTTCCTCAGTTTCTAGCTCATTGACTTTATTTGTTTGTTTATTCATTTAGCCTTCATTCATTATGGTGTTTCCATTGGGAAAAGGTGCTGAGGGAAATGTACTTAATACAAGACAAATGCAAATACAAATGTGTTTAAGGCAAAAAAAAAATCGCTTTAGTTGTCCATAAACTTTTGATTTCTGCCTCTTGGTCCAGCAAGAGCTCTAAGCTCACAAGTATTAGACTTAAATGCGGGCGGTAATAAGAAATGACATCAGAGAACAGGGCAGAATGCTGCTGTGAAAGCAAACGGGAGAAGAGTGTGAAGAATAGACTCTATCAAAGAACTCTGACAATGGAAGAATTCTATTCTAATACCCCCCAGGGAGTGGACCGATCTCACTGATCCCTGCAATTTTTCACCTTTCCCGAGACCTGACGCGATGTGAAGCCCCACATACTTGGACTCCTCTATTAAAATCAGCTTATTGAGTTCTAATAGGTGTACAATAAAATCCACCTGTTCTTAAACGTACAGTTTAGCGTGTGGATGTCATCATGTGTCGACCAACACAATCCAGACACAGGCCATTTCCATCATTCCAGGAAGCGTCCCTACACCCCTGTGCAGCCAATCTCGCTTCTCCATCTCTAGCCTTGGGCAGCAACTAATCTGGTTTCTGTTACTATAGCTTTGCTTTGTCTAGAATTTCATATAAATGGAATCATACAGCATGTCATCTTCCGCATCTGGCTTCTTTTTGGCTTGGCACGATGCTTTTGAGATTTTACATGTTGCTGCATGTATTGGTGCCTCGTTTCTTTTTTTGATACGGAGACGCATTACATTCTAAGGCTATACTGTAGTTTATTTATCTCTTCACCAGTTGACAGATATTTGAATGGTGTTCAACTTTCAGCTACTGTAAGTGATATTGTTATAAACATTCATGTACATACCTCTGTGTGGACATGTGTTTTTTATGTCTTCTGTGTAAACACATCAGAACTGAACTACTGGGTCATAGGATAAGTTTATACTTGATTTTATGAAAATTCACCAAGCTGCTTTACAAAGGATACAGCATTCTCACCAACACAGGATGCCGGAAGTATGTCTAATTTGGGCCGGTCTGGTGTGTGCACTGAGACTTGCTTGTGCTTTAACTTGCATTTTCCTAATGATGAATGGTGTTGAGCAATTCTTTTCACATCCTTATTTACCATTTGTACCTTTTCCTTGGGGAACTGGCTGCCGAACTCTTTTGCCCATTTGTTTCTCATTTATTACAGAGTTGTTAGAGTTATTTATATCTTCCAACCATAATTTTTTTTGGGGGGAGCTATACAGCTGTTACATTTTCTCCACATCTATGGATGCTGTTATTTGACTCTTCTATATTTTCACTAATTTTTGTCTGCTTGGCTTGTTAATTTATTAAGTGATGAGTATTGGAATTTCCTAATGCTATGGACACTGGTGTATTTTTTCCAATTAGTTCTGCTCTTTTATTCTTGATTTTAGAATGGGTTTAGGTTTATAGATAAGTTACAAAGACAATTCAACAGAGAGGTCTTGTCTAACAGAAATGACCCTTCATGTGTCACACTAAGGGGTCAACATTCATGCATGGCTTTAACCCGATGCTACTGTTCATTCGATTTCACTAGTTGTTTCTTGCTACTCTTTCTCTGGTCCATGATCCAATCCAGGATATAACATTTCACTCCGTTAGCATGTCTCTTCATATTCTCCTGGTATATGACAGTCTCTCAGACTTTCCCCGTGTTAATGACCTTGAAAGCTTTGAGGTGTCCTGGGCAGATGCTTTGTAGATGTCCCCTTAGTGTGGGTCCAACTGATATTTTCCTCATGTCATGGTCAACACCAATGTCACAGGTTTGGAGAAACACCAGAGCACAGAGGCAAAAATGCCAAGTTCATCTTTCTACATCGAATGAGGCACCATAACAAGCTGTCTCTGATAATGCTGATCTTGATTTAGCCGGGGTTTCCTGTCCCTCCTTTCCATGTTCCACTAAGATAGCCACATTCAAAAGGTCTCCACAATACATATTAGATGAAATTCTTACACGAGGAAGGTAGGCCTCTTGTTCGACTTTCTACTTATTTATCTGAACATTTCATGTATCCATGTTGATTCACAAGTATTTATTGTATTCTTCAGGATATAATTCGGCACTACATTTATTTATTTCATTGCCCAAACTGATTCAACTTTGACCAATGAGAGCATTCACAGCATGATTTCAATCCTGTCTAGAAGCTTTTTTAAGTTCTCTTATAAGGTGTATACATGTTATATTTGGTTATGACCTCCTGGTGAAATTTCACCGTCTCATTGAGAAATTTTTCTTTTTCTTCTCATGTGGTGCGTGTTTTTGTGTGTGAGTGTAGGTGTGCATACCACAGTACACGTGTGGAGGTCAGAGGACAGACACGCGTGCTGGTCCTCACCTTCTGCCTTGTTTGAGAGAGAGTCTCCTGCAGCTTTGCCATTGCTGTCTCTAGACTGGCCCATGAGCTCCTGGGGAGTCTCCTGTCTCCTTGTGCCACCTCGCTGCAGGAATAATGGAATTACAGATGCACACTAACATGCTCATCACCTTACTCAGGTTCTTGGGGTTCGAGCTTGGATCCTCACACTAGTTCAGCAAGCATTTTTTTTTTTTACCCACTAAACCATTTCTCTAGTCCAGAAATTGCTTTCTTTTCTGAACGAAAAATCTTCTCTAGTTATGCAATTGATGAAAGATTAGTATCTGGAATATAAAAGCAATGAAAAAAGTAAGCGACAGAAATCAAGCAATCAGCAAACAAGCTAGCGAGCTTGTGAGATGGCTCAGTGTGCTAAGGCACCGCCTGCAAACCTGGGGAACTGCTTTCCAGAGCCCACATAGTAGAAAGGGACAGCTGACGCCCAAAAGTTGTCCTCCGATCTCCACCTTCCACACATGTACCTCCTCTTCTCGCCCGCCTTCTCTTCTCTCTCTCTCAAATAAATCAAAAACAAACAAATAAATAAATAATGGCTAATGAAATGACATGAACAGACAGTTCTCAAAAGATGAGGTATGGAAATAATAATAAAAAATGTTTTAAAAAATGAGGTATGAACATGCTAATAAACATTCAATATCATTAGGCATCACGGAAATGCAATTTAAAACTATATCAAGATACAATTCGACCCTAGTCAGAACAGGGATCCTTAAAAAACAAATAGCGACAAGTACTATGAGGAAAGGAAAAAGGAAGCCTCATGCTCTGCAGATGGGAGTGTGAACTAATAGAATCATCATGGAGCTCAGGGTAGAGATTCTTCCCAAAGCTGAAAGTCAATCTACCATTGATCCAGCTATATCACTACCGGAATTTACTCAAAATGCCCTAAGTCAACATACCACAGACAGTACATCAATATTTACTACAGCACCATTCACAAGGACTACATTAAGGGACCAACTTAGATATCTGTCAACAGAGAAATGGATAAAGAAAATATGGTATATACACAATGGTATAGTTTTAGCCATGAAAAAGAACAAAGCTATGTTATATGCAGGAAAATGGCTGCAACTGGAGATAATTATCTTAAGGGAGTAAGTTACTTTCAAGAAGACAAATAACATGTGCTTCCTCTTATTTATATAGACAGATGAAATCATGTGATATATGTATGACATGAAAGTAGAAGTGCAACTGTCTAGGGAACAAAGGGGACTGATGGGAAGGGAGAAGAAAGGGTAAGAGGAATCTGATCATTATATACTTATATATTTATAAAAACTAATACATGAAGAAATGTTCCATTTTGTATTCAGTATTATTTCTTTAGTGTGGTTGAAGAACATACTGAGTTCATGAGATAATCTGAAAAAAAAGTCCAGGAGTTTTTCTGGAACTCTCTGGCCCTGACAGGCAAATTAGACAAGTGTTATCTTGGTTATCTCAGTCTGGAGCTGGAAAGCGATGCTTGAATCACTGTCAGAACAGGGCCCATCCAAGCCCAAATCCAGTTGGCAAGAAAGAGCCGAGTTGCTTAGCAATATTTTCAAATATCAGTCTTGAATCTCCTCAAACCAACAGGAAATTAAAATTCCTTACAAACTCCTGTATCAAGGCTCACAAACCAGAATGACTCAGAAGTGAGATGATGAGATGTCAAGTCTGATTTGTGAGGTTTGTGAACATTTTGGTTGCTCCTTACAGTCTCTCTTCTGTCTGGCTCAGTTTCCTGTAAATGAGACCAAGATATTTTTTTCACAAATGTTTTTCTACCATTCCTCCCTCATGCCTTTCTGTCCTCATCTCTCAGTTTCCTATTTCTTCCCTCCCTGACATTAAAAATGTATTCATCAAGTATTTCACTATGCAGAAGGTATTGCTCTGATTACTTTTCACGTTGTTGTGACCAAATGCCTAACAAAACCTACTTAAAGAAAAAAGGGCTTGTTTGACTCATACTTGCAGGGGGACATGGTAGGGACGGTATAGCAGAGAAACCTGAAGCAATTGGTCACGTTATGTCTATAATCAGGAAGTCCACAGAGGACAGGAAGTAGGGCGGGACTATTAAGCCTCAAGACCCACCCTCTGTGACTTACTTCCTCTAGCAAGGCTCTACCTCTTACAGCTGTCACAACCTTCCAAAACCACCTCACTAGCTGGGGACCCATGAGCGTGTAGGGAACCCTCCTTATTTGGAACCAGCAGATGCCAGAATGTGGCTGTTCTCAAACTTTTTTTTTTTTTTTAATCATGACCTGTAGCAAGAAATACATTTTGCATCAAAACCAAGTTTTTTCTTTCTCCCTGTCACACACACAAAAAAATTACTTTATTTATTTAATGTGTGCATGTGTGTGTGTGTGTATGTGAGAAAGAGAGAGAGAGTATCAAAGAGCACTGTATATCCTTGTGAAGGACCAAGGGTGACTTCGGGGATCATCCTGGATTGTTTCTACCTCCTTTTTGCTCCGCTCTGGGGTTTTCCAGGTTCTGCCCACCATGGTAGGAAGTATAGGCCACTGCTGTTTCCGCCTGGAATTTATATGGGGGATCTGGGATTCGAACTCAGGACCTTTGGCTTTCAAGGCAGGATCTTAACACCTGAGCTATCTCTCCAGTCCTACACAGTCATTTTTTTAGAAAAATAGTCTTGATGAGACCTAGGCAGCCCTTGGATTTGAAATCTTCCTGCCTTAGCTTCCTGGTTGCTAGGATTACATATTTCAGTAACTGCTTATCTTTGTTATATGCAGTAATTTTCTCTAACACAGTGTCATAGACTATATTCCTTAAACAACAGGAGTTTGTTTTCTCACAGTTCTGGAGGCTGAAATGCAGGGTGGGTTTCTGGAGAGGCTTCTCTTCTTAGATTACAGACATTCATTTACTTTCTTACTATGTATATGGTGTGTGTGTGTGTATGTGTGTGTGTGTGTTTCTGTGAATGAGAGGTGGAGAGAGAAAGAAAGAGGAAGGGGAAGGGTGTGAGAGAGAATAATTTAAATTTTGTCTTTTTTAAGGACACAAATTCTATTGAACCAAGGTCTAATGACTTCATTAAATCCTAAAAGTTGTTGCCTTTTAAGACTTTACATCATCATTTTTCGAAGATATGTCCTGGCCTGGTAATGAGTTTTAAGGCCTTTGCTAGCCCGTTCTGATTATTTGTTATTTAATGCTAGCAAAGGCCTTAAAACTCATTACCAGGCCAGGACATATCTTTGAAAAATGATGATGTAAAGTCTTAAAAGGCAACAACTTTTAGGGTCTCATGATCTGATTAGAAGGTAAGCATGCTGTGGCCTGAGGCAGCGTGGGAAATGTGCTCATGAAAAGCAATTGATTTGTCTTGAGGCAACAGAAAAGAAGTTGGAAGAGGTAGGATGAAAGTTAGGGACTAGGGGATGGCCCAGGTCAACTCCCTTCTTCTTTGGATAGTTTGCTGTGGGATGCACATCTTCACCGTGAGCTACATCTGTGGAGTTCTACATACCTGAATGAAAGGAGCAAACATAAGGCGTCTTGCCATAAGCCAGCAGAATGTCCCCTTTCTGGAGGGAGGTAGCAATCTGCGTGACAAGGACCAGGCAACCCCACCCGATCAGAGTGTGTCGGAGCCTCAGCACCTCAGTTGTACCCCACAGAAACCACAAGTTGACAAAATGAATTGTGGGACTCAAAGCGCTCATCTTACCACTGCCTTGGGAAAACTGTAGTTTCAGGGGTCATTTTGATACGAGCAGCAGGTTTGTCCTTGTGAGCATGGCACAACTTAGATCATCCATAGACTCCAAGCTAAGGAGACTGACGACAGGGCTGTGACCCTCGTTCCAACACACAGAGACTCCTCTTTTTTTCATCTGCAAGATAATCAATATTAATATCAACCTCATGGGGCTGTTGAAGAATTAACTGAGATAGTACTGCCAGGTGATTGTAACACAGTAAAAAGGGCTGTGTTTCCTCAAGCCCCTTCCTTTTGTTCAGTATTCTTTACTGACAACTGTGCTAAATGCTTCACATATGTTATTTACTAGTTTTATAATATAATTATATGTCCTAGAGTCAAGTGTATAAGTCCCTGCTGTCCTATTCCCTTCATTCCTCTACAGTTTGCTTCTTTTTTTCTTTTTTTAATTGTGCATGTGTATGTGTGTGTGTGCATGCGTGTATGTGTGTGTAGAACCACGGACGAATTCGAGAACCACCATGGACGCCTCCTCCTTGTTTTTACTCTGCCGCGGGATTCACAGGCTCCGCCCTACCAGGACCAGAAACGCAGGCCGCCCCTGCTTCCACCTGGCGTCTATACGTGGGGTCTAGGATCCGAACTCGGGACCTTCCGCCTACAAGGCAGAGGCTTAACCCCTGAGCTACCTCTCCAGCCCCTACAGTTTGCTTCTTAAAATTTTTATTGTCTAACTTCTGTGTCATAGTTAGGCACAGGTGTCAACTTGACAGCTGAAGTTTGAACTCTGAGCACATTTGTAAAGAATTAGCTGTGAGTTAAGCCCAGAGAGAACAGGCAGGAGATTGTCTAGCTGCTGGGGAAGGCTCAGTCCATGGTGGTGGGATTAGGCCCTGGAATAAAATACAGAGAGCTGGTTGAGGAAGGTAGCATCCTTGTGTTTACTTGGCCAGACATGCTGGTCTGGCAAGTAAGGATCGTCCCTCTCTCAGCTGTTATGTAGAGATGGTGTGGCCAGTTTCCTCGGCCCTGGTGTTGGGGTGAGCTATCCCGTCAAGCTGGACTGAGAACTGTATCTGGACAATCCTAAACGAAAATAAACCCCTTGTTCCCTTAAGCCATTTGATGGTGATTTATCAGCAACCATGCAGGTGAACTACTACACTTTGCAATTTAAAAAACCCTCTAAACATATGTATGTATGTATGTGTGTGTTGTATAAGCATATTCCCATGGTTAGAACCACAGTGGCAGGATATATTGTATATCCTTCTGTTTTGGGTGTGATCTCCTGAGATCATGTCTCTGAGCCCATTCTTCACCTTGGTTTCAGAGTGCTCCGTGGCATGCCTATGTTAATGCTTTATTTAACCAGTTCCTCATTGATTGACATGTACAGCTCAAGTCTTGGCTGTACCCTAGGTCTATAATCAGAAGCTCGGTGCATGCCTTTTTCTGAATTGTTACAGTATATTTCTAGATCTTCTGGAAGTTGCCATGATGGATTACTTGAGGACACAGGTATGCTTTCTGCATTTTGACAAAGCCCTTTTAAAGAGCTTGTGTCCCTTGTTATTTCCCCAGAAAAAGTATCCTATGTGCCCACAATCTGTTCAAGAAACCATGTTTCCAAGTTTGGAGATTTATGCCAAGCATATTACTTTAGATAACTTTGTTTCTCTGGTAGAGATACAAGTTGTGTGTGTGTGTGTGTGTGTGTGTGTGTGTGTGTGTGTGTGTGTTTTAAGAAAAATTGAGGAAAAGCACATACTTCCCAATTTTAACAGCTTCTTTTCTTGTAGTCATTTTGCCCCTAAATACTTAATGACGGTGCCTCCTACCACTCACGTGGCAAGCTCAGGGTCCTCCCTAGGATGTCGAGGTATTTGCGGAAGGACAGGTGTCCACTCTAACTGCTGAATCCACCCTGTCTGCCCACAGCATCTCTGTGTCAGCACGCCCTTTGCTCCACCCTCAGGCAATCTCTCCTGGCCTGAGGAGCCATGGTCTGTCCCTGCAGCAGGGTGCGCTGAAGCTTGTGGTGCAGGAGAGGTGGTGCTCACATAGCAACGGTCATGGAGCTCCTGAGAAAGAGCGGACACCCTGGTCCGCACTCCCATGGGACAGTGTCCCACCCAGAGCCTGGGGCTTCAGGCTGACCCGCTCCTTCTTACACACCTTTCTCTCCTCCTGTCACCAAGAGCTCTGCAGCCCCAAACAGTCTCGCATTGCTGTGCAAAGAATCTTAGTTTCCTTCATCATTTCACTGGAGAGTTTCTGTCAAATGATCCACCTCATTGTCTTGATCCCCCAAACAATCCAGCCATAAAAAATAAATTCCAGTTGTATACCTGCTCATTTCCCTTCCAAGAGAAAACGTAAAATAGAATAAATCCATAATCTCACTATCTGGACAGCACATGTCAACACATTGTTATTTTTCTACTTGAAGCAGCCTTCTAAGGAGTGTGGGGCACAAGTAGGGACATCTTTGCAGGACGCCTGTGTACATGAGACATCTGACACCGAATCAGCAGGAGAATGCTATGCGGGCTGTTCAATGTTGAGTGATTGTATGCAAACATACCTGCCGGGCTGGAAAGATGGCTCAGGGGTTAAGACTCTGCCTTGAAAGCAGATGGTCCTGAGTTAGGATCGCAGGCCCCACATAAAAAACATGGAAATGATAAAGGCCTGCACTTCCAGCCCTGGTAGGTGGAACCTGGGAAATCCCAGAGTAGAAGCAATCCAGGATGATTCCCAAAGTCACCCTTGATCCTCCAAAGGACACATAGTATGCACACACACACACACACACACACACACACACACACACACATACACAGAGAGAGAGAGAGAGAGAGAGAAATAAATAAAATAAAATAAAATAAAATAAAATAAAATAAAATAAAATAAAATAAAATAAAATAAAATAAAATAAAATAAAATAAAATAAAATAGAAAAAGAAGAGAAACACGTGCCTAGGCCCACATGGATCTTTGTCTGGATTTAGGGTGCCCTACTTGGACTTCACCACTGATTCCTACTTGGTCCCAAATGAAGGGTTCTTTGAGGAAGCCCTACTTTGAGAAAGGTGCTCAGTGGAGGGGAAGGCACGCAACACAAGGTCCAGCAGCAGCCTTGCTGCCTGTCCCATGCGGTACTATGTCTGCCAACAGAGTTCGTGGGCTAGTTTTCCTAGGGCAGAGCTCCTAGACCTGTTTTTTAAAACTTGCCCAGATGATCGCAATATGGGATCATTTTGGTCCATCATACTATCACTGTCTAAAGGACGGGCATCTTCCTTCATTGGAAGCTGAGATTGTAACACTGAAGAGATCAGCCTCGCATCACCCAGAAGGCTAAGACCTGCATCCCAGCAACCCGCGTGTATCTGTCCTTTACCTTCCTGCCTGTAAAGCTGAATATTTAGGCAGGGCTTCTCCTTACCATAGCTTAAGGACTGGTGACTTCTCTGTTGATATTGTGTTTCAGAGACTCTGCGTATTATTTCTGAGCTGGGCCTTTACAATTTCAAGAGCCAGAAGTGTGAAGCATCTTCATGAGCATCGGCCTTTTCCAACTACTTGGCGTGAATCGTTTCCTTGGTTAAACTACCGGAGACAAAACCCAGAGGAAGAACTTGCTTTTTTTTTTTCTCTTTTCTTTTTTTAATTAGAAGAAGAAAGACATGAAGGAAGACAGGTGATGTGTCTTCCAGACCTATCCTCATGGGGTAGAACTGAACTGAGAGGTTTTGTGTGTGTGTGTGCATGTGTGTGCGCGTATGTGTGTGTGTGTGTGTGTGTGTGTGTGTGTGTGTGTGCGTGCGTGCGTGCGTGTGTGTGTGTGTGTGTGTGTGTGTGTGTGTGTACAGGTTTCTTCTGCTGATGCCTGATGGGAGGCTGGTCTGTTGACAGCTTGACAAATCTGGTTCAGAAACTGCAGTTCAAGCTGGGGTTCGGATTCCTTCAAACAATCCACACATAAGGAAAGGAAAACACCCGTGTGATTTTCTTTGACACTTTCCCCAAGTTCCTTTTCCATTCTTACGGTTAGAAATTCCAGAAAGAAAAACACTGAATTAAATCATTGTGTCCATCCTCTCTGGGAGAAAAACTGAGTGTGTGTGGATTCTCAGGTTTAGCGTTTCAGTTTTTGTATGCTGAGTTTCTTGGTAACCCAGAAGGAGACAGAAAAACCCACGCACATGTTTGTCTGGTGATAAAATGGAGGGCACATATTGCTCCGGGGGATTCAGGGTTCCAGCTCTGGATGAGTTTTCCTGTCTGGTTGTCAGATGTCATAACGATGTGGATTCCCCGAGGCAGAAGTGAAGAGTAGGGATGAAGATGGGGTCCTGGCACAAAGTAGATGGTACACACAGAGAGGTGACTCAAGAGTTTATGAACCCACGGTTTACAGAGATGTGGGTAAACCGCTAGGGAGAAGGAAGCCCCTGGAGCTAATGACAGCGCTGCAGCCTCCCATCCTCAGGCCTGGAAAGGCCAAAGTGGTTTTAGGGATTTGGCCAGGCTTTGACCCAGGAGCTGAAGTCTTCAGTAGAGCACAGGCACTGCCAACCCACAGCCCAGCAGGGAGGGACAGGGGAGGGGACGCCCAGCCTCCACCCTCCGCCCCTGCTGGGCCTCTCTCTGGCTGAACCCAGCAAGAAATCAAAGGGCGGGAGAACCCAGCCATGCAGTCCATAGAGGTCAGACTACCAGGACACAAACCAGGGTGGAGCAAGGCAGCCAGTGGCGCCAGGGGGCGACGAGAGCATCTACCCCTAAAATAACAAGTCCCCAGACATGCACTGATCATGTACTCACTTCCTTCAGAGTTTAGGTGATCACTCCATCAACTATAAGGACCTGCATACATTGCACTTTACTACTGCTTTATGATGATCGGCCTTCAGAAAACTCTACAGACATTAGATGCTGAGCGAATGGAACAGTTTAGCCACGCTCAGGTCCGGGGGCTGTCATCAGGCCGCCTCCATCTTCAGTGCCTCGAGAGCCCCTCTGGAAACTCTAGCAGTGTCAGCTACAGGCCCTCTCTCAGCCCGCCTGCTGTCCATCTTCCTCTCTGGCTCCTGCAGGGAGGAGTGTCAGCGAAGTGGCAGGGAGCCTGCTCACCAAGAGCCTGGCTGATTGCTCTGGAAACGCAGCCCTCTCCTGGAATTTAATAAAAACCACCCCCAGACGCGGGGGGGGGGGGCACTGACTTTTTAAACTACGCTTTTCTTCAAGGGATGGAGAGGGGGGAATCTATGCCAGTAAGAGAAAGAAAAGAAAGAATGTAGTTTCTCAAAGAAGGGAAAATGTTTTTAATTTACAACTTTGCTAATTTCATTCCCCTGAGCTGAATTCTTTGATGGCTATCACTACCAATGGAGTGAACTTCAAATGCTTTAGCCGGAGATCTGGCCTTAGCTTTTCCTACCAAAGTCTCATTACTGCCTTGCTGCTCGCCTTCCATCAACCTGGGCGATGTGGACGCACTATCTGGTCAGTTCCAGGTGGATTCCTGGGCATAGCTTTCTCTTGCGGCAAGCCAGTGGTTCCCAAGCACGAGGCACCTTTTGGCAATGCCTGAAGACATATTTTGACGATTACACCAGGACAGGGGATATTACTGCATCCATGTGGTGGCATCGAGGAGGATGGTTTGACATCCTACAGTGTAAACAGCCCACGGCAGTCTTATTCGCCCCCTCCCTACACCAAAACCATTTCCGCACATTAGGACCCCAACTGCCTCTCCCAGTGCAGCATCCAGTAGTCTGGCTTTGGAGCACTCGAAATACGGGTCTTCCAAACTCCAATGTGTCCAGTCAAATACCAGCCAGGTTCCTAAGGGTTAGTATAAAAAACGCAATGTTACATGTTTCATTAATCATCTTTATATGGATTATATAATGAGGTGATAATATTTTGAACATTATACCTTAAATACATTATCATGAATAAGTTTACCTGTTTCTTTTTAAAAACAATTTAAATAATTTTAACACTTTAAATAGTTTTAAATCAATTTACCTGTTTCTTTATTAAAGTGCCCACTAGAAAATTTCAGTTATATATGTGGCATAATCGTATTTCTGCTAACACTAGCCTCAGAGACTGGCAAACTTTCTTCTAAAGAGCCAGATAACAAGTGTTTTAGGATCCACTGGTCACAGATGGTCTGGCACGGTTCCCACCACCTTCATCTTATCTCTTCCCCTCCTCTATCTCCATGTTTCAAAAATATAAATCTCTTGAAAATACAAAGTCTTTCAAAAATTCTAATTCCTTTAATGCATAAAAATCATACTTAAAAATTATTAGTGCATGTTAATTACACAAACGAATGAGTTTTACCACATTTTCACACATGCCCATCACGTACTTTGCTGATCCTCAGCATCCTGTAGCCCTCCCTTGTCCCTGCCTTCTCCCTGGCCGTCCTTCTGTCCTTCTTGGGGTTAAGAAATGGGTTTTGACCTCTGATATAGCCATGGCCAGAGTTTGATGGACCTGGGAGATTAGTGGACCTCAGGAACAAGTCCCCCCTCCTGTCCTTTCAAGTGAACTTCTGTAAGTGTTGATATCTGCATCTCGGTCCTCTCCAAATCCTGGCCCAGATGTGAACCTGCCCCACATGTCCCAGCCAAGAAGCCGGCAGCAGAGCAGCTTTGGAATCCCAGCCAGGTGTTGACCTTACCCCAGACCTTCCATTTGTTATCTCTAAGCAGAGCTAATGAAGGACGCTAACGCACAAGGCGAAGTTTACCGCCCTCAGAAGAGCTAAGTGCTCAGCCCTGGCTCCCAACATCACCCTACTTCTCCTAATGCCTGTTATCACTGTGTTTAATCATTACAAAGTCAATGGGGGGCAAAAAAATCAATTCTTGCCATTTTCCATGTTATTAGTGATTATTTTTAAAGCCTAAGTTTTACGGAAATGCATTGTAAAATCTATAGAATTATGCTGTCCAACTTCCAAATAGTTGGTTGTTTTTCCAGGGAGTTACATCCCATCCATGCATAAATGTGTGTATGTTGGCAGCTCAGAATTAGCAGAATATTTTTTTAAGTTCTAAATTCCTTTCAAATGGGAACGAAGTGTTCTCCTGACCCTTCCTACACTCCATATTACTGCCGACATCTGCAACTAATTGGTGATCTATAAGTCAAAACTGTGACCAATGCAAAAAACCTTTAGCAAAGCCCGCCTGGGCTTGGCTGACCTTCCTTAATATATTTCAGATCAGAGTTTTAAAAAAAGTCACCTTTTAACCATCTAAACAAGCACCAAACAGTAGCAGCGAGTATTTATCAAACATCAAATAATAACATGATCAGATAACACACTTACCAGCGAAAATCTAATTTAGAGCTTTTTAAAATTTCATTTAAATTTTTAAAACCCAGACGTTTTTTGAAAGGTAGAGAGAAATACATGGTAGGCATGCAATTTGATTGATTACAGTAACCCTTTATGCTAGAAAATCAAATCATAACCATCTGAGTATCTTTGTAGTAAAACCTCAAGGAAAAGCCAACTTAGCATTTTGGTTAAGGAATTTGGGCTGTGCATAGGACATAGAGTCCTGAGTTGTGTCCTAGCATTGCCATTTCCCAGTGGCTGGTACTGTGCCTTCGTAAGTCTCTTTCTTATCTGCAAAAGAAGACAAGAGTATTGTCCTCCTTGAAAAAAATAAAGGTCCTCCATTTAGAGAAGTGCTTGATGTTCTGCGCACAGTGTGTTTCTGAATTAACTAAAGGCTATAAAATGTAGCAATATCTCTTTAAATTAAATGTTGTGGATTTCTACTTATTTGTTTTTATTAACTGATCTCGTCCATATTTTTTAGAGGGATAGTTTAAATAAATAAACTTGTTTAACTTGTTTTAGGACCAAATATACAAAATTACCTGTGTAGGGAGCAGTTTCTTGCTAAACACCAACCACATTCCCTCCTGGGTTCCTGTACTGTAATTTGTTCCTTCTGCCCAGGGTCTCAGTTCTAGATTTCCTCAGCTGTCACTCACAGTTGCCTGCAGGTCAGTTTCAGTTTCATTTCCTCAAGAAGATGGTTGCTTGTCTCTCCAAGATGCCCCCAGGGCAAGAATCTACTCGAAGTTTTTTTCTAGCCAACTGTACATACTGCCGATAATTGTTCAAAAACCTATCCAGCCACACTGCTTTCAGGTATGGTAAAATCAAAGCAAAGAAATTTTACTACTTCACTTCAGTAGAAATGCTTCACTTGTTCTTACTCAAAAGTAGGAGAAGAGAGAGCGATCTAGCCCCTCATGGCCCTCTAGTGCCATGAGTCTGTTTCTTGTTCCTTGCTCCTCATGAATTCCAGGCCTAGGCACTGTGAGTTCTCATGGGCTCCCTAACCCCTCATGGCACTCTACTGCCATGAGCCCTGTTTTATTTCTGCTTCTCATGGAGGCGCCGTAGCTCCTCATGGCACTCCACGTCTGGAGTCTATGAGTTCCAACCTTTCTTTTCTCTAATAAACTCTACCTTAATCCTCTAAAAAAAAAAAGTTGGAGAAGAGATAGAAATTTTACTTTAAAAATAAGATTTTATTCATAGTCACAAGATTTCAGAACCAGATTAGGCATAAAAGATACTTGTGTATTTTTAAGTAAACAATTATCTTAAGGTTGAAAATTACATTTCATTTTTTTTGCATGTACGTGTGTGTGTGTGTGTGTGTGTGTGTGTGTGTGTGTGTGTGTGTCTGTGTGTCTGTGTGTCTGTGTGTCTGTGGAGCCTCAAGGGTGACATTGGGAATCATCCTGGATTGTTCTACCTCCTTACTGCTTTGCTCTGGAGTTTCCCAGGCTTTGCCTTCCATGGCCAAAGGTGCAGGCTGCATTTTTACATGGAATCTGGGGATCTGAACTCAGGTCTTTTTGCTTGTGAGGCAAAGGTTTTAACCATTGAGCCATCTCCCCAGCCCACATTTTTTTTCCCCACATCTCTGGCACACCTTGGACTCTTTATAATTATAGGCATTTTCTCCACCCCCAGCTTTCACTTTTTAGCCTTAGACTGCTGGCCTACCAAACGAAGTGGCAGGTACGGGAGCTCAGGAGCAACGACTAGGAACAGAGGCCACACTGACCTCAAGGATGGGTTCCATGAATCATCAGCAGATCTTAGCTTCCCTCAGCCTGCAGGGCTCTGAACAAGGTACGGGAAATGCACACAACTACATGTCCACACCAAAGACCCAAATCCTTCAGGCAGTCTTCACGCATGACACTGAAGGTCAGGCCACCAAGCAGCCCCCATATCCCACACTCTACGGCCTAACCGAGGCTGTCTTTCTACTCTGTAAGTTACTGGTGAGCTGGTCTATCTGATTCCTTGACCAAAGAGCATACATGCACGAGACAGTCAGATACTAGTAGGGGCTAGCACCTGTTTCTCCTCCAACCCAAGCTCATCCTGCAGCAAGGGAGGGTGTCATAGTTAGGCACAGGTGTCAACCTGACGGTTATGAGTTTGAGCTCTGGGCACATTCGTGGAGAATTAGTGGTTGGGTTAAGCCCAGAGCAAACCTGCAGGAGATGGTATGGCTGATGGGGAAGGCCCAGCCTATGGTGGAATAAAATACAGAGAGTTGGTTGAGAGAGTTGGCATCCTTGTGTATACTTGGCCAGACATGCTGGTCTGGCAAGTAAGGATCGTCCCTCTCTCAGATGTTATGTAGAGATGGTGTGGCCAGTTCCCTTGGCCCTGGTATTGGTACATGCTCTCCTGTCAAGCTGGACTAAGAACTTTAACTGGACTGTCATAAGGAAATAAATCCCTTGTTCCCTTAAGCCATCTGACGGTCATTTATCAGCAACCATGCAGATGAACTGCAACAGAGGGGAAGGTGCTAATGACTGAGTACCTCCAAGGTCTTTAAGCACGAAGCTTGGTGCTTTGTGTATTACTTAATTTATTCCACAACCACTTTTGGAATTAGCCCCTTTTATCCCTATTCAACAGCTTAAGGAAGTTGAGATTTAGAGATGTTGTATCATTACTTGACCAATGTCCTTGCAGATTTGTCCTTGCAATGTCCTTGTAGGTTTAACATTCAGATGCCACAGCAGGCCAAAAGGGAGTGTGCTAAAACTGTGCCCTAGTCTCATCACAAATTCATGTGCTTGCTTACACACACACATACAGCGGTGTGGAGAAACGATTATCCCATCTGCTCTAATTGCTAACTCAGTCTAGAGTCTTCTACTCAGCATGAATTCACCCCTAACCCAGGGCCAGCCAGGCCTCTAAGCACAGGGCCGTCCATCACTTAGGTCCCGGGCTTGCTCCTCAGAGAGCTGCAGTTGACCACAACTGCCCTGGCACGGTGCCACCGTGAGGGAGTCACAGAACTGGCATTTAAGTCCAGAGCGGAACAAACGCCCCGAGCTCGGTCGTTTTTTTCTGACAGGTGCTGGAGCCCATGAAAGGTCAGATTCCTGCCGCAGTCACATCCTGGCTTAGCCGGCTCCAGGCACACAAAGGCCTGTCTGTCTCCCCCGAGCGAGGGGAGCGGGGGATGCAGGCCTACGGCTTAAGATGGCCGGCCGATGGCCCGCTCCTGCTGATCCTCTCCTTCACGGACATTGGCTTAAATGAAGCATTGGGGAGTCCAGCTGCCAAGGATGTGTGAACCCGGCAGAATGAAGAAGAATGCGGTCTTTTTTCTTCTGCATAATTGCCAGAGATATTAACCCCCTGGCAGCCCATGAATCCAGACCCTGACATGGGCCTGCTGTAGCTCATTTGTAAGAGCCCTGGGACACTTCTGTTTCATGTTCAAAGCCTTACCGGCCTGGAAAATTGAGTGAGAGCCGTCACTCCAAGGCCTCCACCAGGATGTCGGGAAACGAGGGTGCATGTTCTCTTCCACACGGGTGCATCCGGGAGAGCTCAGCCCCGAGGTGGTGGAACAGAGGGTGTGTGTTTGAACACACGTAGCCTCATGCTTTCAACCTGGGACGTTTATTTTTGCAGTCTTTATGAAAACATCCCCTAATTCAACGTGGCTCCAAGGACCCGCAGTCCCATGTTTGAAGTTCCCCGCCAGCAGTGCTAAGCTGAGATTCTTTAATGTTTCTAACTTCTCCAGAAGATCGCTGACCCTTCCTAGTCGTGGGAGTCCCGGGTAATTTCATGCCAAACTGTCATGCTCTCAGGAGCTGGGGTACAGTAGCTGCTACACATCCACCTTGTGAGAATGAGTGTGTGTGTGCGTGCATGTGTGTGTGTATGTGCGTGTGTGTGGAGAATGTGTTTGGGGAGTATGATGTAGCCCTCGGCTGACCTGGAACTCAGTATTTGCCAGAGGATAACCTTGAACTCCTGATTCTTCTGCTTCTACCTCCCAAGGGCTGGGATTACAGGTATATATCACCATACCCAGCTTGATCTTGCTTTTATAATAAGAACTTCAGTGGAGACTTCTTTTAAATAGCAAATTCAGAATATTACTAAAATACTAAGAAGTAAAAAAAAATTGCTTGCGGAATTTAAAAAAAAAAGAAAGATAGCTGTTTGAAATAAATTTTCCTTATCAGTTGAGGATGTGACAGGAAATTGTCTGGGTTTAATGGATGGGGACTGAGCCCTGGCCCCGCCCCCTCCTTGTGAGCTGACCGACTCCACGTGCTGAAAGCTCTGTCCTCCCCCCACGCAGATGGTTAGATTCAACCCCATAATGAGTCAACTCAATAAGCTTCAGCTAGCAGCCTGCGTGAGGAGACGAGGCGGCCTCGGGACCTGTCCCACGGTTGTTCTACATTTCCATCTTCCCATCTTGCATCAGAGAGCATGCGCATTCCACAGTTAGTGCGCTAATGGTTGTGCCTGCTGTGGATACTACCCTGCAAGCTGTTTCAGGCATGGCGCAGAATTCTCCCACCCCTCTAGGATGTTGTATGATGCACTCCATTTATAGAGCTTGAGGCTCCAAGAGATGCTGTGATGTGATAAAGACAGCACACAGATCCAAACCATGCAGATACCAAAATGGCATACCCACCCTCCAAGCTATAGTGCTGCTTGCCCTGACCACAGCTATGTGGAAGAAAAAGTAGAAAATCTTTTGGGCAAAAGAAAAAATTAATTGAGCTGCTGCTCTGAGGCCGGCATGGGCTAGGTGCTTTGTGCGAATCTCTTTCAGTGTTCCTAGGGAGCAGGTATTCGTGTCCCTGTATGTCAATGGCTTGATGGATCCAAGGGACAAAAGGGGAGAGGCCTCAGCAACTTATCCATATGGTGGCCAGCGTGGAACTGGAGCATTCGAATGATTCTCCACTGTGGTGCTGTTATTTATTATCATCTGAAATAATAGCCGTGGTGTTTATGAGGCACGAAGCGTCATGTGCTTTAAGGCCTCTCTTCCTGGCAGGCTTGTGCTTCCATTTGGGGGTATGTCAGCTTCCCCAAAATGTGATTCCTGTCTTTTACAATACCAGGGGCCCGAGGTGTGGGGTGTGTGTGTGTGTGTGTGTGTGTGTGTGTGTGTGTGTGTGCAGGGAACATTCCCTCATTTAAACAGCCAATTACAATCCACTTCAGTACCTAATGCATGCCTCTGCTTCTCATTGCTCCCTTCCCGGCAGGCTATTAATTTGATAAAGAGCTAATAATGGCCAGCAGAGGTTCCCTAAGTTAATTAAACCCCGGTCCTTTATTTTGCTTTCAAGGTGTGCCCGCCTCCATGTAAAAGGCCCAAGGTTTGTGCTTGCAGATGACTTCAGACAATGTTCCATGCCTCGATGAGAAAAGTATGTCTGTCATGTCCTGGCAAGTTACACGTAAGGTCTCAATTTCAGCATCATGTCAGGCTTTCACGGAGGCCAGGAGCGGATGGAAAAACCCTCTGCACCCAGTTGTATGGGAGCCAGGGTTAGCCATGGAAGATGAGTTTCCTCAGAGAGCGTAATGCTGAAAGATGACCTGGCTGTCATATCGGACTCCATTTATCCCCTTTCTTCCATGTAATCCGAGAATCTAGATGGGCTGTATAAACAGAGGAGGAGGTGCCTGGGAGTTCACTCGCTTAATGAAGCCCGTATGTTTGACTCATGTAATAAGTATTTAATCATGCCGATGAAATTCATTTAAACTTCAGCCACACACGCTGCTGCCCCAGCCCCGATAACGTCTCCTGTGCTTGCGGCCCTGGAACGAGATAGGGGAGGCAGAAAGTGGACGGCGTCCTGCAGGGGAGGTGGGTGCTGGAGGACACCTCAGACACTGAGCGGCCACCAGCTGGTCCGCAGGTTGTCGCCGAGTCCTCCGCTTGCGTTCTCCATCTGCTCATGCCAGGTGACAAAGGCCTTCATTTCTAGTGACAAATACACAGAAAGGGCATTGCCTGGAAGACTTCTGTTATAGGTAACATAAGCCCTTACTCAACCATCTCGAGAAATCTAGAAGCTTCTGCATGTACGTAGGATTCACGCCCTAATAGAATATGTTTAATTTAGCAACTAAACCACCTCACCAAAGGCCCAGGTCTTTTCCTAATCTCTGGGGCCCTCAAGCCAGCAGCCTTGGTCACAACATACCTCCAATATCCACAAAGGAGAAGCAACAACAGCACCAGAGGAAGAGAGACCATTCATTTCTTTATTGACGAAGAAACCTTAACCTAAAGTGCTCTAAGCCTGCTCCAAAATACTTTCTGCGTGCAAGCCAGGTGACTGGCAGTGAGATGGGACCATGACAATTATTTATCCCTGCTGACAACAGAGATATGTCTAGCCAGAGCCAGCACATACCAGCCCATGAAAGCTGATCGCACACATCCCTCCCCCAGCCCCGCTGTTGGTGACCTCGTGGTGACTTGAAGTGGCCTTGGCAGAGCCGCTTACACCACAGGAACTGGTAGATCCTACATATCAGTGTTTTCTTCCTGAAACACTTGCAAGCACATTGCTCCGACAAGATCACCTTCCTTAAAAGTCTGCAGTCTGAGCAACAATGGGCTCCTCCGAGCTAGGAAGGGGTGGGGTCAGTGGACCCAGAACAGCAGCGGGTAGCAGTGTGTCTGGGAAGGGCTTGATTCTTCACAGAGTTTGACCAGTGAGCACTGATCATTCTCCAGGAAGTGCAGCACTGGGAGTCTGAAGAAGACTGAAAAAGCTCACAATGGAGGAGTTAATGTGGCTTCAGGGATATCCTACAGACAACCTACATCAATGGCTGTGGCTGTAGATCAGCTAATGGAGTGTCTGTCTAGCACGGATGAAGCACTGGGCTTGGTCCTCACTACCATATAAAACAGTCATAACGGTGCATTCCATTCTTGCAATCCTAGTACTGCGGAGGTAGAGGAAGAATGATCGGAAATTCAAGGCCAGCAGAGGAGACATGGGAAGATCCTGTCTTTAATTTCTTTAAAGTGGACTGGGGGGGATGGCTCAGCTGATTAGGGACTATCCCTCCAAGAGTGGACCAGAGCTCAGATCAAAGGATCTTTATGCTCAGGTGTGGCAGCCACTTGTAATCCCAGCACCTGGGAATCCCCAGGGCAAATTGGATAGCTCTGTGATCATTTGGAAGACCTTGTCTTAATACTAAAGGTGGAGCACAATCCAGAAGACAGTGATGCCAACTTTGGGCTACGCACGCACGCATGCATGTGTGCCCATAAACATACATGTGCATATGCACACATGTGAATACCCATGTATTCTCCACACATATACACATACAGAAAAAAATAATATACCTGCATGCTCAGAAATGTTCATTGAATGCAGCCACACTTGTTTGTTTGCACAGGAACTGTGGCCGCCCTCTCATGTTAGTGGCAGAGAGGAGGATTTACCATAGACATCGTGCGATCAGCAAAGCTTCAATTATTACCATCCGGCCCTTTCCAGTAAATGGTTTCCAAGTCCTCGTTTCACATGCTCCATTCAACTGAAGAGCTGATGGCACAGGAAAGACTTTGTCTCTCAGTTTTCCAGCAAAAGGATCCCCAACTGGCAGACACCAAAGAGTCATCAGTCAGCCCTGCAGTTCTAAAGCCTTTGGGTCAGTGACTAACAGGTGTAGCCAGATGTCTCTCTCTTTGACTGTTAAAGTCCTAGAGAGAAATGGAGAATGGGTAAGGGGCCTTTCCTAGTGATGTCCCCTGGGCAGAGAGCATGTAAAGAGGCCAAACATGAAGCCCATATGTATTAGAATAACGCACTCATGGGGCTAGGGAGATGGCTCAGCAGTTGAAGTTCTTGCCACACAAGCAAGAGGCCTGAAGTTCAGATCCGCAGAATTACTGCCTGCAAGTATAAACTCGGAAGGTAGAGAGCAGGATGACTGCAAAGCGAGGTGGCTAGGAAGAAAGACTAGCCATACTGGCAAGGTCTGGGTTTGATTGAGAGATCCTAATGGAGAGCTGTCAAGAAAGATTCCCGACATCAGTCTCGGACCTCCACATGTATGTGCATACACAGATTTTTAAATACATATAAATACATATATCTAAAACACACACACACACACGTAAGAAAAAACTCTCACTTTTATAATGGAGGCAGATCGCTGATCACCCGAGCCTCTCAAAGGTCTCACTCATTTTAACACTGTTACATTAAATGCCAAAGTGATTTTCAGGTAGGGCAAACCGCAGCACCACCATGCTTGCCTACTGTGGGAGAAAGTAGACACAAAATAAAATGCACAGCCCTACCCTCCTGGAAAGAGGCCCCCACCTCTGTCTAGCATCAAAATCAGAAGACAGGTCCAAAATAGCAAGGAGTCCATTTAACGCCATGAGGATTTCCTTGAGCAAATCAAAATGCGCTCCGGGATGAGCCATCTGAGGATAGGGCTTCCAGGGATGCAGGCAAGTTCCAGCCAGACAGTGTCACTGGCAGAATCCCAGCCTTAGAAGTGGGCAGGGGGGAGCCCAAGGGAGGAACTAGATGGAATTGAGGATGCGCACACAGAGAAGGGAATGCCTAGAAGCGTCCTAAAGAAGAAGGACCAGAGGGAAGAATGTGATGGATTGGTGAGAAGCCGGATGCCTCTGAGGCAGCTGGGTGAGGCATGAGGTAACACTGAGACAGTACCTTGGTCGTAATGTAGGTGCCCTGGAGCCTCAGAGTCAGAATCTGGCATTAGTTCTGTAAGCAAGGGAAAGTCACCAACGGGTTTTCATTTTAAGTAAATTTTGTATTAGAGAGAGTGTGTGTGTGTGTGTGTATAATTTCTTACAAATTGTAAGTGAATTTTCATTAAATGTGGCTCTGTGGTCTATAATGCCTTCACCAGTGCAGCATTCCTTAGTCCCCATGCACAATTAGTGATCACTATGACCGACATTTATCTGGACTATTATGATTTACAAATCACCTAAATGATGTAAGGCCCCCTCTGCCATGTGGTAAGTATGACTGTTATTGTTCCATTTCTGAATAGGTAGAAGGCAAGAAGATCACGTATTGTGTAGGAGAACTTGGATACATACCCTTTATAACTTTACCCCATTACTGGGTCAGTTATTGAAATGATGGTATAGGTGTCTATTTATTTTTCATACAGAAGCACGGCCAAAGCATATTATAGAATTAAGAAAACAGGCTATGAAAAACCCTGTAAAGGCTGTATCTTACACAAACTATTGAGTAGCAGAGCAGGCCCGCATGTGACTGCCAATAAGCTAATGAGAAGAGTTGTGGGTGGTGGCAGAGTAACGCCCCCCCCAAGACATTCATGCCCTTGAGGTCATGTGTTCCAGGCCTCCCCCAGTCATTCACCCCAAATGGAGTTGAGAGGTGTGATCTGAGTCATTGCCATTCCCAGCTGGTGGTCATTGCTGAATCATGACAAGAATTGGAGAGATTGGTGGTATTTCTGCCTCATCCAACCCATATTCTGGAAATTAATTTCTTTACTTAAACATTTAGCTGCTGTTTAGAATGTTTGCTTTGAGAGAGGACCTCACAACACTCACATCAATTCTCCTGTCTCACTTCCTGAGTGCTGGGTATCCAGACAAAAGTCACCATACCCAGCCTGTTTGGTGTTTTGACTAATTTGCTTAGCGTCCTTTGAATTCATGATTTCCTAATGGCCCTCTTTGAAGGGAGAAGTTTAGGTACTTATTGGAATCCTGTCCAGATCTCACTTCTCTCAATTATGAGTGGTTTCATTTTGATGAACCAACCTTTGTAAAACGTAGTTTTCTCATCTGCAAAAAGTCAAATAACAATGTGTTCCTGAAGGGTTGTTGGAGAGGATTTGATGAGTCATATTCAGTAGTTAGTACTGACAGCATATGAGCTCCTCATGACCCACAATGCATCACCCCACCAGCCGTCCCAAGGCTCCAAGCATTCAAAGTTTCAATGTGCCCTCACCGCATGTGGGAACCCCCAGAGACCAGAAAGATGGCAGCCTCGTGCAGCAGCCTAGAAGAGTCAGAAAAGCAGCTGGAGATCATGAGACCTGCCATCCCTGAGCAGAGACTAGGAAGTGAGTAGAGTGTCCAGGTGAGTAATGAAAAGGGCTGAGTACCTGAGAAGCTGGAAGATGAAATATTCATCAAAACATTAATGATGAAGAACAGAAGAAAACTCTTATATGACAGGCACATTTACTTACCTACCTTAGATTATTCTCTGTGAAAAACATATATTGAGTTAAAAGTTAAAAACTAATTTAAGTTTCCAGATTTTCTTTATTTAAACTCAGTAGCACAGATTAAGGGTCTCCCCCTCCCTTTAATTCAGTGTCAGCATTGGCTCTTTTGTTCATCTAGTGGTAATAGCAGCCTTATAGATTCTATCTACTTCAATTTAGAAAGTGCATGCTTTGTGTGGTAAATTGTTTGTTCCGGGTGACGCTGGAATAAAAAGCATGCTAGGCAAGTGCTGTGTTATTGAAGCATACCCCTAAATGAAATGTGTGTGTGTGTGTGTGTGTGTGTGTGTGTGCGCGCGCGCGCGCGCGTGTATCAGAGGACACTGTGTGTCCCTGTGGAGGAGCAAGGTCAGCTATCGAAACCTGGGTTGCTTCTACCTCCTTTTTGCTTCACTGTGGTATTTCCCAGGTTCCACCTTCTAGGAAGTGCAGACCATCACTATTTCTGTTTTTATGTGGGATCTGGAATCTGAACTCAGGTTCTTCTGCTGCCAAGCCGAGTCTTAAAAACTCCTTCAGCCCTATAGATGAATATGTTTTAAAAAGTGATTATGCATTGTTAGATTGTTGTGCACATACACACTCTGCACTTTGATATTGCATAGCTGACTCAAAGTCACCATTTATAAAAGTTAAGTTAAATGTTAAGTGCTTTCTTAGTTAAAAGATGATACTACAGTGTGTTGAAAAATACTGATAAATAAACAATGAGTTACCTGATTTTACATGGTTTTCTCATGTTGTGTATCTAGGCTTATGTCTAAGTCAATTTTAACTTCTGATATAATAGCCAGAGTGACACAATCCATAAATGTTACATTATTCCTCCAGCTTATTTTTTAAACTTCTTTTTAAGGAGAATTCACTCTCTTCTGGAGTAAATTGCAGCAGAAGGTAGAACCGTTAATACAAGTGCCTAGAGGTGCCGCCAACTTCCTTTGTTAATGAAGACTGTGTAGCACATGTTTTTCCTGATTAGAGTTACTACTTCAAGGTAGGACGGCTGCCTGGCTTACACATCTCTCTGAGCTGAATGAGGGTCTGCATGGGTAACAGTTCTGAGTTTGGCGCAGGACTGTTTACTCTTTCTTTCAGCACACCGAGTCCACAGGAGCAATGTTGTAATGTTTTGCTGAGATTCTGTTTCCATAGATTCTGGCCTCTACCTGATCAAGGAGCAAAGTACTTTCTAGGGTTTTACATAAAAAGCTCTTTGTTAAGGAACTCTGGGTGGTGAGGCTGGGCATCACGTCCCAACTTCCTTCCCGCTCTTTCTGCCCCCTCCCACCCCCACAGGACAGGCTGCCCAGAGGTCACACTGGAGCAACACAAGGGCACCTGCACTGAAGAGACCCACGCGTCCATTTCTTTATTCTGAATGAGCTCAGAGCCCACTCACTGTGCAGCACAAGCAGGGCCAGGGCCCCTCAGCTTTATGGTAGAATATTCATTCCTCTGTGAGCTGATTCCAACCCCTCTGGGTCTCCTGGCAGGAAAGCAAATTGGATTTTGGGATTGTGAGGAAGGAAGGGAGGAAAGGAGGGAGGGAGGGAGGGAGGGAGGGAAGGGGGGAGGGAGGGAGGGACACAGGGAAAGAGAGGAAGGGAGGACAGAAGGAAGGAAGGAAGAAGAGAAAGGTAGGAAAGAAGGAAGGAAGAAGAGACAGAGGGAGGGAGGAATCGAGGGAGGAAGGGAGGGAAGGGGAAAGGGTGAAGGGTGGGAGGAGGAGGGAAGGAAGGAGGAGGAGGAAAGGAAGGAAGGAAGGACCAGCTGGGAACAAGGTCTTTGCAGCTCGAGCTAGGCCTGCTGTGGAGGGACAAGCAGCAAGCCACAGTGACATCATCGTGCCTGGCCATGTGGCTCAGGCACCACGAAGAGCTGAAAGCGCCGGAAGAGTGAATGTGACTATTGGCATGTCGTCCCGGTGACAGGTGCAAGGGGGAGAACAAGTGGGGCCTCTTGTCATCTGGAGCCAGGGTGCCCGAGATGATGTGAACCCATTTGTTCTGGGAAGAGGACAGAGGAAAGGGAGGCGGGTGGAAAGCCTGGCTCCCTGAAGACGCGTGAAGCACCGGAAGGGAGAGGTCTGTCTTGGTGAAGTTCTCCTGCCCGGAAGCAGACTAACGGTGAACCTGGTGCCATATGTCACTAGGCCTCTGCCAGTTGCAGCTCTGCCCACTTGCCCAGTGCTACACGCAGATCGTTTTGCAGGGCATGGACACTGTTGGAAGAGGGAGGGCAGATGCGCATAGCACCCCTCCCCCGAACACGGGCCCACCCCCGCTTGGGTATGCCTGGGGGGGGGAGCAGAGGCAAACTGCAGCCTGTGGGATGGCAGCCCAGCGTCTTGGCGCAGCTGGAATGTCCTTGGCCACGCTCTGCGAGCAGCCCGTCAGGAGGTGAGTCTCATGATCAAGTGGCCTGGGTTGCTGTAGGAGTTTTCCCAGGTTTTGGAATCATCTGAGGTCACTTGAATGCCTTTGCTGTCCTGGTTAGGTCCCTCGGGATCAGCTTTGAGTTCTAACTGTTCACTTTGTGCTAAATTTGCTCAGCCCAGGTGGGCATGCCTCAGGCTAGACGTGCCAAAGCTGTCCCATTCCCATCTGTCACGGAGGGGACGTGCATACAGGAAAAGGACAGCAGATGTCTCCCTCCAGCTTGCTCCTCTATCTGCACTGGCCCATCCGCATAGCAAGCACCATGCTTGAAGGCCACACGCTATATGACCTCACATCTGCAAAGCCTTCCATGATATCACACTCCGTGTCATGGCATCAAATACCAGAGAACCTCCAAGAAAGGTTCACTCCTCCTTTCGTTTAATAAACAGTAATTGAGCCCCCTGCCCGTGTTAATGCAGTCAGCATAGAAGAAAAGATGCACGCAGACCTGCCCTCCTGGAGCTTACGTTATTGACGATTACAGAACTGACAAATAAAAATAAGATGGGCGTGTTCAGTAATTGCCTTGAAGAAGGTAGAGAAGAATGAAAGTAGAGAAGAGACTGTGGATAATCGGGTGACAGACAAGGTTTCCTAAAGGAAAGGGATCATTTCAACAGAATCAGCAGATGAGAGGAGCCGGCCAAGTATAGAACAAGCAGAGGAGTGAGGGTGTTTCAGGCAGAAGGAGCAGCACATGCAGAGAGACCAGCGGACAGGAGGGACAGGTCTTCAAGGAGAACTAGAAGTGTGTGGAGTTCAAGCTCGGCCTAAACACTGTATGTACATATGTATGTGTGTAAGCATGTGTGTATGTGTGTACATATACACATAATGGTACTGGGGCTCAAGCAAAAGTCTCATGTGTGCTAAACAAGCACTCTGTCACTGAGCTGCACCCCAGCAGCTCAATTTTTTAAACTCTCTTGTTCAGTGTAAACACTCCTATTCTTCCCATTTCCCTTCCTTCCAAGCTGAGAACAAGCCTTTAGGCTCAGGCTTGTGTTTCATTTCTGTTTTCCTCTGACCTACTGAACAGACTTCATACCTGTCTGCCTTCTTCCTTCCTGATCCAAAGATGAGGAAGGAGTTCCCAGTTGGTGCCTCCTGATGGAGACATGGGCTACAAAGCCAAGCGACCAAAGGAACTGGCCTGACCTTCGTCCTGAGATAACCTTGGCGCCTGAGACACAAAGTCCACAGGCCTGGAGCTGCGTTGGGCTCCGAGAGCCTTTCCAGCTGCTGGCAATGCCAAGGAACTCTGTAAACCGAGCACCTTTTATGGATTCATCTGTGTCTTGGACATGGGCCCGAAATTCGTGATCTCTTTCTTCCCATTGTTTGCAAATGGTTCCCTTGCATATAACGTCGCCTGGATAAAAGCAAATCAAGTGCCACTTGCCCCTCAACACCGGCTAGATCTGCAGCACCAGGCACTGTTTCACCTGCGCACTTTTTATTTCTTTTAGACCCATGTTAGACACAGTCAGGAAGATAATGCAGCCCCTCCCTGCCTCCAGAGAGCTTGTAGTCTGGTTAAAAAAACAGACTTGTAAACAAATAAATGGCACAAACTACTTTAGTTGTTATGATGCAGACATTAGTTCAGTTTGCACATAGAGTGACCAGTCCCTCCTGAGGAGGAAAGGGCAGGTAGAAGGGCCACTGGGAAGTTTCCTATTTGGGAGAAAGTGAGAGCTTACCCACAAAGTCAATGAGAGAAAGGGCCCTTTGAGTAGAAGGAACATTATCCAAGCGGCAAAGAGGCATATAAACCACATGAACTGTAATAAGTTTTGACAAGGCTCAAGGGTTGCAGACTTAGACAGAGGGGAGACAGACAGTGGTAGGGCTTGGGGGTCTGAGGTGATGAGCTTTGACGTGACCATGTTCACAGAGGCAAGCCAGCTCCCGAAGGATTTCAAGTAGAATGAGGGATGGTGACATCAAGCTCACCGCAAGGGAAGGCTGCTGGACCTGCAAGATGGAGGCTGAAGAAGAGCTTGAGCCAGGGAGTCAGAACAGTCACAAGCAGGGTCCGTCCCTGCGCAATAACCTCGGAAGAGAAGGATGCTTCTGAAAGCATAAGACAGTTGACGTTGCCAGGAATGAAAACTACCTGTGAGACAGTGCAAGAGTGAAGAGGTAAAGCTAGTGTCATAGGGTTGGTTCCCCTGGCAGCGAATGAGAAGGCTTTCATGGATGCACAGGGAGCTTGCCACCCAGTTAGATCAACCTGATTCAGGCAGGGGTTGTGGAGTCTGGGCTCCCTGTTCAGGGCCCCCACATTTTGGGAGTCCCATTCTAAGCCTATCTTGGCCACATCAATTTCCATGAGAAAAGAGGAATATATGTATGGATCACGTGCCCTTAGACTCAGCGACGTCTTCTTCTAGACCCCAGGTAACAGGGACCCGTGAATTCCCTGCCAAAAAGTCTGAGCCTGTGACCCTTCCCCAAGCCTGTTTCCTGCAGAGCCGCACACAGTGCAGGTGCTAACGGCCCTGTCCCAGGCAGGGTCCATGTGCTATGTGCTCATGGAATCAGGTATCAGCTGCAGAATCAGAGAGGCCGGGTAAGCTACACAAGCATTGAGAGTCTGTAGAGGTGATTCAGGGAAGACGCTACCGAGAGAAGAGCAATCCGGGATATTTCTACGCTGTGATTGGCAGGAGATGCCGAAGAAAGGCCACGAGGGAGGAGGGAAGAGTCCTAGTGCATGTGTCTCTTATGCTTCCAGCAAAGATCAAAGGTGGGTGGGGTCCACTGTGCTTTCTAGCCGGTGGTCCTAACCCAGACTCCCCTAGAGTCTTTCTCTTGTCTCACATGAAGCCAACAGGTCTTCCTGTCCCATTCTCTCCAGCTCTATCACAACATCACACCTTCTCTGGCGGGATCAGTGGCCATCTGCGCATCTCCTCTACGTCTGGCCACCTCATTAACTCATCATCCTTTTTACAGTCTCATCTGAAAACATCCTTCCGTGTTGACTTCTTAATCCTCTCCCCCTTCCACCCACAGCTTCTCTCTTTCTCTTAAAACTTACTGTTACTACTTTAGAGAACACTGGGGGATAGCTTGCCTGCAAAATCTGCACTGTAAAGTAAACGCATATGGCCATATCTCTCAGTTGTCCGGATCCAGTTCAGCTGTGCTACCTCACAGGCCCAGCTGTTTACTATGTACGGTCTAACAGCTTTGTGATATGGGCACGGCTTCCTCTGTTACTGATCAGGAGTTCCATGGAGTTTTATGCGCACACTTGACCTTAGATTGCAGTGATTCATCAGACAGCAGGCCCCCCCTCCGTGGCTGACCAAGCCCAGGCCCCTGGAAAGCAACACTCCCCCTTGTAGCCCAGGAGGGGAGCAGATATTAATTCCAGGCCATTGGGAGCTGCCTGACATCAGTGTCCCTGTGGTGTTTCATAATCCCTGACAGCTCCTCGCCATTGTTTTAGGGGAAACCAGCACCCCACTTGCCTTGCCTGAAAATGAACGCTTTCCCCACTTCGAGGGCTGTCCCAGAACAAAGGAGGGGGGGAATGACCGTGCACACCAAAAAGGTCAGAGATGACCTGCAAGGAAAGAGTGCACATGTCTGAATCATTTCCAAGAGCCCTCTGCAGATCCTTTTAATTAGCCTACGCTGTGTTCCTCTCAGGTGGGGAGCAGCCCAAAATCACCTGTCAACAGCTCTATCTATAGCAGAACCCCCCCCAACCCTCACCCGGGTGTCTCTGCTTGCACAAGGCTCGCTGACCCCGGGGCTCAGCTGTGAGAATCAATCATCCCCCTTCCCAAAGTCATCATTCAGCAGCTGCGGGGCCTAAGCTATTTTTATCGCCCCAGGAAGTCAATGGCCAAGGACATGCTGGGCTACCTTAGCAGGAGGTGTTGCTGTGGAAACCAGGAGCGGGTTGTCAGGGCAGCTGAGCCTCTGCCTCAAGGTTAAACCCAAAGTGCTTGACCTGGAACAGGGCAGCATTTGATCTTCCATTCTGCAGCAGCCAACGGACCCCAGAGGCTTACACTGGGAAAGCAGATGGCCCAAGGAGGGAAGGAGACCGGGGACAGTTTGGAAGGACTTAGCGTGGGAAAGGGAAGAAATCAGAGAGAGAGAGAGAGAGAGAGAGAGAGAGAGAGAGAGAGAGAGATATTCCTACTTAGCTAGGGTATGAGACAATAAGCTTTCCATACCTGGCCTCAACCACTTGTACAGACTCAGAAACTCCCACCTCACTGGTCCCACCAGCCCCAACCTTTGCAAGTTCCTTTCTAGAAGTGGGTCAGACAAACCCGGAGCTGGGCATGGGCTTCCAAGATCTGACCTAGAATTGTCCAGAGTCTAAAGGAGAAGGCCAATCAAGTGGGGGCGTCACCAAACCCTGAGAACCTCATTCCCTTGCTTTTGTTCCAGGCAAGAGCTCCGCAGGGTGCAAGGCGGGTGAGCTTTTTTATATTTGCCAAAGGCCATTTGATACCCTCGCGGCGCTCCTTCAGCACCATCTCTGAGGTAAGGCAGTATTTTTAGCCTGTTTAAAAATAGCCTGGACGGCTGGCTGGGCACACGTGTGCTCTGCTCATCGAGTGGGACGCGCAGACCTCACCGATGGCTCAGCGGAGGGAAGGGCAGAGAGGTCTCCGCCGCCCGCCCGCGAGCACGCCCATCTCACAGGGGTTTGGGGAGGTGAAAGCAGCCCTCTAGAGGGCATGAGCAACAGGAGCGATGCATCCAGACTCCAAAGAATGGAGCGAGCAATGAGTTTGGGTGGGTCAGAAACCTGGGTGCCCCCTGAACCGGGGAGAAGGCCCAGCTGCCTGCAGCCATCTCTCTGTTGAGCTGGGGAAGGAAGGACACAGCAACCTCACCGAGGCATCCTAGCAGAGGCACAGTGAGAGTTGCTTACACCTCCAAGGCAAGAAGTCAAGGGCAAGACTTGCTTGATTCCCTGAATCAGTGGGCATCTGGCCTGGTGGGTAGGAGTGGCCTTGGCCAAGGCCACCCTCCAGAGATCTGAGGGTTTTTAATGGACTGTGCCCCAGGGCCCTGGAGACCAGCAAGGCCAAGCACTCCCTCGTAGCCACAGGGCTCCTTGTGGCTGTAACTCTGCCCATATACTCTGATGCCATGACAAATTAGCGAATCGCCGAATGGTTAAAGCCACTGACACTCACATCTAGACAGATGCAAATGGGTACAACTTTTCCAGAGAACAATTTGGCAGTTAGCATGGGACCTTTGAAAGACACCTCTGAATGCTGGGTGTGGTGGTGCATACCTGCAACCTCAATCTTGGGGAGGTAGGAGGATTGTAGTTTCTGGGCCAGCCTGGTCTATATAAGATACTGTCCATAAAAAAAAGTACACCCTTGAGCTGGTAAGTTCTACTGTATACATTTTTTTCCCCAAAGCCAAGACTATCCAACCATAACAGAAGAGTGAATCACATTCTGCTACATCTACTTGATGAGATCCTGAGATGTTAAACATTTAATGAGATGGGAAAATGCTAACAGTGAAAAAGCTCCGTCTAAAAGGTGGGACAAGGGTTATAGGTAGAATGTGACCTTGAGATTTGCATTATTGTAGCAGCTGCTATGAGGAGTAAGGTTCTAGTTTAAACCAGTTGTTTCGTAAGTCGCTAACTTGCAACAGAAGGGAGAGGTCTTAAGAGAAGGATGCTGGCGGGTGTGAAAGGCAAGAGGAGCGATGACCTGGGCAGTGGATAGTGGAAGATGGGAAGGAAGGACGAAGCGGTCAGTCTGAGACCTCTGAGTGATACTCACTGATACTCCACAGGGCTGGCTGCTCACAGTTATAAAGTGGCCTGTTAGTCCATTCGAAAGTGTGACCCCCCCCCTCCAAGTCTGTCCTTGTCTAAAACTTTCAGTAAAGTTCACTGAACCAATAAATGCTTTGCCAGGGTGAAGATTTGAAGTGGAAATCTGGAGAAAGAGCTACTATACATCTAAATTCATGAAGTGAAGAAAACACAACTTAGGTCTAGACACGGATGCTTGGGAGCTGGGAAGATAAGTAGGTCAGTTATAGTGCTTGCCATGCAAGCACGAAGACTTGAGTTCCATTTTCCAGAATATGTATGCCAAGCATGGTGGTGGGTGCCTATGACAGGAAGATTCTTGGGATTTGCTAGTAAGTCAGTTTAGTCAAATCTGGGTGATCCAGGTTCAGCAAGACACCGTGTCTCAAAAAATAAGATGGAGGCCTAGGGGGATAGCTTAGTTGATAAGTGTTTGCCTCAAAAGCGTGAGAATGTGCTTGGTTCCCAGTCCCGCAGGTATGGGGGTGTGCACTTGTAACACCATGGCTCAGGATATGGAGGGAGAAGGATTCCTGGGGCTCACTGATCAAACAGCCTCACCTAATTGGTAAGTTTTAGGCTAGTGAGAGATTCTGTCTAAGGAGCTAGATGGTGTTCCTAAAGCTGTCCTTTGGTTTCCATATTCATTTTTCCCTACACACACATGTATACCCCCATATACACACATATGTAATAAAAGTAAAGGTTGGGAAGATGGTTCAGGGGCTAAAGCTTTTGCCTTGCAAGCAAAAGGACCTGAGTTCAGATCTCCACATCCCAAGTAAAAATGCCAGGTGGATATAGTGGCAGCCTGCAATTGTAATCCTGGAAGGAAGAGCCTGGGAAATCCCAAAGCAAAGTAATGAGAGGTAGAGTAATCCAGAATGGTCTCCAGTGTCACCCTTGGACCTCCATAGCAGACAAACTCAGATATTCTCTTATACACACATGCACATACTCAAACACACACAAAATAATAATAATAGTTAATTAAAAAAATAAGGTCAAGGAAGACATGTCATGTCAAACTTTAGCCTTTACGTGGATGCACACATACACACCTGTATACACCACATGTGCACACATGTACATACACAAATATACACGTACAAAATAGATGTTCGGAGGGTAGAAGTGACCTGAGAGGACAGAAGATACCCTGCAGTTTGTAGAAACATGGGGAAGGACTTGCAACTTCCTCTGGAAGGTAATGAGCAGGCTTCTAGAAACAGAGAATCTGGAAAATTCTCTCTGCGATCTTAGTGTAAATTTGTATGTGCATGTGATGTTATTATAGGATGAAGAAGAGTTCTGAAATAATGCTACTCCTGATAATGAGATCAGGGTGATATTAGCATTAGATAAGGATGAGACCCTGTCTCAAAAAATCCATCTGTATAATAACTTTAGATTCTATTTGAAAAAACATCGTGTAAACACTAAGCATGTCTTTCTATGTGGTGGGGAGTCTTTGCTTCTCCAGGGTACTCTGCCTTTGGGCTCATGGACTCCTACCATGGACACTGACTCTTCAAGTAATTGGGGTCTGAGCTGAGTTTCTGAGGCCCTGCCCACTCACTAATGCACAGAAGTCACATGATACTCTTTCCATCTTGAGGCAGGGAGAAGCCCAAGGATAAAGACAGAGATGTCCGCTGCCCCGCCTCTGCCAGCCCCCCTCAGACGCCTATGATATTCTGCATGAGTGTTTCCAGGTGGGGTTTTGCCTATGGAGTCAGAAGGACAAGCTGTGTCCTCAAGCCCAGATAGAGAAGAAAACAGAGAGGAATGAGTTCAGCAGGAGAAGGCTTGAAGGGCTGCCTCTCCGGGAGAGACTCTCCTGCCAAGGACACCAGCCACAGGAACCAGCCGTTTGAGCTCTGAACAATTAAGACTGATCCCCAGGGTCCCCGGGACATGACGCTATAACAAATGGAATGGAGAAGCGCTTCAATTCCCAAAGGCCCAGTCGACCTTAATGTCCTTTCCTCTCTTTTCTTTCTAGAACCCGGTCTGTATTCATATTTCTTTTGCATTTGGTGAAATCTCCAACTTCTTAGGAAAAAAAGAAAAACTTTCAAGTGAGGTTTCCCCAGTCTTGGTTCACTGTAAAATCAGCAAGCCCGGTGGAAAGGACCTCCTCCATCCTTCCCCACTCCTGGTATGTCGGGCTGATGAGAACACCAGATTCTTTCGCCTGCTGTTAAAGACTCAAAGCACCATTTCTGTGTTTTCACAGCCAGGGACCCCAAGGCTCAGGGAGGTTAAGAAGCTTAGGGACGCACAGGTAATACATGGCCTAGACTGGTTTTTAATATTTGTTTGTTTGTTTGTTTGGTGTGTGTGTGTGTGTGTGTGTGTGTGTGTGTGTGTGCGTGTGTCTATGTCAGAGGACACTGTGTGTTACTGTGGAGGACAAAGGGTGACCTCAGGAATCATCCTGGATTGCTTCTACCTCTTTCTTGCTTTGCTCTGGGATTTCCCAGGCTCCTCCCACCAGAGCTGGAAGTACAGGCCCCCACCATTTTTCCCCCTGGCATTTTTACATGGGACCTGGGATCAGAACTGAGGATTTTCTGCTAGACTGGTTTTTGTCAAGAGCGGGTGACCAGCGTGGGATTGGACCTCCATGCTGCGTATCACTGGAGAAGTGACGGGCAGCAAAGGTAGATCTGGGGGTGCTGCAGGAAGCATTGGAAGTGAGGAAGCCTGAGCTGCCCGAAAGGACTGTGCTCAGCAATAGCAAGCAAATGGCAAGACCCCACTACGGCCCTGTGCCAAGGGCGGAGGTGCAACCGAAGCACCACAGCTGGAAGTTCCTCAGCTGGGTGAGCAAGATTGGGTGAGCAGTGGGTGGAGACAGCGAGAACAGGGTGGTGGGGACTGGCTCCTGAGGTCCTACTGTGTGACCAATGGCAGGGCCGGGACAGTCCTGGTGCAGAGTACACTTTCCAGGGTGGACATGCTGGAGGACAGTGTTGACCTGGGGTGTGCTTAGCCCGACGCTCGGAAAGCTGCCTGCCTGCTGATCCTAGCCAGCAAACAGACCTTAAGCTTAAATGCGATCTTGCCCAAAAATCAAGTGCAAGTGGCGAAGTGTTCTGGGGCGAAGTCCAATTGGGTATGTCTAGAACATGTATAAAGAGTGAGAAATCTCTAAAATAATAATAATAATAATAATAATAAGTCATTATGAGAATTCTGGCATGACTTATTGCACAATGGCATGAAACTTGCTGGGTTTTCTTTTCTAGGCACTTTGTCCCCAAAACGAACCCAGCAGAGTTCACATAGTCTCCATCTTCACCCAGCCATTCATACATCTCTGAGATTGTCCTTGCCACATCCAAAAAAAAAAAAAAAAGGATAGCGTTTCTTAAATTGGGGAACACTGTAGGATTTGTAATCCTTCACTCAGTATCTGTCTCTGCGAAGGTAAGGGTTTGGGGGACCCCGTTCCCATTGACTATAATCTACAATGAGTAGCCATTGTCACCAGCTCTGAAAACCTCTGTGAATCTGGCCCAGCCTCGTCTGCACGCAAACAGAAATGGCTTGATGGAACCACGACGGAGCAAAAGTTTGGTTGAGACCCAAAGAAAATAAAAGGATTCGACCCCAAGGAAGCAGACAGTCCCAATTCCGGGCACACGAGGTGAATGCCGAATGGAAATCCAAGTGTTGCGGAGAGCGATCGCTCAGATGGAGCAAATGTGCTGTGAAATCAGCCCTCGGAAAATCATCTGGAGTTCATCTCAGTGAAATCCAAAAACAATAACTGCCTCCTCCGGCTGCTTCAGAGGGGCCTCAGAAGCTCCCCTCTTCAGAAGCACGGGCAGGAGGGCAGGAGGGGGCACAGCATGGGTCCCCCAACCCTGGCCTTGTTTATACACAAATCTGCCTTTCTTTCCTGCTTCAGGTCAGCCTTCGGCTTGCCCTCTGCACGCACCCCCAGGGGAGCCCCAGACATCCATAAGACCTCTTACAGAGCTACAGAGGCAAGGGGGGGGGGACAGACAGTGAACTCCAGGGGCACTCAGCAGCAGAATATGAACCGGAGTCTGGAGGCTGAGCAAAGGGATCCTGTCATGTTTCCCTGGAGAGCGACAGGAGGGACCAAGGAAAGCTAAGGCTGAAGTCTGAGACACGGCATCAAAATCAGCCCTGAGAGCAAGACAAGGAGTTGCTGTGATTTCCTCAAAAAATTAAATGTCAGAGTTGCAGCTCCATTCCCGGGCCCCCAGGGTAGATTCTTTTCCTGCCAAGGACCTGAACTCATCCACCTTCCAGGGAAACTTCTGCTACAGCTTCTGCAGCCGAGCTGCCTGGAATACCAAGAGACTTAGGGATGCATTGCCATGGGAAGAGCGGGCGAGAGGTGGAAGGCAGAAGCGGTAACATGGGACTCTCCCCAGGACTAAGCGCTCCTCTGTCCAAGCCTCCCATCTCCCTTGGACACCTTCTCAGAGCCCCGAGCCAGCCCATTCTGGATCTGTGTTCTCACTTGAAAAACTCAGATGAGCCGGCTGAGGATTGAAGTGGAGAGGCTGGGAGATTGATGGGAAGGAGGGGGAGGATGTTTGTAAGCTGCTTAGCAGATGAAACTGACAACATGTCAGATTTTCCAAGCTGGTTTCCAAAGCATTATGTTAATGGATCTTCCAGAAGTCCATCTCTTAACAACCTGAAAGAGCCCTGGTTTCCAAAACTTCTTCTACCGCAATGCGTAAGATTTGTGTGGTAACATAGTCTGAGGCACAGCCCTCTCTTGTGCACAAATTCCAGCCTCCCTCTGCCTTCCACTCCTTTCTCCTCATAAAAGTGAGTGAGGGGCATTGGGGGGGGTCAGACAGGGAGTATTGTACATGTGTTGTGTATGTGTGTGCGTGCCAGCTGGGGGACATTAAGGTGTCTTGCTACTGTCCTCTGCCTTATTCCGTTATTCCCAGTGAAAGACGCAGGTGTTTCACCAAAGCTGGAGCTAGACTGGCTGCTGATAAGTGATCTTCCTGTTTCCACTCCTATGGCACTGGTGGCTACAGGTACAGTGCAATTGTCCTCGAGGAGTGAACGCAGGTCCTGATGTTTACACAGCAAGAGTTCTTTCCCACTGAGCCATCTCCTCAGCCTTGGGGCATTATTATGGGTAATCTAGAATCCATTCTTGGTCTTTAAAAATTAGCACATGAATCATTTACATGTGTTGGCATGTTGCTGTGAGGGATAGATCACCACTGTCTCAATGCACTTCTTATTGGCGCATGATAATAAAGTGGTCCAAAGTCAATATAGAACTTCCAGATTATTGGGGTTTGATCTCTGGACACAGGGACGACTGCCTGCTTTCATGCCTTTTTTGCCTGTATATGTGCCAGGAGGTTAAGACACAAAGACCTCAAGTTCAAGGTCAGACTAGACAACTCAGTAAAACCTTGACTCCAAACGAAAAGTAAAAAATAAAAATGGGCTAGAGATGTTGGTTAGTAGTAGAATGCTTGCCTGACCTGTGAACTCCTGGGGTTTAATCTTTAATAAAGAGGAGGAGGAGGAGGAGGAAAAAGAAGAGAAGGAGAAAGAAAAAGATAAGGAAGAAGAGAAGGAAGAGAAGGAGACAGGAAAAGAAAGATGAGGAGGGAGAGAAAGAAAAAGAAAGAAGGAGAAAGAGAAGGAAGAGGGAGAAGAGGAGGAAGAGAAGATAGAAAAAGAAAAAAGAAGAAGGAGACAGAGGAAGAAGAGGAGGAGGAAGAAGAGAAAGAAAAAAGAAGGAAAGGAAGAAGAGGAGGAGAAAGAGGAGGAAGAGGAGGAGGAGAGAAAGAAAAAAGAAGGAAAGAAAGAAGAAGAGGAGGAGGAAGAAGAAGAAGAGGAGGAAGAGGAGGAGGAAAAGGAGGAGGAGGAAGCAGAGGAGGAGGAGGAGGACTTGAGGGTGTTAACAGGTAGACATCACCCCCTGCTCTGCTCCTCACTCCCTGGACAAACTCTCCTTATAGAAAGTCTGTCTCCCTCATCCCTCAGAGGCTGCTGCAGACCCCCTGGCTAGCCCAGGCTTCCTTCGGGTTGGTTAGATATTTAGAAATGACTGAAACCAAAATGGGCAGAGGACGCCGGTTTCCTCTTCATTCACTCCGCAGCCAGCCATATGTGAGCAGGACAGACCCTGCTCCTGCCCGAGGAAGGGGCAAGAGACGGATGGGAAACAGACTCCAAACATCAACCTCGTCTCCAGGATGGCGAAGACTTTTGCTTTTGTCTATTTCGATTCCCCAGAGACTAGAATGGCGCTTGATGGAAACCAGTGCCAGAGTTTTAAGTGTCACCTGCAGGACGCAGCTGTTGAGGAAGGACCTGGGCGAGGGCCTCATGCATGACAGAAGCAGCCCATGGAAGGGAAGGTTTATTTTGACCTACGGCTCAGAGCAGACAGTCCTTCAGGGCAGGCAGGTGGGGCACTTGGAACAGCTCTGCCCACGGTAGCAGACACATGAGGTGGCCTTTCCTCGCATCTTGAAAGACAGAGAAATGTGGGGGCCAAAAAGAACAACTCTGGTAATGGGGCCAAAAATCTGCAAAAGGCTGCCCTGCCCCAGTGACCACCTCTACCAGTCAGGCCTCACTACTTCCCGAAACAAGATCCCTAGGTGGGATGCTAGTGTTTGCACACGTGGCCTGTGGGGACACCTCAGATCCAGGCTCTAAGGCACTGCTGGGCTCCGCACTGCTGCTTGGTAAAGAGTCTCGTTCCCAGGCCCTAGCAAAGTGCCACAGACCAGGCAGCTTAGCAACATGGGTGAATGGAGGCTGGAAGGACCCCATCAGGGTGTCTGCAGGTTTGCCCCTTTTGAGGTTGCAAGGAAAGGATTTATTCCAGGATGTTTATGGAGTGCAGAGGGCTACCTTCCCACGACTTTACATTGCTATTTCTCGTGTGTGTGTGTGTGTGTGTGTGTGTGTATGTGTGTGTGTGTGTGTGTACATGAGTGTGACTGTGTGCACACATGTGGTGTATGTGCACATGTGTGTGGGGACTTGCTCATCATGCATGTGAGAAGGCCAGAAGTCAATACCAGCAGTCACCCCTTATCCTTCTCCATCGTATTTTCTGAAACAGGGTCTTTCGCTGAACCATTTGGATTAGACTGGCTGGCCAGTCAGCCCCTGGAATCTGCCTCTCTCTGCCCCCAACAGTGCTGGGATTACAGACATGCACTATTGTACCCAACTTTTTATGTCAGTGCTGGGGACTCAAATTCTGGTTCTTATATTTGCATAGCAAACAGTGCCCACTGAGCCATTCCCCTCCTTATAACGATATTAGTCATCAAATTGGGGCACACTCAAAAGACTTCCTATCTTTAATTAGGGTCATAATCTGAAATACTGAAGATAGCAATATATGAACTGAGAAGAAATCGTTGGCCTGCATTTGGAAGTATTAGGAAATATGGACAGTTGTTAATGATAATATCTGAAACAAGGAAAAAAGTAGGAACAAAGATCCAAGTCATTAATAATAAAGAAAACTGTTTTCCTTTATTAGCTCCTGATCTAGTGGCTCCATGTCCCCAAGAGAGAAAAATCAAATCCTTCAGGCTGGCAACTGAGAAGCTCTCAGCCCAAATAAGCCTTCATCTTCTCCTCAGCCTCCTGTCTCCTGTGAACCCTGTCTGCCACGCCCTCTCCTCCCACTCCCCCTTGACTCCTTAGCTGCTTCCTTTTCCTTCCTCTGCTCATCCTCTGCTCATCCAGCTCCAAGTCATCCTCCGGAGGTCCGCTGCACCTCTGCTCCTGCGGGAAGTATTTCCTGAGCAGATTGCGCACCAGTGTCCCAGAACCTTGGAGAAGACAGGATCTGCTTCCAGAGCGGTGGGGTGGTCAGGGAGCCAAGAAGGAACCTGTCGCCACATCCGCATCGTGCAAGAGGACCAAGCTGAGACCACAGAGAAGACAGGGAGGAAGCAGGGAAAAAGAAATCTCACTTCACCTGCCAGCACCATCACTGGCAAGACCAGCTGGGAGCGATATCCATGGCTGTCCGCCCCCAAAGCACCTGGTTTGAAAGCTGAGGTGAGGATGGGCAGAAAAAATAACCAGCAACTTTACCTTTGTCTATCCGGCCTTTGCACAGTCACACGGTCTTATTTTGTCTGGACCATGCATGTGGCCTGTAGCCATTCAGAGTCATTTTGGCAGTGACCTTTCCCACCAAGCATGTGTCAATCAACAACTATGGCTAGACTAAGAAAGTCGAAAATGGACAGAGTGTTGGATGCTTTTGTGGTGTCCTCACCGTGTCCCGTTCCTGCCTGGTGCTGGGTGCAGAGCCCCATCTGGTAGTATGTGTTCAGTAAATCGGAGCTGAACAGAGCATGAGATGTCAGAGACGCGTGGGTGGGATCCATGCAAACACATATTGAAAAATCACTGGCTCTGGAAGAGCAATTGTCAGGCCCATTTCCTGCTGCGAACAGAGCCAGGAGACGCTGGGAGCTTGGCAACCCGACAGCAGAGGAAAAGCCAGGGAATTTAGCAGGAGACAGAGAAAATGAGTCCTGGGGGTCTGGCCCAGCCCCATCAAAAGCAGACACGGGCAGATTCAGGGGCCAAGGTGAATGGGGGCTGCCTGGCTTAGGAATCTCCCCTGGGAGTCGGAGCCGGTGGAAGCCAGGAGAAGGCAGCATCCACATGAAGCTGACATCTGTCTAAGCTCAGGCGTCTCTTGAGGGCCGTAGCAACGGTCACCTAGGGGAGACCCCAGGTGTGGTGCCTGTCGTCATACCTGACCTTTCTGTGGTGGAGACTGTCTGCCCTTGCCTTAGGCTGATTTGGCATCAGGATAAATGTTGAATGATGCCTGTCTATAGGCTGGCACCACACTGGCTGGTACCCCAACATCCTTTCTACTTTGAGGACCCTTGAAGTCATCCATCTCTTTTGAATTAAAACAAAAAAAGAGCATTTGATTCCACTTTGGCCAAGAAAGAGAAGTGTGTTAGGGTTTCTAGGAATGGAGAGCGGGGCAAAGGCAGACCCTCCTCCTCCTTCTGAGTCTCAATGTGATAACCCTGGCTGCTGCCCAGAAGGCAAGAGAGAAGTTTGGGATCATAAACAGAAGAAGGGGTGGAAAGAACTTCAGCCTTTGCATAACTGTGATTCTAAAACAATCAGCCTTAAGCCCCACCAACCCAATAGTCCTGTGTTGCAAGACAGCAACTGCTCTTACAGCTTTCAGGCTCAGAGGGGGCCCTCACACTTGCAGACAAGAACAGCTAAGGCAGCAGGCCATCTCCTTTCAGAGTCTGTTCAGGATAGGTGGCCCACAATGGCTTAGCAGACAATGCCAACTGTTATAGACACATTGGTGTTAATAGTGGTGCCTTTGTTTCGGTATCTGTCAGCGTAAAAAATACAAACAGAACCTCGAACCCATGACCTTTGTGGTCATTTGTCTTTTTTGAACTGGACACTTATGTAAGCAGAAAGGAAGAACTGGGTAAAATGCTGCTCAGGTCTCCCTGCTCCTCTGGGTATTCATTTCCGAAAGTGCCCGTGTTTTAGAAAGCTTACGTTGAATAAGCGTATTACTTTTTTGTTCATCCATATTTTGTTATCTCTGCCCCAAATAGGTGGGAAAAAGAAAACACTTCACCTTCAGTGTTTGAGCATAAGAAATGCAATCTGCAAGCGGGCGAGTTGCACAGAGGCTCCCGCAGGGCATCCAGTCGGGGTGAGAACAGCGGCCGACCAGACAGCTCAGCAGTGGTGGCCCACCTACAATTCTAGCCAAGAAAGGTGGTAACTGGGCATCTCCAGACTAAGTGGCTAGCCAGACTAGCCCTATTAGCAAATTCTGGGTTTCATTAGAAACCCCATCTCAAAAGCATAAGGCGGAAGAACAGGAGAGGATGGTTCCTACACGCATGTGCAAGCACACATGCACACGTGTACCCCCGCCACACACACGCATAAGGAAATGGGAAAAGAAAAAAAGCGAGCGAGAAGAGAACAGAAATGTTCAAGGTAGAGACTTTCAATCCAACGCTGCGTGAGCCAGGTGCAGGGGACACAGCCAGTCTAACAGGGAGATGGACATCAGCCAGCTAAACAGATTGATGAAACGCGACTGATTAGAGTGGTAAGGAACTTTACAAGGGAGATTGTTGCAGTGTGTCTTTACGTTCCTGATAAACACACGACCAAGCAACTCAAGGGAACAAGTGGCTTATTTCAACCTATAATTCTGGTTACAGTTCATAGTCCATCTTGACAGGAGGGCTCATGCCAACATCAGAAGTCAAGGGAACTGGCCACACCATATCCACAAGAGAGGAGCAAACCTCCTTGTTTGCCAGAATGTCTGCATGCCAAGATGCCAAATCTGCCAAATTATTGAGTCAGCTCTTTCCATCTTATACATCTGCCCAGAGAATGGGATGGGACGTCCCACATCAATTAGACAATCTCCCACAGTTTGCTAAAGACTTGCTAAAGGCTCTCAGTTTCGGGAGACTACACATTTTTCACAGATGGTCCCAAAGCCTCAGACTTCAGTTGTCAAGCTGACACCTGTATCTAATTGGTACATTCCACCCCTTGTCAACTTGACACACAGACATATTACTTTTTAACTGCAACCTTTCAACCTTTGTCCCAATAGATGTTACACTTATGATAGAAAATATATTCAGTTCAATTTTAAAAGTTCTCAAAGTCCAGCATTAAAGTTCTCATAGCCTGGTTTTAAAATGTTCAGTCACTACTGGTTCAGTTCCAACATTTTAAAAGTTCAGTTTCTTTGAAAGTTCAAAATCTCTTAACGGTAAGATCCTGTCAAATAAAAAACCGAGATAAATACTTCCAACCTACAATACCACAGAATAAACATTCTTATTTTAAAATGGAAGAATCAGGACACAGCAAGAAAATATCAAATAAAAGTAAGACCAAAGGTAAGTAAAAATGGAGACCAAAGTCTGGCAAGGTAAATACGACATCCTATAGTTCAACATTCATCTTCTATTACTTGTCATGTAGTCAAGTTGACTCCGAAACACTGGGAAATTCTGTTTCTCTGTTTACAGGACAGACAGTGTTTCTCTGACTGTCCCCAATCTACACTCACAGCCTTCCTAAGCATATGTCACATAACTGCCACATGCCACCAAGCCTCAGTTGCATGAGACCCTCAGTTTTGCATCATAACCAGTGTCACCTAAATACTACTGCCAAGTTGCAGTGATATAGCCTGGCCTACTTGAACCACAGCCACTTCGCCTCCATGTGCCAACCCTGGAAAAGCCCTTTTCTAATCTGCCAGATCTTTTGAAGGGGGAAAAACTGTTTTGGCTTAGGTTTCTTCCACTAAATGAGTCTGGGTTTCTACAAACCAGAGATTCATCTCTTCCTCACCCAATGTAAAGCAGTAGGTTTTTCTACAATGATTAATTTCTCTAGTAGTTCACAGTTGTTTTACTCCCTGCCCTTTCCTTATCTGAAACTTCAAGAATGCCAGTGCAGCTCTCCTACACCAAGCAAACCAGTCCATTATGTTTAAATTCAATATTGCCACAGTCTTTTGTCCCTTCATCATAAGCCAGGCCCAAATCATTCATGGCTCTCTCAGCATTGCTGTTTTTCAAACGGTCCACTAAGCTCTACTTAACAGCTTTTCTAGCCCATGGACTCAAACATACAGTTCCATGTTTTTCCAACAAAACCATTCAAAACCCACAAATGCCATGTAGTCAGATTTATCAGCAACACCCCACTTCTCTGATTCCAAATTCTGTTGCTTAACTACACCCCAGTACCAAATTCTGTTCTATTTCTTTTCATGCTGCGTATGTATGGCCAAACAACGTGGGGGAACAAGAGGTTTCTTTCAACTTAACAATTCTGGTTATAGTTCACAATCCCTTTTGGCAGGAGAGTGTATACTGGGAGAGTTTATATTAGGAGCCAAGGGAAGTGGTCACAACACAGCTACAGCAGTTGTTGGGAGAGAGAGAAACCTCACTTGCCAGACTATGAGTTTGCCAAAGTCTACCAAAGTCTGGTAGACTGGTACAGAGACAAAGAGGTAGTGCTAGGAGTGTGGATAATTGAAAGACCACTTCATTCCTAGGAACGAAAGGGAGGGGGAAGGAGGGAAGGAAAGAGGGAGGGAAAAAAAGAGAAACACACAGACAGAAAGAAAGAGAAAGAGAGAGAGAGAGAGAGAGAGAGAGAAACTATGCTTGCCTCAGTTGCTCCAGGCTATGAGCATCCTGGTCTCATCTTGGTTCTAGGAAGCTGCTACATAATTGTGCCCTAGAAACTCATATGTTGGAGTCCTAACTTCCTGTGTCTCAAAGTATGACTAACTGGAGATGAGGATCCAAAGAGGTTTAAGTTCAATGAAGTCATTAGAGGGGGCCCTAATCCAATGTAAGTGATGTCTTTATAAAAAGAAGAAATTTGGACATTGACAAGTCTTCCCATGTCAAGACGGAGGGAGAAGGTTGGTCTCTCTCAGCTAAGGAGAGAAGCCAGGAGCTGATCTGTTCCTTCCCTCTTGGCTCTTCCTGCCTCCCGCTTGATCTGGGCTTTCCAGGCTCCAGAACTGTGAGCCGATAAAATTGCCATTGTTTAAGCCACTCAGGGTGTGGCGCCCTGTTATGGCAACCCTAGCAAAACCCTTGGATGTTAGTGAGATTCTGTCCTCTAATGGTGCTTGTGAGCACACAGGCTTGGATTTGGAAGGGAGGTTTTGTGAGCACACACTGGGACCACCAGGACGGCCCTCTCAATCTGTTTGGTCTCACTGTGCAGCCAGGCCTGCCCCTACTCCAGCACATTCGAGGCAGATCCTCGTCTTCCCTCCTGCAGCGAGCAAGCAGGTGAGGAGCCCTCTCACGTTCCAGCCTCAGATCGGTTGTAACAGTCCTGCAGGGAGGAAGAAGTTTACTGCCAGGAAGAGAAACCCCGGGAAGCCGGTCTCTGCTGCTGGGGACCTAGGGGTGGTGTGGGGGAGCAGATTCTCCAGACGTGACTCACCCTAGGTTTCACTGGGAAAGGAAGTGAAGAGGGTCATAATGTCCATACTGAATAGCAGTTAAGCCTGTTTTCATGGCTGCATGACTTGGACTTGAAAACTGCACAAGCTGATCTTTGCTGTCAGGAATGGACACACACACACACACACACACACACACACACAGACCGGGCGGTGTCTGCTCAGTGCCCTGCTACAGCTGGGTTCAGCGCTGTGGGCTCAGCTCCCTGAGCTTTGGGCTTCTGCAGGAAAGGACCTGCCCTCCATTCCATTCCTGGTCCTCTGGCGTCTTGAGCTCACAGGGGTGTCAGCTCTGAGCGGGGACCCATCCAATGTTGACTGTGCCCGCAGAATAAGCATGGGGCTTCAGGCTCTGAGAATGTGGCTCGCTGCGGTCCCCCGGCTAAGAGTAAGGCCCCCAGGCTTTCGGGAAGGTGGAGAATTTGTGGCTGTGGTTGGAGCTGACTGGTTTTTCCACTCCCAGTGTTTCTGCGCCTGAGCAAACACTTTTAGCAGCAAAAAGACTTGGACATGTCAGCGTGGAGGAAACCCCAAAGTGGGGGGCCCAGCGGGGAGAAAAACAGGCTCTTTCAGAGAAGGTAGGAGATTGGCAGGTGCTAAGTGGGGGGTTTGAGGCTTAGCCAAGGCTGGTGCCACACACCAAGTGGAGAACCTCACCTCACTGTCAGCCAGGAATTGGACATTTAGTGCTTGCAAGCTAGCAGCTGCCATGAGTATGTTGAGCTGTCTCCATTAGCAATTATTGGGCACCAAGCTTTTACAAAGCGCAGTACTATGGGCAGAAGAAAGCTTGAAAAATAAAAGCAGATTATTTTTGGCATCTCTGTGCTTGGGCTAGGGCTAGAAGAGCAGTGGCACTCCCTATCCCCCGCCCCCCACATGCTGCCATCCTTTCCTTCAACACAGCACAAGAGACAGGACACTCATAGGAAAGGGAGTTATTTGTGTAACCTCAGCTGTCCCTGGATTCATCCAAGCCTTACCTGCTCTGTACTACCCTGGCTCCCTCAGGTATCTAACCAACACTTGCTCTGCGCCTACAGAAAAAAAAAAAAATTTTTTTTTCAACCCAACTGAAAAACCCATGCATGTGAAATGAACTGTGATTAGCACTGTGGGCCATTGGGGGCAGGCCCTGGGCCCCTGAGAGCCAATGAAATGATCGCGATGGTCTACTTTCCCGAATCAGTCCTGGAGGATATCTGTTATGGCCCCTGCAAAATGCCAAAAGGAGAAAACATTTCCAGAAGGAAATTGTATTTGCAAATGTGAAAACACAGACAATGAAAAGGTCACGTCACTGCCGGGCAAGAGGGAAGCAGCGGAGCCCGAGGACAAGAGCTAGCCTATCTTGAAACTGCTTAATGTTTCATAATTGGCGATCACAACTCACTCATTTTCAAGACTAACACATTAGAACTGAGTCTGAAAGGAAGTCAGGCAGCTATAAATAGTGTGCCTCTCTTGAGTAACTTCCAGTAAGTCGTAAGGGAGCCACATTTCTTCTACCTGGAATTCATTTCTTCATCCGGGACACAGTCAGCAGCAAAGCAGCCTTTCTGTGCGCATCATGAGACGAGGAGAGAGTCTGTCAGCAAAGCTTCCTTGAATCATGCTGTGTGGTGGCCATTTATTCTAGGAATCACGCTGTAGAGTGTGGCCAAGAATAGAAATGCAGGTTTTGCATATTTCATTCCCTAATGCTAGCACTCTCACTTGGTTATCGTGACCTGGGATGGCTGTTGGCATTAATCAAAATGTGTTGACACTTGATATGTCCCATGCTGAAAGTGAGTTTCCTTCAGAAAGGTGCTTGTTAGGAGATTCTAATAATTTAAACATAATCTCTTCACCTAGTGCAGGATTTTTCTGTTGTTGGTTTTCTTTTGACACAGGCTCCCATAGCCTAGCTTGCCTTGAACTTGCTATGGAGCTAAGGATGACCTTCAACTTCTGATCCTTTGTCTTTGTCTTTGCTAGGATTGATTACACCATCAATGTCCAGTTTATGAAGTGCTAGAGACTGAACTCAGAGCTCATGCATACTAGGCAAGCACACTACCAACTGAACCACGCCTATCTCCTGCCTCCAAGCAAGGGCTTTGGCTTGATGGTTGGAACCAGTTAGGATGACTAAGGAGATGTGATCTAGCCTTAGATAACATCCATTTCATTTAGGTCAACTGCCAACTTGGTGTGGGAAGTTCATGTAGAGGTCAAGATTCAGAGCAGTTGTTAAGGTGCCAGGGGCCCAAAAGGCCAGAGAGGCAAGTAGAAATTCGATGTGCAAACAAGGCAAAAGCAGAGAAGAAAACTGAGAATGTTTTTCCCTTCTAGAACTATCTATTCCCACTGAGACCCTCAGGGGCTCCACTTGCTGCCATTAGATAGGTGCCTCCAAGAATCAATGCGGTGCATCTCAAAGACCTTCTCAGATCAGCTGCAAGATAAAAGTAGAGGAATTTTCATAAAGCAGTTATAGTCCATTTCAAAGACTACCCTTCTGTAATGTGTTTGGCAAGGTCATGGTACCTTGAGAGGTAGAGCCTTGCTGGAGGAAGGCAATCACAAGGCATATCGGTTACTCTTAACTATTGCTGTGAGAGAACACCCAAAGTCAAGCAACTTAAGGGAGAAAGGGAGATTTATTCAGCTTACAATTCCAGAGAGAAGGTACAGTCTCTCAAAGCAGAGGTGGCATGGCTAGCTGGCCAAAGCTGGAGGAGGCTAAGTCACCGCAGACATCTTGGAAGCTGAGAGCTGCAGACTGCTTGCAGCAAAGGCTGACTTCTCCTGGAGGTAGGTGGGACTAATCCACCTCAAGGCCCATCCCTTGTGACTGCCTTCCTCCAGCAAGGCTCCACCTCTCAAGGTGACATGACCTTGCCAAATACATGAGACTGTGGGGGACACATTTCAAACCATGACACAAGTGGGCCTTGAGGTGGATTCGTCCCACCCTACCTCCAGGAGAAGTCTGCCTTTGCTGCAAGCAATCTTGCAGCTCTTAGCTTCCAAGATGTCTACGGTGACTTAGCCTCTTCCAGCTTTGGCCAGCCAGCCGTGCCACCTCTACTTTGAGAGACTGTACCTTCCCTCTGGAACCGTAAGCTGAATAAACCTCCCTTTCTCCCTTGACTTTGGGTGTTCTCTCACAGCAATAGTTAAGAGTAATTGTTTCACCTTCACTGTGAAATTCTATTCTTCTCACTATTTTGACATTATTTAAATGTCCCCCTGTTTCAGTTCACCTTCATGGTTGCTGATAAATGACCATCAAACAGCCTAAGGGAACGAGGGATTTATTCTCTCTTACGATTACTGATTACTGGTTACAGCTCTCAGTCCAGGTTGATGAAGAGCATTCACCAATACCAGGGCCTAAGGAACTGGCCACACCATCACCATATAATGTTCGAGAGATGGACAATCCTTACTTGCCAGACCAGCATGTCTGGTCAAGTGTACAGAAGGACACCAACTCTCTCAACCAGCTCTCCATGATTTATTCCAGGGCCTAACCCCACCCACCATGGGCTGGGCCTTCCCCATCAGCTAGACAATCTCCTTTGCTCTTGGCTCAACTCAACTACTAATTCTCCACAAATGTGCCCAGAGTTCAAACCCGCAACCATCACACCTCCTTCTCTCAGCCAGGTCTCATTTGTTTCAAACTGACCTTGAACCTGCTATAGAATTGAGGATGAACTTGAACTCCCGATCCTCTGTCTTCACTTCCTGAGTGCTGGAATTATAACACCTGGTTTTTGTGGTGCTGGAGATGGAATCCAGAGCTTCGTGGATGTTGGATACACACTCTACTAGCAAGCATCATCGCCAGCCCTAAAATGTGCTTTCTTTTTGAAAGTACTGGTATCATCAGATGGGAATTCTCTTCTTAATGTTCTCACTAAACAAAATAAAAGCATAGACTTGGACCATAGTCCTGAGTTTTTGACAAGAAAAAAATGTTGAATTTTACTGCTCTAGAAACCTCTGCATTAAAATGTTATTCTCACCAGGGCGTGGTGACTCATCCCACCGTCCCTGCATTTGGAAGGCAGAGGCAGAAGGGTTACCAGAAATACAAGGCCAGTCTGGGGTACTAGTGAGACCTAGTCTCAAAAGCAAAACAGACAGCTAGATGCTGCAGAGGTGGCTTAATGGGTGAAGGTATCTGCTCACAAACCTGGAGAACTGAGTTGGATTCCCAGGAGCCCACATGGTAGAAGGAGAGAACCAACCTCAGAAAGTTGGCCACTGACTGCCTAGCATGTGAATAGTTTCTCTCAATATCTCTCTATCTCTTTGTCTGAAATACATAATTTAAAAATAAATTAAAAATGAAATGCTATTCTCAGAAGCTGTCATGCTAGATTGCAGACCCCCGTGGCCAGAACAGGACCCTGAGAGAAGCTTGCAAGCGCCTTCATTGTTGTTATTTTTTTTAATTTTTTTTATTATTTATTCAATTGTGCATATGCATGTGTGCGCATATGTGTGTATGTATGTGTGTGTGTAGAACCACGGACGAATTCGGGAACTACTCTGCCTTACCAGGACCAGAAACGCAGCCCCCCCCCTTCCACCTGGCGTCTATACGTGGGGTCTAGGATCCGAACTCAGGACCTTCCGCCTGCAAGGCAGAGGCTTAACCGCTGAGCCACCTCTCCAGCCCCTTCATTGTTGTTATTGAGCTTCTGCCTACTGGAGTTTTGTTTTTCTTTTTTCCTCCAAAATCCTGAACAAGAGGAAAGAGTCTCAACGTCAGGAAAGATGGAGTGTAACCAGCACTGTGGCCCTGCCTTCCCCATCCTCCCGGCTCGCCGCGCCCGCTCCAGAAGGACTTCATCCTGTCTCCATGGCGAGTGGCGGCCCCTCGGTAGGTATTTGTGAATATGCCATTTTCTTCTAAGTAGGAGAACACAGCAGTGTTCTGTAGAAGGCAGCCCATGATAAGCACTGGTGAGGGTCACGGTGTGCCCAACCTTCTTCTAATCAGATTACAGCTCTGATCCCATTAATCCCCTCGGAACACAAAGTCTCTGCAACCACAGGGGTCCCCCACTTGACTAGCTGGAAAGACCCCATTGATCCTTCTACCTCTGGAGCAGATAGAGTGCTAGCCTCAGTTGATGTTTTGTGAGTCTGTAAGAAAGACAATAATAGCTTGGCAGGGGTGTTGCCACATCTAGGGCTGAGGAATAGGGCTACAGGATGTTTGGGAGCCTTTCCAGTTCGGTAATGCTGACTCGCGCGCTCCGCAGCCGCTTTGGGAGTCTGTAGAATTGTGTCAGCGCACTTAGAGCTTACACTTTATTGATGACAGTGGCCGTCCCGGGTGGGTGTGGGATCATCACCTCCTTGGATGCTCTGCAGTTACATGGGTGTGGACTGTGCTTATATGTGTGCACATGTCCCAAAAGAATTAGCAAATTAGTACATTAGGTCTGTGTCAACACTTCTATTTTTTATAAACTAAACTGTTTATTCACTGCTAACTTTTGACTTTACCAATAGTTGTTAGCTTAGCAAACTGGTGCTTGATGAAGCAGGAAAAATAACAAACTATGTTGAGGTTATTCTCCCAAATAACTTCTTTTAAAAACACACTTTTGCTGGGAAGGCAAAATGGAACTGGAGAAGGGCCAGAAAAATGCAATAATAATAATAATAATAAGGTCGAGAAAATGGACCAGCTCCTATGCAGCTAAGAAAAAGAAACAGATCTTTTCCTGGAAAGATGAAGGGTGAAAGGAAACAGCTAAACAAAACTACGATGCTATAAACTTCCAAAATAACAGGGTTACTTATCCTCTTTACCTTGGAAAGTGAGGTAAACGTAGGTAGTTAAAGAAAGTATACTTTCTGTTTGGGTTAAGAAGTATTTCTTCTCGCACAGTGAGAACAAAATGCTAATGGCTGGCTTATAGACAAAGGAATCATAATATAAATTATTAAAATAAAACAGGAGATGGAGAGGCAAAATATTGTTTCTTAAACCAGTTGGGCTGATAGTGTGGCCTCAGACAAGATGCCATAAATCAATACATAAACACTTGCTTAAGCCTACATTCTACATTCTACATCTCCTATTGAGTTTATGTATCAGTTTTGACTTTCATATTTCATAAATTATCCTCCTCTGGCCAATTTCATAGCATCATGACACTATAAATACAATTGTTTCCTAATAAAAAGGTCTCTTTAAATTGGTGACCATCCTACCTTCAGAAATACCACCAAGAACACTAATCAGCATACAGACTTCCAGGCTGATCCCTTGTATTACCATGAATTCGAGTTCTGTCTTGATTTTGGACTTCTCTTTCCAGAGGTTCCAGTTACCAAGTGGCCTCACATTCCAGACATGAGAGCCACAGAAACGACCCCTGTTCATGAACATGGAGTCCTGGCAGTCAGGCCAGAGAGGTGTTCCCAGAGACATGTTCTGAGAGCCGGGAAGGAGAAGATGGAGAGCTTGGGATCCATCCTAAATTGTGTTTGGTGCGGTGCTGATGCTCCTCTGCTTGCCTGACCACCCTTCACCACCCTTCACTTAGCGGATAATCACATTTCGCCTGTAAGAACGTGTGATTTGTGTCAATGCCGTCCCAGAGTGGCTGCCTTTCCCGCGACTGCTGGGTGTGTATGGACAGTGCTGGGCTCATCAGCTCCAAGTAAAATCCTGGAGACTCTTTGCCTGAAATCTTAATTATTCTGGCAAAGTTCCTTTCTACCTTGCTTACAATATTATTCTGTGAAAGAAAGAAAGAAAGAAAGAAAGAAAGAAAGAAAGGAAGGAAGGAAGGAAGGAAGGAAGGAAGGAAGGAAGGAAGGAAGGAAGGAAGGAAGGAAGGAAGGAGAAAGAAAGAAAAGAAAGAGAAAGAAGGAAAGAAAGAAAAGAAAGAAAAGAAAGGAAGGAAGGAAGGAAGGAAGAAAGAAAGAAAGAAAGAAAGAAAGAAAGAAAGAAAGAAAGAAAGAAAGAAAGAAACTTTGTAGAAAAAATTTCTTGTTTCAAAAATATTGACATAGGAAGGCGTAACAGCTTTAGGAGCAAGATATATGTATTTATAGTTGTTATGAAATAAGCTTACAGTAACTCATGGTTATATTACACACGCATTTACCTCCTTAAAGGCCTTCCAGGATTCAAGCTCCCAAAACAAATACTTTCTTATGTGTCTCCAAACTAATTTCCCCCCTCAGGGCTAAAGAGAAATTCCCATGAAGCTCTGCTCTTCCCCATACAGCACCCTGCCGTGCCAAAGGGGAGAAAATCACTTTTCGGTTTCCTGTCTCAATATTAGGGTACATTTCAGATACAAAAATCTTAGTCCAAATCCCCTTGGCCATATAAAACATGTCACATAATTGTATTTTGGGTTTGGGAGGAGTATTACAAAATAAATATTTCCCCATTAGAACACACTGGGAAATGTTTACTGACACCTACACTCAAGCCCAGCAGGTTCCTTTGGAAGAGTTTGGCAAAGAACAGGTCCCTCCTTAATGAGGTGCTGGAGTTGGTTGAAAATTAAATATTCATTTACCAAAAAAAATGTTGCCTAAAAAAAAGTCAAAACTGAGGTCTGCATGTGGGTGTCTGCACCTTCTCAGTCTCTGGTCTGGGAAATGTCCCAGGTCAACCGAGGATCGTCGGCTATTATTAAATTGCATCACTCTTTCTAGTCTTAATGCAGTGTGTGGAAAGTATCAAGAGATTTTCTTTTCTTTTCTTTTCTTTCCTGTTCTTTCTTTCTTTCTTTCTTTTCCCTCCCCTCCCTCCTTCCTCCTTTCCTTCCTTCCTTCCTTCCTTCCTTCCTTCCTTCCTTCCTTCCTTCCTTCCTTCCTCCTTCCTTCCTTCCCTCCTTCCCTCCTTCCCTCCTTCCCTCCTTCCCTCCTTCCCTCCTTCCCTCCCATATTTTTTCTTCCGTTCTCCTCTTAGAAAATTCTTTCCCAAATTGCCGATGGTTACTCTGTCGGGTTCCGAGCTGCAGGAGTGGTGGGAGTCCCAAGTCGATAGCCATGGGAATAGCTGCCTCCTCCAGAGCTTCCCTCTGCCACACTCTTGATGCCTCTGGGCTGTGCCGAGTTGTTCTGAGGAGCTGTGGCTGGCTTGGCCAGCGCTAACACCACAGAGGTAACTGTGGGTCTCTCTCTTCTATCCTCCTCACTGGGAGATTTCCAGTGCTCCTTCTGTTACCCTCAGCTCTCAATCCATGTGCGGTGTCTTCTGCTCCACACCCCTGTGCTTGACAGACCCCCTTTTCCCTTTTTATTCATCCACATACTCAATTCACACAAAGCCATCTAGTTCCGTGCCCTTCTTTGTAAGTGGAGTATTAGTTGCGTATGATAGTTCCAGTGCAGACCACATATATTTTACTGTTCATTCACTATTACATGATGTTAGGAATTCAGCCCACAGACTCACACAATCTAAGCAAGTGCTCTACCATTGAGCTACGTTCCCAAACTTTAATCTGCTAATGTTCTAGCAATATTTGTCTTCACTCAAATAATAGAATTTCAAAGCATCAATGCAAAATGGGCAGGTAGGATGACCCTGAGGAATTCTTCCCCTCACACCCACCTGCTATATTCAGGTCTTGGGGGTGGTGTTTCAATATTTGAGACACATTTTAATCCCGTTTCTACTAAAAAGACTTTAAGGGAAGCTAACACAAAGGTATTAAAATATTTTTAAAAAAATACATGTTTATGATTAGTTAAGAAACATTTAAAAAGAAAAATAGAATAAGGCATAGGCTTGCTTATATTTAAAAAAGGTGTCTCAGTGTACAGTAGAAAGATGAAAATGAGCTTTTTACATTCTAACAATAGCAACGATACATTTTCTTGAATTCATCAGAATTCAAGAAATTCAAAAGTCTGAAATCTAAGGAAAGGCAGTCAAGAGAGATGCGGAAATAATAAGGAAGGACATGTGGCTGGGTAGGCAAAGAGGAGACTCTGAATGTGAAAGAAAAAGAGAGAGAGAGAGAGAGAGAAGAGAGAAGAGAGAAAGAGAGAGGAAGGAAGGAAGGAAGGAAGGAAGGAAGGAAGGAAGGAAGGAAGGAAGGAAGGAAAGAAGGAAGGCAGGGAGGAGAGAAGGAGGGAGGGAGGGAGGAAGGAGGGAGGAAGGAGAAAGGAAGAAGAAGAAAGGAAGGAAGAAGAAAGAAAGGAAGGAAGGAAGGAAGAAAGGAAGGAAGGAAGGAAGAAAGGAAGGAAGGAAGGAGGAAGAAAGAAGAAGGAAGAAAGAAAGGAAGAAAAAAGAAAGAAGGAAGGAAAGAAGAAAGGAAGGAAGGAAAAAAGAAAGGAAGAAAGGAAGGAAGGAAGGAAGGAAGGAAGGAAGGAAGGAAGGAAGGAAGGAAGGAAGGAAGGGAGAAACTCAGGCAAAAATTCTAGCAAATTACTAAAGGCCCAAAGTAGCTGGCATGAGAGTGCAAACTCAAGAATTCATGCTACTTTCAGCTCTCCTCCATTGGCCTCCACCCACTTACTGATTAAGGGCTGCAGGAGGTCAGAAAGCTGAAAGTGATGCCATCCATGGTGAGGGCTGGGGAGTGGAAGCCAACAATGCTGAAGAAAAGGCAGCCCACCCCTCCCACCATCTGCCTTTGGCCCCTGCAAAGGGCAGTAAGGCTGCAGGTGGGGGAAGGGTGCAAGACCAACTCTGGCTCTGCAAGCAAGGGACATCTTCTTATGACTGATGCAAGCAAAGGACAAGAACTCTGAGCTCAGCCCAGTGCTGACATTCAGACAGGGCCTGTCAAGACAGAGAGAACTAAGACCAAACACACCTCATACCCTCAAATAATAGGTGACGACTGTTTATCCTAAACTAGGGGACAAGAACATGGAGAGAGACGCTTTTTGAGGTAGAACAGTGAAAGCTAAAAATCTAAGGGTCTGAGAAACATCAAAAAACCAAAAACCAAAAATCTCTCTGACATGTTGCTCACGGCATTATAAAGTAATAATAATAACATAGTGAATCTAGTAATGCAGATACTATTCCCATGGCAACAGCAAAGCTCCACAGAAGCTCAGATCCTGACAGTAGCCACTCATTCCAGCAGAAGAAAGACATGCCTATTTCCAGGCAAAAGCTATTTATCTTCTTTGTTCTACATGTTGAATATTCTTTTATTCAAACAAAAATTAGGAGAAATGCAACAATTTGTGTCGTTTGCTTTTTTTTAATCACTATCTTGAGGGTTTATAACTGGAATGTAATTCCTTTAATAAGTATATGATGGATATAAATATTTTGGCTATTTGAGTGTTTCAAGTAACTGGTCCATTTTCTCAATGAACCAATGTACTATTGGAGTGTTTGTAACACTCTCTGGTCCTGCCACTCCTTGTCTGTGGGATCTGTAGTGATTTCTCTCTTTCTGTCCTGAGGTTGATCATTTTAGGCTCATGATTTTGAATCACAATGAAATTAAACTAGAAATTGTTTACAGAAAAATTCCCCCAAAGACTAAAAGTGCTTCAGTATTAAATAGTGCACTTCAAATAATCTCAGGAATCCAGGAAAATATAAGCATCCTTAATCTAAATTTCCTCTTGGGAAAAAAAGATAGAAAAGATGAATAAATTAAACCAAAAACAAAGGGAATAATAATAGTAAAAAAAAAAACAGAGCAGAAAGAAGTAAATAGTAAAAGAACAAAGAAAACTCAGTAAGAGTAAAAGGTAATTCTTTTGAAAAGATTGGCAAAATTTCGTCTTTAAAACAAGTCTTTAGACAGCACATGTAATCTGTTGCTGCATTGAGTATTCAATGGTGTTAATTGGATCAGATTGGTGGATCCTGCAGGTTTTTTTTTAACCTTCTTATCCTATTACTCTCTCACAAAAGATTATCTGCCAACAATAACAGTAGATATGTCCGTTTCTCCTACTAGTTCTACCAGCTTTGCGGTGCTTTGAAACGTTCTTGCTAGATACATATATGTTTGGAGTTTTCTCATTTCAGTCTCAACTTTCAACTTGATACTCGAGAGGTGGGCCTCTGGTACATGTATGAGGAATTACCTAGTTAAGGCGAGCCTCTGCACAAGTCTGTAGGAGATTGTCTTGATTGTATAATTGATGTGCGAGGATCAGCACACAGTAGGTGGGACCATTCCCAGGTGAGCGGATAAAGATGGCGAGAGCAAGCTGAGCACTTGCCACGCTGGCAAGCAAGCTTCACGTAGCATCGGTTCTTACCCTCTGCTCTTGCTCTGGATATAATGTGACCATTTTCCTGCCACAATGGCTCCCCTGCCATGATGGATTATGTGATAGCTAATCTTGGGTGTCAACTAGACCACACCTGGCATTAAGATCAGCTGAGACCACCTGAGGAGATTATCTGGAACATTTGCAATACAAAGACCAGCCCTAGATCCTATTGGAACCTCCCTAGTTCTGTTTGGAACCTCTCAGTAGTGGACCAGATAAAAGAAACCACAGAACAAAAGACTGAGAAGAGGAGAGACTCTCCAGGAATCCTCCAGCCTTCAGCCATCACTCTCTAGCCTTCCGGATGTTTGCAGTGATATAACCTGCCTCTAGCTTCAGCCACCAGACATGTTGCCTCCATCTAAAAGACTATTTCTCCCTTCTGGACCCATAAGGTGAATAAATCTCCCTTTTCCCCTTAAATTGATTGACTTCGAATGCTCTCTCTCAGCAATAATTAAGAGTAACCATTACAGACTATTTCCTGAAGTTGTGTGCTGGAATAGAATCCTTGTTCCCCTAAGTTATTTGGGTCAGGTATTTAGTAAAACAAGTTATGAAACTAAAGCAGTGCCGTCAGGTCGTGATAGTAAACACCTATAATCCCAGAACCTGAGAGACTGAGATAGGAGAATTGCTATGAATTCAAGGCCAACTCATGCTACATAGTAAAATCCTGTCTCCGAAAAAAAGGTGCAAAACATTAATGGACATAAAGCATTTGGATATAGGGGAAGTATAATATCTAATGACATTGCAGGGCCATCAGCACTCTAGAGACTCAAGGGATGAGAGGAAGAGGAAGTTCCAGAGGGCAGAAGCTGTTGGGATCACATGGAGAAAGCCACCTGGAGTTGCATGCTGCTGGGGCGATAGAGTCGCCCCACTGTGGCCATGGCTGGGGACACCCACCCTGTACCATCATTACTACCTGTTGGGCTGAACCCAACGAGAAGCCAGAGCTAAAGGAACGCATTGACGCAGTATTCTTATGCCAGCCTTCCAAGCACACAGGAGAAGGATGGTAAGCACTGCAACCCAACACCACAGGCTGCTGGTGACCTACGCCTTATGAAAAGGGCACCTAATTGCCTGGCTTTCAATGACTCTTAGCTGTACGCAGGAGGGAGAGGAAGTCGTTCTGACGAGACATCTCCTAACAGTCTTCAGAGATGTCTTCCGAGGCTTGGAGTCAGGACAGCCTTCCATACGGTTCAAATGAGCAGCAGAGAAGGGACTAGGACAGCTCGGGCTTCGCTTCTCTCACCGGGGCTCTTTCTGCTTACTACACTGTGTTCGCAGCAGCAGGCACTCTTGCAAGGTCTCTGTCCTGCTGCTGCTGCGCCGAGTGCCTGCCGCATGCATTGCATCGCACTGCACTGCGCCAACAGAGGTGTGCCACTCCTAGACCCCTTCCCCCGACTCTCACCACCTGTTCAGATGCCCTTCAAGGCGCTGTCAGTGTTACCACACTGCAAATTGACTCATGGATATAGGAAGTCCACTGAGGTAGACCCACCAGAGCCATAGATCCTCGTCCAAATTTCAAAGCAAAATCAAGATGACATTGAACTCTCTGTGAAGTAAGGAGACTTTATTATTAGGGTGAATAATAGGCAGGCCAGTTTTGTTTTAACCACAGGACACAGGACAGTAGCAAGTGATAAGGTAACTAGCCAAAGGTTACAAATGACTCAATATGTCTTAGTTGTTCAGGGCCAATCTCCGTCCTCCTATTTGAGTGTGCCCTGGGAGGCGCTGTGCTGGGGCCAGGGCATGAGAAAGGGGGGGGATGGCCAGCACCCTGCAAATGTCAGTCAACATGAGGGTTCAGAAGGTCCCACTGTGGACTCCTAGCACCATGTGGTACCTGGCTTCCCCAGTGGCTTAGAACCTAGCCTCGGTCCTCTTTCCCAAGGAGTCTCAGTTTTGACATTGGACACATGATTCATTCTCTCTAAATCTGTTTTGTCACTTATAAATGGAAAGAACCCTGTCTTCCATGTTATTTCGCGGTGAGGGGAAAGAAGTAGTAACCATCAGCTATACCTATCTTATTGACAAAAGCATTCGACAACTCAGAAGCAAATTACTGTGGCCTGGGTGGTAAGAAGAAGCTACATGGAACATGAAACTTGACTGGACCTGGGAAGATGCTTTGGGATTTCTATGGACAATGAGCAAAAGGATGGGCTAAATAATAGCATCAAACACAGGCTCAATTGGAAGAGTTGGTCCAGAGCCCTGTCTAAGAACTTTGGTTTATATGCCTCAGTGAAGCGTCCTAGCTCTGGCAGCAGCCCCTCCGTGGCCCCTGCGTCCAAGTCTGGCTATTTCCCCTCCCCTCAGAATCCCTATGATTTGCTACATGCCATGTGGCCCTCTAATTCCATCCCAAGGCTCCAGAGGTGCAGATCTGCAAACCAGCATGATTAGCCACCCTCGCTGGCTTCCCATTCAGCATATAAATCTAGTGCCTGGGATTACCTCATGCCAGAAAACTGAAATCCAAGTCAGATGGTTAAGGCATTAATAGCAGCGAGTGTTGTAAAGACTCAACAATGCAAACCTTCCCAAAATGAACCATCCTGACCTCCCTCGCGCTGACAATGCGTGTGTGACATCATGTGTAAATGAGCCTTAAATTTGAACCAGGTGCCGAGAGCTGTCTGGCGTCTCCTGGCTGCTGTATTAACCACTAACATGCACAAGGGGATTCTGAGGCAGTAAAACGGAGCGAGACCGATGGCAGTGACCAGGGCCCAGTGCAGCAGCTGTGGCAATGAACATTCAAATCACGCCCACCCGGTTGGGCCTGGGGCCCCCGACCCCGGTAAGACATATTTCCGGAGGGCTGAGGGAGCTTGGGGAATTTGGCTGCCTTCACTCAGAGTCAAAAGCTCCCCAAGCAAACCAAAGTGGAGGACTGCTTCCCAGACTTGCTTCGGAGCTCTGTTTTCGTTTGTATCCCTGAGGATCTGACAAGGTCCACAGAGCACAGTCTTAAGCAGCAGTTAGTTAAAACCCTAGAAGCTTATTGCGTGAAGGTCTGAGCAGTTGGTGATGATATGTTTTTGGAAGAATCGGGAAACTTCCAAATAAGAGTTAGCTTGGAGCTCCTAGGTGACATGATTTTTTTCCCCCAGACTAGAACCCGGGGATAAAGGTGCGAGGTATGCTGGGCATCAGGAAATCCCTTTGAAGGGCCTCTCCCCACTACAGGTTGCTGTGACTCCTCACAAGCTCTAGAGCACTAAATCACATTTGAAGGGGCAGAATTAGCTATATAAAAATGGGTGCAATGTCCCACTGTGATTAGTCACAGGTAGGAGAGAGCTGAAGAAGAGTGAAAATAATTCGTGGAGAAACAGTTCTTCAAATTGAAGAGTGAAGCTCTGAGAGATGCTCAGGGGTTAAGCCTCTGTCTCGCAAGCAGAAGGAACCGACTTTGGATCCCACGGAAGAACCTGGACAGAAATGACGGTGGCCTGTGCTTCTGTCCTTGGAAGGCAGAGCCTGGCAAACACCAGAGCAAAGCAAAAAAGAGCCGGAATCATCCAAGATGATTCCCAAAGTCACCCTTGGGATCGCTGTGTGCACACAAACCAAAAACAGTGGGGAGAGGTACAAGGATAAAAAGTGATTCTTTTTTGTTCTAGAAGCTTCTGCATATGCCTAGTGAAAAGTAACTGGAGCCAAACCAAGGTAGGAAATCCATATTCCATGAATCCCACAGAAAGTCAGCTTCCCAGAAATTCTTTGCTGCTCTTAAATCAACAATTCTCATCAAGAGCATTGTAATGTACAAGGTCTTTAAGGTGGGAGACAGGCAGAGTGGGGATAGATGGCATGTCCTTATGGAACAGAGGATGTAGTATCTTTTCTAATGACCACAGTGGAGAAATTTAATATGTAAATGCACAACCATGTGTATATTTCATAGTGCTTCAAATTTAAAATGCAGCATTGACATATCAGGTGAGTTTCCAGAGTAATGCTACAAGCAGCTCCTCTATAAGTCACTGTCTTGGCGTTCTGAAGGACATGCTGAAGTCTTGATGAACTGTGGAGGGGAAAAGAAAACTGCCTAAAGGACTTGTGTGAAAATACGGATGCAGAAATCATGGGAAATCCCTTCAGAAGCTGGAGGTCACAGTTGGATCTCAGGGCATGGTGGATTTCTTGAAACTGCAGCAAAAGCTGCTTGTGCCCACAGGCCCAGACCTGAGAACAATTTTTAGATGACCAGCCCTCGAAGGGTAAGCACTCCTTCTCAGCTTTTAGAGGATGGCGTCTCTAACTCAGTGCAGAGCTGATTTCTCCTTCCCTACCACCACTTTCATCTGTCTTGCTCCACGGCCTTCTGCTCCATGTGCACATTGGCTTAGCTTCCAGCCTCCCCTCGCACCAGGGCCTGCCCTTCAGTTTTACCTCTCAAGTTTGCTCTACATCCTGATTCCCGGCAACATCTTTGCCATTTCTAAGATCTTGCATTTCCTTTGTGTTGGCTAGTATTTCCTTTCTCTTGCCGTCATGTCTACTTTGCTTATCTTTCAATTTTATATCCACTGTTGCTTCCACGAAATGTTTCTTACTTACCCCATGAACTTTTCCAATGGACCACTGGATGAACTTCCTACCAAATTATTTCATTTTTTTTTCAACGTGGGTGGTCGAGTTTCATGGTACATGAAATGGCCAAATGCTGTACTTCAAGACATAATACCTATCCTAGTTCTCACCAGTCATCTCCATTGGACTGCAAGTTTCTGTAGTTGTTTATTACCTAAAGAACAAATGCTACATCTAATGATGTCACATTCCTTTGTGACAAGGTAAACATTCACAAAGCTTCAGAGTTAGGCCAGAGGGAGGCTCTAGGTTGTTAGAGAATGGCTAAGCTACTGAAAGCAAGTTCAAGTCTTTGTTTTCCTACAAGTGACATTATGGGACGTTCAGTAACTGAGTCTGGGAGTGATTAGACATTGTTTGGAGAATGCAACTGAAAGAAAAAAAGTAAGAAAGACTTTTCATGTTGACATTACAATGCATGAATGCTATTCCATTTATGCTTGGTGAATAAGTGAACTGGGATGAAGAGATAGCTCAGGGGTTAAGACTCTGCCTTCTAAGCAGAAGGTCCTGAGTTCAGATTCCAGGTCCCATGTAAACACGTCAGGCAGAAACAACAGCAGCCTGCACTTCTGGCCCTGATAGGCAGAGCCTGGTATACCCAGTATGAAGCAAGAAAGAAATAGAAGCAATCCAGGATGATTCCCAAAGTCACCCTTGGTCCTCTACAGGGACACATATGCCCTCTGATACACACACACACACACACACGCACACACGCACACACCCCCCACACACTGAATGAATAAATGAAGTTAAAAAAAAAATAAGTGGAGAACTATCCTGGATAATTGAAATCAAAGAATCTATATGAATGCAAATCAAAAATAAATCTTTAGACAGACATAGAGAGGCTCCAGGAATTTTGCTTCTTTGTGATGTTTAGATATTGACATGACTTACTCATTCTTTTTTTTTTTAACAGTTTTTTTTATTATTTATTCAATTGTGCGTGCATGTGTGTGTGTGTGTGTGTGTGTAGAACCACGGGCGAATTCGGGAGCCACCATGGACCGCCTCCACCTCCCCCTGTTTACTCTGCCCCGGGATTCACAGGCTCCGCCCTACCAGGACCAGGAACAGGCCGCCCCCGCTTCCGCCTGGTGTCTATACCTGGGGTCTAGGATCGAACTCAGGACCTTCTGCCTGCAAGGCAGAGGCTTAACCCCTGAGCCACCTCTCTAGCTCTGACTTACTCATTCTTAATTGATTTTAGACACACTACAGTTTCAAAGTAGAACTGTTCTGTGCTTTTCCCTAAATGTGCTTGGAATGTTGACAAAATTTTTGTCAATTTGCAAATGAGGAACTGATCATTTGAATACCTTCCCTTCCAGTCAGCACTTATTGGGAAGAAAGTCAACCAAGTCATGTCTACAATTTACATCTGTTTTGTGTATTTCCTTTCTAATAAAGGAAAATCAAAGTCAGTGAGGGTTAGAAGTAAAGGAATCTCGACTAAATTTTTGATACAGACTCTGGTTATTTAAACTGGTAGTTTGGTCTGTAAGGAAGTTTTCATTGGCCCTGGATGAGAAAAATAGACCATGTGGTAAGTTTCCCACAGATCTGTTGAACTTAAAGAGCTACATTTCACAATGACCTTTTTTTTTTTTTTAATCTAATGATAAGGACAGGTGGCAAGTTTTTAATGTCCTCAATCAGGTTACAAAGTAAAAAGTTGGCCAAAATAAAAAGTTGGCAGTATAATAGATGCCCCTAAAATGTATTTTTGAAGTTCTACAGCACCAAAGGAAACACTGAATATGATTGTGATTTATATTTGTATTTTTAAAAAATTTATTTGTAGAACCTAGAAATGGATTTTTAATACTTTTTCATAGTATGACAAATATTGGAAACTTTCTTGTTCTACCTAAGAGCCCGTATGTCTTTCTGTTGTTAATGCTGTGGCAATAAACTATAATTCAGAGGACACACAACAGACCCAAGTGTTGTCTGGAGAATGTACCAGAACACACTTAGATTCCACAGCTCAAATTAGTAAAGCAGGAGCTGGAGAGATGGCTCAGGGGTTAAAATTCTGCTTCAAAAACAGAAGGACCTGAATTTGGATCCCGGATCCCAAGTAAAAACACCAGGCAGAAATGGCAGTTGCCTGTACTTCCGGTTCTAAAAGGCAGAGCCTGGGAAATCCCAGAGCAAAGCAAAAGGGAGATAAAAACAATTCAGGATGGCTCCCGAGGTCATCTTTGGGCCTCCATAGACAAACATAGTACAGTGCCTTCTCTCTCTTTTTCTCTCTCTCCCCCCCCCACACACTCATATAAAAAAGAATTAAAAATAAATTAGTAAAGCAGTCTTCAACATAATCAATAATGACGTCATATATACTATGAATAGAACCCGTTTGTGAAAAAATAAACTTCAATAGTTGGATATATGTAAACTAATTAGCATGATAGTTAAGTGCATACTTTTATAGTTTAACTTAAGTTTATATTGTGATATACGGCCTTGGACAAATCAGTAACTTCAGAAACATGAGAAAATGGTTTCAATTGAATTAAATGGGGGAATATAAAATACTTACCACAGATCACATGGTGTCATGCACTTGACACACGCTTGCTGCTACACAGACATACTACCTCATCACAGGCACGCTGCTTCAAATTGACGATCTTTCTTAAGAATATCAATATTGCTCATATTTTTAAAACTTTATTTATTTGTGTGTGTGTGTGTATCAGAGGGAACTATGTGTCTCTGTGGTGGCTCAAGGGTGACTTTAGGGAGTCATCCTGGATTGCTTCTATTTCTTTTTTGCTTCACTCTGGCATTTCCCAGGCTCGGTCCACTAAGGCTAGATGTTCAGGCTGCCGCCATTTCTGCCTGGCATTTTTACATGGGATCTGTGATATGAAAACAGAACTTTCTGCTTGGAAAGCAGAGTATTAACCCCCGAGCCATCTCTCCAGCCCCCATTTCTCATATTTGAATGGAAAACTAGATAAGATAGCTAGCAAACTATGGGCTTTTCTACTTTCCCAGAGGAGGAGTGGCCTCTCCTGGGGAGAGCGACATCACCATCCACCTACACTCTGAGACTCACACTCGACTGATCCAATCACATCCCCATCTCGAGGATAGTCTCACAACCTTCCCCAGGGACTTCAAGGAATAAGGCGACTGCCCCAGGCGCTTCTATTCCCTGCTCACTTCTAGCTTTGAACTTTGCTGTTCCGAGAGTCTTCTGTATCTGGGTGGCACACTGCCCTGTGGATCAGGCCTTTTCACACACTTGTGTGTACTGCTCATGTTAATGGTTTCAGAGACAGACAAGCAAGTGAGTCCTGAATCTTAGACATTTCTGCTCTAAGTTTCCCTATACTCTTCCTGGAGGGTCGCAGTCCCCTTCTGCTGGCCTGGCTCTTTGTCTTTGCCCTTTGTCCCACAGCTCCACAATCTTGATTATATGGAGTTGTCTTTATTTCCCTCACTTCTGCCAATCATCTTCAGAGGATCTTGCCTTTCTTTTGGAGGCAAAAATCAAATAACATAAAGTTAGACTTAAAGCATAAAACTTAAAACTTAAACATAAAATCTTAAAACATAAAACTCTCTGGCACTCAATATACACACATTGTATGCAACCAACCATACAGGATTGCATCTTCCATCTCTAAGTGACTTTTCAAGATATTTCCTAAAGACTTTCTTGAGTAATTAAAAACTCTGTAGGAGGTGTCACAATACCAGATCTTAAACTATACTACAAAGCCATAGTAGTAAAAATAGCATACTGTCTCCAAAAAAGAGATACATACCAATGGATTAGAACTGAAGACCCAAATATGAGCATACATACCTACAATAAATTGGTTTTTGACATAGGTGCCAAAAACTCGTTGGAAAAAGGACAGCATTTTCAACGAATGGTGATGGCAAAATTGTATTTTTATAGCAGAAGAAGAATGAAACTGGATCCTTACTTGTCTCCCTGCACGAAAATCAACACCAAATGAATCAAAGACCTCAGTGTTAGACCAGAGATTATAAAACTCCTAGAAGAAGAAAAAAGGAAATACCCTCGAACCGATTGACCTCAGCCAGCATTTCCTTACTAGGACCAAGGCACAGAGACTAAATCCAACATTAAACAAGTGCGACTATATGAAATTAAAAAGTTTTGCATAGCAAAAGAAACTGTTAATGGAGCAAAAAGACACCTATGTAATGGAAGAGTATCTTCACTAACCACACATCTGATAAAGGACTAACATCTAGAGCACACAAAGAACTTGAAAAATTAAATAACAAGGAAACAAACAACCCCATTAACAATGGGCTACAGAACTGAAAAGAACTTTTCACAAGGTGAAATTAAAATGTTTAACAGACCTCTTAAAAAATGTTCTATCTCTCTAGCCATTAGGGAAATGCAAATTAAAACCATCCTGAGATATCATCACATTCCAGTCAGAATAAAAACTCCTAGAACAACAACAACAAAATACCTTGAACTGATTGACCTCAGCCAGCATTTCCTTACTAGGACTCCAAGGCACAGAAAGTAAATCCGACATTAAACAAGTGTGACTATATGAAGTTAAAAAGTTTTGCACAGCAAAAGAAACTGTCAACTAAGCAAAAAGACATCTGTGATCCAAAACACAAACAACAGCAAATGCTGGCATGGATGTGGGGAGAAGGGGACCCTCATACATTGCTGGTGGGAATGTAAACTCTCATAACCTTTTTGGAGATCAATTTGGAGATTCTTTAAAGAGTTAAAAATTGAAATATCATACGACCCAGCTATATACCACTCCTGGGAATATTCCCAAAAGACACCACATCTTGCAACAGAGTCACATGTACAACCATGTTCATAGCAGCTCTTTTCATAGTAGTAAAGAAATGGAACTAACCTAGATGTCAAACAGTTGATGAATGGTTAATGAAAATGTGGTACATACATATAATGGAATACTAATTCAGCTGTCAGAAAAAATGAACGAATGAAAGCTGGAATGGAGCTGGAAGAAATTACACTAAGCATTAAACCTTCAGTTTGATAAATCAAACAGAAACTCTTAAAACACCCACAAACGTAAAGGAACACATATCAGGAGAATGGAAAGAGATCCCCAAAGAGCAGAAATGAAAGAACATGGGCAAACTGTTAAATAAGACTTCTATGTAAGAAAAGTCTTAATGGGAGGAAGAATAGGAATAGGACACAGTAAGGAGCGGAGTTAATTTCCAGATAACCAATCACTTATTCCCTAGTCTCTAACCCCCTCCCCCAATGACAAGGAACACATGCCCAGTGATGTAAACCAGACTAAACAACAGTAGAAAGGGAGAAAATTGACACTAAACAGGATGGGATGCTTCAATAATAACCAAAAAACCTGTCAGTAAACCATCATCTAAACACTTCTCATTATATCTTTAGATAAGAAAAAATCTCAGCACTCAAACAAGATGAAGTCTATTGCAATAGAAATGCAGTGAAATAGACAACAATCAACCAGAATGCAGAGTATCGCGGACCCTAAAACAGTCAATCCAAATCAGGACAAACAAACCCTCTTCCATCCTAAGGCTCAGGGATTTTTGCAGAAGAGGTAAGATTGTAAGAGCCTGAAGGTGCAGAGGTTCATTGCCAGCCAGATCACACCAGACACGCCAGGCCACTACATCCGGAATCTGACTGCAAGGAGACCTGCTCTTGTCAGACCTGCAAAGGGCAGACATACCGACATTTTCCCAGGGACCCGTAGGGAACTCGATAGTAATGACAACATGCAGTGGGAAACGTAGGGGCAGGGGCTAGAAGGTGAAAGGGAGCATCCCAATTGGGGGTCTACCCAAAGAATGACCACTCAAACTGCCATAGAGGCCAGAGACCTTATTACAGCATACAACCGAAAGGGAAACCAGTGGCCAACATAAGCAGTCAGACAAGAGGGTGGGAGGAAGAGAGATGAACTGGTGAAGAGAGGGAAAGGAAGGAGGGAGGGAGAGACAACCACTCATATTTGCATAAAAGAACTCTTAACAAAAACAAAACAAACCAAAAGACTTTCCTTGAGATAAGACATTCCTTGCCAAGAGAGACTGTGGTGCCAGTTGCTTTTCCTTCTTGTTCCTCAGGAAGGGAGTCTTCCGACCACTGGGGACAGAAGCCATAACTTGTTAAGGAAAAATGTGAAGGTCTCTGAGGCCCATCGCTATCTAGGAGCTTTATTAGAACAGTGTCTTGTGGTTATAGGGGCCATGGTTTGGTCATAAGGTGGGAGAGCAAGGAATAACAGTGACAGTATCAGAGCCAACACTACTATGTAGGAAATAACAAGGAAATCCACAGAGTCCACAGATAAGAGAACTTTAGCTTTCACAGCTTTGCCAGAGTGTGGCAGGAAGAAGGGGCAGCAATACTGTAAGCATCTGAAGGGGGGAAGGGGGCGGCCAGACATGGTCTTCTGGATGAGAGAGGACTGTTGTATCTATGAATTCATCGCAGTTGTGTATATTTATCACACTTGTGTATATTTCCATAAGACCTGCACTGGATTTACCCTATCATCATTTTACCATGCAAGAGGAAAGATCTCAGGAGGGTTCATATTTCTTTGAGAGACTGCTGAGGGTTAAAGCTGATGGGGGGAGAGGAAAAAGGAAGACGCTTCCTCAGCGGTAGGTATACCCAAGATACATGATTGATACTCCAGCAAGTAGTCATACACATGTCATCCAAGGCAAACCAGGTGAAACTCACTGGGCCGCACATAAGAAAAGAGGAGGAAGACTTTCAGGGAAGAAGGGCCATACTGGGAAGAGGTGGGAGATGGGACTGGAGATTAAGGTGTGAAAATAAAATAAATTCATTTATAAAAGAAAAAAAATTATCAAATAAGGGCTGTAAAAAAAAAATAAAAATCCCCACAACAGGCCTAGATGTAGCTCAGCAGTTCAGCATTTGCCTGGTTATGTGAGGTCCTTTTGGATTCCTAATATTATTACAGAAAGTATCAACTGACAGTATAAAGGCAGCTGACACACCAAAAGTATTTGTGACTATAAACTTGGTAAATGCTTAATATCTGACATATATGTTATTATTTGATGACTCACAAATAGCTACACCACCCTAGAAGACTGTATTTTAAAAATGGACAAAGGACTTAGTTAGAATTTCTCCAAAGGTAAAATACTAACTGCTAATTTTTATGGAAAGATGCTTCACATCAATAATGCTCAGGTTAATGCAAAACCAAACCACCCCAAAATGCCACCTCACACCTCTAGAGATAGTTGTTACCAGAAAAGCCAGAAAGTACGTGCTGGCAAGGGTATGGAGAAACCGGAACCCTTGGGCACTGTTGATGAGAATGTGGAATGGTGCTGTAGTTACTGAGAACAGTAAGTTTGAAACATTAAAAAAAAAAAACTATCGGACTGGAAAGATGGCTCAGGGGTTAAGATTCTGCCTCAAAAGGGGAAGGTCTGGAGTTCGGATCCTAGGTCCCACATAAAAGCACCAGGTGAAAATGGCGGTAGCCTGCACTTTCAGCCCTGGTGGGTAGAGCCTGGAAAATCCCAGAGCCAAGTGAAAAAGGAGGTAGACGTGAACCAGGATGATCGCCGAAGTCACCCTTGGTCCTCCACAGGGACATACAGTGAGTGCTCTTTGATACTCTCCCTCTCCGCCCCCCCCTCTCTCACACACACACACACACACACACACACACACACACACACACACAAAGTAAAAAAAAATAGAACTATCATATAATCTAACAACTTCATTTCTGGATATTTATCTAAAATATTTGAAAACAGAATCTCAAAGAGACATTTGCCTCCTAGTTCCCTGCAGCACTGCCCTTAATAGCCAAAGGTGCAAATGACCTAAAGGTCTGTTGGCCAAAGACCGAGGTGATCCTGACGTGTACATACAATGGAATGTGGTTCAGCCTTAAAAAAAATCCTGCCATATGCCTGGATGACTATGCTAATAAAACCAGTCAGTCACCGAAGGGGAGATAATACGTGGTTCTACTATTTGTAATAGTTCCACATTGTTCCTGGGTGGCTCTCCTGGAAAATGTGTCTCAATGATACTTCCTGTGTGGCCCGCTGTAGAAGGGGTCAGGAGAGTCAAACTCACAGAAGCAAAGAAGCAGAGTGGTAGCTGCCCAGGGCTGCAGGAGAAAGTGGGAGGTGCTTGATGGGCATACTGCAATCTGGGCATTTGTCGTACAATTCCATTGAAACGTTCAAAATGGCAAACATAATTAGATGTGCTTTCCGTTTTTGTGACACACTATCTCAATATGCTGAGTGCAAAGTGAATAGCGTTGTTCATATCATACGGGAACATTTATGTTTGTGTACGCAAGTATCCAATCTGTGTGTTCTATCATCCCTGCATCTGTCGATCTTTCATTTCTCCTCCCTCCTTTCCTATCCTCTCCCTTTCTGAGATGGGGTCTTGACATGTAGTCTCTGCTGACCCTCCTGCCTCTGCCTCCACAGTGCTGGGATCGCAGGTGGGTACCACCACGCGCAGCTCCCCCTAGTATTTAAAGAGCAGCCTGAGTAGAAAATCACTGCAGTAGTCCAGGCGCAAAGAGATGGAAACTTAGATTCCGGTAAGAACTGGCAGGTGATTGGGAGTAAGATTCAGATGGATTCTGGCCATACCTCATGGTGTCAAGAAGCAAAAGAGAAAAGAGGAAGGAGGGCCATGTCCCCCGTGACTTGGAAGATCTCTCTCACTTTGTCCCACTTCTAAAAGCCGCCACCACTTGCTCATAGCACCAACTTGACTAGGCACTGAATACGTAGACCTTTGAAGGACATTTGACATACAAACTATAAAGCAGTGTGTTTCTTTCATATTTAAATCGATAGCATGAATATAGTGTCCTAGGAATCTAGCAATTCACTGAAAAAGTCCTGCAACTTTTATTGACTTTTCTTATTCTTTTAGGACTTTATATAAATATGGTGAATTTATGATGTTTCCACATTTTGATCCCCAATCCTGCCCCATCCCCCTCGTCTTTTCCCTGCCAGTCTGCCTCCTAGTCTTTCTGCGTGAATGAAAAGCCCAGTGAGTGTTACCTGGGTTGCCCTTGATGGCATGTGTCTGAGCACTTGCTGGGGCACGGGTCATACGTCAGCAGGTATCAAGGAAAGCCCCCCCCCATCACTATTAACTCTCATCAGTCTCTCAGGAGGCTGCAGGGCCTCTTGAGTACTTTGTTCTTTCATGATGAAGTGTTGATAGGACAAATGCTGCAGGTCTAATGAAAACTGACATAGCTGTAGCGAATTCAAGGACGTAACAGTCCTGCCATCCAGAAGATAAAGACTGGCAGCACTCCTGCCCTTAAGACTCTCATAACCTTACCACTCCTTCTTCTGCAGTGTTCCCTGAGTCTTGGGGTGGGTGAGTGGCTAGATGTCCTATTTAGGACTGAGCAATTAACTACTACGTTATGTTCCCAAAGTGCACTGTTATTGCTAAAAAAAAAAAACAAAAAAACCCCTGAAAGTCAGAAATACTGATCATGTTTACCATAAAACAAATTAATTTCTGGGGAAGAATATCTCAGTAGCTAAATTTAATGTAATCTTCAGGATATCTCTAGAATACTATATTCTGATCAGGCTACTGCCCAAGTGCTTGATGCAGGTAGAGAAAAGACAAGAGGGCTGGAAGTGATTTGAAGAACAGTGGGTAATAAAAGTGTATATATATTCAGTATTAATTGATTACTCAAGTTTTTTCCCAATCTAACTTGAAGCACAAAGCATATTCTCCCTGGTTGAGAGAAAATTCAGCCTTTCAATAGTACAGGCCTTCAGTGAGTCAGGCTTGGTGGATCACGTCTGTAATCCCGATACTGTAAAACTTACATAGAGGATTGCTGAGAGTTTAAGGTCATCTTGGGCCACACAAGTGAGCTCCATTCCAGCCTGGCCCACTCTGTGAGAGCACCGCAGGAACAAAGACCAAAGTCCTCAGGGAACTCAGAATGCAAGCCATTTGCTCAAAATTAGGAGCCCACAGAGCTAGGATTTGAACACAGATTAAGCCCGGCATCAACATCTTTTTCATATACATACATAATTCATATGCAGATATGCACAAAACATATGCGTAATTTCTACATTAACAGTTTCAACTACCAAGCTTATTTGAAAAGTTCAGCAGTAAGCCTAAATTGTATCCAAACTTTTCTCAGACAAATCTAGAGCTTATCTAGCTGTACAAATTTAGGTGTGAAAATACAATTCCAGGCCCTATGTACTTGGTAATATTTGTCCAATGAATTGGCCAACTCCTTTGCTTGTGCCATGCATCAGTTCACAGATTAAAAATTAGGTATGTATACTTGTACATTCAAAAAAGAAAGCATTTTCCCCTAAGTATTTAATTTTTTCAAAAGAGAACAGCATCCTGTGTGACGACTTTTTGGCCATCTGTTCCTTGACCCTGGCAAACTCAGTTTCTCTCTCCACCCATCCACCTTGTCCCACGGGTGAACGGGCCTCTTACTCCCACCTGTTCACCTGGCCTTCAGCCAGGATGAATCTTCTGATCCTCAACTGCTTTCCTGATTGGCAGCCTGGTGAGTTAGGACAATAGCCTACAGAGACAATAGACACTAGAGAAAAAGAAGTGAACGCAGTTTAGAAACCACATTCCAAATATTTTCACTCATCCTCCACCCAAGTCTGTTTTCCTACTTTTTGCCTTCTCATTATGGAGAGACTACTGGTAGAGGAATAAGTTGGGCAATTAAATTTCTGTCTATGAAACATCTAAATCTGAGCGGTGGAAACGTGGGGGCATGCGTCCCCAACGCAGCTGCGGCGCTTGTCAGCACGCCAAGTGGGAAAGCCAGTGCTGCCCCGGTCCCTTTGTTCCTGCCGGCTACCTTCCAACGCTCCATATTCTACCCGCGACATCAGACTGTAGACAGCACAGAGCAGAAACTCTCCACACCCAGCTCCCCACGGATCACCCCTGTAACCTGATCCTACAAACGTGCACAGCACAGAAAGGAGAAAAACCTGTGCATTAAAAAGAGATCTTTCAAATTCGCCACTACCATCTCACACAATGCTAGCCATTTTATGTGTGTGAAGGTAACTTTACTCTAGGCTCTGGATTGCAGTACTTCTAATGAGGGGAGTGCACATTTAAAATACAAAACAGTACGGATAGGGAGGAAACATTGAGAAAGAACTGGGCCTTTCCCGGAGGATCTCTGCTCATTTCAGTACTCCAAGAATGGAGAGAAAAAGTTCTTAAGGCAAATGCTTCATGTGTAGGCAAACAAACACAAAGTTTTATTTTTTTTAAAAAAGGTATTTTAGATATGAAGGCCAATGATGAGTTCTTAAACTAATTAAAGCATACATGAAGTTTACGGCTTCTATTTTTCCCTGGGCATAGTTCACCAGAAGACTAGGCTACAGGTCACAAAAATACATTAGTGTAGAATCAAAGCCAGAATGTTGATCTGGTAACTTGCTAACGATCAAATGCCACGCGGCAGTCAAGAGACAGTAGGGCCCCTATGATTTTTTTCTAGACCTTGTTCTACACGTAGATGGTGGCGACTTTCAGACCCTGCTTCCAGGTAGAAAAGGAAAGTAAGAAAAGAAAAATTCAACCAAGATTTCCAGACCTTGGGTGTTTAAAGGGCCTTCACACAGTAAATCAACCACCTCTGTCCTGTTTTCTCCACAGCCAGACTGAAATAATACAGCCCCAGCAGAGGTGTGAATTACCGCCATTCATCTTAATGGAGTGTTAACTTCAAAGGCTTGTTTTAACCATTTAAATGCTAAGTTCATGAGTAAACATTCCCTTAAAGGAAAAAAAAAAAAAACCCAACTTAAACATTCACTTTCAACATATGAAAGTAATTTACACTCTAGGCATTTTGTCTTTTAATTTAGCAAACAAATCTCTGAATGTTAGAAAAGTACATATTTAAATAGTTTAGTATTTTACATAGTTATTACCTAATAAATTATGAATATGACACCCTTAAGTAGAAAGGCCATATTTCCCAGAAAAACGCTAGAGGTACTTAACAAGGTTATGAAGGGGGTGTAGCTCTCCACAGTCTTCAGATGCGCTTCCTCCAAACTCACAGAGAATGTGAGTCCAAACAGGCAGCCACAAAAGACACAAATTAAGGTAAAACTGAGCACCTCCATGAATTATTTTTCTTGGGCAGTGACTGCAATTCCGTGCTGAGCATCACAAAGCTTGTTTGTCTTTTGCCAAACCTCCCATGACGCCATCTCACGAGCAGGTGACAAATGTATTAATTGATGCTCAGCTGTCATCACACTTAACATCTGCCCCCAGGGCAGCCTTGCATCTGTTGTAGATTTAGGGTTGTTTTTGGTGTTACCAGAGTCAGATCTATTTAAGCAGCTGCACACCTATGAGCATTTGGGTGCATCATTTCATAAACAGGAAAAGAGGTACAAGTAGATTATCAGATTGAGGGGCTCCCTGACCTGAAGCCTCATGGGAGACCGTGCTTGTTCCCAGGGGACAAGCTGTGTGTCTATTGTCAGGAAGGAGAACGTAGCTGGCATCAATTGGGAGAAAGCATTGGGGCCAGTGGTGAACGATGAAGGGCTGTGGGGGGGAGGAGACAGAGAAAGAGAGAGAGAGACAGAAAGGGAGAGGGCGAGAACGAGCAAGCGAGAGGGAGAGGGAGAGATTCAGAAGGCAAAAGTTGTGCAAAATGGAAGGTGAAAAATCCAAACCATGCTTTTAGGTCCTGGGGGGAGGGAGGGGGAAAAGTAATTCCATTTTGCTGGTCCAGATAAAGAATCAGAGAAATGGGATAAATATCTATGGAAAGAATTTGGTCCATAGCTAATTTATCAAAGGCCATTTAATTCTCTGAACACAGCTGTGTAAAAAGTATGAATTCCATTTCACAGAGTTAGAAGTGGAGGCTTACAGATTGGAATCCAGCTCTTCCTAACCCAGTGTCTGGCCTTTTTCCATTACACATCGCAGTTCTCTCAAAGACTCAAGGAAGTATCTTGTTGATCTTTTCAAAATAGAAGCTCAGTTAACAAACGTCCAGCCTCCTTTCCTAGGCGGGAAGCAAGAAGACATCTGCAAAAGTATGTATTTCCATATATGCAAATCATCACTTTCCATGCAATTCCCTACTTCACCTGTAGACTAGGATAGGATTACACTTTTCTGAATCAGATTTGGAGGCAAACCAAATATAAGTACAATAATTTCAGTCTTGGTATAAATCCACCACATTAACCCACAAAATTAATAATTAATTTTGCATATAAATACAATATGCTGATTAGTAAGAATTATTTTATATATTTAATAACACTAAACACTCCTGCTCTGCGAAAGACTGTAAAGGCAAGAAAGAAAAAAAACCTTTGCAAAGACATATAAAGGACAAGCATTCAAAATAAATACGTAAAACTCAAAAATGAGAAAACCCAATTTAAAAAAATAGACAAAAGTTGGGGATGATTCAGCTGTTAAGCAGCTTGATGTGCAATCAAAAGGACTAGAGTTCCAATCCCCATATCCCACATAAAGAGTGCTAGCTGAGCATAGTGGTCCACCTGTAATTCTAGCCTTGGAAAGCAGAGCTTGGGAATACTCAGACCAAGACAGCTCACCAGATTTTTAGCCCTATTGGGTGAACTCTGGGTTTAGTAGGACATAGGCTCCAAAAAATAAGGTAGAAGAGGAGCAAAGACAATTCCTGATGTTACCCTTAGACCTCCACATACTGTACATGTACTCGAGTGCACACACACAGCTATCTACATGCAGACATACGTACATATAAAAACAAAAGGAAAATGGGTAAGACTCGAAGACCATTGAAACAACTACAGAGAGATCAAGTTGGAAAGTGATGCTCAACATCATGTCATTAGGGAATCAAAATGACAATACCAAATACTGGTAAAGATGTGGGATAATGGGAACTCTCTCATTTACTGCTGGTGAAAATACAAAACGTCACCACTTTAGAAAGTAATTTGGAAGCTTATAAAACTAAACACATCCTAATAATGTAGCAACTGTATTTACCCCAAAAATTGAAAACATGGTTATAATAAGAACCTGCACACAAATATTTTTCAGCAACTTTATTTGCAATTGTCAAAACTTGGAAGTAATCAAAAAGTCTTCAAGTAGGCAGATGGATCAACAATCCATGATATATCCATACAACAGAATATCACTCGTGCTAAAAAGACATTAACTAGTAAATGAAAAGGACCCGTGTTAGCACATGATTGTAATTCTGTGACTTCCTGAGAAAGGCAAACCACAGAGACAGTAAAGAGATCAGTAGCTGCTAATGGTTGCCAAGAATGAACCTATAATGTAAACCATGGACTTTAGTTATAATGTCTCAACATGGAATCATGCACATAGGAACACAAGCTGTCAGTAAGAGAGAAAATCTGTGGGTGTGTTGGGGGTAACAGGTACATAGAATCCCTTATTTCTTTTGCTCAATGTTTCTATAAACACGAAAACTAAGAGCTAAAGGAGTCTATTTTAAAATGTCCCAAATAAACAAGAATGATTCAAAATATGTAGGATCATTTTGGGTTTTTCTTGTGACTAAGATGCCTATATTCTCATTTTCTGCCACACACTGCCAATGTGTCTACCTTTTTTGTTAATTTTTTCAATAAAAATTACATTTTTTCATATAAAGTGCTTTTTCCAATTGTTCCTTCTTGCTTATGAGGGTAAAATTGTTCTTCTTAAGAAATAGAAAAATACTTCATTTTTTAATCCAATTAAAAATGATGAGTGCTAAACTAAAATTTCCGATCAAAATTCCAAAGATGAGCAAAACAAAAGCCTGTGGAAATAAAAAAAGATGAAACAGTTAGGGATGGTACTTTAACCCACCTTTCTTCCCAATATGAACTTCAATTAATGAAGTATTGATGTTTTTGAGACAGTGTCTCCCCCTGTAGCCCAGGCTGGCTCCAAATCTTAGCAATCCTCTTGCTTCAGCCTCTCAAGGGCTGAAATTATAGGAATGAGCCAGCATGCTTGACTTCAAAATGTTTCAAGATTCATGGACCTTTTTTTTTTTAATAGGATAAAAAGTGACAAACTATTTTAAAAAATATAAAGAATATGACTTAAAAGAAACAAACAAAAATAACCTACCCCAAGCTTTTTCCATGAAAGAAAATCCTCTCTGCTAAGTTTAATATAAAATAGTCCTGGGAATACAAAAATCAAGCATGTTGATGTACTGGCACCTACAAGTGGGAGGGGAGAAAAACAAGATACTGTTGGGCTCAGATGTGAGACATGTAACACTTTTATCTCTTTGTTTTTGTGATTCTGGGGATTAAACTAAAGATCTCACCAATACTAGGCAAGAGCTCCCCTGGACCCCGGCTGAGTCACAGCACTGCTTCTTTTCCCTTTTATTATGCACATTTTTAAAACGGAAAACTTACCAACTACACCAAATACATTTCTAATGTCAGGAACATAGATGGCAAGTAAAACAATGACAATATTGAGTGCTAGTGTGATCAAAGAATGGCGAATCCATGAAAATGTAAAGTTGGAGAAAAGCATCATCATTAAAGCTTTTCGGGCCTGTACAGCAGAAAAAAGAAAGAAATTTGGATAAAGAAGAAATACAAAAAGTAAATTATCTGCCCAGAGACGCACATGTATAATAATATTGTGAACCCAAAATCACTTACAGTTCCAAAACAGAACACAGACTATTATTATGGTATTTATACACAGAAACTTTTCTGGGTGAGCTTCATAAAAATTATTGTGCTTAATTTTAATTTCTACACAAAAGTGTCACAGGCATTTTTTAAGTTCCATAGTTCAAAAAATTTCTAGCAATAACATGTAATAAAAAAATCACAAAATATTTTCATTGAATTCAACAGAAAACCAAATTTCAAACAAAAAGAAAGCATGGCATGGAAAAGAAATGGCATTTACTTCAACTGTCTATGGTCTATCTCGCAGCATGTAAATATGAAGACAAGTCTCTAACTGTGCAGTGCTTGGACCAGCAGCAGACAGTCCAGTCCCACAAAGGTTGTCTAGCCCCTGCAGTCTCACAGGGAGGGAAATAAAAATCCCTAAGGCCCCTCTCTGATAACTCCCAGGGACTGATGACATTCACACACAGCATTTATGCCCCAAGTCTTTGTTTCCATTTTCTCAGGACTTCTTAAGAATATTTTACAGAGCAACTAGATGTAGAATGAAAATCTGTTCTCCTTCAATTTTAGAGTAAATGAAATAGTTTGACTAACAGTAAACTAGCATGTCTTTGTGTAACTAAAGCTACAATAAACAGTAGGAGCTTATTTTTGCTGATTTGTCTTTTTCCTCTCCAACCACATTCCTTTGAAAAGGGAATACAGAAAGGAGGAACCTCCCCCGAACCTTCAGAACTGTAGTCTCTAAATTGGAAGCAATGCCGTGAAGAGGTAAATCTAAACTAAATCTCAAAAGCACAAATTAGCTTAGAGGCTTACTGTTATTTTTGTGCTTTCGTAGACCAATGTGAGTCTGAGATCTTTGATTCATTACTTGACAAACAAGATACACACGACTAGATGGGACTCACTGCTCCAGTCTGCAAAGAATTAGTGTTGCTGTATTAGACAGCCACTGCATTCAGCAACAGAACCTTCCAGCACACTTACAGGGAAGTGGATCAGAGGGACTGTCAAGAGCACAGCGAGGAGTATGCACAACTTCACAGTCATGACAGCAGCATCATGTGGCAAGTATTTACTATAGCCCCGTAGCAATTCTGACTCCACTTTGTCTGTAAGTTAAAAAAAAAATAAGGGTCATATTACAAACTATGCACTAAGATGCCAATAACAGAAAAATTATTTTCCGTTGCACTAATGCATCTTAATAGATTCAGATCCTATTACCAAATCCATCTTTCGCCTTTTCCCTATGCTATAAGATACAAAGATATTTAATTTTCTTAAAATGTGCAGACTTATATTCTTTTAATGAAATTAAGACAATAAATAATAAATGTGTATTTCTCTCTTCAGAACTTGTCCTAATTAGAGGGGCTTGGACATCCTTGTTTGTAAAATGCTGAGCTGATGTATGCACTCTTAAGACTGGCTCTGAGGGTAACATCTTGAGACAGGCAAGCTAAACAGTGCTTAACTGGTTGCCTAGAAACACATAATAAGAGAGGCAAAACAATTCAACCCCACATTTTTGTGATAACATTTTTGCTGAGGACTATGTTTTCTTGAATTTCAGTGCTTTGTGCAGCTTCACGGCTTCATGCGATTTCATCATCTCTCATAAAAGAGAGAATACGAGGGCAGGGCTTGTCCAGTAAGGCAGGATGGCAGCCAGGGACAGATGGACAGCGCTAGCCAGGCTCTGGGCCCCACAGTGTCCCTCCACTGAGGTTCCCTCATCCTGTCCAGCTTAAGAACATCACACCTCAGTACCTATGGGCACTTGGACCCAAAACGGAATGGTGCTCTGTTATTTGAGAATTTAGAAAGGATGCCTGTTTTCAGGGACTTAACCATGTAATGGGGTATCCAAGAGATCTACACACAGTGTGAGCACATGTAAATAAACTTAAGTGGAAGAAGAAAGCCTAAACGAAGAGCTATGGAGATTCTAAACGGAGACAAGGTGATAAATACTGAATCTTACTACTTGCTAGCAATTTCTCTGAGCCTCAGATTAAACATCTTTTAAATGGGGACAATAACACATGGACTCAGGAAGTTACCGAGCACATTGTGTCCGTGGCACAGCGGAAGCCTGAAGCAGAGGATGCATGTGAGAGAGCTGGAGGTATCTGCCTGCATCTCTCTGGCCAAGACAGGACCTCAGGCGGATAGTGCACAGAAGATGGACTGAAGACAGCAATATAGTCCTCCACAGGGTACACTTGATTGACAGGCCAGAGATGCAAAAATGATTTATGAAGAAAAGTGCATTGTAGCACAAACAGAAGCACAGATTGGAAGAAAATCAACCAAATATGGAAAACAGAAAGCTACTATCATAATCACTGAAAAGAAATGAGAAAGTGGGTTAGGTCAGTGATCATGGAAATGAGAGAGAAATGCATTGTTCACAGGGCTACACACCGATTTATACCAGTGGACTAAGGAGGAGACTGGAAGAGCCAGGAAACCTGGATTCTATTTCCAATCTTGTAAGATACACTTGTGAGTCTTTGGAGAAATATGGCAAACTATTTTATTTCCATTTTCTGAATCATAAAATGAGCTATTAACGCTTCTTGTTTAACAACTTCATAGATGTTAAAACGGCCTGGTTATTATGCAACATGTGGGTACTGGCCTGACTCGCCACAGAAACACTTTCTCTGTAACCTCTGTCAATCTAGGCAGATACTTACAGGTCCCGTTAATCTGACAAAAAATAGATATTAACTAAGCTTTAGGAACTCTTGCTTTTAAAAAGATTCCAAGAAGATTTAGAAGCCCAAAGAGCTACATTAATTACGCATTCAAAATAGATGTCACATGCTACTTTCTATTTCCCTGAGGTGAAAATCTCCTGAATCAACCATTCTGGGTTTTTAGCTGAGTCTTAACACATGTAAAGGATTGAGTTCACCCCACATTTTGGGACTTAGATAATTCTTCAGGAATCTCGAAAGGACATGAGAGTAACCTCAGCAAGTCATTTGTACCACTGAAGTCAAGAGCTGTTGTGCCTAAGACACGCTGTATGAAGTTTACAAATATTTCTATAAAGTAGTCAAATGAATACTGGTCTTGCACTCAGGAAAGTTTTTGAAGTTCCATGGCAGGTCACTACTTCTTTGGTTATAACTGCCCAACTAAAAATTAGAAAAGTGAATTATATATTTAAACTTCAGGCTTAACATTTGGATAAAATCAGGCTCAACTAGCACTTATATTATATCACTGAGAACTCTGGTTATAGTGTTTGAAAGATATATTAGAAGATATTTCTTGATGTGATCAACAAGGCCAAAAAAAGCAACCAAGAGGAGCAAATCGATGTCTACATTTTTTATCTTTGGAGAAGGTATTATTGCCCATCTACCACTCGTCTACCTACTGGATGATTCTTCTGAGCTGTGCGTTTCTACTTTACATAAAATGTGGACAAGGAACAATAAATTTGCCTTGTAGAAAAGGGAATAGACTGGAGACAACTGAATGGCTTTGCCTACCAACAAGGACCTATGTCATTCATCTAAAACCTGGAGATTTAGGTTTAAGTAACAAAGATGGGTGAGAGAAAGGAAGAAAGGAAGGAAAGAGGGAGAGAGGAAGGGAAGGAAGAAGTAAGGAAGGAAGAAGAGGGAAAGAGATACAGAGATATGATGGATTAAATGTCAGTTTTTCCAAAAGTTGTAACTAAAACTTGAGAACAGAGGAAATCTAAGTTCTACTACAGCACAATCTCTCAGGAGAAAGCACATTGATAAAGATGCTGGATTTGGAGAAAGACAAAACAGGACTTGAACCTCAACTCTGTTATTTATTATCTGAAGGCGCTGGCCTGATTGCTCAACCCGAGTGAACCTGAGTTGCTGTGAGGATTAGCGGCAGCGCATATAAAATACCTGACGCTTACTTCAACGCTGGCTTGATGAATGTGTCAGTGTGCACCTCCCTTCCAAAGCCCTTCCAGCGAAATGTCCTTTGTTACTGCCTAATAGAGCTTCTGAGCATCCAGGGATTTGTGCGAGTCATGTGAATGGTTCTCAGTCGTCCTGGATATGATATTTGTAGGACCTGAAGGTTTCTTCCAGGGCTCTACTTATCTGCAGGGAGGAGGTCAATGTTTTTTGGACTTTTTCCTCAATGTGAAAGAGTCCTAAAAATAATATGAGTATCTCTGATTTGAAAATTCAAGACCTGAAATATTCTGAAATCCAAATTTGAACTTCTCGTTCTAAGAATTTCATAAGTGATAATCAATAGTATTTATACTAGGTAATAATTTTAATTTTAAGAGAGTCCACATTCAGCTGTGTGTGTATGTGGGGAGGAGGGAATGGGGACATTTTTAAGGGCAATTTCTTGGCCCAGATGGGCTTAACCCAGAGAAAAATAATTATGGAAATTCAATGGACACCCGAGACACTCTAAGCCAGTGACAAACAACAGGTTTGTGGTCAAAGAATGAGCGAAGATGGCAGACGGAGGGTGTGCAAGCAGAGTTTACTGAAAAGGAGAGAACATCTCTGTAGTGAGGCTGCAGACAGGGGAGCGAGCTGCAGGCTCTCAATGCCCAGCAGAGGTCTGACTGGTTGGGGCTTGTATGTAACACTAGGGATGAAGCTGAGAGGCTGTGAGGAGTGTGGGGATTTTGGCTGGGTGTGAGATAAGGTAGCCAAGCATGGAGTGGGAGAGAAGTCTGCTAAGAAGTTTCAAGGGTGGGAGAAGAACCAGAACCGAGGAGAGCAAAGCTGGTGGCCAGTCAATATCAGAGCAAAGCCTGTGGTCATTTGGTCTCTTGGTGAGTCAGAGCCTTTTAACATTCAGCTTCTGCCTGAATTCACAGAGATTGAGCTTTATTACAGAGAAGCTGTGCTCTCGAGGCCAAGTCCGGGAGTCATGTGCAGAAGGGGGGCTTCTGAGCTAAGCAAAGCTTTGCATCTAGCTTCCGCACTCACGGTAGGAGTTCATCCGGAAGCTGGTACTGCTTGAGATGTTCCCTTTGAGATAAGCTTGAGGCTTCTGCCAGCAGAGAGCTCACTGCAAAGCCAGCTCTGACAGTTTGTCAAGTCTCCCACCCTGGATGGTGACTAGGATCTTAACCTAGTCACCTGCCTGGTTCCCATCCCTACCAGAGCCATTCTTCTGTACTGTATCTTTTTTGAATCCCAAGTATCTTAGTGACACAGAAAGGTCTTGAATTCAAGTTTCCATACCAACCAACAAATTCAACAACTAAAAACAGAATATATGCGATTTTAAACATTTTACTTTTGATGATTAAAAAAAGCTGACAGTCTCTTTTCACTTTCACTGCATTGTGTCCAGCAGGCACCAAGCTTGTACTGGCAACAATGCTTTCCTAGACAGTGTAACACAGAGTGCCACACTTCTCATCTTAAAGCACTATATGATACAAGAGCAGATTTAGATCAATGCAATTAATAGCCTTAACTAGCAATGAAGTAACACAAGAAGAGAAGAAGGAATATATAGGACAATTATTAATTGTCTCATATATTAAAAACTCTAGGGTAATACAACGTATACTAAAAATGTTATTATATTTAAAATAATAAAAAGTGGGGTTGGGGAGATAGCTCAGGAAAGGTGAGATGGTAGTCATGGCTTTGCAAACATGAGGACCTGACTTGAAATCCCTAGAACTTATATATAAAAAAGGTTGGAATGGTAGCATATGCCTAAATCTCAGGATTGGAGAGGCAGAAACAGGCTGACCCCCCGGGGCTTGCTGGCCAGCCAGCTAGTCTACTTGACAAGTTGGTCAACATTTCAAACAAAATACAGCACAAATCCCAAAAGAACAACAGAAATCCTAAGGTGGATGACGCCTTCTAAGGAACAACTTGTCCTCTAACCTCCACGCACACATGCACATATGTGTATACACACACACACACACACACACACACACACACACACACACAGATATGATGTCAAATATGATGACTACCTGACATTACAAGACACTTAAGAAAATAATGATGATGATTAATACATGTCAGACTCCAGCAGGCATTTTACATTCAATCTTCAGCTATCAGTATGTTAAAGACCAGGAAATAAAGATACTACAAAGACAAGTCTCTCCTCAAGGTCAGATAGGAGTAAAGTTATGAAGAGGAAGAAGAAGATCTGTTAGATTTCAACAGCCACACTCTTCTTGATGGGCTTAGGAAATGTAGCAGTGCAGTTAAGCACTGTTCAGAAACCTGCTGGGCTTAGGTTAGATCTCTGGAAGGTAAGTAGCTGTTAGCGGTGTTCGCAGATGTCAAACCTGAAAAATATACAAGGCCATCGCACAAGAAGTAAGAGTCACTAAAACCTAAATCACTAAAACCCAAGCAGTTAACGGTCATCCACTAGCATTCATATGAAAGCATTCATAAACTCAAAGGTGCAGAGTCTGGCAAATTCAAGTGTAATGTGCTGTAATGTGTTCATCTGCAAATTAAACAAGAGAGATTTGGGGCTGGAGAAGTTCGGATCCTAGACCCCACGTACAGACGCCAGGCGGAAGTGGGGGCGGCCTGCGTTTCTGGTCCTGATAGGGCGGAGTCTGTGAATCCTTGGGCAGAGTAAACAAGGAGGAGGTGGAGGCGTCCATGGTGGTTCGTCCATGGTTCTACACACACAAACACACACACGCACAATTGAATTAAAAAAAAATTTAAACAAGAGAGATTTCTTTTTCTTGTTCTAAACTTTTAAGTTCTATTTCTTCTAAAATTCTTACTGAGGGAGCGAAAGATGAGAGAGAGAGAGAGAGTGAGAGAGAGAGAGAGAGAGAGAGAGAGAGAGAGAGAGAGAGAGAGAGAACAAAACAAAATAACACTGCAGGAAAATTTTCCAAAACAAACAAGAGACTGTTTAAAAACTATTATTTTTATAAATTTACAAGTGTCTTTAAGACTGAGGAGAAAGGCCATGGTGTTTCAACATCAGCTGTGACAATTAAGCTGTTGGGAGAGATTCAACATCTCCTGTATGGCTAGAGTCCACTACAAAATTCTGTCCTTTTCCAACCTGCTCTCTTAGATTAAGATTTATCTCCTTAGTCCTAAAATTCTGAACTAGAGTCTAGCATATGGATTATGCAATTTAAAAAGCCGAAATCATTGTTTTATAGAATGACATCAAAATCCTAAAGCCTGAAGCTTTTTTGTAGCTATTTAAGAAAAGTTTCATATGAAGTCATTTATCTTAAGCTTGATTTATCTTTCTAAGAGAAAAAAGGCCACAGTATAGAATGTAGCCAAATAAATTAACCTACTAATGAAAGGCAGAAAGATAGTCCATGGTCAGAGATCATCTGCATTTTTTAAAATTTTTTTACAGTCAAAGAGTACACTCACCATAAAAAGTGAGATAGCCAAAGAGAGCAGATATGAAGTAAAGTAGAAAACTGAAGGTGATTGCTGTGTTGGTGACATTCTGCATTCTTTTCTTTGAGGGGCTAAAAGATAAAAAGCAGCAAAAGTAGAATCAGTGATCTGAATTATATCAAAAGAAACAGGCATCTGCCAGAGGACAGGGGCAGTCCTCAATCACTAACTAAACCACGGAACTTAAAACTCAAGACTAGTACACATGATGACATTTTTGCAAATATTCTCAATGTAGATGGAATTAGCTCTTTTGCTTTGCTTCATTTTTTAAAAACACCAACATTTAGAGCTGGTAAGATAGCAGGTAAGGCATCTATTTGCAAACCTGGCAAGGAGAGAACTGACTTCTGAGGGTTATTCTCTGCCCTTCCCCTATGGCATGCATGGCATGCTTTCCCCACCTTTCCCTCAAATAATAAAATAAAACATTTTTAAAAACCTAACATTTAAAATGCAGTGATGGAAGAAAAGACCCATAAATAAGAATCTGAAAGTTTGACACACTTGACACATTTAGAATACTGAGACACACTGAAAGAAAATATACTTGACACATTTAGAATATTATCACAGAATTTCTACAGTACCTTTGAAGTTCACAGTAGATGGGCAATATTGAGGTATGGCAGAGAAATGAAAAAGCCATGGTTGGTATAGCATAAACACTCTGAAAAAATTTAAAAAGATTATTTTAAAAATTAAAAAAGCATTATTAAATGTTATTCTAACTGAAACAACTATTTTACTTGACAATAGACTTAGTTTTTTTATTTTTAAAGAAAATCAATCTGTTTAAATTCACATTTCATCTTTCTTGAATCACCATTTCACAAGATTTTTTTGTTATTGTTAAGACAGAAACACTTCTGACCATCAGCAAATATTGTACATGAGGTCAGATAGCCTATACTAGCCAAAACAGTTATTAGCTGGATCATGATGCTTTGCTACATTATTTGGGTAAGATACATAATTTAGGGAAGAAAAAATAGCTACATTTTAAAATTGTTTTTATTTCAGTCATTCTTAATATATGCACAACTTAAATGCATCTTATGACCTAAATAATAATTGTTAATGTTTTTGAATCTCAATCCAAGTAAATACCAAAAATAAATACCGTATCTTTGTACCACCAAAATCTTTTGACCAAGATTTAAATTTTTATTATTATAATTTATTCAATTGTGCGTGTGTGCGTATGTATGTGCGCGTGCATGCATGTGTGTCTCTCTGTGTGTGTGTAGAACCACGGGTGAATTCGGGAACCACCATGGATGCCTCCACCTCCTCCTTGTTTATTCTGCCCTGGGATTCACAGGCTCCGCCCTACCAGGACCAGAAGCACAGGCCGCCCCCGCTTCCGCCTGGCGTCTATACGTAGGATCTGGGATCCGAACTCAGGACCTTCCGCTTGCAAGGCAGAGGCTTAACCCCTGAGCCACCTCTCCAGCCCATGGATTTTTTTTTTTTTTAATGAGAATAAACATCATTCATTTTAGACCTAAAAACTCATTTTAAAAATTATTAGAACACTTAACAAGAGGCAGAGAAAACTGTACGGCATCTAACTATGGAGTTATCTAAATGGAAGCACAGTCCTTAACAAATGGATGATTATGAGTTATTTTTTTAATCTTCTGCTCTAAAAATACTTCCCCTTAACTAGCTTTAATCTCTTCACACACAAAATCTTGGGATAAAAAGAAAAATTTCACATGGACATTCCACACTACTAGAGTTGTGCACACTGGGTCCCACAAGACAGCATTCTGGCCGTAGCAGGCAGTATTCAGGAAGAGACTTCTGCAACATGGAAGACCTTGCCCTTGTCAGGAGGGAAGCAGAGACCATGCAGACCAGAGTTCCCGTCTCCTCTGCCGATGCTCAGAGCTCTGGCAGGCATTTCCAGAGCTCTCAGAGAAGGCATGGGAGCTTCGTCTTCTAGCCCTTGCACCAAACACATAAATTTCCATTTCAGAATGTTGTGCAGAAGTTATATTGCAGGACTCATTCGCTGGTCTAGCGATGAGGCCGTTTAGCTGCAGACCCAAGTTCTACTCACAGGGGAGGAGTTTTTGATGTAATTGGCTATTTAGCTTTACAAGTCCAGAGAGCAACAGGAAGACTGTATCCACAGAGGACCTCACTGGCCAGACCAGACATTCAGTAAATCTGTTCTTTTAGGCAGAGGCCCATTTAAAACAGGCTCTATTTAAAGGCATGCCAAAAGAAAGAAAAGAAAAGGTGGCTGTTTCATAATGGGCCACCCTGTGTTAAATAATATTATTCTTCTGGTAGGCAATCCTATACTTAGCACTTTCATGAAAATTAATTAGTTACAGGTACAAAGACCTAAGAGACCCTGTTACACAAATCTCTTAAAACTTGAAATGTGAAAAATCAACCGAAAGTATCTGTTAATCACTTACACACCTCTTTGGAGAAATGAAAGAGCTTTGGTTTACAGTCATCTGTATTATTTGAAACCTGTTTAAGAGTATTGAGGGAAAGAGAGAAACCAACAGCTATTAAAAGTCAGAATACATCAACAAAAATGATGAATTTGTTATTACTAAGCCTCCAAATCAAATTACTTTAAAGCAAAGTTCTAAACTACAATTATAGTCATTACTTTTTCATTAATTAGGAAAAAAATCATTCATTTCCCATCTTTTTTCCTTTTTAGCTTAAAAGCTAAAAATGTTTAAAAAGCTAAAAACCATTACCTGGAAGAATTCATCTACATAATTTAAAGTGAGAGGACAAGGAATGGACCATTTTTTAATTACTACCTGTAACAGAAAATATAAGCAGCACTCAGATTATTTCTAATAAGATTAATCAGAAGTTGATCTCAACTAAGTTCATCCACATAACTTTGAAAAGCATGCCAAATAAAAGCTAATAGAAGCCCTTGCTGGTCCATTTTCCTGAGAGCACGGGTCATCTTTGACAGGGTCCCTGCTAGGATGGGGGTAGGGCTGAGGGTGCTTTTCATCTATTCAGAGGATCTTTCCTGTTAGAATGGTGCACTTATGTCCATTTTCAAAACTCCAATAGTATTTTTTTTTAGAGTGAAACTCAAAAAGTATACATGTAAGTGTATAAAAATATGATTTTTTTTATCAGTAGCAAATAGAGAATGTTAACAGGAGAGTGCAGGTAGAAATAAGAAGAGATTTATATAAAATGTGATTTCTGGGGTTTCTGAGGAGTAAGTACCTTCCTTCCTTACTGTTTCAGATTTGTATTAGTTTTGGTGAAGTGGAAAGGGCTGACTAAAATATGAGCACAGAGTTAGGGAACTGCAGCTGGTAAAAATAAATCTAAAAAATACTTAAAAGAAACTCAGAAGGATGCTGTTTCCTAGAACAGTCAATAAGATGCTTTGGATCTCATTCTAATCATGGCCATCCGGCTTGCAGACCTACAGTTGTCTGTGTCAACACTGCCAATCGTGGCCCTTGTTTCAGGCTCGTAATTACTCTGTAAATGTTTGCTCCAGGCTACATTCCAGCATACAAAGGGGCACAGAGAATAAAGGAAGTATTTGTGCCCTTTGCAGACCAGTAAGTGAATACTATTTATTCCTAGTTCTGTTTGGAATTTATCTAGTTTGAGATTTTAACAAATTCAAACAAAATTTTATACAGTGATAAATCTAAAGAAAACACATACTTTTAGGATATGTGAACTCTGCTGCCTTGCTTACTCTATCATTTTCTTCTTTCAAGCCTTTAGGTCGAACATTTATTTCCAAACACTGTTTCAAAGTACAGTAGAATCTCTGCATTCCACCAACTAGAAAAATTATTAGCAACCTGATTTTACATGTAACATGAATTCAGCGACTACAACTAATTTTTGTGCAAAGGTCCATCCCAACTCCAAACCTGGACAGTGGATAGTGGGCAGTATGATGGTGAGGGACGCGGTCCTGTAAAGCAGAAACACAGAGCAGGAATGGGCAGAGACCCAACAGCAGAGAGGAAAGAGTCTCAGGGAGTCCTTGCTTGGACGGAAGACAAAGCATGGTAAGAAGGCAGTTCTGGGGTTGGAAAGACAAAAGAAACATGAAGTATTAAAAACTCTTATTCACGTGAACGAAAGACTTTTCCTTCTTTTCCCTGCTCTAAATCCTTCCCATCTCATGAGATTAGCTCACATTTCCTTCTTTCTTCCAGCTCTGTATAATCCCTTTCTCTTTTCAATTCAGGTTACTCTTATTCTGAAGCAAGCATATCAGCACATTGCTATGTCATCCCTACGATTCTCTAATGAGGTAACTGCTCTTTCTTGAGTCTGACAGAGCTCCTGACCACACTGACTGGTCTGCTGGATCTGGGACACTTTCCACCTAACCTGGCGCTCAGAAGGAAAAGACCTGACCTAAATCCACATGAGGGACTTTTTTATTTTGATTACTGACTTACTGAAGCATTACTTAAAATACTAAACTGTACTTTAGACAAAACTTTCAGAAACAATGACAATCCATTTGTGTCTCATGGTGACCAAAAAAAACCTAAGTTTGCAAAAAAAAAAAAAAAAGAAAGAAAGAAAGAAAAGGAAAGACTTCTGGTTACTGTCATTTTGGGACATTGCTAAAAATGAAATTGATTTTTAAACAACGAGACAGTTTAGAGAAGGAAAGTTCATACTAATTTTTTAATGAAAATAAGGACCCTGAGAACAGACAATATAGAAACTTTGATTTGTAATATTTGAAATAATTAAGAAAATTGTTTTCTGGATTGATTCTTACAAAAACAATATAGATTTATCTACACATTTATGCACACATATTTCAGAAATAATCAGTGAAAACACGGACACGCTTCAAAAACTGTTTATACATGTTGCCTGTTCTTAACTGTGCATTTCAACATCTATCCAAGAAGCAATAATAAATATGCCAACAAGACAGCATTCAGAAAAGAAGAGTGTTCTTCATTGTCTTACTATAGTCCAAATTTAAACTGTTCACAGGTAAAATTTGAGCAGATGGTTTGTAAAACATTGCAAGTAATAGAAGAAGGTATTATTTCCATATGACTACTACAGCAGAATCTGTGCTGAATTTAGAGTATCTGCCATGACAGACAGCACATCAACACACCTCACCTGCTTTAAAAATCTATAGACTATGAAAACTGAATTACTTCTACCTATGAAATGCTTGGCTTGCCAATATCTATGAGGAGAAAATTCTGTGTGGTATCTGCATTAATTTTCTACACAATCCATGCATTCCTTTTATATATATATATATATATATATATATATATATATATATATATACACACACACACACACACACACATATATATATATACACAGAACACTTCTAACCATGGCATACCGCTTCTTAGCAATCAACTTATGAAAATATTCAGTTTCCCTCAAGTATGGAGACTAAAAAAAGTATGTTCAATTTATAACAATTGGAGCCAGTTGGAAGAATGACTTTAGTATAGATAAATTCAAGGAATGATGGAAATGCAACCATTGTTATAAGTTTTGGGACTATTCGTTAGTCTGTAAATACCTATTGACAGTGAAATCAAGATCACTTCTGCATATTTTAAGTGATTTAAAGTTTTATCCTTAGCCCAAGATAAATTAATGAATAAATTAATGATAAATGACAACCAGAGATGGTTTTATGTGTGTGGGAGTGCATGTGTATGTGTGGCATGTGTAAGCATTTGGTACTTCAGTGTACCAAATACCTTGGGAACTGTTCCTCAGCAGCTGTCCACCTTGATTTTAAGATAGGTCTCTCAAAAAAAAAAAGATAGGTCTCTCAATGGCCTGGAACTTAAACCCCAGGGACCTGCCTGTCTCTGCTTCTGCAGATCATAATCCTCTGGGATTATAAGTGTATGTCACTACACTTGGTTCTTTTATGTGGGTTCTGGGGACTCAACTCGACTTCTCATGCTTGCAAGGCAGCACTTCACCCACTGAGCTACTGCCCCCACAGCAGAGAAATTATTTTGACAGCTTTGAAATCTGATTGCATATTCTAGCTTTGCTACTGATGTGCTGTCCTGTTCTTAGGCATGGAATTTTCCTTTGATTCACTTATTAACAACTAAGAAAAGTTTAACATGCTTGTAAAAGGTTACCTGGAAAATATATATACATATTCTTGAAAAATTAAAAATGCTGAATTCTATATCAGGTTTGACATTTTGATAGTGGTTTGTAATACCAGTACAGAGCAGGAGAGGCAGAAGGACGGGAAATCCGAAGTTGTCCTTGGCTATGTAGTGATTTCAAGTCCAGACTGGGATACATGAGACCTTGTCTCAAAAAAAATTTTTTGTGCATGCAAAATAATGCTAAAGATATCTTTAGGATGCTATCTACTTTAGAAGAACTAAAAGGTCACAAATTATCTTTTATGCTTATATTACATACAGAGATATGCTAAATTTATGTTTTGTTATAATAAAATAAGCTAATTAAAAAGAAAAATATATTTCACATAAAGAAAAATATTTATTCCATGAGAACATTATTTCCGTGTTGAATAACCAGAGCAGAAAGGACTGGATTCATGTAGCCAACTGTCCTCTTCAATGGTCAGGTTCTAGACACTGATTTTATTAATGAACGAAGTTTCAAAATGAAGATAGATGTCTAGGGTCAAGGTGATATTTCAGACTAGAGAGTCTAACTGATCTTGCGCATAGTATGTGTGAGGTACCTATGCAATCTAGATTTTAATGAAAAAAAAAAACTCCATCGAGGTTTTTAATGAAACTGATGACTTCCTCTCTAATCATGAAAGACACTGAATCAGAAATTCCACTTTAAGCTTCTTTAAAATGGATACAATGAACAATTTCATGAAAAACATTCTTGTACATAAAAGGTGCTTTTAGTAATGTAAAATGGGCTACCATTCCCAGTACAAAACAGTTAAAAAAATCTTTAACACAAGTCTCATTTTATTTGATGAGATAAGCAAAGCATTACATTTTCAACTTACCACAAGAGCAAAGAACACCATAAAGAAAAATGATAAACTACTTGTGTAGCCAAGAAAGCCTGTAAAATAACAGTAAAATAAAAAACAATTTATAAGGAAAGTGATCTCCACTTACAACTAAAGCTATACATCTTGGGCATGTTTTCTATTACAGTGCTTGGTATCTGGGGCTTAGGGTTCAGAATAACAACATTCCAACTATCTGTCACAGATCATTTATGTAGCTCAGCACAGCTGAATTGGAACTGGCTTACCACTAATGGTACACTGTAAGGAAAGGCTGCTCTTTAATGTTCCGCTGTAAAGATTTTATTTTAGTGGGGCAGACAAAATACTACTGCAAACCAAGTAATAGGTTAACTAGGCCAGGCTGAGGGCTGAACAATCTAAAATGAGGCCAAGTTTAAAATGATTCACAACCACCACCCTTCTGCTAAAAATGTGGTACTACGAAGTTTAAAAGCCTCCATTGCTCGTTCTCTGTCTTTCCCCTAAACAGAGCATGTGTTCTTCTACCAAAACTTACCTATTTTGGGAAGAAGAGCGAGAGGGAACACAACGACAACACAGGTAACTATTAGTAGAGTTCGTCCATCAAGATACCAGGACCTAGTAGAAAACAGTTTTAGGCACAGTATTATGAACGTACGTACACACACACACACACACACACACACACACACACACACACACCACATTACAATCACTACTTCATTTTCTTAAAAGTTCTTAGGGGATCCTTTTATTCTTTTTTTTTTTTTTAAAGAATTTTTTATTTATTTATACAATCGTGCGTGTGTGCGTATGTATGTGCGCGTGTGTGCGTCTGTGTGTGTGTAGAACCACGGACGAATTCGGGAACCACCATGGTTCTGCCCCGGGATTCACAGGCTCCGCCCTACCAGGACCAGAAGCGCAGGCCGCCCCCGCTTCCTCCCGGCGTCTATATGTGGGATCTGGGATCCGAACTCAGGACCTTCCGCCTGCAAGGCGGAGGCTTAACCCCTGAGCCACCTCTCCAGCCCTGATCCTTTTATTCTTATTCATAAATTTACCATTAGGAAATGTATTAAAATAATGTTGACATAAACCTGTAATCCCAGAACTTAGAAGACACAGGCAGGAAGATCATGAGTTTTGAGATCACTCTAGCTTACAGCGTGAGACCTTATCCACACACACACACACACACACACACACACACACACACACACACACACCAGTAACTCCAACAAGGTATCATTTTTCAACTAATGAAATAATAAATATCTGAGATAATATCAGTGTTGGTGAAGAGTGATGAGGTATACAGAAAAAGTCAGTGAAAGCATAAACCACGTAAAGTAGATTAAGGAAAGCAATTTGGTAACAGATGTTACATGCTCAGATAACTATGCCCTGTAACACACTAGCAAAAATAAGCAGATGATCAGCAGTAAGAATGAAGATTTTGTAATTTTTTCATGTATTTTAATTCCATGTTTGTTATGAATTCTATGACAGAGAAGACATAGTATTGAGACTGCTCACAAGAAGTGGAATGATTCATCTAAGAGCAAAAAGAACAAAGATTTTATAAAATGATATTCACTTAAAACGTTGAAAATAGTGACGTTCAGAAACAAATCTAATACCATAACAATTTTGAAAAAATGAATGAACATAATGAATGTGTGTGTGTGTGTGTGTGTGTGTGTGTGTGTGTGTGTGTGTGTGGTGTGAGGTGTGATACTGTGTTGAGGAAAAATATAGATATACCGAGAGTAGAAACAGCCTCATAGTCATTATTTGTGGGTGGCAGTGGCAAAATAACGAGCATTTTTTCCTCTTCATAGTTTTCTGTACTTTACCAAGTTTTCAGGAAAGGGCACGAATTATCAGCTTATTAAAATTTAATATAAAGATATTAGAATACTGTGAAAAAAGTAAGTAGGATGATTGAGTTTGTTCATTAATGAAAAAGTGAAAATTGTGAGGATGGGCAACATCGTAGTTATTATAGCACCTCCTTTGCAAACACGAGGGACTACATTCAAGCCTCACCACCCATGAAAAAATAAAGGGTGCGGTGACGTATGTTACAACCCCAGAACTGAGGAGCTGGAGAGAGGTGCATCTCAGGTCCTCAATGCCAGCTACCTTGGCTGCTGGGTGAATTCCAGGCCAATGACAGACTCTACCTCAAAAACAAGGTGGACGGCTCCTGAGGAATGACATCCGAGGCTGTCTTCCACATACATCCACACACATAAGAGTGAATATACACTTGTATAAGGACATAAAATAAAGAATAACAAACCCCAGAAGTGTTTGTATGGGAAACCTTGGGGATAAATTATATATATACATATAAAATGATACTCTTAGAATAACAAAATGGCTATTTCTATGTTATAAGGTTACATATATATATAAAGTTACATATATACGCTTTTAATTTCTCAGTCTGAAACACATGTATGAAATTTTAAAACTTAAAGTTAATTCTCTAAGACTTTAGAACATTCACATGTAAAGTACAATCAATTCATGAAAAAATATAACTAGTAAATATACATGAGAAAAATCTAATCACAGCTGATCATTAAATATATACTGAGATTGCTAAGATTAAATCAGTAAAATGAATAAAACTAATAGTTAAGAATGTTCCATCAAACATTGCTAATAAGCCTGTCAAGTTAGAACTCTCTGGGAAAATAATGGCAATATGCAGCTAGGGCAGAAAAATATAGTGGTTATTATCTAAGAAAATCAGCTAAACACATACACACACACACACACATTATGCAGTAAGAAAATAAAACAGGACGGAACAGAAGCAGGAAACATACAAGACCACCACCAGGATTTCATTTTATAATCATCTGGTAGATGATCTCCAAATTGCCTCTCTGATAATTCATCTTCTTTCATTCCCCACAGGTAGCCAGTTAAGCTAAGAGAGCTTCCTTTTCCCTGGTTAGCTCCAAGCTTCTAGGATGGATTCATGACTCGGCGCTTCTCTTTACACCTGTCTCATGAGGACATCCTCCCACAGCTCCTTGAATGTTCCTGTTTGGTGGTGATCAGTCACTCTCAAGAGAACGAGGGCAAAGGGCAGAAGTGACACTATGATCATGCTTTTCCCTGCCCTATTCTAACTTGCACTCTTAGGACATGCAAGCTCTGGAAACTGTAACCCATGCACAGGTATTTCTGGCTCTCTTGAGCACGTGATGCTATGCTCTATGCTTATATGTGCTCCTCAATTCCTGGCATGCAGAAAGTACTGAAAGCAATACAAAGTGATGTTCAGCATGTTCATCTTGTAGTCACATTTGACAATGAGTCAAATCGGAACTTCAAAATACCCTTCACTAAAAAAATACCTGGCAACTAAACTTCTGAAGCCCAGCAAGCCCAGTGCGCCATGTCTGAAATGTCTTTCCTTCTGGGACCCCATATCAGATCCAGACAGTTGCAGAGCCAGGAGAGAAAAGGCTCCCAGGAGCAGCGGACAGATTCTGGCTGTTGAATGACAGTACTGCACTGAACACTCACCATCTGCTCAGATAGCATAGCTCATCATCAACATTCTTCATGACAAAATAAGGTAAAAGTGATCACAAACACCTGATGCCTCAAGAGGAAAAACAACATGGAGGTAGAGTTGTACAAAAGGATGCTTGTCACTCCACACAACAATAACTTTCTTCCTGCACAAGATTGAAGGGACGCTTTGAAGTCCCAAAGAAGAGCTACATGATTCCATGCATCTAAATGTCTGACTACAGCACTGAGCTGTGGATGTGTGGTCACCCTCTCTCCTCCATGGCATCTCAGTCTCAGAGCTGTGGAATCAGGGCTGGAGGGGAGCTCTGCGACCATGCTCTCAGCAGTCTCACTGTCCAGCTGCAACAGGTCGTAGTGGAAACACTCCCACTTCATTGGCCACCCTTGGTCTACAGCATTTCTCAGACACTGTCTCATACATTATTTTTATCCCAGGACTAAACTTAAAAACTTCAGTATGAAAATGATTCTGTTATAAAATACAATTTCCTAGGACTGGTTACTAGTTAGTACAAATCATTTCTTATCCCTATTGCCTGACGCTAATGAAACCAACTGTAAATCCAGTGATTTTCCTTATCACTCATTCATTATCAATAAAGACCACTTAGCAATGCCCAGCAGAGTTGGTTCACATTTCACATGCACGGCCCAGGCAGCTGAGCTATTTGGCCATGGAGATCTTGCAACAACAGATGTGAATAAGCTTACACAATAAAACCTCAGCCTGAAGAATACAAACCATTAAAAAGAAGTCTCAAAAGTACATATTAAATAAACTTATTTTATAAACCAAGATTTTGGAAAAATGTACTACACTTAAATTTTTTCCTAAGAGAGGAAAAAGAATTATCTAACTGAACTCCTGTTTTCCTACTGTGATCTAAATATACATTCCTTTTAAGCCAAAAGAATTAGGGTAAAAAGTTTTATACTTCCTAGAAAACTTGTTTGATCTGTGAATTTAATCTTATATGATAAAAATGTTCCAACTATGAAATATAGAGTATAAACCTTTAGCTGTATTGCAAATGCTTTGGCATGCAGATGTTTTTTCCATTTTTAATGAAAACCAGATTTATTTATAAGTTACTTTAATTTCATTCTCAAATAGAATGGAACAAGAGTATCATATGTTCTCAATTAGGATCTTATTCACATCCCATATCAATTATGTAACTCAAATGCAAGACAACTTAATTGTGTCAATCATAGTCCCCTGACAAGATCATTAAATGTTAACAGAGAGCTTCCAACTTTTAACAGACATAGATTTAAAAAATATAAGTTAGCCTGTGAAAAGTATAGATATATCATACATTTGATAGGAGTATTATAGCTTTAGATTTTCAAAGTTAACTTTTGAATTAGAATATACTGAAAATGAAGCATCTTTGATAAAATCTTTATGGAAGTATGTATTTCATAAAGATATTTCAAACCTGCAGTTACCCTAAAAAGTAAACGTGCCTGAAAGATTATAACTCAATCAAGTCCTAGTCAATCAATAGCATTCAATCTCACTGAAAAAATATTGGTATGTAGCACTATCTAGAAATAAACTGTCCTAAAAGAAAAGTCATTTATAGTAACATTTGTTTCTTAAATTATTTTACAACATCAAGCTTTAAAGACTAATGATTAGCTAACTTGTAATCAATTAATATGCTAACTTATTAATGTTTCTCAAGGATTTGAAGTTCAAAATAAATGAATATATTACATGTAAAACAATAAAATATGCAATTTGAAAACATCACTAAAATATGCAAATTGGCCTCAGAATTTTGAAGTGTAGTTTTTTAAAAATTGCACTTATTACATAAAAATAAGTTATATCAGGGTTTTAGTAATGAGAGAGGAATTAATTTAATTTCCTTAAAATAAATGAGGAAACTAATATAAATTGATTTAAAATGTACTCATAGTTAAAATAGCACTTTTGGAGACATAAGACCAAAATTGATAATCCCTCTGCCACACAGTACTTTAATATTTCTAAAATTGTATATACATGCATTTATTTAAAATATTAAATAAAAGTCATCAACTTCAGGACCAAAAACCACACACACACACACACAATCCCAGTTGACATGTGACAACTAAACTACTGGGGTTGCATTTTGTAGACACATTTACATTTGACTCTGCACTTCCTAGCCACTGAGTAAAAAAGGAAGGTCTACTTTCAACAGAATTATTGTCATTGGAATGTCTTAGTTTTAGACAGTCAATCTGTGGTATAAACTTATAAGCATGTGTATATAAAGACATTATTTGACAATCTCAGTTACTTTGTTAAAAAAATAACTTAGCCAAGATAAGGCAACTGTTCCCCTGTAATACCAGGAAAGAAATCTAAAGGTCAAATTAGGTGACCAGAGAAAGTGGAGACTTCTAGTGCGGTATGAACAGCTTTTTGTTCTTAGCCCTATATTATAACTTCTTACACAGAATTTAAGTAATAGAAATGGTTCTAAATTTTTTTTAAGAAAATAAAGAGCATTTCACAGTTATTTCTTGACTGTCCAAAACTAAGACATTCCAATGACAATAATTCCGTTGAAGGTAGACCTTCCTTTTTTATTCAATGGCTAGGAAATGCAGAGTCAAATGTAAATGTGTTTATAAAATGCAACCCCAATAGTTTAGTTGTCACATGTCAACTGTGGGATTACATGTCAACTGTGGGATTGTGTGTGTGTGTGTGTGAGTGTGTGGTTTTTGGTCCTGAAGCTGATGACTTTTATTTACCAAACCATCAGTTACCAAACCAGGAAAATAAAATCATAATGCAACTAGATAAAGCTGGTCAAGGTAGCTGTGAGCTTCAGCTGTGACAATGGAGAACCTCATGAACTATAAAGTACATTGCGAGGAGATTATCTTCTGAGGATAAAAACCACATGAAGGATATCTGCTACTCTTTGTGTGTGTGTGTATGTATGTGCGCACGCGCGCGCATGCGCGAGTGTATGTGGGTGTCTGTGTGTATCAAAGGGTATTGTGTTGTGTCTGTAGAAGTCCAAAGTGACTTCAGGGATTATCCTGGGTTGCTCTACCTCCTTTTTTTGCTTTGCTTTGCTTTGGTGTTTCCCAGGTTTTGTCTTCCACAGCTGGAAAAACAGGCCACATTCATTTCTGCGCAGTCTTTTTATACAGATCTGGGATCTGAACTCAGGTTCTTTTGCTTTTGAAGCTGAGGTTTAACCCGAGTCATCTCTCCAGCCCCTGCTACCCTTATTTTAACCACATTTTCTTCATGTCTTATTCAGATTTAAAATAACTACACTTTCTTACAAATATGTATCTGAATTTGTCTAATACTTTAACAACAGTCAAGTTGTTAAGTCTAAAAACTAAGTTTTGAAAACTTTCTCTGCATTCCAGATAAGTTCAATTATTGAGGAAACCGCAAATGATGGGGTTTTGTTGTGGTTTAGAAACTATATGAAATAACTTGACAATTAACAGGATCAATTCAAGTTTATTTTTATAAATGAAAAATCTTGCTCTACATAGAAGGAAAAGCACAATTAACTTGGGTTCTTTGCCCATAAAAAGAGATGAGCCAGGGCTAGGCAGAGAGCTAAGCAGATAAAGTGCTTGCTGTACCATCCTGATGACCTGAGAACCCAATGTAAAAGCCGAGAGCTCAAGCAGCTGTGCTCCCACGTGACAAAGAGAAAGGGAAGGGCAGAAACAGCAAGAACCACGATCCATGGGCAGCTAGCCTGGCTCACACAGTGATAGAGACCCAAGCCTTAGCTTTAGAACTTCATTGCTGTAAAATACCTGACCCAAACCACTTGGGGAAACAAGGGATGTTTATCCATATGTCTACAGTTTCGGGTACAGTCCATCTTGGCAGAAGTCACACCATTGGTCGTACCATATCCACAGCTGTGAGCTGACAGAGAGGCAATAACAATGCTGCACACTTGTTCTCCAACAGCCACCTCGCCAACAATGCTGACCAGCTCCCCCCCCCCCTTATCCACCTGCCCAGGGAACGGCCCCGCCCACTGTGGGATGGGGCTTCCCATATTAATCATGTAATTAACACAAATTCCTATGGACTTTCTTGGAGGTCTGCCTTTACTAAGTAATTACCCATAGTGCCTAGAGTGTTACTTTGACAGCTAAATTAATGTTTCGCCTTGTCTCAAACAAAGTAGACAGGCAAGGACCAACACACATACATATGTATGCACACACATCCACACACAGAATCAAAATATTCTGTAGGAAAAAATATTCTGTAAGATCCTGTATTTTTAATAAAGAAGGAAAAATATTTGAAAGTTTGGTATCATTTTTAATATCAAGAAAAACATGGAACAACACAAGTCCTTATGTATATCACTTTATAAAATATGAATTTCATAGATATGGCTATAACTGCCACATTCTTTGTAGTTATGATTTGGTGAGAAGTGACAGCAGGACCTTTCTTATCATTCCTTCAGCTTTTCCCCACTGCCCACCTCCAGCTTTCACAGCATTAGACACTTTTTCATTCTTCTCCAAGAGCTAGCTGAGACCTGACTTGTCCTCTCTCACAGCCTCAAGGCTCACAAGGGTTGTGTCTGGGGCTCCGGTGATTGACAGCAGAGTGCTCTGTCATGGTGGGTACCCCAGGAACATCTGTGCAACCAACGGCTTCTCTACTGTGCTCTACCCCACAGAGCCTGCAAGCGTCTTAAGGACAAGGATAGATTTGTTATACTTGTCACTAGGGCTTAATAAATGTTTATTGAATTAATAAATGAACAGACACAAGTGAAATATTTTTTTCTTACCCACTGTAATCTCCAGACAAAAATTCTGAAATAGCAGCAGGAAGTTCTGTTTTAATAATTAAAAGGTAAGATGACATAGCTGCAAAAAAAGAATGAAAAGAATCCTATTAGAGTTTTATAAATTTTAACCACCCTATCTGGGAACACAGACAGATATCCACTAGACAACATATGGAAGATTACCTCACAATGAACTGTCCCAAATACAAATGTACCAGGAATAGAAATAAGTGACTTAATAGAGAAGAATCAGCAAGTTCATTATGTACATTTCAAATCCAAAGATGAGACACATTACTTTGGTATACAGGTTATTAATAAATGAAATTGTGTTTACAGCTTTGGGAAAGCCCTCCTACAAATTGTCTCCCCGTCCAATGCAACATTGACATAGAAGCGAAAGCTCAAGGAGTGGCGTCAGCAGCTCTCACTGCTGCTCTCGCGGAGCCTTGTCCCTCTCCCACCTTGTGCTTCCTTCTCTGCTAAGTTGCAAGGCAAAAAAAGAATAAATAATGAATTAGACTTAAAAGACTCACAAGAAACCATTTAGTCTATGAAGAACAGGGAACTTCCAGTCTTTCTTGCTTTATTAAGAGACTCATCTGTGCAAATAACCAGAAACTAGAGCTAGTATATGTCTCGCATTTTATCTGACAGGATATGAGGAATATTCACATGTATGTCTCTGAAAGAATGACACTAGCTATCAAACACAATTCTTCCCTCACAGAATTATAGAATACAGAACGCAAATCTGTAAATACTAGAGGGAAGTTCAAATGCGTTGATAAGTGGAAATGCAGCCGATCAGAAGGCAGAGCTGCCAGAGAGCAAGAATCTCTCTTTTCTGCAGAGATGAGGCACATATACTTAAAAGAGCCAACGAGAAACATCCGGGAAAAATGAAGAGTGCATCTGCATGCACGTTACATTTATTACTTATTTATATTTCAGGAAACATTTCTCTTTTCCTTTGACTTACAAAACTAAGAACACCAACACATGCCAAGTCTGAATGATAAAATGTCATCAATTTGGCCCAGAATGGGAAGGTCTATATCAACCTCCACTTGAGAACTGGGAACTATAATATACTATACACATATAGCAAAGAAACATCTTGATGTGAATTTTGTGAAATGACCTAGAGAAAGAGAGAGAGAGAGAGAGAAAGAGAGAGAGAGAGAGAGAGAGAGAGAGAGAGAATAAAGACAAAAGTACCTTCAAAATAAAGAACACAAAATTTTAACACAATTGATTTATCTGCTCATCAGTCTTCTTTGTCTGGATTAATCCAAATGATATATGTATTTCTAAAGTTTCAAACACTCATCTTCCAGTAATTTTCTATTATTTATTTTGGAACATTCATTGTGAAAAACTTCAATGAACATGAGATCATATTTCTTTCTGGTATACAACTGTCATTCTTTCCAAAATTTCTATTAGCCCCTGGCTAATAATTTGATCATGTCTATCTTGTGTTATGGCCTTCGCTCTTTGGCTTTTGAATGGGAGTCCTGTTTCAATAGATTCCAGTGTTAGGAATCATGTGTATTTTAAGAAATAATGAACTCACCAAACATGTGTTTCTCAGTCAAAAAGGCCTCAGTATACAACAGAACAATACTGTATATAAAATGTACCTTCTTTCTTAGTGAATGCTGGTGCATGTTTTAAGAGCTATAAAACCACAGAGCTAACCACAATGAAAGTCTCACTGATTAAGCAAGTAAAACAAAGAAACTATCCTATTTGTTGTGAAAAAATATTTTCTTTACCACAAATAAATTTTTATGAAAGGATTAGTACCTAACATAGTATACGTAATACAGAAAATAACAAGATTACCAACACTTTAAGATCAGGAAATATCTCAATCTTATCCACACCAAAAATCAATTCAATAAAATGAACTGAGAAAAATTTAAAGGAAGAATAGCAGCGGGAAAGCTCAGATGGTCACTGTTTTGAGCCCAGAGGTCACAAGGTTGAACAGCTGCTTGCCACACCTTTTGCTCACATATTCTCGTAAAGGCATAAGAAAATGTCTGAGATTTAGCTTTGATAGAGGTTATAAGCTAGAATTAATAAATGAGTTTTGCTGACATCGACAGCAAAGAGCCCCTAATACAAGGCACACTATGTTTACTCTAAATTAGTATCTGTGACAGGTCATCAGTAAGAGCCATGCTGTAGTTTAGTACTTATGGCTCCACCTCCCCAAAGCCAAGACTCCTGCAAGAAGATATCCCTTGATGATGGCTATCAGCCATTACAAATCATTTCATCTCACCACACTAACCTAACAGGCATTCTTTTCTTCTTCCTTTTAAATGAAACTGCCCAGGGAAGGAAATAAAAAAAAGTCTGTCAAAGTCATCTAGACACCAAAATTGAAAGGATTCTTTAAAAACCATGTGGAAAAGCAACAGTTAAATTAAGAAAGGATTAAAGTAGGATGAAATTTGATTAAGCAACAGCAGTAGTAAGGTACTGAGGCCGCCTGGCAATCGTGACCAGCGAGCTGAGACAGGTGGAAAGGACAGTTCCCAACAGGAGGGACCCTGGGACGGCACCTGCCAACAGCTAACCTCTATGGGTCTGGGGTGCCTATTGTATGCCTGGCAGCACTCCACGTGAAATGGAAGCTATTTCCTCATCTGATTTGCAAACGAACCTGTAAGGCAGACATTATTTCATCCATGAAGAAATGGGAACCCTGAGTTATAATCTTCTTGTGTCAGTGTTGATGGAAAAGCCAGCCTGACTCGAGCTCGCTTTACTACAGCTAGTGTGTTTTGAGCCACAGCAAAGAAAAACAAGGAATAGCTACAAAAAGATCACCTCTGTGTCTGCAAAAAGATCACTCCCAGAGGCTTTAGCAACATGTAAGTTTCATTTCACCTTGAGATGCTTTGTTGAAGTTACCAGTCTGAAATTCATAACCTTTCATGGTAAGACTTTCACAGCATCTACAGTCCTGCATCTGTTATATTTACAGTTTAGAAAGAGTCTTAAAGGAACATTTTGTAACACTACCCGGAAGTCTAAAAAAATGAAACAAAACAAACCTCCTCCCGCAGTCCCTAGGTGTTTAGGAATGGTTTTTGTAACATTCTGAAGACATCTCCCAATCTGCCATTAGTGAAGCATGTGACTTCAAGAAAGAACAGGAGAGGTTCAAATTTGGGCCTAAAAAATGGTTAGTTTACAAAGACAGCTATCGACTTTGTTGAACAATTAGAATACATACATGAAGAAAGGATTACTTCCAGCTACTTTAAAAACAGAACTAGGTTTTCAGCACTTGGGAACTTCAGCAACTGCTTAAAGAATTAGACCCTCTGCTCTATACACATAAGTGTGCCATGAGAAGACACAGTCGGCCTTCTCACTGAAGAAATTCAATTTTATTCCAGACTTGTCTTTATAAAGTCAAGGATAAAAACTCGCTTACTCAATATGTTTCATTAACCTCATATTTCCACCTAATGCCCAATGTCACTGAAATCCTACCCACACTCAAATAGTACATAATCTCTTTTTTAAAAAGAAAAAGAATTTTTAAAAATTCTGTGAAACAATGCTATTTCCTAATTTGTGCATAGATGGAAATCACAATTATATGGTGAAAAATGCTTCCTCACACTAAAATATCATTTAAGATCCCAAATTTAAACAGTAAACAGAGCTGAGCCTCGGAGACAGTCCTGTAATAGCTGCTACACGGAAGGCCGAGGCAGGAAGATCAGAAATTTCAGGCTTGCCTGAGCAGCTTTAAAGCTTGTCTAGGCAAATTAGTGAGACCACCTCTTAGAAAGCAAAAAGGAGAGCTGGGAAAGGTATTCAGCTAGGATAGGTGCCCACGGTGAGCGAGGAAGGTGTGGGGATGGTGCAGGTTGATTGAAGACAGTTTGCCTATAGTGTGAGGGAGGGGTGGGGGTGGTATGGCTTGGCTGAGGACAGCTTACCTATTCTGCACGAGGCTCTGGATTCAACCCCTTAGTACCACAAAGTGATCAGACTACCTACTATAATCTTGTAACTAAACTTCAATAATAATCATTACTAATTTTTTTTAGCCTCTTTAAAAATAACCTGCTACTAGTAAATTTTGTCAAAGGAAATGTTTAGTTTTGGAAAAAAAAAAGATTCTCCTCTCAAATTCTCTGCACTTTTAGACTATTGCAGTGTTTTCTAGAATTTGAGGCTAATTCTGCTTGGGTTCAAAAACACTGTGGTCTGCCTGACCAGCAGATGGTGTTGCAATGGCATGTCCAACTCCAGCTTCCCAGAGGACAAAAGCTGCAACCAGCACTTCATTCACTAACCTGCTCCTCTCTCTCATTTCACAAAAAAAGTACAGAAGAAAATAAATTCAAATTGTCCCCACAACAAGCAATCAATTTGTCAGATTACACTATTGTTTTATGACTAATACTTGATGGCTGATAGATGTGGAGGGTGAGGTGAGATGGTGGATTTTTTGTTGTTGTTGTTATGCTTTTCTTCCTGATCCATCAATCAACTTTTTCCTCCAAAGTTATCTTAAGCTAGGTTGCTTGTGTTATCTCTCATGTCTCTTATCCCTTATTTTTTGTATACTATGTATTAGCTATTGAATGCCTACTATTTACTAAGTGTTAAAGTGCTAGGAACATAAATAAATTTTTGCTGTGTGTATGTGTGTCTGTTTGCATGTAGGTATGTGTATGCAGGCTTGTATACAAGAGAGCACTTGGGAATGTGTGCCTGTGGAGACCCCAGAGAGAATTCCAGAACCATCCTGCATTGTTCTAACTCATTATTTTTTGCTCTGGGATTTCCCAGGCTCTGTCTTCCAGGGCCAAGTTGCAGGCTGCCTCCATATCTGCATTTTCACATTGCATCTGGAGATCCAGACTGAGGTTCTTCCGCTTATAAAGCAAAGGCTTTAACCTCTGAGTTATTTCTCCAGTCCCAACAAATGTTATTTTTACTTATGAAATATGGTGCTATAGGGAATAAACTGGGCCTTCATGCTAAAATACACATCAAATAAATACTAACCAAGAACAACTTATGATCATTTGTTGCTTTTTTTCCCAGTGCTAATGACAGAACCAAGAAGATATGGTGAAATGTGTAAACATTATAAACAATAAAAGACAAGCTGATTGGACTGGTGCACACCTATAATCCCAGCACTCAGGTCAGGTCAGGAGGAGGAAACCTGGACGCTAAACTACACAGCAAGAGCCTATCATAAGAAAAGAAGAAAAAAAGACCAAACTGCTTAGGAAGTATTTAATCTAAGACATGTTACCTAAGTGAAAATACAGATGTTTTCTATCAACACTTGAAAGAATTAACATGTCTCCCCAAAGACCAAATTAAAACCCGATTTTTTGGGTGAGAGGGGACACAAGCTCCCCACTTCCCACCTCAACACTTTAAAGAAGCTACAGCCAGACGAGCAGGATGGTTTCCTCAAGGCGTATAAGCCCAGTGACAGAGACTGGAGTCTACAGAATTCAAGGCAGCTGACATACAACCCAGTGCTGTGTTCACAAGAGTAAGCTTCAAATTCTGTTGCAAGGAAGGAATAATTTATGCACATCTGGTTATGAAAAAAAAAACCTCTAAAATATGTTTTTACTTATTACTCAGTGGGTTTTCAATAAATAAACTTTCAACCAATGTGAAGAAAATCCTGAGGACATTATTCTAAAAATTAAACAAGTCTTACTAGCTTTTCTGAATTTAAAGAACATTAGACATTGCGTGACTGCTTCTAAGTTGCTTTTCTAAAAGTTCTAAAATAAGCAATCAAACCAGCAAACTTAAAAATGTGAAGAATTGATGATCCCTCCACCCCTAGAACATTCTGACATTGGCCACCAGTTAGCTAAATGCCTTCAGTACTAAGAAACACCCTCAAAAGAGTGAAGGTTACCCCTATTATCATACACCAGTTACCAGGATATCCCCAAACGATGCATATTGCAAACACAGTCCCACAATGCAACCTATTAGGAGGCGGGTCTGCTGGGCAGTGTCCAGGCCACGAGGACTCCACTCAAACAGGCTCAGGCTGAGTTGCTTTGCTGTATCTCACCATGGGATAGCTTCCACCACATACTGACCCAGTAAGAGGGTCTTCACTACATGTGGTTTCCTTGATCTTGGACTCCCAGCTTAGAAGCCAAATAAATATCCGTTCATATAAATAACGCAGTCATTGCCATTGTGTTACGAACAACACAGAACAAACTAAGCCACTGTTCCAGGTAAGGAATCCTCACTAACTAACTTCCCTGAAGACTTTTACAGAAGTGGTAACCAGTTTTGCTCTCAAGAAAACTTTGAATTAGTTCAGTTTCCTTTTCTTTTCTTTTTTCTGACGTTTGACGCTCAGTCTTCAGAGACGTTTAGTTGTGAAGAGTCTAGCCTTCAGGCTGACCAGGAGTATCTTTCTCAGTTGCTCCCCACTTTATTATTACTATCTTTTCTGTGTCACTGAATCTGGGGCTTATCACCTTGGCTATACTGACCACTCAGCAAGATCCAGAGATCCTCCTGTTTCTGTCCTCCAGTGCCGGGACGACGGGTGTATACCACCATGCCTGGCTTTTCAAAATGTGCCGAGCATGTGACTCAGATCCTCATACTCAGGTAGCAAGCACTTCACTGAGTCAGTGCCTTAGCAATTCCTTACAAAAATCAAAACATTCAAAAAACCACTGAGGCATAAAACATACAAATTATTTTAGCTCCAGTCAGTCTAACAAAGGCACTGGCATTATATTGTGCTGGATTCCGAGAATACAAAGAGGAAATGAAACATAATTCCTGTCCTGGAAGAACTTACTGCTTAAAATATTATAATAGAGGGGCTGGAGAGGTGGCTCAGAGGTTAAGCCTCCGCCTTGCAGGCGGAAGGTCCCGAGTTCGGATCCTAGACCCCATGTATAGACGCTGGGCGGAAGCGGGGGGCGGCCCGCATTTCTGGTTCTGGTAGGACGGAGCCTGTGAATCCCGGGGCAGAGTAAACAAGGAGGAGGTGGAGGCGGTCCACGGTGGTTCCTGAATTCATCCGTGGTTCTACACACACACACATACATACATACATACCCATACACGCACAATTGAACAAAAATGAAATAAAAAATATTACAAAAATTATAATAGAGAAACACATACCAAAACAATAAATCAATCTAACAGCAACAAGTACTAAAACAGAGCTGTGTCTAAGATTAGAGAAAAGGCGGGCTGGGGAGATGGCTCACTGGATAAAAGCACTAGTCATACAATTTTGGGGAATCAGAGTTCTGATTCCCAGAAAGCATGGTTAAACATGGTAGGCTAGTAATCCCAGTTTTGGGGAGGCAAAGACAAAGTATTCCTGAAACAAGCACAACTGGTTAGACTAACAAACTGTGAGTTCTGGGTTCAATAAATAAAGTGGAGAGTGTAAGAAGACACTGAACGTCAATTGTGAGCTTCCATATGAACCTGCATATATCACACAGGAACATGAATGTATACCACTCACACATGATCAAAAAAAGATGATACAAAAAGCAAGAGAGTGAGGCAAAAAAATAAAGAAAATGTAGTAGGCACTGTGCCAACATCACAAACTTGAATTCAAATTCTTGAACTAAAGACATAAATTATTAAACAAAATATGGCAGATCTTAATGAGGTATTATACAGAGATATTACAAATCTACAAGTAAGCAAGATGTTATTTACTAAAAAAAAAAAAAAATTATTCCACAAGACTTTAGAATCAGTTGCCACTATAAAAATTCTTAAAAGTAGAGGATCTCAATACCCTGACAGGATGCAGCCTAGGGCAATAGAAGAGCAGTGAAGTGGACAGCAATGGCCAGTCATAATGCAGAGTACCAGTAGCTCAGCAAGGTTCACCAGAATCAGGCCAACCTAATCTCCCCATCCTAAGGCTTCAGGAACCTCGAAGAAGAGGGCGATGAGATTGTAAGAACCTAATGAGGGGAAGGTTCACCTTTGGACAAGACATTTCCATTCAAGGCAGGACTGCTGCATCTAGGAATTCAATGCAGTGAGACTTGTACTTACCAGACCTCTATAATGACTGACATACCAACATGCCCCCATAGACTATCAAGGAAATCAAGAGAGATAAGAACATACAGTGGAAACCTTGGGGACTAAAGTGGGATGAGTGAAGAGAAATGCCCCTAACAGTGGGGATGCTTAAAGAGAGGCAAGTTTGGTATGCCACAGAGGCCTGAACCCCCACAAGAGTAGACAAGCCAGAGGGAACCCTGGGATCCATAGAAGCAGACAAGCGGGAGGGTGGGATTGATGGAGGGATGGGAGGGAGAGATGATGGAGGGGAGCAGGGATAAGTTATGCTTGTAAAACTAGAAAAGAAAAAAAGAAAATAGAAAATAAATTCATGAAAGATGAGACTATTTTCCTGATTTCCAGAGTGAAAGGTAAAGCAACATGTATAGGAAGAATATTATTTGTTGTAGCTCTAAGGGAGCATTCCTCTCATTCAGTTGTATTTCATTTCACAGAAACTCAAAGAATTAAAACATGAATATTCAGGGAAGGTTCACTGTTGGACAAGACAGTCCATTCAAGGCAGGACCGCCGCATCTAGGAACTCAATGCAGTGAGACTTGTCCTTACCAGACCTGCGTAATGACTGACATAGAATACAAAGGAACTCAAGAGAGAAAAGAACATACAGTGGAAATCTTGGGGACTAAAGTTGGATGAGTGAAGGGAAATGTTCCTATCAGTGGGGTGGCTGGAAGACAGGCAACTTGGTATGGGTTTGCCACAAGAGGCCTGAACCCCCAAAATCCACAGAAGCAGACAAGCAGGAGGGTGGGATTGATGGAGGGATGGGAGGGAAAGACTATGGAGGGAGCAGGAAAGAGTACTCAATATGCTTGTAAAACTAGAAAAATAAAATAATTAAAAAATAAAAATAAATTGATTTTAACAAAACTAATAATGAAAAAATAAAACATGAATATTCAGATTCCAAAACAATGCCAAACACAGTTCATTAATGAAACATTTTTCCCTTGACCAAGAAACTCATTAGACATAGAATTTGATTGAACAATACTTAATAAGTAGCTCACATCCTATGTTGTCATCTTTAAATTAATAATCTGTGTAAGACCCATCCCTGCTGAGGATTTTATGACACCACACCAGGGCTGCTTCAAAGTGTCAGCTCTGCGCATCCTCTGTACAACACACACCACCACTCTCACACCTTGGATTCAATTGTGCAATACATTTAGTCAACTGTCTATTAACACTAAGTTTTACTTTTACAAAGTTCTCATAATTAGGATTAGTGTTTAATAGAAAAGTAGATGAAAGATAAATTTGAGAATGGTTATTCTTAGATTATTATTTAAGTCATTTGGCCAGTTTTAATTTCTTAGCTTTAATGGCGTATTGTTTGCCCCTACTGAATTTTTCATGGCCCAAGGGACATCCCACTAGGATCTGTCCATACAGGTGATTAAGTAGGTAAAAGTAAAGTATTTCAAAATACCTGGGGGAGCCTTACAAACTTACCCTTACACCACCACCACAGAAAGTCAACGAGTTCAGAGATGTGTTGCAGATCTAATAATACAACTATAGTCAAGTTTAATACGACCTGAGTGTATAAGTTTTCTTACCGATGCTACTAAAGAGGAACCAAGACAGAGTTAACAGAGAGTCAGCTTCCCTGCTAGACCTACAGTACAGCAAGAAACCACAGGGAAGCATTATTGCCATTACATCTATGTCTAAATGAGACACAGTTGCTTACCTCCAATATTCTGAATTATTATGGTACTTGCCACCACCACCTACAAAAAAACCCAAATGTATTCGTAAGATAAGAGGGAAAAATATAAAAAGATGAGTGTTTTATTAAAAGTCAAAAGTAAATACAACAAAGCAGATGCAGAACTCGTGCTTGAGAATCTGGAAATTAACTGTTGGTTATTTGTACTTTATGAAATTAATAAGCATCACATAAAAAGCTTTTTTCTAATCATTCCATAGTTTCTATAATGGATATAGGATTTTTGGTAGTCATAGTTTCTATAAAGGATATAGTATTTTTGGTAGTCATCTGAATAAAGTGTTAAAAGCAGCAATTGGTGATTATCAATGTTCTTATCTGAACAAAGTGTCAAAAGCAGTAATTGGTGATTATCAACATATAGAAATTGAAACTGAGTCTATGTGGGGAGCCTTAAGGTTTCTTTCTTACTAGCTTTACCATACTGCTTTAGTAGGGAGCCAAAAATAATCTGGAAAGCTCTCTGCCAATATGACACTGCATGTCTTGAGTACACTAACTGGGCACATGCCTAGCATCTGGGCGTCCTAGGCGCAGGAAACTAATAAGTCTACAGCAAAAACTCTGGAGCCCATCCTGGATCCTGAAGTTAATAGGCAAGAATGGTTTAAACCTAAAATGAAACTCAGCTGGGTATGCCAGCAGGTGGCAGCGAGGACAGCAGTAGCTGGGGGTCTTCAGAAGAGGCCAGCGCTATTTTGCACTGGTTAGTTGATGGCCGTGAAAATGTGGGCCCACAATAGCAAGACCCTTTAACATGTAAAGTTAAAAGTTGGTTTTGCTCAGATTTCATGATTATTAGTTGGCAATCTGCTGAAAATAAAAGATTTGTACTAAGCGAAACATGCCTGAAACCTCAATTCAGTCTACAGGCTTGCTAGTTTCTTGGATCAGACTTCTAGGAAACTCAGAAGGAAGGTCCTCAGAGGACATGGTAGAGTACTGTACTTAGGTCTTCTGACCACTCAATGCTGGTGGGGGGATTAAACCCCATGAAGTCTGACCTAACTAGCTACCTCACATCACTCAGGTCTCAGTAGGCTGGGAAGAGATTATACTGCATGTCCACCTTTACTAGAACTTCTTTCACTGACAAGGCATTAGCTGGAAATCATCTCACCTGCTGGGATATAGAGTCCTTACAGTCTGTAGGGGGTGGGGGAGAGGGTGATGACTTGGAAAACTGGCATGGAATCTTTTTTTTTTTTTTTTAACGTGTCTGTGTGTGTGAGTGTGTTTACAAGAGGGAACTGTATGTACCTGTGGAGACTCAAGGTGACATAGGGAATCTTCCTGGATTGCTCTATCTCCTTATTGCTTTACTGTGCCTTTCAGAGTCAAAAAAGTTCAGGCCACTGCCATTTCTGTCCAGTGTTTTTACATGAGATTTGGGATCCAAACTGAGTTCTCTCTCCAGCCACATGAGGAGTCTTTATATATGTGGCAGTGGCCATTCTCGTGTTTTCTAGAAAAAATTTTCCATATTAATCCACTTAAGTATTAGTTTCAAAACCTCCTAGTTATTTGTGAAAATGTTACTTTGAATTTATGTGTACCATCTTCAGTACATATGAAATCTACTAATGAACATGAAATATGGATTATTTTTTATTAATAAACTGCAAACCAGTAATGTCTTAATATTAATTATTTTTCATTCTTTTGCTATATTTAAGCATTTAATGTATAGAAAGCCAGAAAGAATATCTGCCTGTCCTTCTATCTGTGTCTTCAGTGCCTACTATAGTGTATGGCACTCATTGTATTTGCTCAAGACATATTTAACTGGCAAGTAAATACACATGTAAAGATATTTTTCAATTTTTTCCTTAAAATTTCAAAAAATGTCTGGGATTCTTAGACTATCACCCGACCACAGGTCATACCTGAAAAGTACAAATGAAATATTAGTCTCATCTTCCCAGTGCTGAATGAATGCAAGATTGAAACCACTTAGGAAACAGAGGTGTGTTCCCACATAGGATCCTCAGGTACCGTTTCAGCATGGCAGGAGAGGTCCTACCACCACCAGGAGTCACGGAAGAACTGAGCGAGGAGCGTACTTCTTCCCTTGCTGGCATGCCAGTCTGTCAAAGTCCTGAACCAGCTCTCTTCATCTCATTCACCTGCTTAGGGAATGGTCCCACCCACTACAGGCTGGATCTTCGGACATCATTAAATAACTTCCCACAGGGCTGCTCAGGGCTTATCTTAATTAAACAGCTCTTCATAGACATGCCCAAAGGCCTTCAACTGTGAAGTTGGCATCTTCAACTAATATCCTAGGAAGATTCCAAATTAACTATGAATTGGGGAGGAAATACAAACAAAACCCGAGGACTCATTCAGAGTATGTTCTGTCTGCTGGAACTGCTTACTGTGGACTGGGCACACCTGCTCAAATGATTATGCAAGAACTCAAGTTTGGGAAACGTCCCTTAGACTGTTGCCACTACACAGGAGCTCAAAGACTACAATCCTGAAACAGAAGTAATGTCCGTGCTGACACCCAGACTCATGCCCACAGTCACATGCAAACCATCGGGGCATTTGTTTTTCCTTCCTCCCTCTCTCCTTCCCTCTCTCCCTCTTTTCCTCCTTCTCTCTGTCTCTCTCTGGGGTGTGTGCGCTTGCCTGTGCACATGCATTACCTTGGTGGCAAGAGGTAAAGTGGCCTTTCTCTTTCCCTATTGCTCTTCATCGTATTTGAGACACAGGGTCTGTCACCGAATTGCTGTTTGGCCTAGAATGGCTGGCTAGCTAGGCACTGGGATCTACCTGTCTACGCTTCCAGCTGGCTTGTGGACACACACAACCAAGCCTGGCTTCTACACGGGTGCTGGAGCATGGGTCGCCTGCTTGTACAGCAAGCAATGTACCTGCTGAACCTCTTCCTGGCCCCGAGCATTGTCTTACATAACCACATTTTCCTCTTCCTTGGCTAAACTAGATGTATCAAACCGATCAGTGATCACAGTAAACATCATGATCTCTAGGAAAGAAATCCGAAGGGATAGTTAACAAAACTGCTATCCTCAAGAAACATATTCTTTGTTTCATTCACGTTTCAGGTTATTGAGATCAAAGTCACAGGGCTACCTAGTATATGACTTAAACACTCCTTCTGATCTTTAAAAGCAAAGCTAACTACAATGTAAAACCTCTTAGAAGTCAGTTGAGCCACTTACAATATGGTACTTGTCATAGTTAAGCACAGGTGTCAACTTGACTCTTGAGGGTTTGAGCTCTGGGCACAGTTGTAGAGAGTTGATGGTTGAGTTAAGCCCAGAACAAACCTGAAGGAGATTGTCTAGCTGATGGGGAAGACCCAGACCATGGGGGGTGGGACTAGGCCCTGGATAAATCACAGAGAGCTGGTTGAGAGGTTGGCATCCTTCTGTATACTTGGTCAGACATGCTGGTCTGGCAAGTAAGGATTGTCCATCTCTCAGCCGTTATGGTGGCCAGTTCCCTCAGCCCTGGTGTTGGTGTGTGTTCTCCCGTCAAGCTGGACTATGAACTGTAACCAGACTATCGTAAGAAAGTAAACTCCTTGTTCCCTTAAGCTGTGTTCTGGTCATTTATCAGCAACTATGCAGGCGGACTGCAACAGTACTCTTTTAGATTAAAAACTAAAGATTAAGTATGTGAGGTAATGCATAATTAGCTCAATTGAGCCATTCTATATACAATATATACATGGTTTACAACACCATGGTGCCAATGATATTAGCACATAACTTTTGTTTAATTCAAAAATAAAGGCAAACAAAAAGTATGAAAACAGATTTACAACCAAAAGAAAAATTTCTGTTTGGAATCAAAACAAGTTTGGGCTTTAGAAGTAGCTCTTCAGAAATCCAAGAATGAAGTAAAGAACTGTAACACTGATGGCTTAAGTCCTGTTACCTTGGATAAAAAGATGTCTCCCTGATTCTGAAATGAGAATGCCCAGTAAAAATGAGGACTCAATACACTGTTTTCATTATTCAGAAAAGAAAAGCTGTATATTTAGAATGTGGTACTAGGATTGGAACTGACTTCATGTGAATGCTCAGAACAGATCCCTAGAAAACTCTGGTGTCTGATTTTTCACATGCAAGCAAGGGGACAGCCAGGTCATCCTTCAGCACTGTTTAGCTCTTAAGTGATAGGACCTTCAGATTACTGCTTTTGTAAATGGCCATGCTTTAACTTTAATTTGATATTGTTTCTTCTGTCTTTGTAAGGATTTCCTAAGAGAACAAGGACTTAAAAGAGTTCTGCTACTGTCTTACAGCTTGAGGATCATGCAGACGCAAGTGCAGTAGTGGTGGCTGGGTGCACTGCAGGAGAACGTGCTGCAAGAGAAGTGCGCTGTCTCCTTTCTTTCCCTGTGCTCCCATCATCTACGGCTACTCTTTGCTAGTCTTTACTCCCTGCAGGCCTTTCTCTTACATATGCATTCGTCTCTTTCAACTTGAAAGGAAAAGAAAGAACTGCCTTTTTAGGTTCAAGATGCAATAGAGAGATGGGGGCATTACCTTTCCAGGCAATCCAAAGGCAAAGAGTCCTAGATCTTCATAAGATGTTACAGCTGTTATGAGAAAGTAGAAGCATCACTTACACACAAAATTAAGCAGTTATTTCACTACTACAAATGAAGCACAGTGTAACTTAGAATCACGCTGATCATGAGATGGAACAAAGACAAAGACAAAAAAAAAGACAAAAATAAATAAGGCTGAACTTACTTGGGTACTGTATGTAAAGGTCTTTGACAATTTTCTTTATCAAATCTTTAATTTTCACACCTCTTCACTGTAATCCCCAATTCAATGATATTTAGACACCTTTGTAGAAGAGTCCCTCATGACATAGTGATGGCTTTCTTTGAAAGCATCACAGAGGCTCTCTATGCTTCTCTGGGGATCTCATGTTCTGATTTTGTTTCCCAAGCTGCACTGACTGATGACACTTTTCTGCTTCACTGCTTCTGAGTGCTATAAATAGTGTCGGCACAGCAACACTGCGCACCAGCTAACCACCATCTAGCACTTACATGGCACCTCTCTATAACTTCCTGAAATCAATTTGGTAGTCTGATCATTGGTAAATTCAAAATTTCTCTTAACTTTCAAGAAACACTTTCAATATTACTTACAAAGTCCTAGTGGTTGAAGTCCACCTGCCTTGTAACAATGTGATTAAACAGACTAAATTTAAGTTGAAAATAACAACTTTAGGGGAACTCTTTAAAGACATAAATTCTAGAATAGGTAGAGATTAGAAAATACCAGGCTACTCAGGCTTCACAAATTCTAATCGATAGGGTTACTTGAGAACATTCCACACCTCCCTACATAGTACTTGCATATACACTGACCAAATGGAGGTTTCTGACTTACAAAAATTTCTAAAATGTGAATACATAAATAAAGTTAGATAAATTCAGCATAAACCTAATCCAATTAAAAAGTTGTGCCATACTTTCAGGAATATTTACTTTCCAGGTGCCCAGTGTGGAGATGTACCCATGATGGAAGCAGTACCTTTATTCTATAGTTAGGAGTGCACAAACTTTCTCTATCTAAACAATTACCATATTACATTTGCATTTCACAAGTTCGAGTATGATAATAAAGAAAAGATGAAGTGGCTCATAAAAGACCCTGTTTTGTTATTAGCCCACACACTTGCCACCAGTTTGCAAAGTTCGACATACACTAAAGAGAAGCGCCCAGTAGACACAAAGCTGGGGTAGCGATTTCCTCCTAAAACCACACATCTAATGCATCTCTAATACAGCTTCTCAGGATATAGTTGGGTTTTCAACTGCCACTTATGAACAAAAAATCTCCTGTTTCTATTTTCATAATGCAGGACCTTTAGGTACATAAAAATAAACATTTTAAAAGCAGCCATAGATAGCTTTACATACTGTCACTATGAAGACAGGAAAAAACAGTAGGATGCCGAAAAACAATAAACATATTCTTTATTATCTGACTTGATCAAGGGACTTGGGAGACTTTTTGAATGCTACAGCTATTTTTTAAATGTAAAATAAAATTTAAATTTATGTACTGCTAACACAGTGCAGAAATATGATTAGTCTTGAATTTGCATAATTATGAGTGGAAACCTTTATGTTTTCATAGTGAAAGTCTTCAATAATAATTTGCTGGATTAAGTTTTGGAAAATAAAATTGAAAAGGCAACTAAAAGTTGACATTTTTATCTCCTAACATGCATAGGATATGCTGAATTTATTTTTTCACATACACAAAAAATATAAAAACAAATCAATAAATTTTTCCTACTTTGTTTTAATATCTTAAACATAATCGACAAGAGTACTTATTAATTATACTCAACAAGAGCTAGGGAGATGGCTTAGTGGTTAAAGTCTTTGCCTAGAAAGTAAAAGGACCCAAGTTCAAATCCCCAGATTCCACATGGGCGAACCCCTGTAATTCTAGCCCTGGAAGGCAGAGCATAGGAATCTCCAGGGCAAGCTACTAGCCAGACTAGCAATAATGACATGTTCTGGGTTTAATTAAAGACCCAGCTCACAACAGTATGGTTAGAAGAGAGATCAAGGATGATTCCCAATATCACCCTTGGGCCTCCACAGGTACACACATTCAAGTGGATATGTGTATATATATATACCCTCACACACACAAACATACACACACACATACATGCACACACGCACACACACCCACCAACACAAATACATGAAAAAAAGTATACCTAGTATCTGGAACATATGCAAATTAAGCCAGAAAATGTCTAAATAGTTAACTTCTAATTTGGAATTAAAAAGGTAATTTTGTCATATCATGTGAACCAAGTTTCAGACAGCACATAGCCTGCCATGCTGAAGCACAAGATTTAATGAAACATCACTGTTCTCTCAGCATTCCTGCAGACATGGGAAGGGAAAGGACCCCCTATGCCACCCTGATCCCTCCCACCCCACTTTGCTCCACTCTGGAGTCTGGTTAGAATCAAGAGTTCCAACCCAATTGACAATATTAGCTGTGAAGGCTGTCACCTTCAGTTAAATAACTGATGGTAAGAAAACAAGGATCCATCCTTGACCCATCCTGTAAGTGTGTGTGTATGTTTGTGTGTGGGTGGGCAAACGTGTGTGAGGGTATATATATACACATATCCACTTGAATGGCCTTACTCCTTTCCTAGATAATTTCTGGAAATCTCAAGAATACTAAACATCTAGCTAGCTGGCAATCCTTGTCTTACCTTACCAGCTGCAAGCCAATCCATGCACATCAGGAACCACCTTAGATCTCATTTTGGCTTCTAACAACCCTGGAGATGTGACTCCAGGGCCACCAAAAACACGAGGACTTAACTGGGACCCTAGAGGACCACATCCAGGGTCTAGTGGCGTTCTACTTGCTTCAGGTACCTCTGTCTCTTAACCCTCCTATTTCAAGATCTATATTAAAAACGTCTTTTAACGAACTCCAACTCTGCTTTATACTAGCTCATGATGAAATGCTTTTTTTTTTTTTTTTTTTTTTGTGGGGAGGTCAGCGGTCTGGTTTTACCTGAGCTGAGGGCCCTAAAATATTAAGGGACTTTCTCTGCTAGAGCTGCCATGGGCAACAGCTTCTGCCTGACAGTACTACAAATGCACACACCCTTTCACCAGACTCCCATCACTTCTCAAGAAAAAAAAAATTCTGTCAAGAAATTGAAGCAGGGAGGTTCTGCAGTGCTACATACAGAAACATACCAAGTACTGCCTTTTTAATTACTTATTTGATTCAGATTCTTAGTATGTATGAGCTTACTAAGATGTTCATCAAAAAGTTTAACTAGACCCCTTTTATTTGTGTTTGATCCTTTTTTAGGTGTTAGGAATTGATTACAGGACCCTGCTTATGCTAGGTCCCTGTTTGTCATGGTTTGAGTGCTTGAATGCTCAGTTGGTGATAATGTTGGGAAGACTGGAGGATGGCACCTCACAGCAGCAAACCTAGAGCTTGGCAGCCCGGCACTGCTTGCTCCTCCATCTTCCTCCTTGCTTTTGCTCTCTCTGCCTTCCTGATGGCTGTAATGACCTGAATCAACTGCTTGCTTCTGCTTCCAGTCCTGCCTTCTGCTCTGCAATCCCCTCCGTAATAGACTACATCAGCTCTAGAACTGTTAAACATGTAGAAAACCTCATTTCTCCCTGAAGTTGTGTATGAATATTGTCTCACACCAGTAAAAAGAAAAGTAACTACAACAATGCTCTATCACTAGGTTACATCTCCAGCGTTGTTTTATTTTTAAATAGTAGAAGTGTTGATTGCATATCTAAGTAAACATGAACCGCAAACACCTATACAATGAAAAATATTAGAAATTCTAAAAAGAACAAGCATTCCAATAATCTAACTTTAATACATTAAACATTTATTGTAAATTGAAAGTTAAAATGCAACTTTTACTGTTGCAGAATATACAATCAACCTAACAGCTTAATGAAGATGGTTTCAACAGCAACTTCTGACTTCTTTGCAAAAACTTATCTCTGGTTGGTCTGTTGCTTCTTCAGTTTTATAGAAGTATTTTTATTACCACAGACTCCCCAAGTGAAAAAGCATTAGATTTTCCAATGGAGCCCACATCCAGTGCTGTGGCCCCAACTGAACTCCCAGTCAGCAAGTCTGGGCCCTTCCTCAATGGAGTCCATTGCACGCTGCAGAAATCAGAAGCTCTCTTCATGCTTCAGACATCGGGCGATATGAATAATGGCTTCTGGCTTAATTCTGAGCTCTGCTGAAATAAACTGTATACACAGGCAGCCAAATGCTTCATTCTCCGTCCTCATTCTTAATGGTTTCCTAGAGCATCTCAGCACAGAAACCAATGCAGTACTAGAGAAATAGTTTGAAAGTTCTGTTCTGTCACCTGGAAGTCTCTCGAGAGGCTGGGAACAGTCAGAAACTAGACTGAGAGCTGGAACACAAGTGGAAAAATGAGCCTTTAAAATACTTAGAATGCTGACTCTGGGGGAAGGAGGGAAGCTGGGGTGAACACTCAATATGCTTGTAAAAGTAGAAAAAAGGTAATTAAAATTTTTTTAATTTTTTAAAATTAAAAAAAAAATAAAAAACACTGACCCGGGAGCTTTTATCTTAGGAAATAAGACTAAAATCAGAGAACATTAGATGCTAAATCAGCCATTATTTACAATGGAAAAACAGATCTAACATAAATGCTAAACAAAGGAATTAAGTAAATTATGGTAGAGATATCTAATAGAATAATTCGTAGTCATTAAAATTCCATTTATAATAAAGGATTCAAATATAAAGTAAAACTCAAAAAGAGTGGAATGAATTATATATAATGGCAATAGTGATTGCTTAGTCTTCTTTTTTGTTTTGTAGGGAAGGAATTCAAATATTTTATAATGACTCTAATGGGGTTGGTGACGCTATGCACAGGCCCAGGCTTGCAATCTCAGCATGTGGGAGACTGGACAACAGGATCACTCGAATTCAACAGTTTGAGATCAGCTGAGCAACACAGAAAGACCTCACAAGTTGTCTCAAAAACAAAAACAAAAAACCCATAATTCCTGAATAGTTTCTTTCCTCTACTAAATATCTGAAAGTTTTCATTAAAATTTTTTAAATTTTTTCTGGTGTTCAGTCATTTATTGCTTGATTCACTAACAGGGAATTTTTTTTTTTTTTTTGCTATTGTTACTCCTTCACACAATTCACATATTTAGATGTTTTGAAGACTTAAAAATAAGATGTTGATAGCCAATAACAGGAGTGGTGTATTTCTACAGAAGAGGAATAACATTAATTATGATATTAAGACAGTCTTTTATAGGAATTCATGCAAGCAATACTTGGCGCAAACCTCTAAATAAATAGCTGGAAGTAATCATTAGCAACCTATTTTAGAAATTTTTTTTGATATTAAAAAAATCAATGCTGTACTTTGAGGAGACAGAGGGGTTATAAATCTTAATCAAGTAAATTGGGGGAAAATTTCTTCTCTAATGTACCGTCAAGGCACACTTTAGTGCTATTTTGGCTAGACCAAGAATTTGGCCTCCAAGAATCATTTGGAAAGCTGCTTCCCATGAAATAGTGGAATATTTCCAGCTAGTTACTCCAGTATTCTGTCTGCTTTGCATTTTTTCCTCAATGAAATAGGACAATTAATAAACTCTGGTTACAGTACAGAGCCTGAGTTTCAGCAGAAGCAATATTATCTTTGGACTTGATTGAGGGATGTGAGTTATTCAAACATAATTCAACTCTCAGAAAGTTGGCTGTTTGGAATGTACTTTTATTATTCTGAAATTCTTTTCTTTTTTGTGTTTTCCATCATTTTCCTTCTGCCTGTTTTCTAATAGTATCCATGGGGGTCATTTCATTTTAATATTCACTGTGTGTTTCAAGACCATGTCTGATTTCTTGGGATGTATCTAAATGTCACTGTGTTAACTGAATGTGGAATGATTTAAGACTTGCCTGTGCATGAAAGAACAGAATGTTAGGATACGTGGGACATTCTTTCAATTGACAGCACAGGCTGTGATACTGCATGCATAGACAGCGATCGAAGACCCCAATATACTCTCTACCTTTGCAATGAACAATGCTTTTACAGAGTCATGGCATATAAATGGTAGGAACTAGTTTTCACTTTCAGATTCAACAAAAATGAAGGGTTGGAGAGATGGCTCAGGGGTTAAGACTGTCTCACAAGCAGAAAGCCTTGGGTTTGGATCCAGGTCCTATGTAAAAATGACAGGCAGAAATGGTGGAGGTCTGTACTTCTGGCCCTTGTGAGTGGAACCTGGGAAATCCCAGAGCCAAGTAAGGAGGAGGCAGAAGCAATCCAGGATGATTCCCAAAGTCACCCTTGGGCCTCAGGGACACACAGTGCCCTCTGATACACACACAACAAACAAACAAACAAACTAATAAAAATAAATAAAATATTTTAAACAGTCATGACTTCTAGTAAAAAAAATGAAAATTGTAGAGACTCATGCCCATTTTTCCTACCTAATACCAAAAAATTTGGCTCACACCAAAACAACACTCACACTAGAATCAAGTAGAATACTCTGAAGGAACTTCTACATGAGCAGAACACATGATCTAGTCAGGGTTTCTCAGCCTTCCATTATTATTTTTTTTTAATGTGTGTGTGTGAGGGGGTATGAATAAGTGTGTGTGGGTATAGAAGAAGGCATTGTGTGTCCCTGGGTAGCCCCAAGGGTAACTTCAGAAACCATCCTGGCTTGGTCTACTTCCTTTCTGCTTTGCTCTGGGGTTTTCCAGGCTCTGCCTTCCAGGGCTGGAAGTGTAGGCTGCCACCATTTCTACCTGGTGTTTTTATGTGGGATCTGGGATCCAAACTCAGGTCCTTTGGTTAGCAAGGCAAAGACTTAACCCTGAGTCATCTCTGTAGCCCATATTCCACTACTTTTTGACCCAGAGTTTCCTGTTGGACAGGTTGTTCTATGAATCGTAGGATACTTAACAGCATCGCTGGCCTTACACTGGACTGTCAGCCTCACCTTGATCACCTGCCCCATCCCTGGTCTGGCCACAGGAAATGTGTACAGACGCTGGCAAACACCCCGTGGAAGAAGGTCAAATCCAGTTAAGAATCACATAGTAATAAAAAATGTGAAGGAAAACTGCAAACCCACCAAACATAAATTAACTAATTCAATTAACTAACTGTGGGGACACTAAATTATCCTTACTAACCAAAAAAAAAAAAAAAAAAAAAAAAGAGGTGAAGACACAGTTTGGATAGCTGACTACACTCCACGGCGAGGTAAGACTGGAATATGAATCTACAGACTTTCACTTTCAGTTCAGTGTGTCTCCCAGGGCCAAATCCCAGGGGTGAACGGAGTGACCTTAACAGCCTTCCACAGCCTTCACTTGACACTCACACCAACTACCAGCTTTCTAGAAAAATGTCATGTCAATGTCTAACATGTAGATACCGAACACTGTGTTATAAATTACATAGGGAAATCTCAGAGGTGCTTCTGACTACACATAATTTTGTCACTGAAGTCAGAATCTCATTCAGTACCCAGGCTGGGTACTTAAACTCTCAACTCACCTGTCTCAGCTTCTGAAGTGCTGGGCTTACAGGCATATGCCACAACTGGCTGACTATGTGTAGTGGTTGTCTGGCATGTTAATTTTGGAATTTATAATATGTGATCCCTTCACAGTTCTAATACTTCATTCATCTGTCTTTTGTGTCCTCAGCTTCCACTGAATGTTCTCTGTGCCAAGCATATGGTAGATGCTATGTAAACAATGGGTAATGTTTTGAATATAAACTACAATTTCTGAGAATACAATCATTATACACATAGGAAACACTTTAATGTGTTGCGTTTGGAACTTTACCAAAAATTGACTTCTAAATGGAAAACCACATCACCAACACATCCTTTGTTTCTATTTTCCTTTATTTCAGTTATTGCATTTTATTATTATTAGTGTTTCTATGACTATAGTAACAAGTTATCACAAACTTGGTGGTTTAAAACAACATAAATTTATTGTATAACAGTTCTGACAGCCAGAAGTCCAAAATCAGTTTCTCTGGGTCGGAATCAAGGTGCCAGCAGAGCCACACTTCCTCTGCAGGGGCTGGATACAATCCATCCTTTCCTTTTTTCGCTGCTGGTAGTGCTTGGACCCCTGGATTTCTGGTCGAGTCACTCCAATCTTTGCCTGTGGCCACACTGTCTTCTCTAATGTCTGGCATCATTCCTCTGGGTCACATGTTACTGAATTTAGGACCTGTCAAGATTCTTTCCCACACCAACACTCTGAACTAGGTCACTTTTACAAAGCCTCTTCTTGCAATATAGCATTGAGAGGTTTCAGGATGTGGCTGTCTTTTGAAAGGGCCAGTCAACCCACTCTAGGCAGGTTATTACACCTATGAGAATTTCATTCCAGATACCTAAAGAAACATCTCGAAAACTTTTGATATAAAGCGTGAGCCAGGTCTGGTATGCTCCTGCAATTCCAACACTAGGAGGCAGAGAAAAAAGGATCACTTCGAGCATGCGACTAGCCTAGACAACATAAGGTTTCTACACTAACTCATCCTGCATAACTTTGTTCCTCCTTTCCTCTCTGTGTCTCTGATAAATTCTGCTTTATTGTTTTTATATATGAAACCTTTTCAGAGTCTACACATGCAGAGTTTTTTATTGTCTAGCTTATTTCAGTTACCATAATGTTCTCCAGTTCATCCAGTGGCATCCTTTCCCTTCTAAAGGCTGAATGCTATTCGTGTGTGTGTGTGTGTGTGTGTGTGTGTGTGTGTATGTGTGTGTGGCTTCTTGGTCCATTTTTCTAATAGAAACATAGCTTGTGTCCATAACTTGATGATTGTAAATCTTCAATGAACATAAGTTCATAACATGCATGCTGTATGTGTGGTGCATGCATGTGAATTAGGGTGCTTTTGCACACTCACATGGAGAATAGAATGGGACACCAGGAATCTTCCTTTATCGCTCTCTGCCTTATTGCATTGAGATAGTGTTTCTCACTGAACTGGAAGCTCATAGTTTTGGATAGGCTAGCCAGCCAGTGAGTTCTTGGGAACTCCTCCCCAATCTCTGGTCCCCAATGCTGGTATTACTGGTATACATAGCCATGCCCAGCCTTTTGTAAGGGTGCTGGGAATTAAACCTCAGGTCTCATACTTGCAAAGCAAGTGCTCTTACTCCATGAGCCCATTGCCCCAGCATAGGTTATCTACAAGGCACTGATTTCATTTCTGTTGTTTATACTTTCAGAAGAAGAATTGTTGGATCATGCAGATTTTCAGCTGATAACATGCATATAGAATTTCTCCACATCTCCTCATGACTTTTTGGTTCATTTCTTGTTACTGCTAAATAGTATTCTATTGTACCAGTGTATCAGTTAGTCTACTGATTCATCTGCTGAATATTTTAATAGCTTCCAAATGTTGGCAATTATGAATAAAACTGTTATAAATGCCTCACTGCAGGTTTTCTGTTTAGATATAAGTCTTCAGTAAATGCCAAGAGGAGCGATTCTTTCAGATATTGTAAGAGTACGGTTTAGTCAAAACAATGAGGACAACAGTGGCAATGGCCAACCTGCTGTATTCCAGGTGGCTGTGGACTCCACATCGACACCAGCAGTGAAGGGCAGCTCCACTTGTCTCATACTCGCAACGTTTGTGTGGCAAGCACATAACTTTGCATGCATGGAGGAACCTCTCCACTTGATTTTTGTGACTGTTTCAGCCTGCATCTTTCATGGTGAAAGTTTTTCAAAGCATCTGGTGACATCTGGTATCTGTAACTGTGAAGTACTAAAAGGATGACCACATGCACCACGGGCACAGACCTGGGCTCAATCACAGGACAACAGCACAGGAAGAATGCATGCCTTTCTTGGAGGGCCTGCCATTAATTGTAGCTGTGGGTATTTTATTTTGGGCAGGAGAAAGTCTACAAAATGTACTTTTCTAATCTCTTAAGTTTGAGAAGCCAGTTCTGTCACTCTCGGAACTCCTAGCAAGTGGGGCTTTTCTTCAGCTTGCAGGCTTTCACTTAAGACCCTGCCTTGAAGCATAACTATCAATCCAGAATCCATTTGACTCACCTCTTCCAGAGAGTGTTGGAGGCTTGTGTGGTAGGGAAATGGCAGCATATAGGGTACGATCATGGACTCTGGCTGTTAAGTTTCAATATCGGCTTTTCTGACTATCCAGCGGACAGGAACCTACTTAATCATTTAGTGTCCTTTCCTAATCTCTAACACATATAGAACAACATGGATTCCTTTATGATATAACTGAGCACACAGTAAATTTAATTTTTAAGTGCTGTCTAGATGGTTCAGTGGTTAAAGCCTTTGCTTCACAAGCAAAGGGAGCTGAGTTTGGGATTCTCAGATCCCATGTAAAAATCCCAGGTGACTGTGGCGGCCCGCCTGGAATTCTACTCCTGGAAGGCAGAGCTGGGAATCCCCAGGGCAAGCTGGCTATCAGACTAGCCCTAACAGCATGCTCCGGGTTTAATTAGAGACCCAGACTCACAACAATAAAGTACAAAGAAGAGTGATCAAGTATGACTTCTCATTTTACCCTAGGGCTTCCACAGACACACACTCAAGTGCACTCACGTACATACCCATGCACACAGGTACACTCATATATACCCATACACAAACATGGACATAATACACATGAAAGAAAAAATATTATTTTTAAAGAAGCTTGGACTTTCTATGGGTATAAAATGTTCAGAAAAGAACTAAAGGCATGAAGGTCTTGCTGATGATGAATTTCTAGTTTTAGATAGCATTGGGGGAGAATTTTAAGAATGGTGAAAGACGAGATCAGAAAAAAGATGACAACCCTCAGGGACAGATCTGGGAAATGAAGTGTAATGAGATTCTTGAAGTGACTAACATAACCATGACAGATATCATAACATTATTAGAGAAAATGATCATGAGCTACAGTGTATTACAATGCAGTGTGCGGTGGGGATCAGGGATGAGGAGGGTGTCTGGGCATGCAGAATTCTAGTGGTTGATAGTTGTGTGGAGGTAGAGGGGAGCAGTTTCACTCCCAGGGCATAAGACATGTCCACAGAATGGCATCTGTGTTAACACTGTGTATCCACTGAGGTTATAACCAGCCAGCACTCAGTATAGGAGGCATGCGCCTTACACACATGATCTGACCTCATTCCCCTAACAATCCTAGAAGGGAAGCTTCAACGCCACTTTTAGACAGCAAATGAAGGCCACAGTGCATAAAAGCACCTTACATACCACCTTGGCTCCTAAGAAAAGTCCCAATGGACCTTGTCCTGATATAAAATCTTAAATAGGAGCATTTAATATGAAGAAACCCTTTACTTTTAGAAAGGTGAAATTTTCTCTTCACAGTTTACTTCTAGAAAAATAAATGAAATTATTTGGTAAAGACAATAGCTATTTCTTGGATTAGTGAACCCAAAGAACATTGTACTGCTCTCTGATGGTTCCATAAACTAACGGGAAATATCAGCTACATGTATTCTCTAGTCTCATATAAGTGCATCAGGAAAAAAACAAAGCCTTCTTCCACAGCATTTTACAATGACTGAAGGAGCTCAAGAAACGAGAATGGGGGCATTGATGAGAATGAAGACCATGGCCAATCCAAGCAAACTACAAAAATCAAAGAGAAGGAAAAACAACCAGAAACACATTTCCATTTTATACCCTCAGAGTTAACGAATACAAAATGTGTGAATTTTAAAGCTAAATGATCTGAAGGATAAAATAAACACAAATTGGGAATTCTCGTAAATTGATAAAACCTTTTCATTGATGAAGACCCAACTGCCACAAAACTGATGGAAGTTTAATTAATCCTTTAATAGACATTAATCAAAACATAAAGTATTACAATATTAGATAAGCTATTCCAATTAAGTAAAATATTCATTTTTTCATGAAAAGAAACAAAATTTCAAAACCAAGACACTAGTTGAGTTTTGGCAGGATTTATAATATTTATCTGAATGCGCTATAACTGAATTCAGCATGCTGTCACAAACAACTTGCTACTTAACCTGGCTTCCTAGTCTTTCTGTGTCTGCATATTCACCCTGATAGCAAAGGCATGCATCTGTAGTTAATTTGGCCAAAGCACTCAGACAAACTGCAGCTATGACCTTTGGATACTAAAATGGTTTGCATAATAATCATCTGGAGGACTTCTAAGGCATCTGTTTCTCAAAAATAAAATATACAAATTTTAGGAAAATAAACTAAAGCAGCTGTTTTTAGGTCTGTGTTCTCCAGAGTCTTCAAATTCTAAAACAAACAAACAAACAAACAAACAAACACCTTGGGTTTCTCTCACTTGCTTTAGCCCAAAATAAGCTCATTTTAGAAAAAAAAATCTATTTTGCGTATGTATTCTACTTCTCTTTTTTCTCTTTCATGTATGTGTGTATAGTTTGCCGTGTGTGTATGTGTGGGGGCATGTGTACAGGAGTGTACTTGGTATGTGTGCATCTGAATACAAAAGTGACATTGGAAATCATCCTGGATTGTTCTCTACCTCCTTCTTGCTTTGCTCTGGAGATTCCCAGGCCCCAACCTTCCAGGGCTGGCATTGCAGGCTTCCACCATATCTCCCTAGAACTGTTACATGGGATCTGGGGACCTGAAATCAGGTCCTTTTGTTTGTGAGGTAAAGGCTTTAACCATTGAGTCATCTCTCCAGCCCCACATTCTACTTCTCAAAGGTGAAGACCACAAGACCAGACAGGGCAAAGTGAATTCATTCATGTAGGAATGAAACTTACGACTAGACATCAACATAAATCTAATCCAAAGATAAAAAGAGACCAGTTCTGATCTTCAGCACCACAAGAAAACCCAATCAGCCATGTATTAACAATGTTAGAGTAAGCATGTGTGGTGCTGGGTTATAAACAAGAACTTGGTGCGAGTTAAGTGCATGCTCTACCGCTGAGCTATACCTTCAGCCTCTGAACTGAGAGTTGAGGCATTAAAGTCTCACATACAGACGCAGACTAAGAGGCTGCTCCACTGAGTGAAACGCACAGCATTTTACTCACCTGTCTGAATGCACATACTAAGCAGGAGATGGACGGAATAAGAAGCCAGGAAAGCAACTAACAGCAGCAAGAAACTAAAAGGTAAAAGAACACATGGTTAAGTCTCTCCTCAAATTGCATTTATGAAATCTCACTAAATTTCTTCACATTCAGATAGTCATAGGAACTCTCTTTGAATAGCAGAATTATAGTCTAATAACTACTAATTAATTAGTAAGATTGCTTTTCTGAATTTACTGAATTTTATTTAAATGAAAACATGCTTTTAAAATCAAAAGAGAAATCAGAGAAAAAACAAACTATCTAAAACACGAACTTCTTAGTTTGTGTTGTCTGCTGACTGCTAGTTCAGCAATTCAATAGACATAATGTTTCCCTTTTATGACTAATTTTTCCTCTTCAGAGTCAAAAAGGACGCTTTAGTCATGAAATCTCCTGGACCCCCCCACCAATCCTTCAGCAATCTGGATCCACTTACAGTTCACCTATAACGTTACAGTGGTATTTCCCAGGCTCTATTAAACACACACCTCTGTCCAGACCAGACCAAAACAAAGCAGTTACCACAGTCCTAATGCCATGATTGGAAAGCTGTGCAAACATTGCAATGATTGAGCCCCACACAGCACTGTGAAAGGAACAGCATACTGAGCCCTGTTCATGCCAGGAAGATAAGGCAGGACAAATTTCTAGCTGCACAGCTGTCCTTAGTGAAATTCTTTGTATCTCACTTAATACTTGTCAGTGAGCAGCAGTCATCAGTAAAGTGACATCAGAGGCCTCACAAAGTAACAGCTTCACATCACTCAAAGGGACATTTGATTTGGTTCTGTAAGTCTACTTTCAGCAGTATACATCTGCAGGAAAAACTCTGGCACAGAAAACACGCATTTGTAAAGAACCAAAGCATATATCCTTTGATTAAAAAATATGAAAGTTTGTGAATGTATCCCATTATACAAGCAAGTTGAGTTACTTAAAAACTGGCTTCCTTATCAAGAAATTTGAGGGGGAAAAAAAAACCTAAAGCAGACTCCTTATATTTTAAATTTTATAGTGAAATAACTTGGCTCCTACCCACAAAATGAACAAAATTAACCTGCTCATTCATTCTACTGGCCACAGGACTACTAAAGGCTGAGTGACTATAAGGTCATTTGGGAGCATCCAACTTTTTCTTAAAAATATTTTTATCTCATTTTACTTATGAGTGAGTGAGCGAGACAGCAAGCGAGGGAAAACATGAAAGAAAGCAAGCAGACACTGAACATATAGAAGTCAAAGGACACCTTTCAGAAGTCCATTTTCTCTTTCCACCATGTGGGCTGTGGGGACTGAACTGTGTTTACCAGGTGTGCACACAAGCCCTTTTATATGCTGAGCCATATTGCTGGTTCAGGAGCGTCTAAACTTTTGATCTTGATAATAAGACATTGTCATCTACAAAGTTAACACTCAAGAACCATGCAACTGGGTTACCACCCCCCCCCCAATAAAAACCCTAGAACAACAACAGCAGCAATCTCACATTTAAGCACATTTACGATTTTGTGCTAAGGTCACATTTGAAGCTAATTTTGACCACAGGCAGCCCACTTGGGCACTGGGAATTCTAAAAGATTTCAGAGTTTAAAGGGGAGACTAAACCACAAAAAAAATTTGTAAGTTATGATAGTAACAGAATGAATCCATAAAATACTATGTGAACAAATGAAAGGCAGGGAAGTTGGAACGATCCGACCTATGATCAAGCCTTCAAAGGAACACAGTATACAACATATTAGCCAACTGTTCCATACTGTTGAGAGCTGACTCAGAACAGCTAGAAGGTCAAGCATGCTTGTTTCAAGTGTCCTCCAAAACCCTCTCCTGGGGTGAGCTGGCCCCCTGCCTCTGTAAGGGAGAAAGAACAGTAAAGGGCTAAAGGGTTGAGAACATTGCTTCCTTCACAATAACTACAATGCAAACCATTTCCCATGGGTGTTGCTATTGTCTTTCCCATGATATAAAAATGCTTGTGGTGGGATTAAGAAGCCTGAAACTCACCTAAGGAGAAAACACTCTATTCTGAGTCTAGCCCAATAGTGGTTTTCCCCAGGTGAGATGTGCTTAACCTTGTAAGTATCTGAGTTGACTATTTCAGCCATCTGTTACATCTTTTTTTTTTTTTTTTTAACTTTTGGTTGCCATCTGCTTAATAAACTCACTCATTCAAAAATCCCAAATAGTTATTGTGGATTATTCTCTTATGAAACAGTACTCCAGGCTCCAGAATGTGATATAAGCCTCCTTAACAAAGCATTCACTTTGTCTGTACTCAAAACTTGTCACTTAAGCAATGCATGTCTGACAAGCTTTGATTCATATTGATTGACCTAGAACAAATAAGAGGAATAAGCTATTTCTTAAAGTTATAAATGAAAGGAGATCAAGTTTTCTTTAAAAATTAGCTACACTTCTGAATTAAAGAAAAATTGATTTCACTCATATACTGCAAAAAGATGCTTTGGTCAATAACAGACTCTGACATCATCATAGCTGCTTTTGTTTGAGATTAAGTGATATAAAAAATCAAAAACTAAAAAAAATTTTTAAACAGTCTCTTGTTTGTTTTGGAAAAATTTCCTGAAGTGTTATTTTGTTTTGTTCTCTCTCTCTTTCTCTCTCTAATTCTCTCTCATATTTCGCTCCCTCAATAAGAACTTTGGAAGAAATAGAACTTAAAAGTTTAGAACAAGAAAAATAAATCTTGTTTAAAATTTTTTTAATTCAATTGTGAGCGTGTGTGTGGAACCACCGACGAATTCAGGAACCACCATGGACCACCTCCACCTCCCCCTTGTTTACTCTGTCCCAGAATTCACAGGCTGCGCCCTACCAGGACCAGAAGCGCAGGCCGCCCCCGCTTCCGCCCCGCATCTATACGTGGGGTCTAAGATCGAAACTCAGGACCTTCTGCCTGCAAGGCAGAGGCTTAACCCCTGAGCCACCTCTCCAGCCCTATTTTCACTTTTCTGCTATACAGATTTGTAGCCGAGAAGCAAGAAGCTAAACCATACAGCCTAGGTGCGCATGTGTGTAGGAGGCTAAGTATGTGCAAGTTTGTTCAAGTACACTCCGTAACATTCATTCAACAATGAAACTACCTAGTTCCACACTTCTCAGAACAATCCTTCGCTAAGCAATATGTGACTGTACAGTGGTACAGACTAGCCACAAAACAATGCTAAAACCTCAGAAAAATCCAACTAGAAGTGCCATAACGGCAGCTTTGGGAACCTATCAAAATGAAAAGGTGATGATAAAACACAAGAACATGCCTCACCTAAATCCAAGGATACCAGTATTAGCCATCACATAAGCTAAGCCAAGGATGCCGCTTCCCATAATGGCGTTCATCAAATTAAAGACTGATAAGCCAAATGAAGTTCCCGGGGATCCCTGCCTTTGGCGTTCCTGTAAACATACAATTTAAAAATGTTGAATGGTAAAATTCAAATCTATCAAAACAAAAAAAATCACCAACAAGTCACGCGGAATTTCTGCAAACCAGGAGGATTTGTGTGACATGTCAACTGCTTAACCAGAACTAGTTTCCTTTCCTTCCAACTTACTACTGGTGCAGTTCCAGAAACCTAGATTTACCTCTGCCAGTTCAGGGGCCAGGTAGGGCTTCAGGAGGAAGCATGACCAGTCTTGTGACTGGAAGAGATAAAGATAGGGTAAGTACTGGGTGGAGACTGGGAGAAGGGACAGACAGCTCATGTGATTCTTTGGAGAATCCCTGTGTCAGCTGAGAACTGCTGTCCACAACTGTTCTTCCCAAATTTACTAGGGCTGCAAAACTAATTTTTACTTACATACCTAACGAGTTAAATCTGTCCAACTGAAGGATGACTATCAACAGTTACAATCAGCAATTCAGCTAAGTAGAATATCGGGACGAGGGACTGGAGACGTGGCTCAGAGGTGCCTCGTGCGTGCTAGGTTTCGGCCGTCTAACCGAAGGGGGGGCGGGGAGGACCTCGGGACCACAGGGCCACTACCTGCGCTTTAGGTCACGAAGCGCCGGGTAGGCGCCCGCGACTAGAAACCACGCTACTCCTGCACCGACAGGACCTAGGTATTAAGATGCTTGAGGATCGCTGCCCCTTCTCTCCTTCCCCCCTTTCTGCCTCATGATTAAGTCGAGGAAGGAAACATCTCGTGATTCTTGCAAAGATCTCCCAAGGCCAGTGGAAGAAAAGGGAAGGAGACAGCGACTCAGGGCGCGGTGAGTCACCGAGCCCCGACGGCTCGAGCCCGGCCTGAGCGCGGCTCTGCGGAGCACCGCCGGGTCACAACCCCGACTCCGCGGGGCCGCGCAGCCTCGGCCGCCAGGTTTGGGGCGCGCCCGCAGCGGCCAGCTGCGGCCTCTCGCCCAAGCTGATCCCGCAGGTACTCTAGGGGGTGCAGGAAGGCGGCGGCGCCGCGCCGCCCACGAAGCGCACTTACGTTGCTTAGCAACGGGCTCCACTCTTCCGCCGCCGCTTCGTCGGGCTGTGGGACCGAGACGTACCAGCCTGGCTCGGCGCCGACGCTGCCCCTGAACGCCTCCATGCTGCGCCGCAGTCGACGGCCAGATCCATCGGCGAGTAGCCGCTCCGGCCCCACGGTCCCGGGCTGTTCGCCTCAGGGGCGGAGTTACGGGCGTGGCCCTTCGGGGATCCCGTAGCTCACCGCGGGCCCCAGCCGGGGAGTCACGTGCTTGGACGGCGCGCTCCTCCGCGGCCCTCGGTGATGACGTCGTCCCGGGCCGGCGGGCCGGAGGGGCGGGAGACGTGCTTCCAAGCTGCCGGAACATGAGGTGAGGCGTCTGTCTGGTCGCTGGGTCCTCCGCACGCGTCGCCGGCGTCGGGAAGGTGCGATCGGTGAGGTGCGGCCGCGGCGCCCTGGCGGGTGCGACCGGCCAACATCGAGAGCGCGGCTGCTCGCCTGCCCCCGGCTGCGGACGTGCCCCGGGCCACTCGGGTGCCAGCCGCGTGGAGCGGAGCCCAGGGCGCGTGCTGGGCGAGGAGGAGGGGGCTTCAGACGCCTTCGGAGGGCGGAGCACGGCTCAGTGGTAGAATTTGCCTCCTACGCCGAAGTTCCTGGTTCAATTCCCAGTAGTGTTTTCATTTTACAAATGTAACCGGACACCCGGATTTACCCAGGTTTACACCCGGTTGATTGAAAGCCAGATTCATTTTGAAACCTCGTTTGTACTTATGATCCTGTGGCAGGATCCTTACCCCTTATGATTGCTCTGTTTTAGAAGACTGAGTGAATAACTGACCTTACACTTGAAATACTCATTAAGGCCTCATCAAACACGGAAGCCTTTACTTGTATGTAAGACACGTGGCAGTGAAGTTTGAAAGATAGCCTAGCTATATACTGAAGTCCTTTTTCTTTCTCGTATGTTCACACTGGCCTTGAACTAGCTATGTAGCAGAGGAAGAGCCTGAACTAGGAAGCTTCATCCTGCCTAGTGCTGGGATCACGGTTGGAGCCGCCACCCAGTTCATGTAGAGTTGGGATTGAATTTAGATTTCTTGCATGCAGGATAGCGCTCTTCCAACTGAGCTGTATCCTCAGCTCCTAAAGTCATTCCTAACTAAGTTATTTTTATTTTTTTAAAGAATCATCTCATGTAGCTCAGGCTGCTCTTGAATTTGCTTTGAATCCAAGGATGTCCTTAAACTCCTGATTATGTCTTTACCTCCTTAGTACTGGCATTACAGGACAGGCAGCATCATGCTTACTTAATTTTCAATGGTACTGGTAAACCTAACCCAAGACTTCATGGGCCAGAGATGGTTCAGTAGGTAAAGACCCTTCTTGCCAAGTCTGATGGTCTGCGTTCCATCCTGGAGTCCATATCATAGAAAGAGAGAACTTCTGCAAGTTGACTTATGATCTCCACATGTGTCTTATGATACACATGTCCATGCACATTTGTGAGCACACAACACAGAAAAATAAACGTAATAATAATGACTGGTTTCTGTATCTCTGGCCCTTAATAGAGTTTAATCTTTGCTGATCCACTTACCAACAACATGACTTTAGGTAAATTAACCTATTGCTGAATCTTTGTTCACAAAATGCATTTACACAGTGGCGTATTGCACACTTCATAAGATTGATAATACAGTACCTGATACAGTATCCCAGCATTTTAATAAATATTGCCATTGGTGGCATCATATGTAATGACATTTCATTTACAAATGACCTTTAAACTCAAGTTTCATCCCTCCAATCCCATGTGTATTCTGTGGGAAATTGTGAGAAGAGAGGTTCATTGGAGGTAAGTGGACTGTTGAACCACTAATACTTTTTGTTCAGCAATCATAAAAGTCATACTGTCCTGGAAGAGATAGTTTACTACTCCTATACAATTAAAAGATTTTGTCATGATTTGGCAGTGATTAAAGAAAGAATTTGTGTTTTTATTCTCAAAGATCATGTGGATGTGCATTTGGAATTTTATGGTATTTTTTTTTCTTATCTTTTTCAATAGAAGCTCTTGGAAACCAATTGGATTCTTAAGACTGCACGTGGAAAGTCGTAACCCCACTGAATCAGTATCTTTGCTTCCTCCAACATGGGCAACACTAGCACAGAAGTTTAGGAAAGCATCTGGCATTTTTTCATTGGACCAAAGACAAAGATTCTCAGCCATGCCAGAAGTAGAAACAAATAAGAGAGACTCTGAATTATTTTCACCACCCTCTGATGTCCGAGGAATGACAAAACTTGATCGAATAGCTTTTAAAAAGGTAGTCACCATTCCGGTGCTTAAAGTGAGGAAAGAAATAGTCAACAGATTGATGCGAGCCCTTAAACGGGCAGCACTACAGCGCCCAGGTATAAAGCGGGTGGTGGAAGATCCAGACGAAGAAGACTACAGACTGATTATGTTGGATCCCTACAAGATGTTTTCTCGTGACTCCTTTGAGAAAGCAGAACTCAGCGTTTTAGAAGATCTTAATGTCAGTCCACAGTTATCTAAATATAATCTGGAGCTAACTTATGAGAACTTTAAGTCAGAAGAGATTTTGAAAGCTGTGCTTCCCGAAGGTCAGGATGTAACTTCAGGATTTAGCAGAGTTGGACATATTGCACACCTGAATCTTCGAGATCATCAGCTACCTTTCAAGCATTTAATTGGTAGGTGTTTTATGGTAACATTCATGCACTAGAAATCAGTTGACAGATTCTGGTTTAGTTTGTTCAAAATACTTTTTTCAAATACCAAATGAGAGAAGTAAAGAATTTTATTGTTGTGCTTTAAATTGAATGTTGAGCAACATACCCCCCCCTTTTTTTCGGAGGTCTATTTTGAAATATCTTCTCCTGAGTCATAGCATTAGTTACAGCCTTTTGTGTTCACCAGTACAAAATACTGTTCTTTAATGGGGCAATGTTCAATACTAGGTTTCATGAATTTGGTTTTTTTATAGTGAAAAAAAAAAAAACAGTGCCAATTACTTAAGATTGATGCAGCTCATTAAATCTCTTGCAGGCAGTAGACACTTAAGAAAACTGATTAATTAAAATTTTTGATGAACATGCATCCTCCAGGTTACTTTTGTTACAAATACAGAGTAGTTTTCCAAACCTCTGGGAGTTGGTTCAGCTTTAAAATGTAGAACCATTGTTTTGCATGACTAGGGCTCTATCATTGCTGTTAGGTGTTCCTTTCTTTTTATTGGCAAAAGATAAAAGGTCTTTCTGGTGCCCTGATGCCGAATGGTGAAGTGATGGTTAAGCAGAGCCTTACAGTGGTGTCTGGCGTGGGCTTTCATGTAGCCATTGCCTACTCTAACTCTGATATTCTTTTGCCTTTCCCAAGTTTTAACTTTGATAAAGCAGCACTCAAAGGTTAGAGAAAACATTTCTGACCTGGGATGTAGCTCAGTGGCAGAGGACTTGCCTAGTTGGTGCCTTCCTGGGTTTCTTCCCGAGTACTGCAGAAATATATGTTTCCATACACTACTGTCATAGTTAGATACAGGTGTCAACTTGAAGGTAGAGGGTCGAGTTCTGGGCACGTTTGTAAAGAATCTATGATTGAGTTAGCTGCCTCCTCCCTAGTAAAACTGCAGAAGATTATCTCCTTGATGGGGAAGGCCCAGCCCATGGTGGGTGGGGCTAGTCCCTGGGCAGATGAATAAGATGCAGGGAGCTGGTTAAGGAAGTTGGCACCCTTCTGTATACTGGCCAGGAATGCTGGTCTGGCAGGTGAGGATTGTCACTCTCTGAGTGGTCCGGTGGTTATGGTATGGTCAGTTCCCCAAGTCCTTTGTGGTGTTGTGGACTCTCCTGCCAAGATGGATAAAGAATTGTGACCAGACAATTGTAAGCCAAAATAATCCCTGTTCCTCATAAGCCGTTTGGTCGTGAATTTATCATCAACATATAGAGTAACTACAACAATTATTTAATTAGAACTTTTATGTGGAAATCCAGACTTACTTTTCATTTAAAATTAACTTCTGTGTCCTCAAAAATGAGTTCATGTACCTTGGTCAGAACGGGTTAAGAGGAATGAGGGGTTAGGTCAGTGGTACGATGCTTGTCTAGCAACTTAAAGGTTGAGGGTTCAAGCTCTGAGCACATTTGTAAAGAATCTGTGGTTGAGTTAGCATCCCCCTCACCCCCCAGTAAAACTGCATAAGATTATCTAGTTGATGGGGAAGGCCCAGCCCATGGTGGGTGGGGCTAGTCCCTGGGCAGGTGAGTGAGATGGAGGGAGCATGTGCACAGTCAATCCTCAGTGCTCACGCTCACTGTAATCATTGGTTAGAGTTTATTGATTATAACGTATCTAATATGTAATGGGAGAAAAGTTAGAGAAATTCTGTATTTCAGCATTTTTTTCAGTATTTTGCTTTTTGGTAACCTAACAACTAAAGATACTTCTGTAATGATAACAGCATATAAACTTTTATAAAATACCTTAAAGTTTTAATATAGACTTCAATTAAAGGGCATCAGTAATCATTTCTCCTATATTTTATGATCTTGGTATTTTCTGTTATGATAATTTTTTGACAAAATGAACAATTTAGATAAATGAACGTTTTTAATTTGAATAGGGCTCTAGGAAAACAATGTTTCCTTTGTCATAAACATTGTTTTTGCTGACATGTATTTCCAATGTGGAAACATTTGTTTCAGCCCACAGTAAAACAAACATATGGTTTGAGGCCAGTAGCCACAGGCAGATTATTTTTTGCTAGTGTTTCTGAGACCATTTATTTTTTCATTCTACTTTTTTTTGCCAATTTCCTATGGTCTTCCGTGTGTGTGTGTGTGTGTGTGTGTGTGTGTGTGTGTGTGTGTGTGTGTGTGTGTTTGTGTTCCTCCCCGTCCCCAAGGCCACATGTCAGTTTCTTTTCTATCATTTGGGCTCTGGGACTCAAACTCAAGCTTGCACAGCAGCATGTTTTCCTACTGAGCTGTCCCAGCCCTATGCCACCCTTTTGCTTATTTGTATTTGAGTATATTGTTTCTTTTAAAATTTGCCCATACATACATTCTTCATATGTCTGACGTAGACGTAATTGATCTGTTCGACTTTTAGACTTGTATGCTATTACACATATCAGGTAGCTTTTATTTTTGTAACCATGGGCAGTATTTATTAAGACTTTTCATCTTTCAGGTCAAGTTATGATTGACAAAAATCCAGGAATCACCTCAGCAGTAAATAAAATTAACAGTATTGACAATACATACCGAAATTTTCAAATGGAAGTGCTAGCTGGAGAAGAGAACATGATGACCAAGGTATTTTGTCATCTCCTGTAAGATGTGTATCAAGAATACTGCTTACAATCAGGATAGATGGAAAAGATTAAAAATGTACTATCTAATATTAGAATAATCATGACAGACTTTTCAGAAGGATCATTTAAGTTCTACTATAATGATAAAACAACCCATCACTAAAGACTTTAGCTGTTTAAATAAATTGCAGAGCAAGTTACCAAACAGTATATGTAAAGCAGCTTTCGAAGTATTTCAAACTTCTAGATTATACCTGGAGAAACTTTTAATTGGCAGAAAGAAATCTTGAAAAAACATTTCCACATCAGGAGCTTTAATATGGCCAGTAGCATTTGATGTAGTCAGGAGTGGGTAAGTACAAATATGAAATTAGGATCCAAAGAAACCAAAAAAAATCAGATTAAATATGTTAAGAACCTTCTGATTTTGATTCTTTGTCTGTGAAATGATGGGCTGAGTCATATTCCACAACTGTAATTTTAATTTTAGTTTATGTTTCCTACATGATGATACACCTACAAGAAATGCCATAAAGTCTTGATTACTTTCTTTCAAAACTTAGTTTTACTGTATTTACTTTATGCATGAAAACCCAAATTTAGGAAAATAAATATGTGAATGATTCATTCTGTACAGTTGCTCTAATTTTCACATGTGTAATTTGCAGTATCCACATATTGTCTTGAAAGCATAGTGTAGTGAGATACCTCAGGATTTAATGATACAGTACCAGATCCACTTTGCTAACTGAAAGCTAAATATGGAGGGAACTGTGTTTGCTGTGTGGAAGTTCTATTTGGCATGAAGTTCTGTGTGCTATGTGAGTTCAAATTACAGGGTTTTTTTCTTCCCCATATGGTGCCATGCCATAAGCCAGGCAACTGGTTTTCTGAAAAAGTCTCATGTGATTTGGAGCCAACTTTATGACCCTTTAGGATTGATTTGAAGAATTGACTTTTTCCCATGAAAAGTGTAATGCAAGATTTTAACTACCCCCAGAAATAGTATAAACTCTAGAAGTCTAATCAAAATGTCTTTAAATGTAGTTACTTGCCTCTATAGTATATTTACATGTATGTACTCCCATGTATATACATACATGTGTCTATTTTGAATCCAAGCAGATTAACCAAAAACATAATATCCTTTTCAGGTTCGAGAAAACAACTACATGTATGAATTTGATTTTTCAAAAGTCTATTGGAATCCTCGTCTCTCCACAGAACACAGCCGTATCATAGAGCTTCTCAATCCTGGAGATGTCTTATTTGACGTTTTTGCTGGAGTTGGGCCCTTTGCCATTCCAGCAGCAAAGAAAAACTGTACAGTATTCGCCAATGATCTCAATCCTGAGTCCCATAAATGGCTGTTGCACAACTGTAAATTAAACAAAGTGCACCAAAAGGTGAAAGTCTTCAACTTGGATGGGAAAGACTTCCTCCAAGGACCAGTCAGAGAAGAATTAATGCAGCAACTGTCAAGAGACACAAAGCACTCTGTCCACATTGTCATGAATTTGCCAGCTATGGCTGTAGAGTTTCTTAGTGTGTTCCGATCGCTACTTGATGGGCAGCTGTGCAGCAGTGAACTCCTCCCCACAGTGCACTGTTACTGCTTTTCCAAAGATGCTAATCCCACTGAGGATGTGTGTCGACGAGCTGGAGCTGCGTTAGGCATTTCCTTGGAAGGGTGCAGTTCGGTTCACCCAGTAAGAAATGTGGCTCCTAATAAGGAGATGCTGTGCATCACCTTTCAGGTTCCTGCTGCCATACTCTACAAGAACCAGCCCGTAAATGCAGGTGAGCAATTTCCAGAGAATTAGATGCATAATTCATTTCATGCCGCTTGCTCACTCTCTGATATTAAATTTAGCAACAGGGAAATTAAATTAGTTCTGGTTGTTTTGTTTCATAATCCCTTACATGGTATAACATAGCAGAATGCTTGCTTTTTAAAAAATAATGTGTCCATAGAAATGTTCTTATTTTATATAAGTTGACTAGATTAAAAACTGAATTTTTTTAATGCATTCAACTGTTAAGCATCTGAACTAAACAGGTTTTCTGGCTCTATTACAGAGAATCCCGAAGATCCACCTCTTAAACGGCAGAAGACAGATAATGCCTTTTCAGGAGGAAAAACACAAATAGTTTCAGATTCTTAGTTGAAAGGTTTTATCCATTTCTCCACTATACTTATGTAAAAAAGTATGCTTTCATTAAAAAATTAACATTCAGATACTTTCTATTGAGCCTTTGTTTTACCCTTTTGAATCAGACATTTCAAAATTAAATTTCAACTGAAATGTTAGTTTTTGTTTGTTTGTTTGTTTGATTGCTTTTTGTGTGGCAGTGTCTGTATGACCCAGGCAGACCTGGAATGCCTGATCCTTCTGCCTTAGCCTCCTAAGTGCTCAGGTTACAGTGTGAGCTGTCATGCCTGGCTTCACAACTTTTATTTACTTTTGGTTACTAGTGCACATCTATCATGTCAAGACAAATGGACTTTTGAATGTGTTGTACTTTGAAGGAACAGAGGGGTTTCAATTATTTTGATACCAAATTAGATGGCAAAGCATCTATAGCCAAACTAAAATATAATATAATATACATTGATAATACCAGGCAAAGCACTCATCACAGTATTCTCAACTCAGAAGCAACTAACACAAAAAATTAAAACCAAAATCAAATAGTTTTTCATAAAATAAAAACAAATTGAGGCTACAACCAAAGTCTCACAGGACTTTTTAGCCAAGAAGGAATGCCATTTACTGATGGTGAGTTAATTATGTTCGAATGCAGCAGCTGAAGAAATGTGTCTAGAGAAAATAAATGGAAGAGAATGGGCTTTTGGCAGAAACGTTGTTCAGCATTAAGGATACTGGGAGCAATGTCAATAGTCAACTAAAAAAGCAAATGATGCCCGAGTGGTTCTTTAACTCTTAATGGGCTACTGAGGTCGGCAATGCTGTTCTTGTTGAAGGTGCTGTGGCTTGAGGTGCCTGAAGAATTAGCCTCTGCAACTGCTTTGCATGGAACAACGTTGGGTGAATTAAATATTTTCAAAGGAGTTGAGAAAACACTAATTTTGTACAACTAAAGTAGAATTTGGTAAGATAAGTTATAACTGATGTTGGTAAAAGAAATATGTGGCATATAAAAGGGCTTAGGTGAACAACTTTACAAAGTTTGTGAAAATTTTAGTTTAAAGCTTACAGCTGTGCACCATATCCATCAGCAATACCATGTGAAGATATTTCATCTGTGTTCCGGAACCAGTGGTCCCTTGGTAAACATTTGCTTTCATGAGTGACAATCCTCAATTCCTTGAATTTTGTCAGAAACCGAAGCTGAAATCCTGACTTTCAGTACCTAATTTGTTTAACAAGAATAGTATGTAACGTTTTTGAGCCTGAGATCCAACACAAATTTTTCTCAACAAGAACAACCCTTAAATATTCTGGAACATTGGGTGACTTTGGAAATTAGCTTTTGCTGAGACCTTGATAAGTTTCTTAGACGAGTCTTCTATTTAAGATTACAAAGCAGATAGATTACAAAGCAGCTTTAACGTGAAACTTGACTGTGGTAAACTCATTTACACAGCTGACATTCGAATCAAAATAATCTGATTTTATACATTCTCATACCATCAAATTAAAACATTTAAATTTCCACACAATTTAGCAGTAACTGTTTTCTTGGTTCAGTATTTCAGGGCTGTTCCTACAACAACAAAAGAAATTTCTCCACATCAGAATCTATTGAACTGCAATTGAGGAGCACTAAACTGATGATAATACTAAATGGAAAATGTTGAGAAAAGAATCCAATAGTCTAAACAAATGCTTTCTAAGTGATGAATGTGCTTGGTTAACATCCTATATTCCTGGACTACAGCTAGTATCTGGTAAATACCAATCCATGTGAAGATAAAATGTAGAACCTTTTGTGTGCCACACATTTATAGATGATTTGTGTTATTTGTGAGTTATTCCCCCACAGTTTGACAAGTTTGTGGCACCTTTAAGAAGTGGTGCCTTCTTGTGGGAAGGCACATCAAAGTAAACCTTGAGGGCCAGTAGTCCAGCTCTGCTTCCTCTAGCTGTGCTTGCTCTCTGCCTCGTGACAAGTGATCTTGGAAGGATTAGATGATATAAGAAGACTGGCCCGTTGCCAATACAGCAGTTGATAATTACTTCTGTATTGTGTTATAAAATGTACTTACGTAGATAAAAGACTAGAGGGGTGCTGGAGATATGGCTCAGGGATTAAGTCTCTGCCTCAAAAGCAGAAGGTCCTAAGTTTGGATCCCAGGTCCCACATAAAAACACCAGGTGGAAACAGCAGAAGCCTGCATTTCTGACCCTGGTAGGTGGAGCCTGGGAAATCCTAGAGCAAAACAAAAAGGAGTAGAAGCAATCTAGGATGATACCTGAAGTCACCCTCAGTTCTCCACAGGGACACGCAGTGCCCTCTGACACACACACACACACACACACACACACACACACACACACACACACACGCACGTGCAAAATAAAGTTTTTAAAAAAGAAATATTGCCAGGTGAGAAAAAAAACTTAAGAAAGAAAAGACTAGCACACTTTTTGTCTCTAAGAAGAAATCACTGGGAGGGTGAGAGAAGTACAATGTCCAGGGTTCAATATTTCTGTTGTTTATAAGAGGTGAGGTTTTCACAAGATTTTTACATTCTGTTTGATCTGACAGAGCAGTTAATTTGTAAGGTACACTCTTAAGTCTTGAAAGTCTTTAATATGTTTTATTAACTCATTAGCTACTTTAGTCTTTGCAGGAATACAGTAAAGCCTTTACTGAAGTTCATAGTACTTCTTTCAACAAATCTATAGATTGTACTTAAAAGCATGGATTCTTCATTAGGAAATACCTAAAATAAGAAAACTATCTAACCTGATAGAGTACAGCTAGAACTGGATCTGGATTTGGGTTAAAAAATAATCTGTGTTCTCACTGTTGACCTCACAAAGTCTAGCATCTGCTAAAGGCACCAAGATCCTTGGAGGCAAAGGATTGGCAGCCACAGCAGTGTTCCTATACCTAAGGGGAACATGGGAAAGGGTTCGGGAAAGGCCACTGGGTCCTTGTACGTCATCGGAGAGGAGGGCCCAGAGGAAAATCAGACATGCACAAGAAAGGACTCTCTGGGAATTGGGGTGGGAGGCACTGGGGGATGGGGAGGGAGAAGGGTGGGGAGGGAGAACAGGGGGTACGGGGGGGGGGGAGGAGGAAGGGAGGGAACTGGTGTACCTAATAAGTTTGTATGAGCTGAAATAAAAAAAAAAAATCTGTGTTCTAATTTGGACCTTTTACTAATTTACATATATGATCTTAGCCTACTCAGTTACCCAATGCCATAGTTTTCTCATTTATCAATGACTGAAGTGTTGTGATATCTAGTACAGAAATGTGGTAGGAGCTGGACTTACAAACCAACTTACAAACCAAGCTGGAGTTGTTAACACATGACTGTTGCACACTAATGTAACCACAAGTCCATTCATTTAACGCTCCACCCATAAAACTAACATTTGTCGTGATGGAGAGCTGATCCTTTAATTTCCTTGGGAAACTCTGTTCCATTTTCAGTGGTCTACATAACAGACTCACACGAGATGGGATGGTATGTATATCCATCCTATCCATATCCAAACTCCATAATTGAAACTCTGGGAATAATAAAACACTTTGAAGTTTCCATGGAAAACTACATCAAGGTCTACAATATACGCATAGAGAAATTTCACTTCAAATATACCTTTTCCAGTCTCAACATCTCATCATAAAATGAGCTCACATTGGAGGTGAAAGGTGCTATTGAAGTATTAAGTTTTATTAGCTTACTTCTTTGAATTTGTCATTAAAGCAGGTTAATACTGAGCTCTGGTTTATCTTGAGTTTGGCTCACAGCTGGGAACCATATTAGGTTTGCCTCACTTTCCACTTCTCAAAACAGGCACTGAAGTCTTAATATTGAGGCGGTGACATTATCACAGGCCAGGTTTTACTTGCCATAGCTTGCTGGTAAGAGGGACTATATCCACTGTCTGGATTAGTATTAAGAAGACATTAGAAAAATATGGAAACATTTTATGGGGACTTGGATATTAACAGTAAATGTTGTAATCAAAATGGTATTTTAAAGCGTATTCAAGTAAAATACTATAATAAGAGAAAAACCACAAAATGTACTATAAAGTCGAGCTTTATTTTAGAAAAGGTTTTTATAAGTCTGTCAACCCCATATACAGTTGAATTATTCTTCTCCCATCAGATTAGGCTTGTTGCTTCAATCCTTTTCAGAATGTAAGTAAAAAATAAATCTATTCCATGAATTCTTAGCTTAGTTCTGAAATGTTATAAATACTTGAACATGGCAGCCAGTGACAGTGCTGATGTGCAGCAACATATGGCAGTAATTTTACAAATCTGCTTTACTCTACCGCCTTGCTTGACTCCAAGGTCCAAATTTTTGAAGTAGAGAAATGCGGGTTAACTGGGCTGCCAGAAAAGTCCACTGAATGCATCCTGCAGCGCTCGGTGACATGCCAGAGAAGAAGTATAGCCGCCAGCAAGGTCCTGGGGAGAAGCAGCTCTGACGTGGTTTAAATACCTAAAACAAAACAAACAAAAAAAGTGCATATAAATTGGTGAAAGTAAGGAAAAAGCTGATTCCAGCTTTAAAAAGGAATTCTGAAATTGAAGTGTTCAGGCTTTTATAAATGGATTATTACCTTTCAAAAGGAAACGTGGCAACGGTAAACAAATCACATAAACCAGTACTGCTATAAAGTATATTACAGTAAGGCCTAAAAATAGTCATGAAGACTCTAAGAATAACTTTGTGATTAAATATTAAAATGTCCAGTGCTTCACCATGTCTAGGACTGACTTGTGTGCTTGCTGCTGTCTTGACACATATCCAATGCTCTCTCCTGGTACCAAGCACTACAATGCTGGTAACATGTCTACCTAAATGCTTTAATGTCACCCCTAGATACCTAAAACAAATGGGAGAAGAGAGAGAAAACATACTAATTCCCTCAGAATGACTTCAATTTTACAAAAGAATCTTGTCTCTTCCTTACAGGAAAGGAAACCTTAGAAAACTACATGTGGAGAAATCGAAGACTAGGCTCAAGTTTATATGATTTAAAGAATTAGATCAGAAGAATCTTTGAGTTGATCTCAACAGACAGTGTAGCAATTTTTCTTCAATTTCAGTCTTTTTGTCGATTAAAAATTTTAAAGTTGATAAAAGTAGACAAAACAGTCCTCAATAGACAGAACAGTGTTACTGAAGTACAACTTTTAGTATGACTACCTTTACTGCTAGAAAACAAGTACTTCAAGCTCTGCTCTAATGCCTCCTTCAGGAAACCACAGTGTTGCTTCAAGACTCCGGAAATAAAGCTGCTTTACCCACTTTCAGAATTACAAGTATGACAAATGAATAAATCAGGCAGCAGAACATTTTAATAGCTTGGAACCTTTTCTACTCATTCATACAAACTTCCTGCATGTCAAGATCTTAATGCATGAGCAGCTTATGCTTATTTTTAACATAACATGTTCGTTTTTCATTTGTATCTATGTTTAATAACCTTGTGTGATTAAAAAATATATGGCAACTTAACAGACCAAATAGAAAAAGCTGTCAAAATGAAACTGGTTGAGTTCCTGAATTTAGCTATAATTTATCCACATTATCACAAATCACAGTGTTAATTCTTTGCTTCTCTGTCAAGGATGAAAAATCAAAGGAAAAAGGAAATTAATATTTATTGAGCAGAAATCTAAAACTATTGGGTAGTAGATATTCAGCAGTACAAAATATTTGTGCTTCTGTCTCCAAAATACATTTTTATTAATTAGCATAGAGCACTATTACATATACTATTCAATGTAAACTATAATTATATAGAAAATATACAATTATCTATAGTATCATAAAATTTATATAAATATGAAATTTAAAGGATAGCATAAAAATTTAAATGAAAGTACTGTTTTTCCTTTTACCCCACCTTTCATGTCTTCTAGGATCCACCCCACTTTAGAAACTACAGAATCATTAAGTAATTGCTGTCACAAGAGCCTATAGTCATGGACGTTAAATAGGGATTCTCCAAATTTATCACACAACCCAAGTTACCTGCTTATTACCTTCCCAGAACACAATACAATGGCAGCTATTAAGGGTCTAATGGAAACAGAAAAAAGGTAAGTGGTAAGTCACCTCAAGTAAAAACCTGCCATTAAAGGGAGCTCAATGACTATTATACAAGTAGTAATTTATAGGCAAATTGGAAATCAAGTGTTTCATTCCCGATTCAAGTTTTAACTCATTTTTATCCACACAGTAGATCATGACCTATCAGTCTAGTGTCATCTTCAAAACAAGAGTGCTAACTCCACTTAGTTCACTCAAAGCATAAACCAAGCACCATAGGAGAATGTTTATCAATAGTAAGGAAACAGCAATCAGAACTGGAATTGGTTTTCATAGCTGCAATACAAACATCTGTGCAACTACCTCTTGATTCATCATATTTGGTAAAGCTTGCTTCTGGGAAAGTTGAGTCATACCATCCCTGGCTTGGCAATTCCAGTATAAACTAGCAGTGTGCACACAGCTTTTTATATGTTATCCTGAGAAACCTGAAACAGCTGCGCTGCTGGCAGGCAAACACAGGACCACCAGTAAAATATCCAAAACAGTTGCATCTTTTAATTTATGACTGTGCACTGTTTCCATAAAGAGTATATAAAACAGTTCAGCTTTTATAAGTTAGATGTAATAAACAGTCATACTCATTGAGGCTATAAAAGTATTTTTTAAAAGTTTATCTAAAATGATTAATTAGTGTTTGAAAACAGTATTTCTTGAATATAGTCATAATCTAGAGCAATGAGCAAATATTTTTAAATTTGAGTTATTAAGGCTAAGTTGTACGAGTCTTACTGCCAAAATAAGTCAATTAAAATTTCTTTGCATAGTACTGAAGAAAACACACTTCCCTTCTAACAATCATTTGCATTAAACATGTCTGGGAGAATGATTCTCTAAGAGTCCTGTGTATTTATATTGCTGGTTTTGATCTCTAGGGCTATACAAAACTGTTACTATAAAGTGTTTCAAAATATTTTCACCATGGCAATTGCTATTAATTGCATTTAAAAAATAAAATGTTGCTATTCAGTTATAGATTTTTATTTTCTAGATGTCAATGTTCTTAAACTCTTTAATTATTATGGTATGCCCAAGTATTTTAAGGATCTGTCACCTGGAAACCACACAATGAAAATGCAATGCTTTACCCGTTACTGTTTTTTTTTTTTTTCCAGCTTAATCCATACCAGCGTTCATTCATTCTTCCATGACCATTATGAGTACATCACCGCACAGGATTTCTGGGCCATGGCAGAATCAGTGTCATTTCATGTATAATTATATATAACAGAATGAGGAAGAAGTCTTGGGAAATTTATTTCCAAAAGTCAAGCTCAGTTGGGTTTTGGGGCCTGAATGTAATTGCTCTATTTAGTTGATGCCAAGACATTATTTCTGTTTTCCATGGGTTTATTTTAAATGTGTAAATCTTATAAGCAGAAACTAGGAAAGAAAAAGAACTTCGTTTATTTTGGGTATAAAATATATCCCTATTTTTACCAAAACCAGACTAAACTCAGATTTTTTGAAAACTCCTATCTTTATTTTCTTAATAATGATTAAAAGGTGTATTTTTTAAAAATAGTATAAAAATAGTTTTTAAAATAGATAATTCTTATACTAAGGGTATTTTATATTCTAATTCATGTTTTTTCTAAAGTTACCTTCCATCAAAGTCTCTTAGCAGATTTTGGAGAAGGGGGGGACCATGAATACTGAAGGAAAACTAGAGGGGAGACGGGATATCAGGAGAGGAAGGGAAATGGGGCAGAAGATAGGAGAGAATAGACAGAAAATTTTGTATACACGTATGAAAGTGTCAGAGAGCAAAATTTATCAATATAATTGGGGGTAAGGAGCAGTGGACCCTGAGAAGAGATTAGAAAAGAATTAGGCATTACACCTGAAGGTTTTTATTTCCTTTGTCATTTTTATGCCTTTTTCTACTATATTTAACAGCTTTAATTCTCCAATAGGTGCCATAATTTATATTTCAGAAAGAATCCATTGTCTGATTCTTTAGCATAGAAGCATGCCTCTGAGACTATTCTGTCACTATTTCCTTTAAAGCCCTGTACCAACCTCCTGGTAGATATTTTATACGTGGCTCATTTTATTACTCTGAAATGTGTAAGTTCTCAAACACAGGCAGAAAGCAAGGATGTCAGTAGTCCACCTCTCCTCACCCCAGTCATAACTTCTTCAGGAAACACCTGAAACATGCTAGCTCCAAATAATCTAGAACTTTTTTGTAATTGAAATTGAAGTAAAAATGAGAAGTTTCTACTTCAAATCACCAGGCCCCATGAAGAGTTCAAAATGTTGAATTGGTTCAAAGAAAGAAAGCTAATGAACTCTAGAGAGCATGCCTTTCTTTTCACAAGGTGAATTTTTTATCCATGCTTGTGGTTTGATAAATTACATTGTCAACACTGGGCTGAACTACTGAATTCAAGTGAGCTAAAACTGCAGCTACATACCACCATGATAAGTCTTCAGTGAGCCATTCTTTTAGAGCTGCATTTAATGCCACCAAACACACCAGTTCTAACAGATACATGTTCTAGTTCACAAAATTCAAGTCTGTCTTTAAGAGAGATCACCCAGCTTGTCTCAGCTGTCAAGACTGAAGTTCTTACAAGCATAAGAAGTTCATCCAAAGGATTGGATATGTTATTCAGTGGTAAAACATTAGCATGGTCAAGGTAGAGAGAGAAGGATCCCCAAGGCTAACTGCTCAGGCAAGCTAGTTTAATTGATGAACTTCAAGCCAATGACAGACCCTGTCTCAAAGAAAGTGGACAGCCTTCCTGAGGATGATCTCTGAAATTGTCCATTGATCACACATATGCACACACGTGCATGTACACATACATCATACACATGCACAAGTGTGTACCTACACAAAATAAATAAAATAAACCAAGCAAAATAGACAACTATTACTTAGGAAGAAAGTTAAGCAAAGAGGTTAGTGATCTGTGCACTGAAAACTATAAAATGCCAAAAAAAGAAATTTAAGACAACACAAGTAAATGAAAAGATCTTCCTTATTCATGGAATAGAAGAATTAATAAAGATGTCCCTCAATTTGCAATAGGGTTACATCCTAATACATCAAACCTGCACATATCATAGCTTCACAACACAACAACTGCAGAGCATTAGTTCTTTATCCTCTTCTGCTCACCACTCCTACCTAGCACTGTAAGAGAATATCACCCCAATCACAGTAGCTCTCATAAAGATGAAAAAGATAAGGATAACAAATATTGGTAGGGGGAAGGGGCTTATACACTGCTGGTGGTAATGAAAATTAGTCTAGCCATTATGGAAATTAGAAAAACAGTTCTTCTACACTGTATAATCTAGTTATTCCATTACAGGGTGTATACCCAAAGGAATCAAAAATCAGCATGTAATAGAAATAGCTGGATACCACATTTTTCACAGAACTATTCACAATAGTCTAGGTAATTGGCTAAAGAAATACTGTGTAGCATACTTTGCATGCTAACTTAAAAATTAAAAATGTAAAAGACATGTCATACATGCAATAGAATAAAATTATTCAGTTATAAAGAAGCACAAAATCATAATACTTGCAGTAAAGAAACAAAAATAGATGGGGAATATGATACAAGAAGAAGGGTAACTGCAATGGTTAGATTCAGGTGTCATCTTGACACTTGCAGTCTGTTTGGGGCACAGCTGTGAAGAATCAATGGTTGGAGCAGGCCCTTAAACTAGCCTGCAGGTGAATGTCAGGCAAGACCCAGCCCACAGTGGGTGGTGCTTTCCAGTGGTGGATGGGATAAGAGGAAGTGCAAGGAGGAGGGACTTGGGTCTTCCCTTATCCTGTGTCAACTTGTCTTTGAGTCCATTGCCAGCGTCACTGCCTCATTCATTGCACTGCCACTGCTCCCTCTGTTCTTGGCTGACATCAGAGCTAGGTCCTTTCAGCCTTGCTGCTGTTCTCACTGCCACTGGAGTCTAGTTTCCCCATCACTGTTCATGGCTGATGTTGGAGCCCCAGCATCTTCTTCCTGGCTGCTGTCCATCCCAGACATTGGAGCCCAGTCTCCTCAATTCCCCAGTGTGACTGAGGCTCAAGACTTTTCTAGGATGCTTTGATTTTGTGAGACATTCAGCTCAAGAATAAATCAACTATGAATGGCTACTTTGAAGGATACTGCTTTTATTTATGAGTTGATTTAATAAAGTACACACACACACACACACACACACACACACACACACACACACACATTCTATCGGTTCTGTTCCTCTAAAGAATCCTAATACATTAACCACAGGGGGGGGGGGAAGAGTAAGAGTAGTGAACAGAGAGGATATCAGAAGGAATAAATGGGATCAAAACAAATTATACAAATGGGTGGAAATACAATAAAACCCATTATTACAAAGTGCATCAGTACAATTTATGCTAAGAAAATGTGGGCACGAAATCTGGCACCTATCCATCTTCTTTGATACTATTAACAGACTGGAATGGAGAAAGCATACTGTAAATTAGTTATGACACTGTCAACAGCAATCCATTAATAGTGTAAGGCCACTGTGTGGTGCACACCTGTAATGCCAGCATTTGGAAGGTAAGACAGGAGGATCATGGATTTTGGACCAACCTGGGGTACATAAAATCTATCTGCTTCTCCCCATCAAAACCAAACACAAACTATAAAACAAAGATAGTAAAGAATGAATATGATACAAATAGTGGCAGTAAAGTGATATGTGTAGCAAGAGGAGAGGCAATGAGAATAGGAAAACAAGAGGAAAACCCATCATTTGAAGAACTAACATAACTTCTAAACAGATGACTTAGAATTTAAAACAATCTTTCAAGACTTCTGTTCATTCAAATATAAAGACTAGCCCTGGTAATAGGTGGCAAATTAAAACAAAGGTGTAGGAAAACAATTACCACCAATTATGATGCTACAGAAGATAGACAACTAAATGGAGGACAAGTTATCCATCAATCTTTAAGGACAGGACAGTTTCTGGAAATTAGACCATGGTAAAGTATACAGCAATAGGAGCTGAAGAGATGGCTCAGGAGTTAAGTTTCTGTCTTGCAAGCAGAAGGACCTGAGTTAAAATCCTGGATCCCATGTAAAAACACCAGGCAGAAATCATGGCAGTTTGAACTTTCACCTCGGGAAGGCACAGTCTTGGAAACTCCAAAGCAAAGCAAAAAGGAAGAGAGTGATCCAGGCTGATTCCCAAAATCAAACTTGGACCACCATAGGGACACATAGTGCCTTCAAGACTTCTTTTAAAATATAAATACTTGTATTTTCTTAAATGCATATATTTGGAAACTGCAGAGATTTTCATCCTCTGTTATATAAGCTGAATTGTTTAGCAAAACTTACACTCAAAGATAAAGTATAATGGAATATAACTATGAATACAAAGACAAATAAGAAAGTCAGCAGGACTGGCACACCGAAAGTTATAGATTTTGTAATGTATTTGCTTTTCCATTCAAAGTACTTCCCCTCAGAAGCTGTTCAAAACACTGGAATCTGAATAATGCCAAAACTTAGGTAAGTCAAATAATGGTAAGCAAAGACAATATCAAACATAAATAACTGATGTTTACTCTTCACTATGACAACTATCTTGGCAAGTAAGGTTTGTATATCCTACTCAAGGAACCAGCAGCTACAGTAGTAAATTCTGAAAAAGCTCAGCGGTTCTGATTTAATGCATAACAAGTTTTTTAAGGAAACATTTTTAATACTTAAGTCCACTTTCTTCCAAAAGTGAAACTACAACATCACTCTGGGGAAACAACAACAAAAACCTATTCTTAATTATGAGAAGTTAGGTGCTAATGTAATCAATGGTCCCAAAATGAAGCCTTTTTGGACCAAAATCATTTTACGGTCTAGTTATTTGGTTAAATATCATCTGGTTAAATATCATCTGGACTGAAAACTTTGCATGCAAAGAAAATATTTTCCTCTTATTTAAAAATTTAAAAAATACATATCCATAATTTTCAATATTCTATATTGTTCCCAGACTATATTTTTGGTAATACCTTGTAATCATGTACATATTAGTATAGCATCATATTAAAAAACACATTCTAATAAGTTACACGACTCCCTCCCAATAATGAGTTTTAAAGTTTTAATTTTACAGAACCTGCTTTGACAACTTAAAATTTAAAACAGATTCTTTATTTCACTACTCTAAAAGTTGAAAGAAAATAAAAGGATCCTATTATTTCCTTGAATTCCATTTTTGAGAGAAAAATTATTTCTACCTGCCAGCCGAAAACTCAAAGTAGGCCCTGGGTTTCCTTCCCTCCAGACCTGGAGATAGGCCTGCTGCAATGACTCAACAGAAAGTACACAAGATGCAAGATCCAAACAGATTAATGTTTTAGTCTTACTTAGCCTCCATTTGAAAACCTGTTTCATGGAACTGAAAGTAAAAATTTTAAGCCCAAATTAGTTGTGTTGTGGTTATTAACAATAAAGTGTTTTACAAAACAGATGAAGAGAATCCTAAGTGAAGACAGTACAGTAAGGGAAGTAGCCCAGAATCCTAAGAATTTAATGAAAATTAAGAGCCATCTTATCCTAGCATCTCAGTAATATATAAAACAGTGGCCCAAATAATTTTATAACTTTTTATCTTCTTGAAAATATTCCATTTATTCAATGACCATATTATAACACTTACTATGTACTGGTAATATACCATATATTATTCCTAAGGAGATCAAATTCTAGTCAAAGATGAAAATTCAATGTAATATAAGTATACAATCAATATAACTAAATAATGTTGAGTTATAAAAGAACTGGAAACCTGGAAGTGTCAGGAGAGTATAGAAAATGTAAGTGGGTAAGTTGAGATGTAAAGAAAGTACAGTAACTTTCCAGATAGATAAATAAAGAAGAATATTTTAGAAGGGAGACAGACAAGGGCACAATGGCTTGCAGTGTAAAGAACACTGTATATTTTGGATGTCAAATCTTGAAGATTCCTGTCCATCTTGACTCTCTTCAAAACAAGTAATAGATGCTCAGCATAATGGCATGTGCTAAACCACTAAGAAAAACTACCTGATCCTAGGAGTTTAAGACTAGCCTAGGCAATGTAGTGAGACATCCTTGCAATGTGTATATATGTGTATGTGTGTATATAAGAAAGAGAATGAACTCATAAAAATGTCAACAGGTAAGTAATACAATATGACCTGAATTTTAAAAAATCTGTTTATCTTTGTATGAAAGATAGGTTAAAGAAAGCAAGGATAATAAAATAGGAAGTATATAATTATGAGTGCCCTTATGGGGCTAATAACACCATAGACCTTAACTGTCCCATTATATATAAGATACTAACAAGAAGAAACCTTAGTAACTCCCAAGATGACAGCCTAGAAGATTGGCTTTGTTAGGAAGTTTTGCCACAGAATATACAAGAGTTAGAACAGGTTTTACAATCAAGACTTTTCCATTTGGGACAAAGAATAGAAAGACACTAATCTGGTAAAAAGTGTTCAAGTGTCCAGGATCTGGGCTAGTGAGATGGCTCAGTAGGTAAAGGCACTTGCCATCAAGTTTCAAGACTTGAGTTCCACTTCTGAAACCCATGTAGTAGAAAGCCAACACTGACTCCCACAAGTTGTCCTCTGATTTCTACATGTGCACTCTGTTAAGTCATATTCACACCCCAAGAAATAAATGGGAAAAACTTATTTAGGATCCATTTGGAAATCTGAGTGTAAAACAGCAAGATTCAGAGCTGAAGGAGTGAACGTGTTGATCATGGAATGTTTTAAGTATAGGACAAGCCTCTCTACCTCCAAAAGTGGTACAAAATGAGTTAAAAGAGGTACAAGTACAGACAAATTTATAGTAAGGATGTAGATTTGAAGCGTGGGTTCATGTGTACATTGTCTCTGAGTAACAAGGTGGAATGATTGGTGTGAAAGGGGAGATTGGGAGTGAGGATCTGGGAGCATGATGATATAGGAGTGTAACATGATGGTTGGGGTGCAATGTGTGATTGGTCAGAATGCACACGATCATGGTCATGACAGTCAGGGAGTGTAGTGAGATGGTCTGGAAAGCCACTATAGGATGTGAAAGAAGCCAGCCATTGGCACATGCTGAACCAGTGCTGGGTGGTGCCTACTCGTTCACCTGTAGGATATTCTCAAGCTGTAGCCAACAATACTTTGAAAATAATTCAGATATCTTAAAATATATTTCCAATTACTATACAAATGTCCCATTTATCACAATATAGATCAAACACTAAAAGAATACTCATGTGGTGTTGATACATAAAGAAAAAAGTGACTTGTAAAGGAGTTTTAGAATGTGTCCTTCTATCAATGGCCTATGCCTTTCTTACAGTTACAGGAAAAGAATCAAATTTATTTAGACTTAGATCCGGGCCCATGTTGTAAAGGGATTCCTACAAAGGAAGTATTTTGTGTCCAAATTTATTCCAAATGAAAACAAAAAAAGTACATTTTAGAATTCTTTCATGTGAAGACTTTTTTTTCTTTTTTACTAGGAAGAGCTCTAAACTGAGATCAAAGCACTTACTGCCTCTCTATCCTAACAAGGTTTCTCATGACACATTACAGGCTCAAAAGCACAAAAACAGAAGCTGTGGCTCATGCCCCCCCCCCACACATGTGTCAGAGGCGAAAGGATAAGGAATTCAAGACTAATTTGGGCTACATAGTCAGGCATCTTAAAAAACAGAAGGCAGTGAAGCCTATGTCATAAGAAAATTTTTCTGAACAGAATGTGGAGTTCTGGGTTGGGAAATATTCTTAAAGTTTACCTTGAACAAGAAATTACATCACCATGACTTGAAAAAAAGCCCCGAGCCTACATGATGATAGTAAGAAGTTTTTAGAAGCTTTGAAACTGACTCATGTCTTCACATTAGCTACTTAATTGCATCAACTGAATTTTTTATTAGCTGACCAGATACTTATTTTATTGGCTTTGGGAAACTGCCACAATCATATTTACAGTAAGAATTTTGTAAGCTTTCATTTTTTGGAGTGAACAAGAATTATAATCAGTCTTTAATAGCTATGTATATATGAAAAGCCTTGGAGTCTTCATTATTTTTCTATAAATGGCATAAAATAGTTTTTGGAACTATGTCAGAAAACCAGACATAATTTCTCATAACAAATTCTAGAAAAATAAAATAGTTACCTTATCAGAACTTCAACAATTTTTAGAGTTATTTTATAGAATCTTACTGGAATAAACTAATATATATTGTGCTTTAAAAATGGATACCTGTGTTGGCTAAGTTAATTAAAAATATTATATCTAAACAATATTGTCACACCTTTAATATTTTTAAAATAGCATAATATGACAAACAATTCTCATATGTTTTCTATGTGTTTCATTTTCTTGAATGCCAGATTTTCAGGGCAACTTTCAATTTAAATCTAAAAACATGAATCCACTATACATATTATTCCTTTATCTACATTAGATTATGAAATCACTACTAATATTGTTATTTCTGTATCTATATAGGGACAATAAGCAAAAGAATGTAATATATAAGAACATGGTTTTCAATATTCTATGTCTAAGCTCTCAGGCATTAAAACAGGGATTGGATAGTCCTGCAAACATATCTGTGGAGGAAGTCTGCATTTCCATAGGATAATATTATTTAAAACAATCAAGACAGTGTCAATGGAAACAGTACAGCAAAAAAAACTATGTAAGCAGAGTTATAACACTGGCTAAAGAACACAATAAAAGAATGTCGGAAAGAAATTCTTCTTTTCATGCATTATACCATGTATACTTAATTTGCATGTAAGGAGGCTTTTAAATTACAAAGGCAGCAATATGCCATAACCAAAAACTAATTATACCCAAATATGAGCAAATGTCATCTCCTTGGTACTCTTGTGCTTTCTTCAGAGAGCCAACCCAGTATCAATAAGTCTGGTACCAGGAACATGGAAGTTTATATGAAAATGAAGTTTTTAGGAAAAATGAGCTCTTTAGACACAGAAAGCTAACTTTTAAATAAATTTATGCTTTACTATTGTAGGTATAAAAGTTCAAGAATGTAATGGCAATGTTTAAGCTCAGATGTAATTGCAAAAGACTGAAAGAAGTTTAATGATGTGGGTTTTCCCCTAGTTTGTTCTTTTTATTTTTTTCTTTCTTTGCTCAGGGGCAATCATTTTAGACAGCAGTGATCCAAAAAATATGCATGTTTTGCTGTAACCACAAGTCACTAAAAAATGTGGAAGAGAAAAGATAGATTCAGAAGGCTTTCAGTTTGACTTATTACTATTCCATGGTGCTTGATGATTCATATTTAAGTGACAAAAGAAAACAAGACTTGGAGCTGGAGAGGTGGCTCAAGGGTTATGCCTCTGCCTTGCAGGCGAAAGATCCTGAGTTCGGATCCTAGACCCCATGTATAGACGCGAGGCGGAAGCGGGGGCGGCCTGCGTTTCTGGTCCTGGTAGGGCGGAGCCTGTGAATCCCAGGGCAAAAGGAGGAGGAGGTGGAGGCGTCCATGGTGGTTCCCGAATTCGCCCGTGGTTCTACACACACACACAGACAGACACACACACACACACACGCATACATGCACAATTGAATAAATAATAATAAAAAAATTTTTAAAAAAAAGAAAACAAGACTTGATAAGGTATATCAACAAATTAGATCATTAGATTAACTTTATGAAATATTTTCATATGCATTTTCTTACTTGATCATGGTAGAGCCTAGTAAGAAAGCTAAGAGAAGAATGAATATTCTTCATTCATAAAGAGTAAAACAAAGTTCAACAGTGACTTGATTAAACTACTGCCACCTCTGGTGACCTGAACAGGTGACCAGAAATATGAATGAAACTATCATAAAATACTTATAGAATGGTGACCAAGGGACATAAAGGGCAAGATTATAGAAGTAAAGTAGATGGAGATCTGCTAATAAATGGGCATAAGTTTCAGTTAGACATCTGATGTACAATGTTGTATTTATAGACTACAATGATGTACTATACCATAGAGAGTAAATCACATGTTAGTGTTCTTGAAGTAAATAATTTAAAGTGAATGAGGGGCTAGTACCTCAAAAAAAAAAAAATGATGATGAGAGCTCCAAGCTTCCATCTTTCCAAAGTAACACTGAAAACTAACCAAGATGAAACTTTTAGATTTGTGGAAAGTGAATGTTGAATAGAGGAAAAAAGGGCATTTAAAAGATGTTAGAAGGCTAGAAATATGGCTCAGGAGTTAAAGGCTTTGCCTCACAAGCAAAAAGAACCTGAGTTTGGATCCCTAGGTCTCAGGTAAAAACACGGGGTGGATATAGCAGCAGCCTGAAATTCTGGTCCTGCAGGGTGGAACCTGAAAACCCCCGAGAGCAAAGCAATAAGGAGGTCAAGCAATCCAGGATGGTTTCCCAAAGTCCCCTTGGGCCTCCATAAACACATACACTCAAATGTCCTTTCCTACACACACACACACACACACACACACACACACACACACACACCACACACTCACACTCATACATTAAAAAAAAAGTTAGAAAAGTTTTGTGGCATTCTTGCTTGCTGTTGCTTGACACCCTCCCAGATGTTCAGTCTAACAAACCAATGTGGGGTACAGCTTCTGGTTCCAGCAGCAGAGCAGACATTCTTAGCGATTATTCATGTTCTACAACCAAAGATAAGAGGCTAGGAGAATACATATTTTTCTTAAGTGCAAATAGACCACTCTCAAAGAAAAAACATATGTAAGTATACAAAACAAGACTGATATATAAAGTATCGTCTCTAACCAGAGTGAAATGAAGCTAGAAATTAATAAAAGAAAACTAGAAAATTCATGAATGTGTGGAAGTTAAACAACATACTCTTAAGCAAGCAGTGTTTTTAAAAAAAGGTATCATGACGGAAACTAGAAAACACCATATCAAAACAAACAGGAAAAATTATAGCAGAAATACCCTTATTAAAAAAGTTTCAAAATCAGTACTGTTATTAAGGAATTTGAAGAAAAGGACAAACAAAACCTAGAGATAGAAAAGGCAAGAAATAAAAATGAAAATCAATGAAACAGAAGTATCAGTGAAACTGTATTCAACATAAGTGAAATACTGACATAAGTATACATGCAGATATATATACATGAAACTATATAAAGCATATATATATACATATATATATGAAGCAATGGAATAATGACACATGATGCCACAAAAATGAACTTTATGAACACAGACACAATGGAGAACATGAGGTATGATTCTAATTATATAACATATTCAGGATAGACACATAAATAATTCCATAGTGACAGAGACAAGCTGGTTGCTACCAGGAGCTGGGAGCAAAGAAATAGTGAGAAACTTCAGTGGGTAAAGGTTTTTACTTTGTAAGATAGAGGTATTTTTAATTAGCTGGAAGTGATGATTTATGACACTGAATGTCTTAAAAGCCACTGAACTCTACATTTTTAAATGTGTAATTGTGATACATGAGTTTCACCTTAGTACATTATTTAAAAAGAGAAACAAATAGAAGTATATTTTTATTCCACATAATGGATTTATTTCAACACATATTATACTTTAGGACTGGAAATTTTACATTAAAATCATTATCAAATGAAGCAAAACCTTGAGGAAATGTTCAGGAAGTATATTACTTCAGAGAAGTACTGAATAAAAGGATAAGGGATATAAAGAAAACCTACTGTTATGACCGGGCTAAATGTGAGATGCTTCAAACACTTAGTGATCTAGTAGTGAGGATGTCATTCACTTAGATCCTGAATCATGTGCTAGCTAGGCTTCCAAAGGAAGGTGACACTACATTCTACTTCAGATAACCTGAAGGAGGCTGATTTACAAAAAGATTATTAGCAGAACTGAAGGTATAAAGAATTCAAAAGTACACTTTTCTTGTCACTGTGATAAAATGTCAGTCAGAACAACTTAAAGGAGTGATCTCAGTCCATGGTCACTTGACTTTGTGCTTCTGGACCTGTTCACAGAGCTACCAAAGTTATCTTTCTACGAGAGTAACTTCATCATGGCACTTTCCTGGCATAGCATCCTTTAATTAGTTCCATATTACCTATGGAATAAAATGCAAATTCGTCAGCTAGATACAGAAATCCGTTAAATCTGGACCTGTTTTCCCAGCCTTGTCTCACAATGTCCTCTATCCCAACCTCTCCAATACGTTATTAATACATTCCAGCAATAATAAGCTGTACTTCCTGAAACACAATCTATCAGGCCAGGCTTCTGAGCCTTTTTGCATATGTTTTTCTCCCTATACTAGAAGGTCTTTCTCTGTCCAACCATCTGGCAAACATCTAGTTATCCTTTACACCATTTTGGGCATCACCTCTTGTAAAAGTTTTCCCAGATATGATTTCCACTCTCCCTCCAAGACAAACATAATATACTGTTTCTGAATTCTAGCCCACTTTTTATATAGTTCTATTTCTGCATTTGCCATATTCTAACATGTTGGTAAAATAAGCTTCTGGTTTGAAAATCCTTATGTCAGTTTGAATTGCCAATTTCTATTCTAACTCAACATGTCTATGGCTTCTTTCAACAATGAAATAAATTAGCAAAGAGAAAAAGAAAAAGAGACAAGAAGGTCATAAGAGCCAAAAGTTTTAAGACATCACAAAGAAAATAATCTTAATGTGGCATGCTTATTAAATAAATGACAGCATATTTTATGGAAATCTAAGGTAGAAAAGAGTTTTCCTAACTGATAGCCAAAAGGGAATCTAAATATTTCTTACATAGTCATCTATTATATAATATGCTTTTGAATGCAGTCTACTTTTTAATTTTTTATCCATTTTGGGCTGGAAAGATGGCTCAGGAATTAAGCTTCTGCCTCAAAAGCAGACGGTCCCAAGTTCAGATTCCAGATCCGACTTAAAATATCAGATGGAAATGGCGGTGGCCTATACTTTTGGCTCTGAAAAGTGCAGCCTGGGACATCCCAGAACAAAGCAATAAGAAGGTAGGAAAAAATCTGCAGGATGATTCCCAAAAGACACTGTTGGGCCTCCACAGGCACACACACAGTGCCCCCCCACAATAAATAAATAAATAGGTAGGTAGGTAGGTAGGTAGATAGATAGATAGATAGATAGATAGATAGATAGATAGATAGATAGATTAAGAATGAACATTATGGGGTTGGAGAGGTGGCTCAGGGGTTAAGCCTCTGCCTTGCATGCAGAAGGTCCTGAGTTCCGATCCTAGACCCCACGTATAGACGCCGGGCGGAAGCGGGGGCGGCCTGCGTTTCTGGTCCTGGTAGGGCAGAGCCTGTGAATCCCCTGGCAGAGTAAACAAGGATGAGGTGGAGGCAGTCCATGGTGGTTCCCGAATTCTCCCGTGGTTCTACACACACACACATACATACGCACACACACACAATTTAATAAATAATAAAAAAAAGAAGAATGAACATTATAAAAAGTACCTTTTTGGTAAACACCCTTTCTATTGATCAATTTCAAGTAGACTCTATCATAATTAGAAGATGGATACTTTGGGCCTGGAGAGGTGGCTCAGGAGTTAAGCCCCTGCCTTGCAGGTAGAAGGTCCTGAGTTCGGATCCTAGACCCCACGTATAGACGCTGGGCAGAAGCAGGGGCGGCCTGCGTTTCTGGTCCTGGTAGGGCGGAGCCTGTGAATCCCAGGGCAGAGTAAACAAGGAGGTGGAGGCGGTCCATAATGGTTCCCCAATTCGCCCGTGGTTCTACACACACACACACACACACACACACACACACACACACACGCACGCACACTTGAATAAACAAATAAATAAAAAAATTTTAAAAATAAAAAAAAGAAGATGGATACTTTATGAAATTTGTTATTTTTTTAACACACTTATTTTTTTCCTTTTGTGTGTATGTGAAGTGCATATACATGTGGGTACATGTGATGTATATGTATGTGTGCATGCAAGTGTGTGGAGGGGGTCAGAGGTCTGACTTCAATGTCATTCCTCAGAAGCCATCCATCTTGTTTTTTAAGACAGGATTTCTCACTGGCCTAGAATTCACCAAGTAGGTTAGATGAACTGGCCAGCAAACTCCAGGATCTGCCTGTCTCCATATCCCCAGTGTTGGGGTTACAAATCCAATCTACCATGCCTGGCTTTTTAAATATGGGAATCAAACTCAGGCCTTCATGCATGAGCAGCAAGCACTTTACCCACTGAAGCATTTCCCCAGTTCTTAAACAGTTTATTTTTTTTATTTTTAATTAAACTTTAGGAACCTAACCCTTTTATTGTTTTGCAATTATGAGAGTTTCACCTATGCAGCTTATTTTCAACGTAGGTTAAACTTTAAATACAAAAAAAGTTTCCGTGGAGCTGGAGAGACGGCTCAGGGGTTAAGACTCTGCCTAAAAAGTGGAAGGTCCTGAGTTTGGATCCCAGGGGGAAATGTCGACTGGGCTGCACTTCCAATCTTGGTGGGCAGAGCCTGGGAAACCCCAGAGCAAAGCAAGGAGGTAGAAGCAATCCAGGATGATTCCCGAAATCACTCTTGGTCCTCCACGGGGACACACCTGCCTGTTACACACGAATGAATGAATGAATGAATTTCAAAAGGTTCTGTAATAATTAAGAAAATAATCTTCAATGTTTTTAAAAACACCTGTGTCAGAAGAAAAGGAATGTTTGAAAATTACAATAGACTTCTCATATTATAATTAGAAATTATTCCTGCCTTGAAAAGCAGGAAGCAGAAGCAAGCAGATCAAAAATGCAAGGCAGTCTGGACTCCTTCTGAGTAAATTCATGGGGCTTTACTCAAACTAAACAGAGTTAATCACAGAAATGTCAGTAACACCTAAAATAAGCATCTTAACCTCCTGTATAACACCTCCAAGAATAAGACATTACAGTCCCAGTAGAAACTAGTAAGTGCTTACTATACATACATAACCTGTATGGATAATGTTTAAGAATTCTATAATACTGTAACTACATTTAGTTCATGGCCAAATCAGGATTAGTTTACAATTAATCCTGGAAAATTCACTTAGAAGACACAATTTCACATAGCTTTAACCTTGTTCTAAAACAGATTAATAGTATCCTTTCCAAAAATGGCCCATCTGACATTTATTTGAAAATGTAAGAAATTATATTCCAAATTTGGCATATGTGTTCTAGCAGTCAGCAATATGGAGCACAAATGTAAAAGCATTTATTTGTTCTGGATAAACTTTTTTCATTGAGGAAATATTCAGGAATGGGAATAGTTAATACCTGGAGTTAAAATTAGCCTTAAATAAGAAGAAAGGAAAAACAAAAGCAACTGATTAGCAAGAAGAATTTTTATCTTGATGCTGATGGATCAAAGCTTAGGATTCACTAACTTTTACCAAATGGCCACTTAATTTTCCTTATCTGTTAATAAACTTACATTATTTACCTCTCAAAATTAAGAATCAATGACATGTGTGGTACTTGAAATGTTTTATGGTAGTTTTAGCATTGATGAAGATGCTAAAGAAGATTGATGATTTACTTAACCAATTTATAATGACAGTGTCCACATATTTAGAAATTTGGTGCACAGATCTATGGGAGTCAAACCTTCAGCATACATCAGAACCACATTTGTTGATTTACAAACACACCAGATCCTAACTGAAAAAATACTGAATTATAGAAAGTCAACAAATAATTGAGAGACTACTAACAGATTATATAGATAATTATTATACAAATATATTAGAATGCATCTGTAAAGAAGGTAAATTATGACTTTACTGAATCAAGGTAGACTGAATTTTATAGTAATAATGAATACGACTTAGGGACTTATCTAATAGGGATTTACTTCTAGCATATATAACATATTTAAAACTGGTTATGAGGAAAGGAATGCTCATTATTAACATTATTCACAGGCTGATGGAGAATCGATCTCAACCATTTCTCTGATGTCTGAGACAGAAAAAAGAAAATGTAAAGAATCTTACATAGTCATATTTCAATGACTAGAGCAAGTCATGTGGCCAACTTCAAAAGAGACAGAGAAAAGGAATCTATATCTCTAAGCAGAACACTTTTATGATGCCCTCGAGTTCCACAGGGATCAAATAGAAAACTGTTTGGATACACCAGAGAGATATACCTTGGGTAAAAGAATGCGTAAGTTAGATGATCTGAGTTCCAGAACTTACAAAAAGCCAGATATGGTGGCTTTCATCTGAAATCCCAACACACACACACAAACACACACACACACACACACACACACACACACACACACACACACACACACAAAACAAAACAACAACAATAACAATAAATGACATTTTTAAAGTTTTGATAATCTTTCATTTTCTATTTCATTTATAATGTTTCATCCTGAATTATAATTCTAGTTTAAAATCGATACTCCTTACTTGCATTATTGTTTTCAGATCCTTCTTAAGATAGCATTTACTACTAAATATTTCTTGAGGACATGAAAATAAATTCCGGAAAAAGAACTTTTTAATGTTGTGACTATGGGAATAAGAAGAATTTTCAGAAGTGAAATTAAATGTGCTTTTCAGATTGAGCCATCAAAGAAAAAGCAACTTGATGATTATCATTTCAATCACAACGGTCACTTCATATGGGTCTGATACTCCAAAAATATTTTCATCAACTTAAAAATTTAATTCCTGGACTGGGAGATGGTTCAGGGGATGCCTCTGATGCTCAGATGCCTTTCCCTCGAAAGCAAAAGACCTAAATTCACATCCCTAGATCCCACATAAAATGCCTGTGGATATGGTGGTGTCCTGATATTTCAACCCTGGGAAACCCCAGAGCAAAGCACTAAGGGAAGTAGAGCAAAACTCTACTTCTTTATTGGAAGTATTGTGGAAAACAAGACTTAGACCAATCTCTCTGTATCTTTGAATATAGGGATAATTTTTATTGAATGACTTTTTAAAAAAATTATTTCTGTGTGAATTTGTGTGTGTGTGTGTGTGTGTGTGTGTGTGTGTGTGTGTGTGTGTATCAGAGGGACTGTATGTCCCTGTGGGGGCCCAAGAGTAATTTCAGGGAATCATCCTGGATTGCTTCTACCTCCTCTTTGCTTTGCTCTGGGATTTCCCAGCTTCCACCCACCAGGATCAGAAGTGCAGGCGGCAGGTGGTTCTGCCTGGCTTTTTTATGTGGAACCTGGGATCTGAACTCAGATCCTTCTGCTCTCTGTGAGGCAGAGTCTGAAACTGTGAGCCATCTCTCCAGCCCCCACTGACTGACTTTTAACAATGGAATGTCTGTTCTAAGGCAACCAAAGAAGCATTAAGCAATATAAATAAGGCTTTTTATCACTTACCAAAATCTTTTTTAATAGCCCAATTTTTGAAAATCAAGTTTTGCTTCATCATTCTAACTATAAAACATGACTTATTTTATTATTAAGAGCACATTAGTCAGTATATTGACTATTTATTAATACAATTTCCTACTCACAGAGATCAAGGGGAAATGGACTACTTACAAAAATATTTTCAGATGAGGTGTGAAGCAGTCATACAACTAAATGAACTTCTGATTTGCTAAAGTCACCATGATATTTAGATGCCATATAAAATAAGTAAACACTATAAAAACTAGAACTGAAATTTCTTACCCTATTTAAATAATTAAAATACCATTAAATTACTAGTACTTATTCAAGGCATTATCTGGAAGCTTTTTAAAGAAACAGTTCGAGTATTAACACTAGGTGGCAGAAAATTATGTCCTGCTTGTAACAAAACCTAGTTTTAAATTTTTCTTTTTTTTTAATCTTTTTAATAGAAACAAGATTATTAAAGTCCAGAAACTCACTAAAAAAAAAATTTAAATTGAGCCCCTAAGAACAAACTATTCTAATTTGATCCTTTTAAGATTTTATGCTATAGAAGAGATTTATGAAAAAAGATGCAAAAGAACTGAATTTAAAACCCACGCAAAACAGAATCTTGTCTGCAGCTGACTGCTTTCCCCATTATACCACTGCTCTGCTTTGTTCTCTAGCTTTGGGCATTTCTTTATCACTCATCATCTTTTCTTTTTTAACCTATTTCATTCCTGACATTTCTTCTTAACAACCTAGAACAACCACTTGATTTAAAAAGAAACCAAACTGAATAGAGTTGCAAGTAGCACAAAAAATAATTTCGGGGTTTTTGTTTGTAAGTGGTTTTGTTTTGCTTTGCTTCCTTCATGTGACAATACATGTACTAAGAAGGACTTGAGATATATCTCAATGATAATACAGGAGTAAATGAAACATATTTGCAACTTCTTCCTGGATTCTGTCTTCAAAACAACAAATAAGTTAAACCTCATGTCAAAAGTATACCAAGTTTTCAGATTTCAAGCAAAACAATTTTACAATATGCCTACTTTCATCTCAGTGACCTCTTTTTTCTTGAAATACTATTTTCTTGGCCTTCCTCACTTGTTTCTAAAATATTTATACTGATAAAGAATTTAATTTTGTGCTTCATATTTTTATCTTTCTAGATACATGTGTAAATTTTTGTACTACTGGAATATCAACAAATCACAATCATTTGTGACTCCAAATTTCTTTCTCTGTAAAACAATGATAAAACAAAAAGATGTCTACAGTGTCCCTACTTTATTTTTTCAAAATAAACTTCATCCTTTAGCTCAATGGACTTTCTAAATCCTCTGCTAAAGAGCATGAAATAAATACAAGATGCCTTACATATAAATTATAAAACAGAGTTAATGAAAGATGAAAGGCATTCGTAGGTTGAATATTCCCATGACTGCTGAAGGAAGTTTAAATTCTTCAGCCTTATCCAATCCAATTCTAACCTTCCCTTTGGACTTTATCTTCTGTGATTCCCACCAACACAAGGAACCTTGCACTCAGCCTTGACACTCACTAGTTGCCTCCCATGCCCTATTGTTTCCCCCAACTCTTTGTCTGTTTATGATTTAAAACAAGGAGGTCATGCGAAAATCCTACTTAAGCTTAAGTAAAGTTCATGGGGAAAAAAATATCTAAGTTTTCTTGGATGACTTCTAAAGAGTAGAGTGAATATACACTTTGGAATCAAGACAGAGAATTTTAAGTTAAAATGTTACTTTCAAAGCTCTGTGACTTTTACGAAATTATTTATCACTTTTAAATGCTATGTTTCCTTATCAATAAAATGGTGGTAATTCACTTACAGGTCGTGGAGTGGTTGTGAAATGGATTAGGATAATTAAGATACTTAACAGTACTTGACAGAACAGGTACTTAATATTCCACATTAGGGATCTAGGGCTGCAACATGGGGTTTCTTCCATTCTACTGCCAAAACCAGCAGCATTATGTAACTTCTTACTTAACTAACTTAAGTTTTCATTCTACTTTATTTTAGTCACTATTAAATATATTTTTGAAATCTCCACAATCTCAAAAACGTTTTGTGTCTACAACAAAATGTAATTTGTTAAATGAACTTAAAATAGAGGAAAATAAGAGCAGACATGACTTTCAGATTAAAGAGAATAACAGCAATACATCTGTCATAATTAGATACAGGTGTTAATTTGATGGTTGAGGGTTCAAGCTTTGGGAACATTTGTGGAGAATTAATAGTAGAGTTAAGCCCAAAGCAAACCTGCAGGAGATTGTCTAGCTGATGGGGAAGGCCCAGCCCATAGTGGGCAGGACTAGTCTCTGGGCAGGTGAATGAGGTGGAAGGAACTCGCTGAAAAAGTTAGCATCCTTCTGTATACTTGGTTGGACAAGCTGGTCTGGCAAGTAAGGATAGTCTCTCAGCCATTACATAGAACAGCCCCTATTTGATATGGGCTCTCCTGACAAGCTGGACAAGCTGAACTGTAACTAAACTATCATAAGAAAATTAAATCCCTTGTTCCTTCATAAGTCCTTTGGTTATGGATATATCGGCAACATGCAGAATAACTACAGCAACATCTGAACTTTAAAAGTATTGTAATTTACTTCTTCCAACTAAAAGAAAATACTTTAGAACCAGAAGGCAAGGTTGGGGGAGATGGCCTAACAGTGAAAATGCTTCTCGCACAAATTGGATGACCTGAGTTCCATCCCTAGAACCTACGAGGTGGAAGGGGAGAACCAGTTCCTCTAGGAGTCCTCTGACTGCTACACACACATGATGACATGCATGAATACATGTGTTTATATATATTATTTAAGAAAGAATCTGAAGGCCAATTTTTGTCATGCAACATCTAGGAATACTTATGTATTTTTAAAGTATTTCAATGCCAACTGTTAAAAGTGAAAGAAGACAACGACCAAAAAGAAAAGCCACATACATAGATGATTTCCTAAGTTCACTGAAAATTCTCTAATTCACTTAAAATCTTTTTACTTGCAATATAGTACAAAGCTATTATGCAGCAGAGTATGATTATAATTTAGTAAGCATATCAATTCTAATTATATGCTTAAATTTTTTAAAAACAATTTAAAAACAATCTACTGATCAACAAAAAAATAACATTGACTTAAAAGAAACTCAACTGCTCTTTTATAAAAATGAAGATCTGACTGTAAATACTAAAGGAAGCTTATACAGGTGAAATACATCAATAATTGAAATAACTTATTCCATACATAAATATGACAGGGACTAGCTCTAATCAACTAATCCAACTGGACTGGTCTTCACAAATTAGGAAAAAAGCAGAAGAATATAGGACACCTGAAGAATATCAACCTTAACACAATAATATTTTGTGCAAATGACAGAACATTTTATTAATGGCACATTTATATCTTAGATTGTCAATAATCATAAACAAATACAACTACTCTCCCAAGATAGTCTTTTATGGGGTGAGATGACTCAGGGGGTAACAGTGCTTGCTATACAAGCCTGACAGCCTGAATTTGATCCTCAGAACCCTCAAGAAGTCAGATATGGTGGCTTGCATCTGTAACCTTAGCACTCTTAGTGGGCACATTTGTGAAGAATTAGTAGTTAAGCCCTAAGCAATCCTGCAGGAGACTGTCTAATTGATGGGGGACCCAGACCATGATGTGTGGGACCATTCTCTGAGCAGGTGGACAAATGGAGGGAGCTGATTAAGAAGTTGGTGTCGTCAGCACAGCTGGACAGACATGCTGTCTAGCAAGGGAAGTTTGCCCCTCTATCAGCAGTCCTATAGCCAGGTCTCTTGGCCCCTGATGTTCAAGGTGAACAGAACATCTCCTGTCAAGCTGGATTAACAACTGTAACTAGACAATCGTAAGCCAAAATAAAACCCTTTGTTTTATTTTGAGAAAAAGTCGTGTGGCCATACATCTGTCAGCAACTATGCAATAGTCCCCCCAAAATCACTAAGTGACAATCAGAACACACTCTCTTGTCTGCCCATTAATAAGTTCACCTGTCTAAACACAGTTTTGAAAGGGCTTTAGCACTCCTCTTCAAACAGATCCCCAGTTTGAAACCAAGAAGGTAAAACAGAAAATTTCCTAGAATTTCCTTTGCAGACAGGAAAGTCCAAAGGGTTTGCACAAAGCAAAAATAAATACACACATGTGGAGGCTCATGGATTTGTAGGACCCAATTATGAAAATGACCATTCTATCAAAAGCCAACATGCAGATTCAATGCAATCCCAATCCAATTCTTCACAGAAGTGAAAGAAACAATCTCAAAGTTCATATGGAGGGATAAAAGGCCCTAGATAGCCAAACAACTTTGAGCAAGAAAACCATTGTTGGAGGTATCACCATATTGGACTTCAAGCTTACTAGAGCCATAGTAATAAAAACAAATTGATACTGACACAAAAACAGATACATTGGTCAATGAATTAGAAGATCCATATCTAAGTTTACATACTATAGCCACTTGATTTTTTACAAAGACGCCGAACATACACACAGAGGAAAGGATAACAACTTCAAAAAACAGTGTTGGGAAAATTGTATTATCTCTCACCTTGCACAAAAATTAATTCCAAGTGGATCAGGGACCTCCTCAGCATTAGCCCCAAAATTTTGAAACTTTTAGAAGACAGAATAGGAAATATACTTAAATTGATAGGTTTAGGTAAAGATTTTCTGAACAGGACTCCAAATACCCAGGAACTAAGACCAATAATCAACAAGCAGGACTTCATGAAATTAAAAGGCTTCTGTTCTGAAAAGAAACTCTCAATTACGCAAAAAGTCAACCCACAGAATGGAAGAAAATCTGTGCTAGTTATGAATCTCCAGAGTATAAAAAGAACTCAAAAAATTGGACACTAAGAAAGAAAACAAACCAAGTGAAAAATGGGCCCTGGAATTTAAAAAGGGAATTCTTACAAAAAGAGGTTCAAATGTCAAACAAAAATCTTTTAAAATGCCCAACTTCCCTGATCATCATGGAAATGCAAATTAAAACTACCTTGTGGTACCATTTTACCCAGTTAGAATGGTTAAGATCACAGAAACATAAGTAAGAATGAATGTTGGAGAGGATGTGGAGAAAAGGTAACACTCACTCATTGCTGGTGGGAGTATCAACTCGTATGGCCATTATGGAAATCAATATGGAGGTTCCTCAGAAGGCTAAAAATAGAACTATCCCATGACCAGCTGTATCTCTACTGGCAATATTCCCAAGGGACTCTATACCTGACTACAAAAACACTTTTTCCCCCATGTTCATTGCAGCTCTGTTTACAACAGTAAGAAAATAGAATCAACCAATATGCCCATCAACAGATGAAAGGGTAATTAAATTGTGGTACATATATATGTTCTCTCTTATATGTGGATGCTAGAATTAAACTCGTGTCTGGAGTATTTGGCTTGGAAATCTGATATGTTTATGGAGCTTGTTGTACATGTTCAGTTTATCATAGCTGCTTATGGACCTGACATACTGGGGTCAGCTGATAAATTCGGTGGTGTAGGATTCGGAGGTAAGGTTGGTATGTTGGTGTGATCAAAGCAGAGACAGTGGAAAATGATAATGCACATAGTTGAGTGGTGAGTTCTGCCTACTGTGTTGGAAGATTTGTGTGGTAGTGCAATTCTCATAGCTGGGAACTATGGATTTGGTTGAGTTTTTGGATAAAATGGGGTCCCTTGGAATTTCTGTCTTTATGTGGTGTGGAATGCTCTGTGATGCTGCAGAAATGCTTATGGCTTAGGAGTTTTGTTTCCTATAAAATGTTGTGAAGTCTACTCCTATTTTAAATTTTTCCTTGAAATCATAAAGTTAAACACACACACACACACACACACACACACACACACACGGAGAGGGTGACTTGAGAAATATCTAATAAAATACAATTTGTTTATAAAATGTGGAACACAGAAAAATTAGTAAGAACTACCAACATTCAAGAAACAGCAAATGTTTAAGTACAAGCTACTCAATGAACAAATAGCATGCTTAATTTCCAAAATAACAATTAAAAATTTAAATAGTATGTTGGGTATCTGAGGGAGTAATTAATTCACCACTGTTTGGAGAAACTGATAGCAGGAGTATCTAACAGATTTCCTCCTGATAATCAAGCATTTGTCTCAGAGTGTTATAACTCCTAGATGGTTTATGACATTTTCTGTTAGGAACACGTAATACGTTAAAATACATGTTGAGGACACTAAGAAAATTTTACAGAAAAACATGATGAGCCAAAAATTTGAGTTACAACCAACTGTTTGCTACAAGTGGCTTTGTCAAGACACTGTCTATTTCAGTCAAGCCAGCAGCTGTGACAAGTGGCGCTGGTGCATCAGAAGGAAGCAGCTGCTGCACATGTCCTCTGGCGCTTGTCCCCACTGACCAAGAAAGGGAGCTGAGGCAGCTGCCCTCGTCATTCAGATGTCTGCTGCGCTCTCTCACAAAGCTGTGTGTTCAGTGCAACATTCTGCGGGCTGGGCAAAACTGAGGGGCACCTGATTTCCATGAAAGGCATCCAAGAGCCATTCTGACTCAGCATTTTTCTTGACCATTGCTTTACCTGAAACCAGCTGTCGGGCCCTATTTATTCACTCTCCTAAGTGCATTCTCTTAACTCTATGCTTACTGACGTTATTTTAAAAAAAATTTTTTTTTTTTTTGGCCTTTCAAACAAGTCCTCCATAAATATCCATTTAAAAACATAAATCAGAATATTCCACCTACTTAAACTTCCTTAACAGCTCTCTACTGGTTTAAAAAAAAAGTGTATGGTTCAGAGTTCAGCAATAGAAATAGCACTGGTGTCAACTTTGATTTAGGACACAGCACTATTTACAGTGCCTCCAAAATAGTTGATATGTGAAGTAAGATTATTCTTGATCAGATCCTAGATGGTTTATGACATTTTCTGTTAGGAACACTATTCTCTGGTCAGATTAAACTTCTTACTCTTTCTTCAAAGGCACCATGTTCTTTCAAATTCTTGATATTTTTAACTCAGTGAAATTTTGCGCAGCCTTGCTCCTCTGACAGAATGTTCTATACATGCTATCAGCACTCATTTATTCCTGAGAAGAGCTTGAAATGTCCCTAGCATTACGATGCTTTCCATGGCTCACCCCACATTATTATGCTTTTTACAGATAGACTCCCTCTTCAGAACATCAACCCCGAGAGAAGAACCATGGCTGGCTGGTCTTCACAATCCTAGCATACAGCATGACTACATCCAGAACTTCAGAAGGAAGAACAGTCTTTTACTAAGCACTATCACACTTCTTTCTGCTATACTTGTTAAATTCTCTTCAGTTTAGTCAGTTCCCAATCTTCTCTCTCTCTCTTCCTCTCTCCCTCCCTCCCTCCCTCCCTCTCTCCCTCCCCCCTTTTCTCTCTCTCTCTCTCTCTCTCTCTCTCTCTCTCTCTCTCTCTCTGTCAGAGGGCACTGTGTGTCCCTGTGCAGGATCAAGGGTGACTTCAGGAATCGTCCTGAATTGCTTCTACCTCCTTACTTGGCTCTGGGATTTCCCAGGCTCTACCCATCAGGACTGAAGTGCAGTCCACTGCTATTTCTGCCTGTCATTTTTACATGGACCTGGGATCCAAACTCAGACTCGGCTTGTGAGGCAGTCTTAACCCCTGAGCCATCTCTCCAGCTTCTGCACACAATTTAACAGGATTCTGTTTAACAACATACAGAAATGGTTTAAATGTGTAATAAAAAGTTGGATAAATTATAACATGGAATACATTACATGCAATGACTAATACAGATAATCAAGATAGAGCAAGTTAAGAAAGACAGCAAGCATTAACATAATTAAAAAGATAATGTACTATGAAAACAGGAAAACCTCAAGCTAGGTGAGGGTCATACATTATCTCAAAAATGAGAGATATATGATTCATGCTCCAGCAAGTGCCCAGGCATATGCCATCAAAGGCAAACCAGATGAAACCCAACGGACCATTCATGCCAAAAAAAAATAAAAAAAGATAATAGGGAGACTAGCAGAGAAGAAAATGGTTATAGTGGGAAGGGGAAGGAAAATGAGACTGGGGATTAAGGCGTGAACCTATCACAAATTAACTGTAGTCATATATGAAACAATAAACGAATAATTAGAAATGAAATGGGGATGATATGAAGAGAAGGGGGAGAAAGAAAGAGAAGAAAACACAGAGAAGAGAAAGAGAAAAGCAGACAGAGATAGGACAAACCCTGTAGGTAGAGCCCACAATGTTTCAGTGATTCCTACATATGCTAAGTTTGAGACCCACTATTCTAGATTTTTATTGAAATCAGGATCATTCTGACTGTCATGAAAATTACAAACTTTCTTCTAGAAAGGCATGCATTTGTACAAATTCTCAGTTTAATGTACAAATATAGAGCAGACAGTTATCTTCAGTAGTACACAACTATTCCCAAGTGAACTCCATTGAACACATCTCTATCTACAACAAACAACACATATATCACACAGTGTCAAAGTTAAATGGCAAACAATAAGTGTAAGCTGTGGACAAGTCTGACATACCAGCTTCCTGGGGTCTGTCTTTACCTGCTCAAACTACAAAGCTGACACACTTCTACATGGCTTAACTGTCCAAGTTTCTGAACTTATTGACTTTATAGGGTAAACTTGTGACTTTTGTGATGGAGATTCTAACATGATTATTACTCTTTGGCTATCAATCTGTAGTTCCTGGCCTGAAGAGAAAATTTCATAGAGATGTTTTTAGTACATAATTTTAGAAAAAGTATGGCATAATACTCACATCCTCAAACATGAAATTTAATCATTTATTTACTCCCTTACAGCTTATACTAAGAACCAAGGTCAAATTCTGGAGACTCAAGAGGCAGCTTCATAAGAAAGGGACAGTCTAGAAATTTAAATTTTTAATAGTAAAATCTATAATCATCTAATTTTATTTAGCAAACCAATTTTATGTTTGTGTGTTAATATATATTTATGTTCTATAATGAATTTTAACCACATAAAAATACTGCTACCCTTAAAAAAAACTTCCATTAAAAAAATTGTATGCACACCTGCTATTCTCCTATCAATTTATGCAGGAAACCATTTCTCCTCTACATCTTGAGCAATAGAAAAGTACTTATTAAAACATTAATCACAGTCCATTATAGTCTGACTCACTGCCAAAAGTTCCCATTACATCACTGAAAATACCTATTAACTAAAACCTGCGTCTGACAAGTTACAGGAGTGTAGTGCTCAGAATTTAGTAATGTAAAAATCAGTTTCAAAAGAACAGTTGCAGAATTGATTTTGCAGTGGCAATCAAAATAATTATTTTTTCCTGAAATTTATTACTATAAGATTGATTTAACTGACATTTCTAATGCAAAATTATTCAAAAATTATTTCAAATTTCTCATAGTTATTAAACACATTAAATACCAATAACTAAAATGTGGAATTAAAGAATTTAAAGCTTTGTTGAACATACCACTGTGCATAAACTAGCTGTGTAAATATGGGTCTTGTTTAGAGCTGTGCTTCTCAGGAAATTGTCACAAATGAAAGCCATCCCTGTTCTCCACTCCCATTCTTTTAAATTTATGTTTTTACATTTAAAGCTAGTTATACAGACAAATAAAACAAGTGGGGGGACAACATTGCTTTCAAGTCAGAATAATGACTAGTTTGGGGATTCTAAGTATGTTTAAATAAACTAATAATTTTTATATTATTGGAAGCAGGGCTTAAATATATTTTGAATTCATAGCACTAGAACCGCCTAGCTTTCATTCCTTGGATTATTTGTTTGGGAAGTGTGGCACTTAAGCTGGGAAGCACTTCTTAAGGTGCTGCCCTGCACACCAGGAGGAAAGAGACAGCAACAGAGTACTGGGGAAGCAGAGGTTTCTGGGTCACTGCTTCTCAGGACAGAGCCCATTCACAATTTATGACTCCATGTATTTTTTAAAAAGTTCAACACTAAAAACATGAGTAATTTTTCCTACTAGCTGCTTGTATTTCAAGGGTTTTCTATAATGAATGTATATTATCTTCAATGGAAAGAAAAAAGAATGAAGTTATGTTTTAAAAATGTTCCCAGATTCCCAGATGATTTCAAATAACTATTTAAAGGAAATGTCTAACTTTTCCTGATGAAATATACCATAGTTTCTTTCAAATATGGTTTTTGTAATCTATTTCTAAAATTAAGTTACTAATAATTTCCCATAGCTCATATTAAATCTAGAATTTCTCATGTCTCATATATATGCTTTTATTAATGTTTCCTGTGTTTAATTTAACTGCAAATTTCATGATAGAATACTCCCTTGAAATTAAAAAGATGAATTATATCTTAATTAATGAGACAGAAAAGAAGACAAATGTAGGTTAAATATCAAAGAACAGGATAATGTAAATTAACAGAGCACTTTAATACAACAGCCTGTGTGTTTTACATTTGAAAGGTGTTAGTGGGGGGAGCATGTGTACAAGATGGCACTTGAATGTATGTCTATAGAGGCCCAAGGGTAACATTAGGAATCATTCTGGATTGTTTTACCTCCCTATTGCTTTGCTCATGGATATCACAAACCCCCTCTTTCCAGGGCTGGAAGTGCAGGCCTTGGCCGCATCCCCCATCACCAGCACCTTGCCTTGGCATTTTTATGTGGGATCTGGGGATACAAACTCAGATTCTTTTTGCTTGCCAGGCAACAGCTTTAACCCCTGAGCCAGAATCTTCCCAGCCCCTGAAAGGTATTTTAAAAGCATCAACAAACTACACACATTAAAGATTCCTACCAACTTCCAAGTTCTTTTTCTTTTTTTTTTTGTTTCTCTAAATGAAAATGCACTTTCTCTATATCCAGTTTTTTTTTTTTTAAGTTATCTCTACTTGAAATTGGATCTTAAGAGAATATGGAACTTTTAGACACAACTCAAGTAATCACAAACCAACCAAATCTTGGTGTGTGATTTCAAGTTTTCAACTAAGAAATGAAGAATTAGAGTGACTATATACTTTAAAGTATCATAGATTTTAACATTCAGTTAAAAGACAAACTCATACTTTGTGACTGAAATTTACTTTTTTCTGTCTCCTTACTAGGATAGAAATCTCATATCTTTAGTTTCTCCAAGGAAAGGCAAAGAAGCTACAGATTCTATGTATGTTAAGATGAAAATAACATTATGAACAAGTTTATGACAATATATTTGAAATTGGAAATGGATGAATTCCTAGAAAGATAAAAGGTATCAAAGTTTATTCAAGAAGAAATAATCTGAACAGACTTAATGGTATTAAGACTAAATGTTTTGCATTTAACACTGGAAACAAGGTTACAATGCCTGAATATCTCTATGTATTGGAATATTTATGGGAGCAATGAAGAAGAAAACTAAATAAATGCAAGTTGAAAATTAAAAATTATTTGGAGGTGGCATGATTCTTTACAGCACAACTCAATGGCCAGAAACTAGAAAAAATTAATTTAGCAAGATTATAGACGATAAGATCAACATGCAAAATTTAGTTATATTGTTCCACTTTAAAAGTGACTAATCATAAACAAGTATTGTAAAAAAAAATATGCTATTTGCAATCACATTGAGTGATACAAGATATTTAGCCGGCTGCAGAGATGGTTCAGGGGTTAACCCTTTACCTTGGAAGCACAGGAAGAATCTGAGTTCGGATCCCAGATCTCATATAAAAACACCAGGTGGAAATACTGGCGGCCTCACTTCCGGTCCTGGAAAAAGGAGCCTGCGAGACCCCACAATAATTAAAAAGCAATAAGGAGATGAATCAATGCAGGACGATTCCTGATATCACCCTTGGGCCTCCACACACTCCATTCTCTTCTACACACACACACACACACACACACACACACACACACACACACACACACCACACACACACACACACACGAAAAAATTCAGAAATAAATCTGGCAAAATACGTGAAAGCCATGTAGACTGAAAAGTTATAAAGCACCGAGAGAAAGTGTGTCTGACTAGAACAAAAAAAGAACATTTTCAATTTGACAATCACATTTTTCATAAATTAAATACTCTCTTTTAAAATCATGCCAAACTTTAAGAGCCACAATATCTCAGTAACAATGAACAAACCAGCAGTCCAGATTATAATTTCTCATTCTAGTCTCCAACAAAAGCAATAGACTCTCTTACAGAAACAACTGATTCTAAGACTGAGGCGGGAAAAAATATAAGATGTACCTGAAACATCTCATATGCTCATATGAAAAGTGCAAAATACCACTCGAAATGTAAATCAGGCAAATATGAACAGTCTTACCTACATACAAGCCCAGAGTTCTCAGGAGCCTCAAATCCAGGTGTGGGTATTGGTGAGACAATGATACTTCTGACAGATAAGGCAGCAGGGAAGAGCATTCCTGTTGTCATTCTACAAGACTTAGAGGCAGTCACTGGATATCATCTCGAAAAGAAACCTACTCTTCAAATGTGAACTATTAGGGGTCTGAGAACAAGGGATTAAAAGGCAGGAGTTCAGGATAGTGAAAAGCGAGTGAGCAGGCACTCATCCATTGCCCCGGCTCTTGCTGTGGCCATGGTATAAATAGCTGTTTCAAGTTCCTGTCAAGGTAGCTCTTGCAATGGTGGAATGCAACTGAAAATTGTGAACCTATTAAACTTTTTCTCCTTAGGTCCTTTGGGTCAGGCATTTTGTTACATCAATAAGTAAAAAAAACTAAAACATAATCTCTAAAATTCTCGAATGCTGAGTTTAAGAACATATTAACAAGATCGCACACTATCACCAAGTTGGTTTCATTCCAGGGATGCAATGTTGATTCAACATACACAAATCAATACACACAATACTGCAGATAAATAAACTTAGGGACAGAAACCATAATGCATGATTCTTTCAGTAGGTACAGAGAATGCCATTGACAAAGTTCAACATCCCTTTATGAGAAAAGCCCTAAGTAAGTGAGGAAGAGAAGGAACACACTCTCGACATGATGAAGGCTATATATACAACCTACCACTAGCCAACATTAAGTAGACAAAAACTGTAAGCGTTCCTAGAAATCAAGAACAAGACAAAGATACTCACTCTCTTTACTCTAGTTAGAAGTCTTAGCTTGAGCAGTAAGTAAATGAAACAGACTGTGGAGCTGGATTAATTGGGAAAGTGCTTACCATGCCACCATGAGGACCTGAATTTAATCTCTGGAATCCCAGTAAAGATCAGAGCACGATGGCATCTGCATACAATCCCAGAGGTGAGGAGAAGAGATGGCTGGATTCCTGGTGTTTACAGGCCAACCAGACTGACCAACTTGGTCAAGGTGGCTACTGACACTCAACATTGACCTTGGCCTACACACATATGTGCACTCACACTCAAACACACAATACATACATGAAAGATACAAACAATAAAGAAGTCCAATTGTCCCTACATGCAGACGATATGATCCTGTACTTAAAAGATTTCAATGACACCAACATAAAATCATAGCCTATAAACACTTCAGCAAAAAATAAAGATACAAAATCAACATATAAAATCACATAATTTTCCATTTCCTAATAATAAACTTGGTGAGTAACAAATGGGGATCACATACAAAAAATAAAATATTAAAACTTAGAGATAAACCTAACTCCAAAGATGTGAAAAATCTCTATAATGAAAACTTTAAAATATTAAAGAAAGAAATTAAGTTCCTTTCTTAAATTAACAGAAGACAAAAAGGCATTCTATGTTTATGGATTGGCAGAAAATTATTATTTTACCAAAAGTATTCTACAGATTCAATATAATATCTATCAAATTTCCAATTATTCTCCACAGAACTGGAAAAAAATCTTAAAATCCATGTGGAAAAAAATTACAATTATTCTCTACAGAACTGGAAAAAAAACTTAAAATCCATGTGGAAATAAATACGAAACATCCCTAAATGGCCAAAGCAATCCTAAGTAGAAAGAGCAATATTGGAGGCATCATAAAGCCTGATTACAGAGCTCCAGGTCAGACTGTGGCTAATGTAAGAACAAACGCAGACCAATGGAATAGAATAGATGACCCAGCAAAAGCACATGTAACTACAGTCACTTCATCTTTGAAACAGGTATGAAATACATTGAGAGAAAGGTACTTCAACAAATGGTGCTGGGAAACTATATATCTACATGTAGAATGTAACTAGATCTATATTTACCATCCTGCACAAAAATAAATCCAAAAGGATTCGAAAGCTTTATTGAAAGACTAAAAATCTGAAACTGCTAGAAGAAAACATAGGAAAAAATATCAAAAGGCGTAGGCAGGGATTTTCTGAGGATACCAATAGCAGAGGAAATAGCCCTAAGAACTGACAAATGGGACTGCATAAAATTAAAAAGTAATCAGCAGAGTGAAGAAACTGCCCACAGAAAGAATATTTTTGCCAACTATACATAAGACAGGAGAATTGATATCTAGGATATATAAAGAACTTGAAAAATTAAACACAAAAAATGGACTAGTGAAATTGAGCAGACAATTCTCAAAGGAAGAAATACAAATGGCTAATAGATATTGGGAAACCATCAGGGAAATGTAAATTAAAACTATATTAGATTCCACCACTCCAGTTGGAATGGCTACTAAAAAAAAATTAACTATCACAAATTTTAGCAAGGATGTGGATAAAGGAGAACGCTTACACTGCTGGTGGGTATAGCCATTGTGGGAGTCAGTATAAGCTTCCTCAAAAAAACTAAAATTAGGAATTATATTTTTAGTTCAGTCAGTGAAGTATTTGCTGTGCAATAATGAGGGCCTGAGTTTGATCCCCAGAATCCACATTTTAAAAAAGATGAGTTTAGTTGTGCATACTTATTTTATATATTTATTATAAATATAAAATAAAATATATTTTATTTATCTTTAATTTATAATATATAATAATTTAAAATATTTCTATATTGCTATTTATTATATACCAGCACTTAGCAACAGACAGGTAGATCTTTAGAGCTAGCCAATCTAGCCTACTTGATATGCTCCAGACCAGTAAGAGACCCTGTCTTCAGAAACAAGGTAGGTGAGTCTACAAAAGACACTCTGGCCTGCACACACACAAGTGTGCAAATGACCTACATATATACAAGCATACTTACATGCATGTACATAATACAAGAACAAAAACTCTAAAAATAAAACTTGTATATAATCCAACTTTACCACTCCTGATATATTACCAAATAACACTTAAGTCCTACCACATATAATTGTCCATTCATGTTTACTGTTACACTATAGACAAAATATCCATTAGTAGATGAACAGATAAAGAGAATATGATACATAAACAAGATGGAATTTTATTCAACTTTCAAAAAATATTAAATGACAGCTTCAGGAAAATGGACAAAACAGGAGATCGTTATATCAAGTGATATTAGCCAGACTCAGAAAGACAGATATTGCATGCTTTCTTTCACATGTGGAATCTAGATTTAAAGTGTATGTGTGCATGTGTATGTGTGTATCTGTGTGTGTGTTTGCATGCAAGCGTGTGTGCATGTGTATGTGTGTATGCGCATGTGTATGTGTGTATCTGTGTGCACACGTGTGTGCGTGTGTGTGTGCATGTGTGTCCAGTGCTCACATGGAAGTTGGAGGATAATTTCCAAGAGTCATTTCTCTCTTTCCATAGGTAGGTCACAGAGACCAAACTCAGACTTGGTGGTAAGAACCTTTACCAACTGAGCTATCTCACCAACACTGGTCGAATTTAATAAAGGACAACCATAATTCAGTGGAGGAAAACATAGTCTTCAACAAATGATACAGAAAGCAATTATTTCTATCCATTGGAAAAAAATAGATAATATTCACCATATAACAAATGAAGCACTAAAGGATCACAGACCCAAATGATGGTAAATCCAACACAAAAATAAAAAGTTTCTCAAAGAAAATAAGAGCATTAGTCTGACTTCAGGTCAGGCAAAAAATTCATAAACATAACACCTAATTCATGAGCCACAAAAGAAAAAAAGCTAGATAAAATTGGACATTATAAAGAAATTAAGACCTACTCTTTTTGAAAGTACATTTAGGGCGCTGGAAACGTGCCTCTGCCTTGCAGGTGGAAGATCCTGAGTTCGGATCCTAGACCCCACGTATAGACGTCAGGCGGAAGCCGGGGCGGCCTGCGTTTCTGGTCCTGGTAGGGCGGAGCCTGTGAATCCCGGGGCAGAGTAAACAAGGAGGAGGTGGAAGCGGTCCATGATGGTTCCCGAATTCATCCGTGATTCTACACACACACACACATACATACACACATGCACACACGCACAATTTAAAAAAACCTCTCTTCAATCTCTTCTGCTACCACTGTCATTTTCACTTCTGTGCACGCACACATGCACACACACGTATACACACACAGAGCTATCCTCATCAAACACATCCACTCTGGGGCTTTTGTACTCACAATACCTGTTAACTCTAGCCAGGAAACAATATGATTCAGTGCTCTGCCTAATTCATGTTTCTGTTAAAACACCATCTTACAAAGAGTTCATCACAAACTAAAAATAACATCCTACTGTGATCACCCTTTGCCATGCTATATTTGTCTTCCAAGTTCTAATTATTGTCGTCTGTGGTTAATCTTATGTGTCAACTTGACTAGCTAATATATACTAAGAAAGCTTACAAAACATTGTTTCTAGGTGGGCCTCTAAGAGTCTTCCCAAAGGAATGAGCATCCGATGGGCACTGAGCTGAAATGTGTGCAGGCTGTGTGTTCACCTCCACTGAAGACCCGAGTAGCAAACAAAGACAAGGAAGACAGCTGTTCTACCTTCAGGAGCTAAGAGAGCTATCTTCCAGCCCCTAAATAATAGCTTCAGGTTCTCCAGTCTCCAGATTATGGGATTAAAATCCCCTGAACAATATCACGCCCTTCCCCTCTTTTCATCCCCAAACCCAACCAGCTCATCCTCAAGGTTTCAGTCTCACACTCAGAGTCATATCATCAACTGCCATTGTTCTCGGTCTTTTAAACTTCATGAGGGATTATACCAGTTCTCCTGGTTCTCCAGTTTGCAGCCAATAGTTTATGGAGTGCTCCCCAATCATGGGAGCCAGTTCCCAAAATAAATCTCCTCTTATATAGTCTATTGGCTCTTTTTCACTAGAAAACGCTGATTAAATTAACTAACAGATTCAATAATGTATTTTCATTGTTGGTTCTATACCAGAATGTTAATAGGCATTTTCTTCTATTTTGCTCTCCAATGTTTTCTTCGCATGAAGAGTAACTAGTGTGCAGGTAGTATATCATAAATATTTGCTGAGTAATAAATTAATAAAATAAAGCAACTATTAAAGAATCTATTGTTTTTCAGTTAACTTGCTTTAAATACTATAAGGTTTCATTTTCCAATGGAGACAATTTTATACAGCATCTACAGAGACCAACAAATTTTAAAGTGATTTGGGAATAAATTCCAAATTCTAACAATAAATTGAACTTGCTCTTTGGAAGTCCTATTTTTAAAAAGCTATGTTTTATAATAATAATTTATAATATTTTAGAGTTGCTTTCCAGAGATTAATTTTAAACTCTATTTATTACATATTTTAATTGGTGTTATGATTTAATATCATTAAAGCCATAACTACAAAACCCTATTCTGGAAAGGACTGCATAACTGCATCCCCTCGGTGACCTTGCACTCTCATGAGCATTGACTCCAGACTAAACAGCTTCATTCAGCTGCCCTGTGTCTGACTGTTGATGAAAGACGCTTGTTTGACAACTGCTTCAAGTAGAAGCATATTTTTTCATGAATGCAAAAAAAAAATTTAAACTTACCAGACTAGAGCCAGACTAGAACTTAAAGTGCAAACACTTTCATCAATATGTAAGTTGATTTTCTAACTTAAGTACCAACCAAAAAATAAATACTAATATTTTTGAGGAAAAAGAACATAATTTAGTAATCACAACTAAGTAAAATATATGTTATATACATATATATAGTATAATCTCTTGTGACATTTGTGTTTTCCCATAAATGAAAATATATGTTCCTGAAACCTTTTTAAAAATTGTATAAACTTAAATGAATGGTATAAAAAGCAAAATAACACAAACATCATAACCAAATCACAGAGACAAAAGGCATCAGGAGGAAAGAGAGGAGCAAAGAATTGGCGTTTGATGGGTACAGTTTCAGCTTTGCAAAATGAAAAATTCTGGGGATGGGTAGTGGTGTTTGCACAATATGAACAACACACTTAAACCATTGAACTCTACATTTAAAAATTTTGTTAAAATAGCCATATTATATGGATGTTATCACAATAAAAATGAAGTTTTAAAAGTTGAGAAAACAATATAAGAAATATCTGAAGAGATAATGGCTGATGTATTTGCAAAATTAAAATAATATAGTTTGAACAAACTCAAAGAAACTTTCAACACATCTATGCCAGTTACCTATAAAAAACAAATATTAAATGCTGTTTTTAATCCAATCTTATAATCTCTATTATTTGGAGTATTTAGCCCTGTGCTATCCAATATAATGATCACTAAAAACATTTCATTATTTACATTTAAAATTCAATTCTTATATACTAGAAACATTCCACGTGCTATGGAAGTATTACCAAGTGACTACCACAGTAAACAGCAGAGATCTAGAACAGTCACAGCAATACAGAAACTTCACGTGCTATGGAAGTATTACCAGTGACTACCACAGTAAACAGCAGAGATCTAGAACAGTCACAGCAATACAGGAACTTCTACTGACAGGCTAGTTTACAACATTTATGTTCAACTCTTGGTAACATTGAGATTAAATCTATTGTCCATTTATTTTCTAGATACCCCATTTCTCCTCTACTTTGCAATCTTTCTTTTCATTAACTAAGCATTTTTATGAACCCATTATTTTCTCTGCTATTGGTTTATTGACTATTCCTTCCTGCTTTATGTTTTACTATTTTAATTTTTTAGTAGTTGCTCTGGGGTTTATATCACTTCACTGACAACATATACACATTACGATGGGAAACTTTCTTTACTTTTTCAGATCCTTTGTAATGTTGTCAAACATTTTACCTCTCTATGTTTAAAGAACAATGCACTGTTCACTGTATGACAATTAACAGTCTCTCAAATGTATTTCATGACAAAATTATTAGAAAATGTGAAACTCTGTAAGTAGGGGTTATTATTTTAAAAATTTAATCTTTACTGACATTAAAGATTTTAATAAAAAGTTCAGAAAAATCACTATTGCAACACATGTAACTTTTACAACATTAGATATAATATTCTCAGGACTACAGAGACAGCTTTTCAAATGAAGACGTGACTTTGAGAAGCCATGTAAAAAGGAAGATGAGAGGCTTCTGGAGCTCGCTGGCCAGTTAGTCCAGACTAATTAGTGTGGCCCAAATCCCTGTGAGACTCTGTCCAAAGAGAGACTGAGAGAACTGGGGATGAAAGAGAGCTGGAGGAGAGGGAAAGAGGAAGGGAGAGGGAGGAAAGAAGGGGGGGGGGAAAGGAGAGGGGAAGAAGGAGGGGAGAAAGAGAGAGAGAGAGAGAGAGAGAGAGAGAGAGAGAGAATTGGAGAATTGGAGAATTGGAGAATTGGCTCAGGGATTAAAATCTTGGCCTCACAAGCAAAGGACCTGAGTTCGGATCCCCAGATCCCATGTAAAAATGCTGGACAGACATGGTGGTAATCTGTGATTCTGGCACTGGAAGATAGATCTTTAAGGAGGTAGAGAATGATTCCTGATGTAACCCTTGGTTCTCCGTGGGTATACACTTTCAAATGCTTTCTTGTACACAAACACACACACACACACACACACACACACACACACACACACACACACACATGCGCGCAGAGGTGGAAGAAAAGAGGAACAACATCTGAAGTTGACCCCTGGCCTCCATACACATGTACACACAGATGCGTATGTGCCCATACACACACAAATATATGTGCCAATCTTTAGTATCCTCAAGTTTTAATTTCAGCAACCTATAAAACAAAATCTGTTACCCCAAAAAGGGTTTTAGATTTTTCACATCTTTCTGGCTTCATGCTTAGAGATTGTAGGATTTCAAAAGAAATTTGATATCTATTTTTACATGTTATCCGATATTGAATAATTAAATTTTAAGCATTTTTCTATCTTTGAGCCTAAATAAACACATGTAGAATGCTAAGCACATGTTCAAAATGTTGGTGGTAGCTTAAAGACACATGGTCTCAATAGTTTCTGCTGCTTGCTTATTTGGTCATCTTTCATGATTTTATTTTATTCTGCTAAGAGACACAGCTTCTGAATTAGCCCTATATTCAAAAGTTTACCCTCAAAATAAATGATTTCTTCCATTTAGAAATATCTATGTCTGCACTTTCCAAGTACATAAATACGTATTTGCTCCTATGAGAAAAAAGTATGACCATTCACAAAGGCAATATCCTAAATTCATTTCCAAAAAGGATATACACAATATGACTCTTGACCCACTAAACCAGTCCTACATCACACAAAATATATTTTGTGATTCACGTCTCATAAATAAATGTAGGTTCTCTGTTGATAGCAGACAGTGAATAAATCTACCCATATTTTTACTGACTTATTATTAGATGAACCCCAAATTAAGATTTAAAAGATGGGCTAGGGGCTGGTAAGGTGGCTCAGGGGTTAAGCCTTTGCCTTGCAGGCGAAGGTCCTGAGTTCCGATCCTAGACCCCACGTATAGACGCCGGGCAGAAGCGGGGGTGACCTGCGTTTCTGGTCCTGGTAGGGCAGAGCCTGTGAATCCCGGGGAAGAGTAAACAAGGAGAAGGTGGAGGGGGTTCATGGTGGTTTCCGAATTCACCTGTGGTTCTACACACACACACACACACACACACACACACACACACACACACGCACGCACGGACGCACGCACAGGCACACGCACACACACGCACGCACAATTGAATAAATAATAAAAAAGCTTTAAAAAAAAAAGATAGGCTAGAGAGATGGCTCTGGGGTGAAATCTTTGCTTTGCAGGTTTCAGATCCCAAATCCCACATAAAAATGCCTGGTGGAAATGGTGGCAGCCTGCATTTCCAGCCCTAGAAGGCAGGGCCTGGGAGGGAAAGTCCAGAGCAAAGCAGTAAGGAGGTAGAACAATCCAAGATGGCTCCTGAAGTCATTCTTGAGATTCCACAGACGTACAGTGTCCTCGCCTCTACTTACACACAGAGAGCACCTATACAGAGAGAAGAAATGGAGGGAGAGAGGGAAGGAAGAGAAAGAAGGTAAGAGAAGGAGGGAGGGAGGAAAAGGAAGGAAAGGAGGAGGGAAGAGAAAAAGAAAGAGGGGAGGAAGGCAGGGAGGGGGAAGGGGGTGGGAAGGAGGGAGAGAGGGATGAAGAAAGGAAGGAAGGAAAGGAAGGGAAGGAGGGAGGGAGAGGGAAGTCAGGGAGGGGGAGGGGGTGGGAAGGAGGGAGAAAGGGATGAAGGAAGGAAGGAAGGAAAGGAAGGGAAGGAGGGAGGGAGAGAGGGAGGAAGGGAGGGAGACAGGGAGGCAGCCAAGCAGAGCCTTAAAAAAAGAACTATTGTAGTCTAGTCTCAATCTCAAGAAATTGTTGAAAAACAACAATTTTGATAAAACTTAAATTTCTGTATTAAGCATTGCTTGCATTTTAGAAACAATTAAATTCTATTAATAAAAACCCAAGGACATTTAATGCCAAGTAAAAATAGTAGCAACAAATCTCTACCTATTGGCTTTTCTCCATGAAAATACTTTTTATAATACTTACCCAAGTCTTCCTAACATCTCAAGCTCAGGAACTTGTGGTCCACATGTCTCTATTTGCAGGGGTTGATATTCATATAGAGCTTCTTCAAGCTTCTGAATAGGTGCTAATGAGATTTGTTGACCCTGTTACAACAATATTATTTTCATATTGTTATTTGTAGCTATTTAAAAGATGGGGTAAATTCCTCATATTAAAAAATAATAGCTTTTGGATCTGTTATTCTATGCATTACCATCACTGACATCCATATTCTATAATTAATGTCTAGTCACTAATGCCATTTAAAGAAGGAAACCAATTCACCATTAAGTTCAAACTGTCTAATATCACTAGAACAGCAAAAATATAATCATAGTTCATATCCTCACAGTTTCCAATTCTTATTAAACAACTTTCAAAGATTTGGTAATCAAGGTTCCTTTAAAAACTCTTAACTAGGGGCTGGAGAGGTGGCTCAGGGGTTAAGCCTCTGCCTTACAGGTGGAAGGTCCTGAATTCGGATCCTAGACCCCACTTATAGATCCTGGGCAGAAGCGGGGGTGGCCTGTGTTTCTGGTCCTGATAGGGCAGAGCCTGTGAATCCCGGGGCAGAGTAAACAAGGAGGAGGTGGAGGCGGTCCATGGTGGTTCCCGAATTCATCCGTGGTTCTACACACACTCACACACACACACACACACACACACACACACATACATACACACACAATTGAATAATAAATAATAAAAAAAAATTTTAAACTCTTAACTAGAGAAAAGTGCTTTAAAAAAAATCAGTTTCTGAAAAGCTTTGTCACATGATTGTCTATTTCAACTCTTTACAACAGAATCAAGTTTACTCAGTGAGTATATTTCATATGCATATGCTGAGATTCACATATTTAGCATATTATAATTTATAAAAAGTCTATATTCTTATATAATGTTTCCTGATCCTCGTAGTTTACATTTATCTATTTCATAATTTTTTATAAATGACTCTAATGTTATTTATTATATTATTTTTATGTAGCTGAGGGCTAGCCTTCAATTCTTAATCTCCCTGCCTTTGACAACCAAGTGTTGGGATGCTTATATTGGTTTCTAAGGGTTTTTTTCCTGCTATTACTTCCTTTAATTTCCTTTCTTATCTTCAATTACTATATTGTATGTATATTATACAGATAATCTCTATCTTTTAAGTAAAACCTATGATTTAGAAAGTAATGTAGCATCATTGTAGCAATGAGAGACAACTATTGAAGAAGTCTGCTCCTGATTCTTAGTTTTTTCCCTTCAACAAATTAAATCACATGTGGATAATCCAAGCAAATTTGCACATTAATGGCATTTCTGATACTAAGATCTCAAAAGCCTTTCTCCTAAAGTGGGCAAAAGAGCTTGGAGCAGATGATTTTCCAAAGAAACAATAAGCAATGTGAAAAAAATAGTGTCACTAATCATTAGGGAAATGAAAGTCAAAACCATGAGATTTCACTTTACACTTATAGCTATTTAAGAAGGTAATACATTTTTTGGAAAAAAAATGGACTGTTGATGAGGACAGAGGGAATCTGGAACCCCTTATGCATTGCTGTTGACAATGGCAATTGTAGTTGTTATGGAAAAAATCATATGGTCAGTCCTTTAAAAACCTGAAACAAAAGTTACCATGTGATCTAACAAATATTCTTATTGGTATATGCCCAAAGGAAGGTGAAAGCAGAATTTCAAAGACATGTTTATGCATATGTACTGTGAATGTCCATAGAGGAATTAATTACACTAGCCAAAAGGTAGAAGCAACCCAGTACACACTGGAAAAGGAATAAATAAACTCAATGTGGTATGGATACTTTCAATTCAGCCTTTGAAAGGAAGGAAATTCTGAAGTATGACAACATGGATAAATATGGAAGACTTCCTGCTAAGTGAAATAAGTCAATTATAAAAGGCCAAATAATGTATGATTCCAAATTAACAAAGAAGTGGGTAGTGTCCAGAGGCAAGGGTGGTAGGACGCAGTATTTCCTAAATATAGACTTTTGATTGATGAAGAGGAAAAACTTTTGGAGATGAATGGTGAGTAATGACACACAATGATATGTCTGGGAATTTTTTAATGAGCTAGAAAACCAAAAGAATCTACTGGGCTGCATATTGAAAGTCTCATTTTTTTTGGTAATTTTGTTGTTTCTAATTTATGTTAGAAATAAGCAGAGCAATTTTTATAGTGTATGCTGTGGAGTCACACTAGGTGATGTCAGCTTGTTAACAATGTAACAGCTGCACGGTAATAACTTCCTGGTAGCACATCCATTCACGGTCAGTAACTGCAATTCACTGTCCCCAAAGAAATTATATACTCTAATTTCTTTCAAAATTTACATTAATAGTCAAAAGACAAGTGAAAGGCAAGACCCTGAATATTAAATAGTAACTATCTACTTATACTGAAATTGCCTCTAAACCTGAATAATGAGGTAAAACATTTAATTTCTCTAAGGCTTATTTTCATCATCTATAATGGAGTGCAGACATAAGAGTAGAATATAAGTCCTAGTGTGCTATGAATTCATGACCACTAAATAGAAATAAGCCACTGTCTTTCAATGTATTATAAAAACAGACAGAATTTTCTTCCAACTCAACATAAAATACTCCAATTCCACATATATTAAAGAAGCAGTCAGTGTGTGGGGAAGGTGAAAACGAGCACTAATTTCTGTATTCTAAATTCTCTACAAATCTCATCAGACAATATACATGTTTTACAATGAGGAAGAATATAACTTTAAGAAATATATTATGCTTGAGTCTTAAGCATTCCAGTGATGACTTACTCTTTAAATCAGCCTTTGTGAATCTTCTTTGTCTTTTAAAACATGGTAGTTACCAACTACCATGAGAATTTGTTTTATTCTCAAAATAGTTTTCAGAAATATAAAAAGCTGCATCCTACATATACTAAATACAGCATGACCCCCCTTTTTGCACCCTAAACCCGCTCCGCCGGCCGGGACGCGCGCGCGCGCGCGGTCCAGCCGGGCGTCCACGCCGCGCCCTAGCTGGTGAGTACCCCCGCCCCCCCCCCCCCCCCCCCGCGCACCGCCCACCAGGACCCCCAGGTCGGCCCACAGGGACCCGGCTCCGCCTCCCACCATCCAGCCGGAGCCACGCGCGGGACCCAGGGACCAGGAGGACCTCCCCCTGCGCCCGGGCCCCGCCCCAGCTGCCCTCGGGTTAAATAGCTCCACGCCGTCGCCCCCATCCCCCCTTTTTGCACCCTAAACCCGCTCCGCCGGTCGGGACGCGCGCGCGCGGTCCAGCCGGGCATCCACGCCGCGCCCTAGCTGGTGAGTACCCCCGCCCCCCCCCCCCCCCGCGCACCGCCCACCAGGACCCCCAGGTCGGCCCACAGGGACCCGGCTCCGCCTCCCACCATCCAGCCGGAGCCGCGCGCGGGACCCAGGGACCAGGAGGACCTCCCTCTGCGCCCGGGCCCCGCCCCAGCTGCCCTCGGGTTAAATAGCTCCACGCCGTCGCCCCCATCCCCCCTTTTTGCACCCTAAACCCGCTCCGCCGGTCGGGATGCTCGTGGGGTCCAGCCGGGCCTCACCCCACGACCTAGGTAAGTCTCCGCCCGCCCCGCCCACCAGGACCACAGGCCAAATAATTCAGTTTAGTGAAATTGAGAGATCTTAAGAGTTAAAATGACAATGCCAAAGTCAAAGTGCAAATCCATGAGAAGCAATAATCAAGTAAACAAATTTCCCACTGAAGAAATTAATCCCATAATGTTAGACTCCAACAAGAACAAATCCATGGAAAAAGGCCAAGAAAGCCCCACCCAGGATAAAGACTTTAAAAATATGATCATTACCATGTTCAATACTATGAAAGAGGAAATCAGGGAGGAATTAAATAATCGAATCAATCGCTTTGAAGAGGAACACAACAGACATCTGGAGGAGTTGAGAAAAACAGTGCAAGAAACAAAAAGTGGCATAGAGCAGTTAAAACAAACTCAAGCAGAGTTTAAAACTGAGCTAAAAGACAAGTTATCTTCAACCCAGAACGCCACAGAGAGTCTTACCAACAGAACTAACGAAGCAGAAAACAGAATTTCAGACCTTGAAGATAAAGTGGGAGTACTAACCAGCTCAATGGAAGAGGTTGTTAAAGCCAAAAAGATACTTGAAAGAAATATCCAAGAAATATGGGACACCCTGAAGAAGCCTAACATGCGTATTCATGGAATAGCAGAGCAAGAATCTCAAAATACCACCCCTGAGGAAATTTTTCAAACGATCATCAAGGAAAACTTTCCTCATCTAAAAAAAGAGAGGCCCATCCATATACAAGAGGCATTCCGCACCCCAAACAGATACGACCAAAATAGAAGCACGCCGCGGCAAATAATAGTTAAAACACTCCACATTCAAGATAAAGAACTGGTGCTGAGAGCTTCAAGGGAGAAAAAACAAGTCACTTTTAAAGGTAAACCTATTAAAATAACAAATGACTTCTCAGTCGAAACAGTAAAAGCAAGAAGAGCTTGGAGAGACATACTTCAAGTATTGAATGAGCAAAAATGTCAACCCAGGCTGATTTACCCTGCAAAACTATCAGTCATGATCGAGGGAGAAAGAAAAATTTTCCAGCACAAAGACAACTTTAAGGGATACATGGCCACCAAACCAGGCCTTCAAAAAATGCTAGAAATGATACTCAAGCGTGAAGAAAAAAACAGGCATATCCAGGAGAACAGAAGGCAAGTATAACATCATTAAAGAAGAAGCAATATACTTATAAAAGCTACTAAACATAATAAATGTCTGGAATTAACAATAGTTTCTCCATTATAACACTAAATGTTAATGGAATTAATTCACCGATCAAGAGACACAGATTACAAACATGGATTAAAAATCACAATCCATCAATCTGCTGCCTGCAGGAAACCCATCTCACCACAAAAGATAGGCACGCTCTAAAAATAAAAGGCTGGTCAACAATTCTACAAGCTAATGGAAGCAGAAAACAGGCAGGGGTAGCCATTATGCTATCAGACAAAGTGGATTTCAAACCAAAGAAAATTATAAGAGACACGGATGGATACTACATTTTAGTCACAGGCACAATTCACCAGGAAGACCTCACAATCCTGAACATATATGCACCCAATACGGGCCCCTCCACATTCATTAAGAAAACCCTACAGCGTCTAAAGCAAGAAATCAATCCCCAAATGATAATTCTTGGGGACTTCAACACCGCCCTCTCAACATGGGATAGATCAACAGGTCAAAAGCTTAACAGAGACACTTTGGAACTTAATCAAACCCTGAAAGAAATGGACCTTACAGATCTCTATCGAACTTTTCATCCACACACCAAAGAATACACATTTTTCTCAGCAGCACACGGAACTTTCTCCAAAATAGATCACATATTGGGCCACAAAATGAATCTACACATATACAAGAAAGTTGAAATTCTAACCTGTGCCCTATCAGACCATCACGGCCTAAAGCTGGACATCAACAACACATCAAACAAGAGAAAATACACTAACTCCTGGAAACTTAACAATATGATGCTGAATGAGACATGGATTCAGGAAGAAATTAAAAAGGAAATTCAAGATTTCCTGAAAGTGAATGATAACGAAAATACAACTTACCAAAATCTCTGGGACACAATGAAAGCTGTTCTAAGAGGTAAGTTCATAGCTCTTAATGCCTACATCAAAAAAATGGAAACGTCAGAAATAAACAACTTAACAATGCAGCTTAAAGCTTTAGAGAAGCTAGAGCAATCTGATCCCAAAAGTAGTAGAAGAGAGGAGATTAGCAAAATAAGGGGAGAAATATCTGAAATCGAGATTAAGAAAACGATAGAAAAAATCAACCAGTCAAAAAGCTGGTTCTTTGAAAAAATCAACAAGATTGATACACCCCTAGCGAAACTAACCAAAAGCAAGAGAGAGAAAACCCAAATTAACAAAATTAGAAATGAACATGGAGTTATCACTACTGATACCCAAGAAATCCAGAGAATTATAACATCATATTTCAAAAACTTATACTCTGTGAAGTTTGACAACACAAAAGAGATGGATGAATTTCTAAGTAAACACAACTTACCTAAATTGAATCAGGAAGTTGTGAATTATTTAAATAGTCCTATAACATATAAGGAAATTGAGGAAGTAATCTCGAATCTTCCCACCAAAAAATGTCCTGGACCAGATGGATTCAGCACAGAGTTCTACCAGACATTTAAGGAGTTAATAACACCAATACTCCTTAAACTGTTCCATGAAATAGCAAAGGAAGGAACACTACCAAATTCCTTCTATGAAGCTAATATCGTTTTAATCCCAAAACCTAATAAAGATTCGCTTAAAAAAGAAAACTATAGGCCGATCTCCCTGATGAACACAGACGCAAAGATTCTCAACAAAGTCTTAGCAAATCGGATTCAAAAACATATTAAAAAGATCATTCATGGGGACCAAGTAGGCTTCATCCCCGGCACACAAGGTTGGTTCAACATACGCAAATCAATAAATGTAATTTATCATGTAAACCAGTCCAAAGTCCAAGACCACATGATACTCTCGATAGATGCAGAAAAAGCTTTTGACAAGATCCAACAGCCTTTTATGATCAAAACGCTAGAGACAGTAGGAATGGAAGGAACCTTTATCAATATAATAAAAGCTATATACAACAAGCCCACAGCAAGGATTATGCTCAATGGGGAACAATTGGAAGCATTCCCACTTCGATCAGGAACTAGACAAGGCTGTCCACTCTCACCACTTCTATTCAATATTGTACTTGAAGTCTTAGCTGAAGCCATAAGACAATAAAGGGACATAAGAGGGATTCAAATCGGCAAGGAAGAAGTCAAGCTATCCCTATTTGCAGATGACATGATCTTATACCTGAGGGATCCCAAAAACTCCACCAGGAAGCTCCTGGAACTAATTGAGAAGTTCAGCAGGGTGGCAGGATACAAAATAAATGTGCAAAAATCAGAGGCCTTCCTATATGCCCAGAATGAAAGAAGTGAAAAAGCCTTGAGAGAAACCATGCCATTTACTATAACCCCTAAAAAAATGAAATACCTTGGTATAAACCTAACTAAGGAGGTAAAAGACCTTTACAATGAAAACTTTAAAACCCTAAAGAAAGAAATAGCCGAAGACACCAGAAGGTGGAAAGACCTCCCTTGTTCCTGGATTGGCAGAATCAATATGGTGAAAATGACCATCCTACCAAAGGCAATATACAGATTCAATGCTATACCAATCAAAATCCCAAAGCAATTCTTCAAAGAAGTTGACCAAACAATCTCAAAGTTCATATGGAGGCACAAAAGACCCAGGATAGCAAAAACAATCCTGAGTAACAAAAACACAGCTGGAGGTATTACCATACCAAACCTTAGTCTGTACTACAAATCCATAGTTGTAATGACAGCCTGGTATTGGCTCCAAAATAGACACACAGATCAATGGATAAGGATTGAAGACCCAGATATAAGCCCACAAAGTTACAGCCATTTGGTCTTTGACAAAGGGGCCCAAAGAATCCAATGGAAAAAGAACAGCATCTTCAACAAATGGTGCTGGCAAAACTGGATCTCCACATGCAGAAGATTAAAGCTGGACCCGTACTTGTCACCATGTACAAGACTTAATTCCAAATGGATCAAGGACCTTGATATCAGGCCAGAGACTATAAAAACCATAGTTGAAAGGATAGGGAACTCCCTCGAGCTGATTGGGCTAGGCCAACAGTTCCTAAACAGACATTCAATGGCACAGTCACTGCTACCAACTCTCAACAGTTGGGATCTTGTGAAATTAAAGAGCTTCTGTTCAGATAAAGAGATTGTAACACGAGCTCAAAGGCAACCCACAGAATGGGAGAAAATCTTCACTAACCACATATCTGATAGAGCTCTATTGTCCAGAGTGCACAAAGAACTTAGAAAACTAAACACCAAGGAAACCAATGGCCCAATTAAAAAATGGGCCCTGGCACCGAGACCCCTGGAGGCAAGGGATTGACAGCCATAGTAGTGATCTTATGCTTAAGGGGAACAAGAGAAAGGGCTTATGGAAATGCCACTGGGTCCTTATATGTCATCGGAGAGGAGGACCCAGTGGAGAGTTAGGCGCACACAATAAAGGACTCTCTGGGAATTGGGGGGGAGACACTGGGGGAAGGGGAGGGGGGAGGGAGGGAACTGGTAAAAAATTTTAAAATGTATAATTAAATTTTTAATAAAAAAAAAAAAAAATGGGCCCTGGAACTTAAAAGAAACTTTACCAGGGATGAAATTAAAATGTCTAACAAATATCTGAAAAAATGCTCCACTTCTTTAGCCATCAGGGAAATGCAAATCAAAACTTCCCTGAGATATCATCTCACCCCAGTCAGGATGGCAAAAATCCACAATACTAACAACGACAAATGCTGGAGAGGATGTGGAGAGAGGGGAACTCTCCTACATTGCTGGTGGGAATGCAGGCTCATACAGCCACTCTGGCGAGCCGTCTGGAGATTCTTAAAGAAATTAAAGATTGAAATGCCATATGACCCTGCTATTCCACTTTTGGGAATAACCCCCCATACAGCAGAGGTTCGCCTCGATAGTCACAAGCACGACCATGTTCATAGCAGCACTGTTTACAATAGCAAAGACATGGAATCAGCCCAAATGTCCAACAGTTGACGAGTGGATAAGGAAACTGTGGTACATCTATACAATGGAGTACTACTCAGCCATCAAAAATGATGAATTACTGGAATTTGCCGGGAAATGGATGTCATTAGAAACAATTGTATTAAGTGAAGTATCCCAGACCCAGAAAATTAAGCGCCGTATGTACTCCCTAATAGGTGGCTCCTAGTACCAAACCCACCCAGCCCACCTAGAGACAGGAATTCCAAGGATTATGAACAGGAGGGATGGGGTAGGAGGGCCACACCAGAAAGAAGGAGAGAAGGGACCATGTTACAGCAGGGAAAATAGGCCTCCACCAAGGACCCAAATAAGTAATGAGACATCTGATTAAGTTCACAGACTTTTGTTCCTGATCATTTACTACTGAGGGGGAGTGATCTCACCAGAAGAGGAGGGCATATAGTCTGGCAGATAAAAAGTAACAATTTTGCAAATGGGTGATAGACCCCTCCCTCACTGTGGTTTCCCACTTTTATTACATCTACCTTTGAATGTGCTTTTATCACAAGACTCTAACAGCTTTTTGTCTCTGGCCAGGGGGTAACATACAATGCCCACCAGGATGGAGTGAAGGGCATTGCAGGAGCAGCAAAACTGCAAAAGAAAATCAACAAACCACAATCCAGAACTTCAGAGACTCTATATCAACCACCTAGAACTAGGCCAGCTTAGTCTCTCCCCATCTTGAAGCTCAGGGAAATTTGCGGAAGAGGGGGCGGTAAGAGTGTAAGAGCATAAGGATGGGAGGAGTAATGATATGTAAGATACTCTATACTAGTTAGGGCTGAAGCAATCATAATTGGACTTTGCATGCCCTGCGCATTGTCCAACACACTGTTGACCTCACAAAGTCTAGCATCTGCTAAAGGCACCAAGATCCTTGGAGGCAAAGAATTGGCAGCCACAGCAGTGTTCCTATACCTAAGGGGAACACGGGAAAGGGTTCGGCAAAGGCCACTGGGTCTTTGTACGTCATCGGAGAGGAGGGCCCAGAGGAAAATCAGTCATGCACAAGAAAGGACTCTCTGGGAATTGGGGTGGGAGGCACTGGGGGATGGGGAGGGAGAGGGGTGTGGAGGGGGAGCAGGGGGTACGGGGGGGAGGAGGAGGGAGGGAGGGAACTGGTGTACCTAATAAGTTTGTATGAGCTGAAATTAAAATAAATAAATAAATAAATAAATAAATACAGCATGACATTTTTCAAACTCATTGGTAATACTCAGTTCCACATCAAATGTAAATATGCTTGAAACATTAAAGTAGTTCTACGCTATCTTTCTGGGATCCAAGATTCTTGTTTATTAGAAATTAAACGGTCCTAAAGAGCTATGCCCTCCTTAGCCAAGCTAAGTCTTTAAAAATGCTTATAGTCAATTTGTCCTCTAAGTGTCTTTAAATATATTTGTATAGGGGAATTATTTTCAAGATTTATTAGCAAAATTCATTTGTAATCTCCTTCCCCCAAATACATTTTTTAGTGTTCAGATACTACATAGAAAAAAATTCTACAATAATAATTTAATTATGTTTAGACATTTATTATTAAACAAAGTAAACTATTTATTCATAAAGAACCAAAAATAAAAAGTAGCTTATTTATAATTTCAAAAGTAAAGTTGGACCGGATGGTATATGCATTTGGGAGTCAAAGGCGGGAGGATCACAAGTCAGTGGTAAGCCAGTGCTACCAATGGAGTTTCAGAGTTACAAACCAAAATCTTGTAGAGGAGAGAAGGAAAGAAACCAAGAGAGGAAGGGAGGAAGGAAAAAGATAGGACTCAAAGTGTTTATTTATTTTGTTTTTGTTGTTTTAAGTTTTATTTTTCTTTGGGCACCAATAAATGATGGTGCTGAAAAGAACTGTTATTACATTTTTTTCTCTGAAAGCTTGTCTTGCTACTAAAGCATCATTCACTGCCAAGGGGACATACTATCCAGCAAATCATATCTATCTCTATAAAAAGATCAAAAAAGAAAAACATCAAGGAGACTCTTTACTGAGACAAAACCTGTTTACCTAAAATGAATCTGTGTTGATTTTAAGAAAAACAGTATTTGCCAGAAATTGCAAAACCAGCTTTTCAGACATATACCAATTTAACTGATCAAATTTTAGTCACCAATAATAATGGCAACTTATACATAAATCCAAGAAAAATAGTACAATAAAATTATATAAAGTTCTTTATAAGCATCATTATTATGTAAGACCAAAATAAAAGATAACAAAAAGCTTTTTTATTAAATCTTTATAGAAATTTAATGATAAATATTCCATGTACTTAATACATTCTAGGAATGCTTATTTCAAGAACAGGTGTTTTACAATGATTCTTCAATTTCTGTTCCACCTTCCAAAAACCATGTATTACAAAACTCTTGCTTCTGTTTAAGGTCATTTAACTAGAGAAGGAATAGTTACTATGTGATTTCCAGAGGAGATAATGTATGAATGATTAAACCAGGCTATACAGATTTTATCTTGTGTGATGGCTAATCTTTACTGTGAACTTGACCAAATTTAGAATTACCACGGAAATGTACCTATGAAGGTGTTTCCAGAAAGTTTTAAACTAAACAGGGGGGGACCAAATGAATATGGGCATCCTCACCCCATAAGCTGAGGTGTGAACTTAATAAAAAGGGGAAAATGAGCTAAGCCATCAGCATTCTTTTCCATCTACTTCCTGACTACGAACATGTGACACTTTGTGTTATTTCTAACACAGAACCATACCTTCCTTGTGATGGACTATAATCTCAAACTGTGAACCAAGATAAATTTCTCCTTAAGTTTCTTGAGTGAAACATTTTGTTACAGCAATGAAAAAAACGAATAAACCTTCCTTGTGTCTTAAATGGAAACAACATATATTAGAAATACCTTAACATCCCAATTGGTCTTCTCCAAACCAAGCATATACTCATCACCACCATTCATAAAACCATCCTATAATTACCTTACTTGAAAATATAGAGCAAAATATTTAAGATGTTAATTACCTTTCTCTTGCAATTTCACCAAAAAATTGTTTTTTATTACTGAGGCAGACATGGAATGTGATGACCAAAAGTTTGTTTCCACTCAAAGAAACTGAATACTTATTCTATGGACATTTGAGGTCAACATGTTTTACCCACATCACAGGAAAAGAAACAGAAACTCTCCAAGGAATTCTGATCAGTAATCTAGATTATCAACTTGATGGAATTTAAAGTCACCAAGGAAACAAATACTTGGCATGTCTCTGGTTAGCTAAAGTGGGAAGACCCACCTAAATACAGGCAGTCACATTCCACGGGCTGGGGGTCCAGGACGGAATAAAAAGAAGAAAGTGAGCCAAGCACAACATTCATTCCTCTGCTGCCTTCCCAGCTGTGGCTGCATGCGACAAGCCGCCACACCTTTCCTGCCATGATGACTGCATTCCATGAACTGTGAGCCACAGTAGACTCTTCCTTCCTGAAATTGCTTTCTCAGGTACTTTATCACAGCAGGAAGACACTGTATAAGGTACTTATTTTTTTAAGTATTAATATACAAGTTCTTTTTAATAGAAAGTTTTATTATTTCATTGAAACATCAATATATAGAAAATATTTATAATAAACCTTTCCAAAAACATATTTAGAATGTTGTAAATTTCATCTGTACTGAACTATGTGCTTCATCCTTTATATATACTATTAGATGTTCAGTCTTCCTTACAGAACAAGCAAAAACTGCTTCCTCTTCAAATAACCAATCGATGGTTTGTTTGTGAATCACTGTTCAAGGTATATGCTTTGAAACATGAACCAGAAAGATTATTTCAACTAAAAATAATTCTTAGAAATATTGAAATAAACTTTCTAGAAAGTTGAATAAGCTAATCAATCTTTTAAACTACATTTCACCATACTTTAACAAAGCATATTTCAAAACTGACTGTGCATGATGTTTATCATACAAATTATGAAAAGCAATGCACATATGAATGTGATCACTGAGCATAAGCATATTGTCCCACAGAAGGAAGAATATACAGACTATTGTCATTTCAGTTTAAGGAAGAAAGTTGACTTTATTTTGTAGTCTTTCTTTTAAAATTTTAATTAATTTAAAATAAACTAATTAAAGAAGCACAGTCAGTAAAACAGTATGCTAGAGGACAAGGAAAAATACTACTTTGAAGCTATTCTAAAAATTGCAGGCTTGATAGTTTAACACTGTTAAGTAATAACAATATGCCAGCTGCTAAGACAGGTGCTATTGCCAATCAGCTGCATTTGCTGAAGAGCATTCTACAGATTACTAATTAATCTCTACACTCAAACTAATGGCTGCCTGTTGTTTTGCTAATAATCACTGCTGAAAATGAACAATGGTTACCAAGATAAGAAAAAGTAAACAATTTCAGCTGTAAGTAAAACACAACTCTGGGTAACTTTTGCATTGGCTAATTTCGTACTTTCTGATGCCTTTTGTACTAAACTGGAAGCTTCCATCCTGTAATCACAAGTATCATAGTCTCTCCACCAGCTATCTCTTTGAGTTATCTCTTCCACAAGCAGACCAAACATTAATTTAAATCTGAAATACTTGGGGGAAAGAGATAGAGTATATAATATAAAATGGCATCATCTCTGCTGCTGCTTAATTCTGACCTGACTGACCACCATCAACTCAGGAGCAATAAGACTTGTAAAAACATCTACCTGCTATCGCATCTGCCCTTCTACTCTCAGTCACTGAGAAACACCCATCCTTGCATAGCTTGTTCTAACACTATACCTACCTTATTGGAACACTTTCAGAACTCAACAAATATGAAAGTAGTCAATGGTTATGAATCTCTGAATTACTCTGAAAAATTTTTGAGAACTATTCTGACACAAAATACCAAAAAACATTTAAATCCATTAGAAAAGAAACACATAAACTGAAAAGAACATTTGAAGTTTATTTTATGATTAATTTCTATTGGTGTTTAACATTGATTCTTAAATCTCAAATAACACTGTTCTACTGTGTTTTTAAGGCTACTTTACTCTATGCTTGTGACCTCCACAGTGACCTACACAAAAGCAGTTGTGAGCTTTACTATAGTGAAAATCCTCACAGACAAGTTGAACCTGTTCTTTTTGGCACTGAGCCTTTTGCTGAGCAAACAGCTGAGATTTATTATAAAGGGGGAACTGAGGGGCATTATTTCAGCAACATTTATTCTTCACATATAGCCAAGTATAATCTTTTAAAACCTTTGAGAGCTCTTAAATAAACAAATCTTCATTTAATTACACAGAGTTTCTTATTTGTCACCAATTATATCACATATTAAGATTCACTTTATACTTGGAAAAAGTTAGCAAACAAAAAATATGTGCTAAAAGTTGTATAAAATTAGTCTGCTAATTTATATTAAAAACAATAATACTTTTAATCCTTATACCTCAGAATAATTACCAGCCTTGCTGTTTTTACAAGGTCAAAGTAATAAAATCATTAATAAAAATCTGTCTTTAATTATCTGTATTTTAAGAAAATAAGTCTATAAACAAATCTTCCTGTAGTATTCAGATCTTTACAAAACATCTCAGAAACTATGTTCACATTGCTTTGTGTTTTCTACTCTACTTTGCACTTTAATTTTACTTCAAACTCTCTTAAGGCATTTTTAAAACACCTTCTACTCTGGAAGTAGCCTCAGCAGGCAACTTCCTTAATTCTATTGATTGAATACCCTGGGGGAAGAAGGAACTTCTTGAGTTCTAAAAGCAAATATTTCTACGAGGAGAAATTACCAAATGTTTGAACTAATTCTTTAGGAGGAGCTGCTAACTTATTTAGCATCAAGAATTGCAATGGTAAAAATAAAGAAATTTGTTTTTACAGAAGTATTCTATTCAAAAGTATTCTATTCTAGCATATTAGCTAATTACTTGACATAAAAAGGACATTAAATCAAGTGGACACTTTCTTACTGTAAATGCTTGTAGTTTTTCAACATTAAAGATACTAACTGAATAAATGTCTTTTTACAAGTGATTTTTTAAATTATTGAATATTAAACTATTTGTGATGAAAACCTTCTAAGAACCTATTTTAAGAAACCAAGAGTTCAGTAGTGAATAAAACAGCATATTCAGAAACAGTGCCAAATATACTTTGCCTTCACTTAATTTTTTTCATTGAAGTTTAACACTTCAAGTAGTAAGATTAGTGTTACAGTTCTTAGGCTATTTCAAATAGTTTATATCACATATATTTCTCCCCCTGTCTAGGGAATACATGTAAAACTTTATGAGTTCTGTTTTTATTCATCATTAAAACAAAAATATTTTTTCAGAAATATTTAGTTTTAATTTAAGTGTTTTCCAGGCACTGCATCTTGAAATGAAGAATAATTAGAATATAAGAAAATTATTCACCAGTTACATTCCCATTAAGAATCTGTACAACATGGGGCAGCATAAAAAGTGATAACCATGACTTAGAAAATGTAAAGACTAGTGTGTGTGTGTACATGTGCGCACACGTGCACATATGTTGTACAAATCCACATGTGTGATTTACATCTGAAAGTATGCAGATGTAAAGTAAATGTGTACATGCCAGCAGTCACCCTGGGTGTCGTTATTCATTCCCTTGCTTTTTTGAGACAGTCTTTTCTCTGACCTGGAACTCATCAAATAGATGGAAGAACAATCTTTAACTCCATTCAATTTGATTCTTTATACTACAATAACTTACTATTACTTTTTCCCAAAAATCTTCTTTCCAGAAAGACAAGTATCAGTCTACTTGTCAATAATATTCCATGTGATATATGCCTTTATAATATTTAGAACATGAACATTATGTTGATAGAATTGCTCAGATGGCTAAAGTGCTTTCTGATCAAGCAAGAGAACCTAAGTTAGAATCCCAACACTGATGTAAAAAGACAGGGCACGGCAGCACTACCTTTAACCTCTGCCCTGGGAGAGAAGTGGATCTTGGGAACTTGCTGTTCACCAATCTAGTCAAAAAGGAAGCCTCCAGGTTCAGTGAGAGACCGTGTCTCCAAAAGTAGAGTGGAGAATGATAGAGTCCTCCTGCACCAGCCTCCGGCCTCCACATGTACCTGGGTACGCGCGCACACACACAAAAAATCACAGGCTCTTATGTTCAAAAAGTTAAATTACAGACCAACACTGAATAAGGCTGCAAAAATTAAAAATACAAATATCAGCTTTGCTTTTTTATTTAATGATCAAACAAAATATAAAGGCTATTAAGACTGGGGAGATGGCTCTGGGGTTAAAGCCTTTGCCTTGCAAGCAAAAGGACCTGTAACCAGATTTCATGTAAAATATGCAAGGTGGAGGGGGCTGGAGAGGTGGCTCAGGGGTTAAGCCTCTGCCTTGCAGGCGGAAGGTCCTAAGTTTGGATCCTAGACCCCATGTATAGACGCCGGGTGGAAGCGGGGGCGGCCTGCGTTTGGTCCTGGTAGGGCGGAGCCTGTGAATCCCGGGGCGGAGTAAACAAGGGGGAGGTGGAGGTGGTCCATGGTGGTTCCCGAATTCGTCCGTGGTTCTACACACACACATACATACACACACGCACATACACACCGCGTGCGCGCGAACACACACGCACAATTGAATAAATAATACATTTTAAAAAATGCAAGGTGGAAACAGTGGCTGACTGCTTTCCCTACCTTAGAAGGTAGAGACTAGGAAACCCTAAAGTAAAGCAATGAGGAGTAGAGCAAACCAGGATGACTCCCAATGTCACTTTGGGCTTCCACAGAAACACACACAAGTGCTCTCTGGTATACACGCTCAAGAAAAAAAAATTAAAAATAAAAAAAAGATATATATGGTTATAGCAGAGTCAACATGCTTGGAAAATGTTGGCCACTATTACTGCCACTACATCACCATGAGGAGAATGTAGAGCAGGAGGACTTTGTACATCTAAACTGTCACCTAATAAACTGGATAAAATTACTACCAGCAATCAACAACATATGAAAAAGAGCCTTTCATAAATCTGTTTTGGGCAGAGAGATGGCTCAAGGGTTAAGCCTCTGCCTCACAAGCAAGAAGTTCTGAGTTCAAATCCCAGATCCTGGATCCCATATAAAAAAATGCCAGCAGCCTATACTTCTGCCCCTGGAAGGTGGAGCCTGGGAAACTCCAGAGCAAAGCCAAGAGGAGATAAAGCAATACAGGGTGATCTCAGAAATCACTTTTGAGTCTCCATAAACACATACAGTGTCCTCTGATACACACACACACACACACACACACACACACACACACACACACACGTGCGCACACAAAGATTAAAAAATAAATAAAAATCTGCTTTGTAGACAGGCATGGTACTTCAAGCTAATAATCCTAGCACTAAGGAAGCTGAGCCAGAAAGATCACTAGCTGGTGTTAAGTCTAGACTACATAGTGATTTTTGAAGACAATCTGAGCAAAATCTTGTCTTAAAAAAAAAAAAGAAAAAAAAATCTGTTTGCAATTAAGTTGAAACAAAAAATTCTGTAGAAAGAATGCTGTAAATGATGGTACAATCCAATCCTAGATTCAAGCTACATAAAACACATCAATTATTTTGGATTTAGTGTTGGGCTCTGAGAACAATATAGGAGAAAAAAAAAAAAAACACAAACTTTCTTTTTCTGTGAGTATAGCTAGCCCTTAGGCAAACATTTGAAATTCTTAAATTCTAGTTTGTTTCATTTTATCTTCTGTATTCTTATCCAGTATTGCAACTTAAATATCCACAGGCTCATGTGTCTGAATTCTTAGCTAATGCTGTTTGGGAAGATTGTGGCAAGTTAAAGAGTTGTTTTGCTGCAGGAATGAGTTGGGTCTTGAGGGTTGATGGCCCAGCACTACTTCCTCAGTTGCCTTTGCTCTTTCTGTCTTCCTGATGACTGCAGATATCTGACCCAACCTCGTCCTTCTCCTTCAGCCTTTTACAGTGTGTTTCCCACTATAAGTAGATTATATGCTCCCTGGTACTGTAAGCCAAATAATACTCCTTTTCTCTCCTAAATTGCTTGAGTCTATTTTTTCCTACCAAAATAAAAAAAAACTAAACTAACTGCAATATCCAGCAACTGCCTTTCCCAAGCATTATGTGTCCCCCCACAATACAATACCGAACTCCTAACTAGAAATATTATATTCAAATCTACTAAGAATCCTAAAGTATTCTCTGATCTTAACACAATCAAAACTACATGAATGTTATCTAGCATATCATCTGGCTTTTATAAGATCATTATTGATACTTTTAAAAGGAATTTATAAAACATTTTTCTTCAAAATACTAAGTACTTATCTTTAAAACATAGATTAGGAATCAACCTCTTATGTATTGTATAATATTTGCGTATTTTAATAAATGTGAACTTATTTTATAACTTTTACCTTTATAATGCTGTTATACATAATGCATAATGTTAAAAAGTAAAAACATCTTCAAAGAGCACTGACTTTTTTTCACAATGACCTAATTAGAGAAACATCAGAGATATTCAGCAGTAAGGACTAGAAAAGCAAGAGAAAACCCTGAGTTGTTTGAGTGTCTCAAGAAATCTGAAATTTGAGAAAATTGAGAAATACAGGCTAGTAAAAGTCATCTCTAACCTTACTAACTTCTGGCTTTTTGAGTTCTGTCTGTCTGTCTGTCTGTCTGTCTGTCTGTCTGTCTGTCTCTCTCTCTCTCTCTCTCACTCTCTCTCTCTCGTGTTGTGTGTGTGTGTGTGTGTGTGTCAGAGGACACTGTGTGTCCCCATGCAGGACCAATGGTGACTTTGGGAACCATCCTGGATTGCTTCTACCTCCTTCTTGCTTGGCTCTAGGATTTTCCAGGCTCTGCCCACCAGGGTCAGAAGGGCAGGCCACGGGTGTTTTTATATGGAACCTGGAATCCGAACTCAGGACCTTCTGTTTGTGAGACAGAGTCTTAACCCCTGGGCCATTTCTCCAGCCCAATTCTGGTTTTTTGATCCTCTCTTCAATATTCTTTTCCATGACTAAATACAAACTACCACCATAGGCAAAAGCATCAAAATATTCCCTAGATGTGTGTCCAATCAAATCCAATGGTGTTCTCATGTTTGGGCATGGCATTGTAGATAGTAGTAGAGCATTTGCCTACCAAAAATGAACAACAAAATAAAAACGCCACACAGCCAAAGACAAAAGCTATGTGACAAAGAGAAGATTCTGTATACTAAGTTATACAAACCACAGTACTTGTCTCTCAAAAGTTAACCTAGAGTTACTGTCCAGGTCACATGATTTCCTAAGATTCGTAAGTCTCATATGACACATATTTCTGTACATTGACATCAGTTCCCATTGTATGATAAAGAAATACAAACATATAAATACACAGATGGCTTCTCCAACTATTGTGTCTCAATCAAGAAAACATAAGATTGGCTGGCAAAATGGCTCTAAAGATAAAGGTGCCTTCTGCCAAACCTGATTTCAATTTTTGAACCCCCAAAAAACTGATTCCACAAAACTGTGCTCTTATCTCCACATATATGCCATGTCATGCACACCCACATACAATAAGAAAGAAAGAAACAAAGAAACAAAGAAACAAACAAAGAAACAAAGAAAGAAACAACAAGACATATAAAATTGTTTCTTAGCTACGTTTACTCAATGTTTTGATATATTTCTAATTCCTGTTTTCTGATTTGAGCAAAACCAATGCTTGTTTTATTATGTATTAAGCCAGATAGTATCTTATTAATTTTAAGTTCCATAAAATATGAAAAAATGAATAGAATTACTTTCAGGATACTTTAATTGTAAAACGTGATTCTTTCTGCTATCCCTTTAATACTTATAAACTGTAATAAACTAAATTATTTCCAGTTGGCCACTTACAGCTTGAACAAATGATTCTCTGTCTTTAAAGGGCTTAGGATCCTGGTAGATGCTATCCAGTTTTAACATTTATTATGTGTAACATTGGATGTCTCATCACACTCTTGCTTCTATTTCTGTGTTGCTTTAAGTTTTTTAGAAGTTAGTATCTTTATGAACTAATAGGCTAAATATAGAAAACAATTTAACTTTGTAACTGACAGTACCTAAGATTATTCAAGGATCCTCTCTGAAACTTCACAATGTTATTTCATTCTCACAAATACCACATTGCAAAGTATATTCAAACATAAAAAGCTTTACTGGTCCACTTCCATCAGGACAATAATTTCACCCATCTAGCGTGACACTGAATTCCTTATCCCCATCAAAATGCTATCTTCTATAAAAAAAAGGGGGGGGAGGAATTACATTTCCATTACTTTCCATTCTTAACTCAAATGCTCCTGTTGGATAATTGCAATTCACCATCACATAGAACACAAAGAAAAACTTTATAGCCTTTGATAACATAGTAGATTATTGCTAGAGTCTGAAAACAGTAAAAAAAACTATGCAATGGAATTTGCCCTTTCAAGGTAACAGACCTGGGAATAGTAATAACATTTATGGATCTGAAACTAAAATAAGTAATATAGAAATTAAAAGATTATTTTTACAGAGCAATATCAATTCCAATAATCTTCATTCAAAATAACTAGAACTATATCATAAATATGAAGAAGCTACTAACAAAGATCGTTGGTTGATGACATAATATTACTTTCTAAATCAAACTTATAATGGTCTCTGCTTTATTATACATATTTAACTAAACTGACACTCTGGTAAAATAAAAACTAACTGAACTAACAATCTAAAGGCTTTTAAAGCAACTCTTTCATTGTATCTTGTGCTATGTGAACAAGACAGTAATGAGGGAGGATAATGACTGATCATATGTATACATAATCTATTTGTGTGAACAAAACTATGAAATGTTCTTTAGCTTTAGGTTCTATTAATGAAATTACTGACACAGACAAAATCTAGAAAACTCTGGATAGGATGGCAGCATAAAAGGCATGTGGGTGCAAGTGGTGGATTATAGGTAAAGAAAAAAAGTGAAGAGAAATGTTCTGTCACTCTACTAACTGCTTCTATAGTCTCCAATACTTATCCAATGAGCAACCAGAAACATCTTCCTTTCCTATCATTCACCCTGACTCACGATGTCAAAGGAAAAACCACAGCAGCTGCTGGAGAGTCAGTAGTGGCAAAGTCAGAGACTGCAAACTACAGACTGGATTACAAGAATTCTTCCAGAATTTCTACAGAAGCAGTGCAGGTAAGGAATCTAGGAAAATGGTCCAATCAGCATTACGGCAAGAAACTAGGCAGTAGTGCATACCAAGCATAAGCTCAAAACGGTGCACTGGGCTCATAGCCACCGTAACAGGAAAGAGTTTACAGTGCCAGTTTCCAGACTAGAGCTCATTAACCCCACAGGATAATGCCACATAGGCTGCAGGGGACATGTAAAGCTACTGAGAAACTAAACTACAAGTTTCCTCATATTAACTGAATCGATAGAAACTAAAGAAAATCTACCATGGAGTGAAGGGCCACAGTTAACTACAAATTAAAGACTTAAAACTTCCAAATTCAGACAGAATCTGAAGAAATGTAGAACAGGGGATACCAAGGGCTTCTCCTGTCCATCCCCTAAAAAGAACCACCTGCATCCTCCCAGAGCCAGGGAGCACTGTAAACTTCACCTTCACCTCAAGCCAGCTGTGCCAGCAATGGACATGAATACATTTTTACTTCTTGCATATGTTTACTTAATTTCTACTTATTTTATTTTATGTGTGTGTATGTGTATCAGGGGACAGACACTGTGTATGCCTACAGAGACCCAAAAGTAATTTCTGGAATCACCCTGGATTGCTCTATCCCCTCTTTGCTTTGCTCTGGAGTTTCCCAGGCTCCACTTTTCCAGGGTCGGAAGTGTAGGCCATCACCATTTCCACCTGATGTTTTTTACATGGGATCCAGGATCTGGGATTCAAACTCAGAACTTCCTGCTTGTGAGGCAGAAGCTTAACCCCTTAGTCATCTCTACAAGCCCTAATTTCTACTCTTGAATGTTTTTATTAGGTTGTGCTTATGATTGTTCATTTCACAATTAGGATTTAGTATTGCTGCTTATGAATTTCTACTCAGTTCACTACAAGCCATTCTTTACCATTACCCACCATCACCCATACCTCTCCTAACAATCACTGTAATAACTACCATTCTGATGGTTTCTCCTATTACAATGCTGTAATTATAAATTTTCACAGTGATGCCAAACTCTAAAATCCATACTCCAAAGCACCCTAACTGTCCCACCACTATTCATTCTTCTCAAATCTAAGATAAATCTCTTTCTGATCCGAAACCACTCTTCCAATCCACTTCTGCTTTTGTCAATTAAAATCTGAATACAGACCTCATCATCATCATCATCTCCACACTATTTCCAGCACCACAGGTTGAAGACAGCGCCCTATCAAGAATCAAATCTAGTGGCACCAGGTTGAAGTTAAACACCACCTAGCCACTGAAATTCAGAAAAGCAGTAAAACAACAAATAGAGACGATCATACATCACTAAATACAGGTGAGCTAGAAACAAATGCCAAAGAAAGCAATTAACAACCTACCTTTAGATGCCCAGTCTTATCGTGAAAACAGAAATAATATTTTTTAAAAAACAAAGAAAAAGTGTCTCCAGCCCAAATCATTCATGATATTACCACTGTAATAGTTAATCCTGGGTGTCAACTTGACACACCTGGCATTAATTAAGATCAGCTGAGACCACCTGAAAAAGATTGTCTGGACAATATAAAGATAAGCCCTAGATCCTATTGGAACCTCCGTAGATCTCATTGGAACCATAGAACAAGAGACTGGGAAGAAGAGAGACTCCCCAGGAATCCTCCAGCCTTTAGCCACGTGGATGGGAGTAACTGAACCTGCCAGCTTCAGCCACCAGCCATGTTTCCTCTTCCATGAAAGTCTGGCAGTTATTTTTCTTTCGCCCTTAAGTTATTGATTTAGGGTGTTCTCTCACAGCAATAATTACGAGTAACTGTTAAAAGCACCAATGAAGGCAATTTACAGGGTAACAATCAAGAGAGTAACAGTCAAGACAATATTCCCAAAGATTAACTATAAATATGATCAAGAGCTCCAAGAAAACATGAAAAATAAAGAAAAGCAGTAAGCATTGGGAATCAAAAAAATTCATTAAATGAAATGAGGAATTTGATTTAGGATATGGTAATACATTATTTTAAAGAGATAGAAATACTGAAATAAAGTAAAATTTAACAGTTCAACAAATTTCATTTAAAATTATGTGGAAAGCCTCAACAATAGAACAGATGGTATGGAAGACAGAATATAATTTGAAAATAAGATGATGAAAAAATCAGTCAAAGAAAATGATAAATTTTTTAAAACACACAAAAGAGATTTGAGACTCCATGAAAAAGACCAAACCTACATATCATAACCATCATGGACAATAACACCCAGAAAAAAGTAGACATCTTAAATGAGATCAGAAAAGAAAATTTCCCAAATCAAAAAGACATATACAGCACAAAGTAGACAGGACAAGAAATTCACCATAATACATAACAGTCAAAACATTAAATGTAATCTTGAGAGCTGCAAGAAAGAGAGAACAAGGCATATATATAGATATAGATATAGATATAGATATAGATATAGATATAGATATAGATATAGATATAGATATAGATATAGATATAGATATAGATAGATATAGATATAGATATAGATATAGCAAGCCTTAAAAGTCAGAGTGCTTGGAAAGTAACACTTCGAGCTGTGAAAGATCACAGATGCCAAGCTACTATCTCCAAGAAAATCATCAGTCATATTTGAAAGTGAAAGAAAATTACCAAGTCAGGTCTACAGAAAGATACAGAAGGAATACTTAAGTCTGAAGAGAAAGGCAAACTCAACTGTGATAATTAGATGTAGGTGTCAACTTGACAATTGAAAGGATAAAACGCTGGGCACTTCCATGAAGAATTAATAGTTAATCCCCGAGCAAGCCTGAAGGAGATTATCTAAGGAATAAGGAAAGACTTGGCTCACAATGAGTGGGATGATGACCTGTGGAAGTGGATAAAAAAGCTGGTATTCATCAGCACCAGACTGGGCCTACTGAGACGCTCAGCTCCTGAGCATGAGACCATTGCTGTACGTTGTTAGCTGTTCAGTAAGTCGGCGACTTCAGCATATTGGACAGACGTGCTGTCTAACAAGGGAGGTTTTCCCCTCTCTCAGCCGTCCTGTGGATATGGTGTTTGGCACTGCTGCTGAGTGCCAGTCTTGGTGAATGGAGTACACATTGTTGAGCCCATGCGTAGCCTCCATTATCTCCTGGTGTTGGCATGAGCTCTCCTACTAAGCTGGACTAACAACTTAAACAGACAATGATAAACCAGAATAAAATCCCCTGTTCCCCAAGCTGTTCTGTCATGAATTTATCAGCAGGGTGCAGAGTTAACTGTAACACACCACCAAGAAGCAACAGTGAAAAATAAATCAAAACAATGATTAAGAAAAGAACTATGACTACAAACACTAAAAAAACAATTCAGAGTCAATAAACATCTTTCAGTAATGACCTTAAATATCAATGGGTTCAATTCCCCAAACAAGAGACATAGGCTAGTAGATATTAGAAATGAAGATTCCTCCATTAGTTGCCCTCAACAAACACAACGAGCCATGAAAGAAACACACCATCTTCAGGGATGAAAGGGTGGGCAAAGGTATTCCAAACAAATAGATCCAGGAAAACAAGCAGGAGTAGCTATTTTAATGTCTAAAAAAAGACTACAAAATGAAACAAATTATAAGAGATAAAGAAGGTCACTACATATTATTTAGTGAAACATCCATCAAGAGGTCATTATAATTTTAAATATATATGTGCCAAATATAGGATTAAAAAACTCATTAAACAATTACAACTAAATGTAAAGCTATAAATCAACCTAAATATAATGATAGTAGGAGATTTAAATACCCAAACTCATGAATAGACAAGTCAGCTGCTCAAAAATTAGTGAGAAGTTATTAAAGATGGCTATTAAAAAAAAACTAATAGAGACACATTGGAGTCAAATGAAACCATAAATCAAATGGACTTGACAAACAGTTAAAGAACATTTCACCAAAACACTAAATATTGAACATTCTTCTCAGGAGCCCATGGACCTTTCTCCAAAATGAAAAATTTAAATTATATCCCATATCCTATGTAAACACCATGGGAAAAAGTTAGATAAACTACAGCAAGGAAGTCAACAGAAAGCACACAAACTCATGGAGACTAAGCAGCACAGTTATGAATGATATATAAATGATAACATTATTTATATAAATATATGTACACGGTGTACTTATAGCTATAAATATTGCTAGAGAATTTGTAAGAGTAGTTATGCTGACTGCTTAATATCAAGGGTGAGACGTCTTCACTGTATGTCACTATGTTCTGAATTTTGAACAGTGTGAAATAAAACTGATTTTTTTTAAAAGTCACAGAAAAAAATCAAGAAGGAAATTTTTAAATAGCCTAAAACTAATGAAAATGAAAACATAACATACCAAAAATCTATGTGACATAAGATTTTTCCAAAGAGGAAAGTTTTATAGTACTAAATAATTATATATAAAAACACAGAGATCACAAACTAATAAATTAATGATGCCCCTTAAATTTGGAGGGAAAAATTCCAAAAGGAGTAGGCAGGAGGAGATAATCAAAATCAGGACAGAAATTAATGAAACAGAAATGAAAAACACAATATAAAGAATCAGTGAAACAAAGAGTTTGTACTTTGAAAAGACAAACAAGTTCAACAACCCCTTGAGAACAGACGAAAAAGAGAGCATCAATATTAATAAAGGGAAAAAAGAGATCCTACAACAGATACCCAGAAAATTCAGAGAATAATGAGGATATACCTGAAAATTCTATATTCCATTAAAGTGGACAATCTAAAAGAAATGGATGAAATTTTAGATATATATCCAAATGAATCAAAATGAAATGAATAATTTAGACAGACTTATAACAAACAAGCGATGAAACTGAAATATTAATTTTAAATTTCCCAGCTAAAACAAAAGCACAAGATCAGATATATTCAGCATAGAATTCAACCACATATTCAAAGAAGAACTAACACTACTACTCCTCAAATTATTTTGCAAAGCTGAAAAGGTCAGGGCACTTCCAAACTATTTCCATGAAGTCAGTATTACTGTGATCCCAAAACCAAATAAAGACACATCGAGAAAAAAGAATGATAGGCCATCTCACTGATGAAATAGATGCAAAATTCCTCAACAAAATACTTGCAAACAAAAGGCACATTAACAAGATCATTCATCAAGGTCAAATAATGATTTAATATATGTAAATCAGCAAATGAAATTATTACATAAATATTACAGAAATCACAAGATCCTCTCAATAGATGTAGAAGACTTCTGACAAAATCCAACATCCCTACATGATAACAATCCTGGACAGAACAAAAATAGAGGGAACATATCTCGACATAATAAAGGCTACATATGACAAAACTATGGTAAGCATCATATTAATGATAACAAACTTGAAAATTTCCCACTTAGATCAGGAACAAGACAAGCAAGGTTTACCACTCTCACCACTCCTGTTCAATATTGTTATCTGAAGTCTTACCTAGAGCAATGAAGACCAAAGGAGATAGAAGGGATACAAATAGAAAAGGAAGAAGTTAAGATGTCCCTATTTTTAGATGACATAATTCTATACTTGAGAGGATTCAAAGGTCCTATCAGAATACTCCTAGAAATAATAAATATTTTCATAAAAAATGGTAGGTTACAAAAATTAACATGCAGAAATCAGTAGCCTTCCTGTATACATAGAATTAACAAACAAATAGAAATGAAGGAAACAATTCCATCTAACAGATACTAATCAAGGAAGTAAACCTATTTAAGAAAGTAAAAAAAAAAAAAAAAAAAAAAGGCTGAAGAAAGAAATTAAAAAGGAAACTAGAAGGTAAAAGACCACCAAAATCCAGATAGTATTAATGTTGTGAAGAATAGACATCCTAACAAAAATAAAGTACAGATTCAAATAAAATCACAATCAAAATTCTATGCAATTCTTCACAAAAATTGAAAAAAAAATCTTAAAATCTGTATGCAAGTGCAAAAGGTCCTGAAAAGCCAAAATAATAAAAGCACTGATTCAAGTATCATCATACCTTATTTCAAACTACGTTACAGAGCCATAGTAATAAAAACGACATGGTACTAGAACAAAAATGTTCACATCAATCAATAATCTAGAACTGGGGGGCTGGAGAGGTGGCTCAGGGTTAAGCTTCTGCCTTGCAGGCGGAAGGTCGTGAGTTCGGATCCTAGACCCCACATATAGATGCCAGGCGGAAGCGGGGGCGGCTTGCATTTCTGGTCCTGGTAGGGCGAAGCCTGTGAATCCCCGGGCAGAGTAAACGAGGAGATGGAGGCAGTCCATAGTGGTTCCCGAATTTGTCCGTGGTTCTACACACACATATATACACACACATATATACACATACATATATACACACACATACATACACGCGCATACATGCACAATTGAATAAATAATAATAAAAAAATAATCTAGAACTGGGACCCCAGATATAAGCTCACACACTTAACAACCACCTGATTTTTGACAAAGTTGCCAAACATATACACTGAAAAAAAGACAGCATTTTCAAAAATTAGTGCTGGGAAAATTGGAAATATGTAAGAATGAAATTTGAACCTTCTCTCTCACTCTGCATTATCAGTTGCAAAGCGATCAAAGACCTCAATATTAAAACTTAAACTCAAACTTCTAGAAGTGTAGAAAATAAGAAACAGCCAAATCTCTCCCCATCCTAAAGTTCAGGGAAATTTGCAGAAGAGGGGGCGGTAAGATTGTAAGAGCCTAAAGATGGGGAGGAGCAACGATACACAGGATACTCCACACAATCAGACTTTGCATGACCTGCACAATGACTGACAAGTCAATGACATATCATCTAGCATGGATCACAGGCACTAGGATCCTTAGAGGCAAGGGATTAACAGTCATAATAGTGTTCCTATACTAAAAGGGAGCCCAAGAAAGGGCTCTGGGCAATGCCACTGAGTCCTTACACCTCACTAGAGTGGAGGATGCAGAGGGAAGTTTGACACTAAAGGATGCTCCAGGGAATGGGAGGGGGTGGGGGACACTGGGAGAAAGGGAGGGGGGGTGAAAGGAAGGAGAAAATGCAAGGGGGACTGGGGAGGAGTGGAGGGAGGGAGGGGACTGGGGTACCTATTAAGCTTATATGATTGGGAAAAAATAAATAAATATAATAAAAAAAAAGAAACTGTCGTTTGTTCAACTTGAGCAGGATATCTAACCACTGCCTATTCCAAGGGTCAGGGAACACTGCTTGAAGAAGGGCAATAAGAATATAAGAGCCGCATGATTGGAAATTTAAAAAAAGAATATAAGAGCCAAAAAATGATGAATAGTGCTGATAATAGCAACTTCTGGACATAAGAGGACTACAGCCCCTACAAACTCACTAAAGTTATGTCTTCTGTAATACCTTCATAGTACGTGGCTCAGTGGGTAAGATATCTGCTTCCAAGTCTGGTAACTTGAATTTGATTCCTAGAAATCCTGAAAGTTGTCCCCTGACCTCCATGCACTATCACATGCATGCATGCATGCACTCTTGCAGTCTCTCGCTTTCTCTATTTAATTATTTGATGAATTAAAATATTTGACCAATCAACACTTTACCATGGAAGAGCAAAGATCTCGAGAGGCACCACACTTCCCTAATAAACTGTTGAGAATTATGGCAGATGGGGGAAGAAGAGACACTTTCCTCAATGGTATTAAATTCACTAACACATCATTCATGCTCTAACAAGTGCTCAGGAATGTGCTACTACAGGCAACCCAGAAGTAACTCAAGGGCTCCATACATAGAAAGATAGGAAATTAGAAGGGAGACTGGTTGGGAATGAAAAGGTTTTCAGTGTGAAAGAGAGGTGAAGGATTAGAACAGAGTGAAAATGACATGTATGAAAATATCAAAGAATAAAAATTTAAAAAATAGTTTAAAAATCAATATATACCTCACTATTTCAAATTTAGATATATATATTAAGCCTATTCTCAGCAATAATATTTTTAACCAAAAGAATAAAATTATGAATACCCACAAAGTAGTAAATGAATGTCATTTATTTGCAATAATTGCACCACTCAACTTAACTTTGTTCCTGATACTCTAAATAAATTATAGAAACATGATTAGAAAGAAGAAACTTATTTATCTTATGACAAAGGATGTCTCAGAAACAAAAAGTTCAGAAATGAGATAATTTAATTGTGTTTATATAATAAGAATGATCTGATGTTCCTCTAAAATAGCATGTGGGAATCAGTAATTCTCAAATGTGCTAAGCATTTCCATGTGCTAAGAAGAAAATTATCCAACAAACAATACTGAAGAGTTTTTTTTTTCAGTAACATCTGCTTTTGTCTCCCTCCTCTACACCCCACTCCACAGGCACACAGATTTGGCATCATTCACCTTTCTTGCCAGTGAATGACTATTGATCATAGTAACACCTTTAAGCAAATAGAGCAGCAAAATAAGATAACAAACTGGGAACTCTAGTTCTAGATATTACTTGGCAATGATACAATTCAGAGTTAAGAACTTATTGACTTAAACTTCTGAAGAGACTAATGCATTTCTTGATTACAAAGCTAAATATACCAGAGTAACATTTTGCTGAAAGTTTGTCTTGAAAATATCAAAACAAAAATGATTTATTATCAACAAGGGAATCCCAGTAAAATATGAATCTTATTATTCTGTATTCATTAAAAAGTAGAAAATCAATTGTCTTCATTAAAATAAATTTTAAGTATATTTTATACATCGTGATAAGCCTTGTTTTTTAATTTTTTTATTTATTATTTATTATTTATTCAATTGTGTGTATATGCGTGTGTGTGCGTGTATGTATATGTGTATGCATGTGTGTGTGTGTAGAACCACGGACGAATTCGCGAACCACCATGGACGCCTCCACCTCCTCGTTTGCTCTGCCCCGGGATTCACAGGCTCCGCCCCACCAGGACCAGAAACACAGGCCGCCCCCGCTTCCACCCAGCATCTATACATGGGGTCTAGGATCCGAACTCAGGACCTTCCACCTGCAAGGCAGAGGCTTAACCCCTGAGCCACCTCTCCAGCCCCGATAAGCCTTGTTTTTATCTGCCATATATATAGAAAATATGGGTGTATGAGTATGAAATCCTATAAGACAGGAAAAAAAAACCTAAAACAATAATACAAAAATGTTTTCACAGTAAGAAATAAAATATATGTAATAAAACAAATTCAGAAAGTGCCATTCTTCACTAGGAAAGATGCTTAAGTAGTCCCTCCTGCAAGAAATATTACTGAATTGCATGGCTATGAAAGCATGAGAAAAAGGTAATTAGATAAGCTAAATCTAGACTGTTAAGTATTTATACATAATGAAAATCAAAAATTACCATTTGTACTAAAGTCAGAAATGTGACAGAATTAAATAAGTTGAATCCCTAATGAAAAAATCAAATCCATGGATAAACACTAGAATCTATTTGGACTACACAATAGCAAATGAAATCTGAAACTTGAACTATGGAAACACACAAACAAAATCTTAAAAGCAACAAAACAAAAATGATTCATTACCAAAAAGAGAATCCCTGTAAAATTAGAAATCAATGAAGGGAGTTGGAGAGATGGCTCAGAAGTTAAGCCCTCAAAAGCTGAAGGACCTGAATTCAAATCCCAGGTGGAAACTCCAGACGGAATTGGTGGCAACTTGTACTTTTGGCCTGAAAAGATGGAGCATGAGAAACCCCAGAGCAAAACAAAAAGTTGATAAAAACAATCCAGGATGATTCCTGAAGACATCCTTGAGCCTTCATTGACACACATAGTTCCCTTTGATACAAACAGACAGACATACAGACAGACAGACACACACACACACACACACACACACACACACACACACACACACACACTTTAATTAATTAATCGATAATAGAAACGAATGAAGCCAGGAGGCAGTAGCAGTATCTCTAAAGTGCTGAAAGAAAAACATAAAACCAGGGATCCTCTTCTTCCTCCTTCTCCTCCTCCTCCTTCTTCTTCTTCTTCCTTTCTTTCTCTCTTTCTCTCTCATGGGTGAAGACAATCTCAAACTTTGATCCTACTTCCACCAACCAACTGATGTGATTATAAGCATGCACCACCATGCCCAGTTTAAAACACAAATTCTTTACACAACTAAACTATTTCTCAAACCTTCTGCAAAATAAAAACATTAATGTGGTTTGTATCATAAGACAGCCATGATGCCTATATGCCTCAAGGGGCAGATGGGTATGGTTTGAATGTGAATTGACTAGGTTCATGTGTTGGATCACTTTGACCCAGCTGATAATACTGTTTGAGAAGGTAAGATGACCTTTTAGGAGGTAGAGTCTTGCCAGAGGAAGTGCAATGATACATCATCCATGCTCCAGCAAGTGCTGAGATCAGGCCTTGATGTTGGATAGTTTGGCCCCACTTCCTAATGCCTCTATCTGTCTCCTGATAATTACTGCAATGTGAATGAGCCTCCTGCTTCCACCACCATGCCTTCCATATGTATACTCCACTATAAAGTATTCTATCCCCTCTGGAAGCATAAGTCAAACAATCAGTTCTTTCTCCCTTAAGTTTCTTGGGCCAGAACATTTTTCTCACAACAGAATTTTAATGAAATGATTGGAAGCCTTAATACATATAAACAAAGGATTCTTTTATATTATTAAGCCATGAAAAAATACTTTAGCACAGAAAAATTAAATAAATGCTAATGGCTAAAATTTATACTACATACATGCTATTACAAATAGTTCATAATAAAAACATGCAAATGAAAATTAAATTGGGAGATCGATCTAAGATGGTGACCACTCCTGCCCCTAATCCCCCACCTACAGAAGAGGAAAAGACAGATTCTAATCAGGAGGTTGCTAACCCAGAACACTATATGAAACATCCTCTACAGAACAGGTGGGCACTCTGTTTTACAAATGACAAAAGCAAAACTTGGCAACCTAACCTTTGACTGATCTCTAAGTTTAATACTTTTGAAGACTTTTGGGCCTATACAACCATATCCAGTTATCTAGTAATTTAATGCCTGGCTGTGACTACTGACTTTTTAAGGATGGTATTGAGCCTATGTGGGAAGATGAGAAAAATAAATGGGGAGGACGATGGCTAATTACATTGAACAAACAGCAAAGACGAAGTTACCTCAGAGACACTGCTGTGCTTTATTGGAGAATCTTTTGATGACTACAGTGATGATGTATGTGGAGCTGTTGTTAATGTTAGAGCTAAAGGTGATAAGATAGCAATATGGACTACTGAATGTGAAAATAGAAAAGTTGTTACATAGATAGGGAGATATACAAGGAAAGGTTAGGACTTCCTCCAAAGAAAGTGAATGGTTATCAGTCCCATGCAGACACAGCCACTAAGAACAGGTTTGTGGTTTAAGAAGACACCTTCTGAGTATTCTCGTAGGAGACTGCATCAAGCAATCGAGATTTGGGACTGAACCAAAGCCTCATCGAAGCAGAGTAGACTGCATTTAAGTCAGATTCCATCTAAATGTTGCTAAGATATAAGAGAAGTCTCATTCGCCTTTGTCTTGTTCATTCTTTTATTTTTTTTTAATGTTTGCTATAGTGTCCAATCAAAGAATTACAGTATACATCATCCCCAAAATCCACAAATGTGTTCCTGGCCCACTCTGTAATAGCTTAATAGAATTACCACTATAAACACGTTACCTCTCTACAATATTCAAAAAAGAATTTGTGTTTCTAGACCTTAGCAGGAAAATATTGTTTGTGCTCCACTTTCTGCAGGAGCGTACTTTGCTGGTTTGAAAGTATGATGCGTACAGTTTTCTAGCAATTTTGTTTCTTTACAGCTTTATCTTTGCTGTACTCTTGCTGATGGCTGCTAGATTTTAATTTACTTGTTTCCCTACTTGATAACATTAGTGATTCTGATTTCAGTTTTTCGTTTATTTTGCTTTTGTTTTTCCTCATGTAACATTGGTGAAGGATTCAGGAATATGACAGAAAGGTGGAATAAACATTAATTTTGTGCAAAAAAAAGGGAAATTAAATTGGTAGAGCTTTACATTTTCAAAAAAAACTTGATATAATAATCTCAAAATTTTATGGGAACACAAAAGGGCCCTAGACAGCAAAAAACCATGCAGAGTAATAAAAATTCTGCTAGAGGTATTACCATACCAGACTTTAAACTATATTACAAACCCACAGTAACAAAAACATGGTACTGGCTCAAAAACAGAGATACTGATGAATGGATTGGAACTGAAGACCAGATATAAGCTCATATACCTACAGTCAACTGATTTGACATAGGTGCCAAAATAAAAATCCACTGAGAAAGGACAATCATTTTAACAAATGGTACTGGAAAAACTGAATAGCTACATACAGAAGAAGGAAACTGGACCTTTATCTGTCACTTTGCATGAAAAATAACTCCAAATGGATCAAAGACCTCAAGTTAAACCAGAGACAATAAAACTCCTAGAAGAAAAAATAAGGAAATACACTTGAATTGACAGACCAAGGTAAACACTTTCTGAATAGGACCCCCAAATGCATACGAAATAAGACCAACACTCAAAAGGTGGGATTTCATGAATTTAAAGTTTCTTTTCAGCAAAAAAAAAAATTGCTAATTGAGAAAAAAAAAGCAACCCACAAAAATGGGAGAAATACCTTATGGAGGACTAATATCCAGAGTATATAAAGAATTCAAAAAAATTGAGTATCAAGAATATAAACAATCCAATTTTTAAAAAATGAGCCTTAAACAGAGAGAGGAAAACAGGGAAAAATGTCCTGGGATGCTCCACATAGAACCCAGTGACAATTAAAACTATGCTAGAAGTAACAGCAACATGGTACTTCCTGACAAGTGTTGGTCAGAGAGGTCTCAAAGGCCCTCCCAAACAATGGCAAAAGCCATTGCTCTTGGTTGCGTTCCAAAAACTGACAGCAACACCCTATTACTGAAGATGAAATACACAAGGATCACAGAACATGGACAAAAAATACCAGCTGAAATTTGTTTGGATCCTTGTTGGATAGCTTATACTGTAACACAGAATACTGAGGAATCTACTGCAGGAGAAAAGCAATTGAAGATGTCATCAACCTCTGAAATCTGCAAGTTCCAATAACAATCACCATAACAAAGGTAACCATCAATGTAATAGTGGCCTGAATATCAAGGAGATAACCAACAGCTTCCTGTTCAAGCCCATATTCCTGTTACTGTGAACTAGAACAAGAATCTATTAAAGGGAAGGAAATGTAAGTCCTAGGGGGGAACGCAAATTATGAATGGTTAGCTAGGAAGACAATACACCAAACTGGTTTGTAAATACTTTCTATGACAGAAGGTGTTCATTACTGAAAAGCAAAACTTGCCAAAATGCAGACAAAATGCAGGGATTGCTTGTCCCTAAACAGTACACATATGCCTTCTCCCCACCGCCACCCAAGGATCAGGGAACATTGTGGAAGAGGGGACAACAAGATTAAAGAGGACAATGGTGGGCCTGGCATATTTCCTGGGCATGACATAATCATGATATATTAAGATTTCATGACAGATATGTATATTTACACAAACATTACATAAGAACTGTCTTACCAACATCACACCAAGAATCAGGAAGATCTCAAGAAGCTCAGAGAAATACTTCTCTGAGACACTGATGAGGATGAATGCTGATGGAGAAGAAAAGTAGAATGTTTTCCACAATTCCTCAACATTCCTAGAATGTTTGCTGAAACATGAATGTCAGGCTATGTCCTCAAAGACAGACTAGATGAAACACAGTGGGTCACACAAGAGAAAATATTTGAAAATAGGAGGAAGCCTGGCAGGTGAGATGAAGGACTATAAGGGGAAAAGAAGGTGGGAATGAGATTTGTGATTATATAAGGGGTGAATATATTACAAGTTCACTATATGCAACATTAAAAAAAAAGAGAATGAAAAAAATGGACCTTAGAACTAAAAAGAAACATTTTATAGGATGAAATTCAAATGTCTAATAAATATCTTTAAAAATGTGCTCCATTCCTAAGTCATTTGGGAAATGCAAACTAAAACCACTCTCAGATATCATCTCACCCCAGTTGGAATGACTAAAATTCAAACGACAAACAATAAATGCTGACAAGGATATGGGGAACAGGGATCTTTCATTCTTTGCTGGTAAGAATGAAAACTTAACCTCTTTGGAGATCAGCAGGAGATTCCTAAAAAAGTTAAAAATCAAAATACCACACGACCCAGTTGTTATCACTATTGGGAATATTCCCAAAGAATACTACACCTTAATACTTAATACTACCTGTACATCCATATTCATTTGCATTCTATTCATAATAGCAAAGAAATGGAATCAGCCTCGATGTCCAACAGTAGATGAATGAATTATAAAAATGTAGTACATAAAACAAAATGTAATACTATTCAACTATTTAAAAAAATGAACTAATGAAATTTGCTAGTAAATGGATGGAAGAAACTATCCCAAGTGCAGAAAGACAAATGCCACCTGTTCTCCCTTGTAACTGGATGCTAGCATTGAGCTTTCAGATTGGTATACTGAAATGGAAACTTCCATAACATCCACAATCTACAAAAGCCAAGGGGATAGAAGAGTCTAAAATAGTGAAAACAAAAGAACACAGGCAAATAGATGAATAAGGCAGTTACAAATAAGGAGAGTTGTAAAGGGGAGAGAAAAAGGGAATAAGATATTGTAAGAGGTAGGGGAATTTGAAAAAAAAAAAAGTGGCTCTGGGAGTGGGAGGAGTGATCAAAGGCCTCACCTAGCTATAAATGCTGTGAGCTGTAGCAACAACTCTGGCAAGAAGAGTCCAGTGGAGCAATAGTGCCATGTAATGCCCTCAGGTAACCAGTAACTCTCTTAATGAGTTCTAAGCCCCACTTAGTGTCACAAGCCTGGTGCTATAAAATCTATCTAAATAATAGTAGGACACTAGACAGGAGCAGATGTCTTAGTATTAGCTATAATACTTGATAGTAAACTACCATCTAAACACTTATTATATCCTTGATAAGAAAAGCTCTCAGCAGCCAACCAAAATGTATCCTGTTGCTATGGAAGATATGTGATACAGAGAATCAATTGGCCATTCTGTATAGGAGACCCCAGAATGCTCAGCCCTAACCAATTAGGCCATCAAAATCTTTCCCCAATCAAAGGTTCAGGGAATCTAGCAGCAAAGAGGGCAGTAAAATTCTAAGAGCCTAAAGGGGGGGGGATGCTGCCTGCCAGGACCCTCCAGTCATGACAGGGCCGCTACATCCAGGAGCTCACTGCAGTGAGATCACCTTCCACCAGATCTACACACTGGCTGACACACCAACATTCCTCCATGATGAGTGAGGATCTCAGGAGAAATGGCTACACTCAGAAAGAATCGTTGGGGCAGGGGCTGGACAACAAGAGGGGAGTCTCCCCATTGTAGATTTGCCCTTTGGAGGTCCGCTTACATTGTCACAGATGCCCAAACCTTTACTAGCACAGATGTCCCAATTCCATGACAGTACCACACATCTTATGTTTCTATTGTGAGTTTATTTAAAAATAAACTTATTTGAAAGTTATAAATTATGGCTACATCTCAAAATCCACATGTAAAACACATTAAGATTAATAAAAACAAGGTGAATAATTCTTGTGAAAAAACTTGTTGGACATATACAAATGTATCATTGACTTATAAAACTTACTGTTTGGTTAAGATAAACAAAAATCATTTTTAATCCAAATTACTCTGTACTAAAAACAATCTAGAAATTTAAAAAGGTCTTAAAATGCTAAAACCAAACAAACAAAAAAAAACTTCTGTGGCAAGATCTATCTGAAAGGAAATAAAAATCAATACACTGCTTTCCTATTGTACATGCATTATACATGTATACTGGGTATGTGCACATGTGAATACACATGCTAGAGCACACATGTGGAAGTCAGAGGACAATTTGTGGTTGTCAGGCTGTTTGGCTTGGCAATAAACAATTTCACTTAGTACCACCTCACTGGCTCTGTTTTCCTACTTTATAACAGCAGAAAAAAATTCCTTAACCAGCTCCCTTACCCCTCGTGGTACTCCATATCTGGGGTCCATGAATTCTCCAGGGCTCTCTTGCCCCTCATGGATTCACGTCTATGAGTTTCATTCTTTCTCTTCCTTAATAAACTCTAATTTAATTCTGAAAAAATCCTTAACCCATATTTATGTATTTTCCTTTAAGAAATGTTTGCTACAACAAAGTATGAAAGACAGAAGCTAAGATGTACCCCAGTGGTTACAGCACTTGCCTAGCATGTACAAGGTATTAGATTCTATTTCTACCAAGACATCATACACATGTATGTATACAAAGAGACCAATTCACATATACACAAAACATGAAAATCCTAGTCTGTTTTGTGTACATGAAATGTATTACGCTATATCTTTATGCTATATTTATATCCATATTTCTATATACATAGACAAGACACTATTCTTAAACATCCAAACTATTCAGTTTGCTGTAAAAAATCAACATAGAATTATAAAGCACAGTTCTAAAAAGTATCTTTAAAATAAGCAATGAAAATAAGGCTTACCATTTTAATGCCTGTAGAAAACGTCACTGGTTTTAGAGATTTAGGTTTCTCAAGCTGCATTTCCAACTGGGTTGATCTATCTTTATGCTGAGCCAAAAGCAGAGCAACAGGGAGATCAGAACTCTCCTGTAAGAAAAAATCAAGTTCAATATGAAACTAAAGAAAAAAAGCTAGAAAGCAACACAACTTCTATTTTAAAGTATGTGTCTTATATAAGCATTTGATGTCAAACTAAATATTCACATTTTGGAGATCACTTTACAAATATGTTAACATTCCATAATAAGAAAAGGCTGTAGGAGACTCATAAATTAAAATGACCTGCAAACAAATATCTTTGTAAAAATCCACATTAAAAACAATCTAATAGGGTCCTATTTCATCTAGCCATTAACTTATTTATTTAAAAAAAAAAAGAAAAAAGAAAACTAACCACAAAAAGAGTAGTAGCACAAAGTACCATAACTTAGATCAGATGTTTATGTGAGACACATTCTTTTTACCAGTGAATTCAGACCAGTGTGAAATTGTTTCCTATTAGATTTCACCTTGGGCTGTTTGCAAATACTCCTTGTTCTGTTTTGCACAATGGAACTACTTTAAATATAATCAACCATAATTATTTTCTCATTTATTTTTAAAACTTAAACCAAAATTTTACCCATGAAACAAAATGATACACATTTTAATATTGCATATGATATCAAACCAGGGCTATTAATTCACAAATCTACAAACATGCATAGTTTAAGAAAAGAAGCATATTACTAAATCTTTTTTAATGTAGTTTTATTTATTTGAGAGAGAAAGAAACAAGTGCATATATATTCCATAGTGTATGGGTGGAGGTTAGAGAACAACTTTTGGAAACCAGATCTCTCCTTCCACCATGTAAACTTTCAGGGATCTAACTAGGGTTGCTAGGTTTGTGAGCAGGCACCTTACCCATGGAGCTATCTTGCCCTCCCACAAATTACTAATTTTAATATGTAGATTATTATCTTGTTACCTATAATGTTGTAGTTACTTTTGTTTTGCCTCTCTCAGACAAGATTCATACATAACCAACTTAGGGAAGAAAGTGAGATTTATTTGGCTTACAGTTTCAGAGAAGATATGTGTGTGTGTGTGTGTGTGTGTGTGTCCCATAAGGCAAGAATTGCATAGCAGAGACATGACTATAGGTAGGAGCAGGAAGCTGCTTTAGGTCACCATAGCTACCATGAAGCTGAGAGCAAGAGCAAATGGAAGCAAGGCCTGGCTACCAAAACTCAACACCCACCTCCTGTGACATCCCATCCACAGCAAGGCTCCACCTCTTAAAGGTCCCACAATCGTCCCAAACATTAACATTAGTAATGCATGAGCCTGTGGAGGACAACTTATATTCACACCATGACACATGTAGTTCTCCTACATGTTCAAAATGCTAAAATCTAACCTTTGCTTTGTTTCTGAGGTGTCAATTAAATAAGAAACCAGAAGCCAGAAGTAGAGATGGCTCAGCAAATTAAAATAAAAAAAGGCTTTTGCAAACAAACATGGCAACCTAAGCCAGATCTTGGGTCCCAAATGTTAGAAGGAGAGAACCAACTGTAAATGTACATGCATACCTGCTCACACTATGACTTCTAAATAAACACTGTAACACATGTGTACCAAGTTACATTTGCATTCTCTTATGTGTTTTCTCCTTTTTCAAATAAATAAATAAGTATAATTTAAACTAAGAACCCAAATACATATGCAGAGAAAAGTCTAAAGAGAAAAAACTCTTCCAAACTTCACCTACTCCACATTTTGTATAAAGGAAAAACATAAAGATACAAGAGCAACCTTTCCATACTTTCTTATTAAGTTTTTCTGTAAAAACAACCATTTTAAAATGGAGCCAGACCAAGTAGCAAAAGCCTATAATCCCAGCTATTTGAAAGGCTCTAGTAGGAAAACTGCGAATTCAAGACCTGCATGGTTAAAAGCCAGAATGCAAAATTTAGTGACGCCCTGTTACAAAATGAAAAGCAGGGCTGGGAATATAGCTCAGTGACAGAACACTCTGATTAGCATATGTGAGTACCTAGGTCTAATTTCCAGTATAGTCAAAAAAAGGACAGGGGAGACAGACCTTCATAAACAATGATCATCTACAATTTAATCCCCCCCAAAAAACCCTCTCATTAACACTTCATAATATGAAAGAAAACATTACAACAGATCATTCTTTCCAAATCTAACAAGTTACTTATTCTTAGGCACAAATGTGCATAACTAATGTTATTTACAGTAACTGTTTGAAGGTAAGGGTGTAGAAGTAATTTAAATGATAAGCACTCAATTTAAAAAGTATTGTTTTAGAATAAAATTGCACAACGTTTGCTAATATTATCAGGGTATTGTGGCACACAACTATAATTCCAACACCTGGGAAGTAGAGTCAGGATGATCTGGAGTTCGAGGCCATCATGGGATACAAAATGAGACCCTGTCTCAAATTTAAAAAAAAAAAAAAAACCTTGTAATAGAAGCATCTCATGATAGCAATGTCACGAAACTAAAACTTGTTAAAGTAAATGAAAAAACACAAATTTTAACTACAAAGTACATCCTTATTAAGAAGGAAAATCAGGGCTGAGACAGATGGTTCAGGAGTTAAGGTTCTGCCTCACAAGCTCAAAGGCCTGAAAATTCAGATCTGGAATCCCACATAAAAATGCCAGGCAGAAATGGTGGCAGCCTGCACTTCCAGCTCTGAAAAGTGAAGCCTAGGAAGTTCCAGAGTGAAGCAAAAAGGAGCTTGTAGTCATCTAGGATGACTCCTGAGGTTACCCTTGTGCTTCCACAACCATACACAGTGCTCTCTCTCGTTCTCTCTCTCTCTCTCTTTCACACACACACACACACACACACACACACATACACACATACACACACACGGAAAAATCATAGAAAGCTGGCTTTAGTAATAACAAGGAATTAAGAAGCAGTATGAGAATGAACATGAATAGCTTTCAAATTCTACAACAAAGCAACAGCAGTGTGAATTCCTGTAACGATTTTATATTTCATTAAGTATTTTACCAACTGCAAAATGAAAAAATATCTTTTCCATGTGAAAGAAACTAAGAGAAAAAAATGAATTTTCTTGGTTAAAAAGTCACTGGCTTCTGATTTATACTTGAAATGAACTGAAATGCCTATTCATAGCTGGTATGTATTTCGAAAAGCAAAATTTCATACATAAAAGCAAGACAACGTGTTCACTTCAAAAAAGTTGCTCAAGATTGGCTTGCTGGCTCAAGATGGCTCAGGGTTTAAGTCTGCCTCATAAGCAGAAGGTCCTGAGTTCAGATCCCAGGCCCCACATAAAAAGGCAAGGTGGAAACTGTGGCCTATACTTCCAACCCTGGAGGTCAGAACCTGGGAAATCCCAGAGGGAAGCATAAAGGAGGTAGAAGCAATCCAGGATGATTCCTGAAAAAATCCTGTTTTAATCCTGGTTTCATGTTCACAATAAAAAAAAAAAACTGAATACTAAAATGTCTTGAAAATAGCTGAACTCATTTTAATACTAAGCTACAAAATTTACTTTAAATCTATTTAATTCTGTTTTGGAGCCTGAAAACCTTCGTAAGTCCTAAACTAGAATGAAGCATGGGCTCTAGGTTAAAAAAAAGTATCCACAGAGTAAAATAAACTATGTGAAAAGCTATGCTCTGGGGACACACAGCATGCAGATGCAAGTTTGCAAGTCATTCCATTCTCTTGGCATTACACTTCACCTTGAAAGGTCCCACAGCCTATAATAACTGCCTAAAGGCACACTATTTAATATTTAAAGAAAGTTTAATAAGCCTGCCTGTAATGCTCATTTAAAGCTATATAATGACCATTTTTAAAAGATTATTTTAACTGACTTTAAGCAAGCCATCTGGCAAACAATATTTCTAATAAAAATCAGCTACTGCATTTGACAACAATATTAACTCATACAAAACTTAAGACATAAACTGAACAGAATTTTCAAACAGGAATATAAACAAATTTAATAAGACAGAACCTGCTTAAAAATCTTTTTCCAAACTGTTTTTAAAAATTGAATTTACAGTTAGGATTAAATAAATGGTTTTTTTAGCCGATATTATGGCAAATGCTATGCCATAAACATTCAGACCATAACATTAAAATCTTGTCACACATGGTATAATGTACTGCCAATGTTTTCTAAAAGGTTAAAAAGTGACTTTTGGCATAAGTGCCAAACTCAAAAACAGAAATTAAAGAATGCTAATAAATAGTACTCATATAAATTAGACCCAGGGAGCAATTCTAAGACTTCGGCTTCTGGGCATATTTTCATGCTATCCTCAGATGTTTTACAAAAGTCTAAAATGTGAACATACATTAAAAAAAGAAATGTTATTTTATTTTATTTAATGAAGATTAATAAAGATAAAATAAATCTAATGAATTCAATTAGTCAAGAAAGACTAAAATATGCTAACATTTATAGTAAAACACTATCTAATAAAGATTGAAATTTTAATATAACTAATAATTGTAAAACAGAATTTTGAAGTAGAATCCAGAAATCCAAACTGCAGCACAGTATTCTAAATGACTGTGTAGTAATTAATTGTAGTAATGAATACAGTAAATTACTAAAATTATTTAACTACCATGCTACATGAGCTAAATAGTAAGGAAAATAAGTGCAGTAATGATTTGCAGGTGAAGAAAACAGGAAATGGGGAGGGGGACCCACAAAACTCAGTATTAACTCCAGATTATACATAGTGTATAGCGCTGGCAGCTTTGCATCTTGCTTCACGCCTCACCAAATTAGCAGTGAACTTCATGCCAAAAGCAGCTCAATGAGGCAGCAAAACTTGGTGCTTTCAGGACTAAATAGGACCTGTAAGAATAACTGCTATGCAAAGCTAGCTAATCTGAAAATATTGTACACAAGACAAAACAAAGTGCTAAAAATAATTTTCATGTAGTATTAAAATTCCATATTTGAGATTAACCAAGTTAACTACATAGAAGAGAAGCAATCACCTCTGCCCCCACAACAGTATTTCCCTGCAAAATGATTGGGGAAGAATCTCTCAATATAATAAACCTAACATCAATATTTACTATTTCACTCTTTAGTATTTTTAATTTCTCACAAACACATCTTCAAAAATATAGAATAGAATATAACTGTTCATTTCAATTGTCAAAACCATACTTTCCACTGAAAAGCTTCAAGAAAGAACTAATGAAAGTTGCTCAGGAAGACATTATTATTCTATTTCCTATGCTGCTGCCCTTATTTTTAGAAACAAATTCATATTCCATTCACAGAAAGTAGACCGGATTTTATCATAAGCACTTTCTAAGTTTCATTAATCCTCTTACCTTCATTTTGCTTTAGTTTCCCACCTATTTCCAATTTAAGTAATCTTGCTTTCTCTATATATTCCTAGTTAACTGGCTAAAATGCTTTTTGGGCAAAAGCACAATAGCAAATTTTACACATATACATTTCTCTAACACGGAATAATAACAGTGATTAAAACAGGGAAGCTAAGCATATCAATACTAAAAAACACCTCATGGAAATAAATATATAAAAACAGAAATGGAAAGGAAAGACTATGAAAAGACTTTGCTAAAGAGGAAAATTTGCTAGTTTTTGATGTCACCAGGATAAAAGGATTATAAGCATCAAATAACAAAGTATCAATCCATAAAACATTTCACAGACCTCACTATTATTGCTATTACCTATAAAGCTAAATAAGACTTGCAAAGCTAAAAGAGACATATAAACAATTTACTGAATATGTTTACACTAACTCAACTAAAATGTTTCTCTCTCATCTGAAAATGAATTATTATTGACAAAAAGCTAAGAATGAAAGGGAATAGAGAGGGAGAAGGGAGAGGAGGAAGATGAGAATGAGGAGAAAAAGAGAAGGAAAAGAAAAAGGAAGAAGAGAAGCTTCACTTTGACATCATTCTTAGAAGTCCGCACATGGTGCCCATACCCACAAACATCAGTATATCTAGGATGAATCACTTTAAAGCATTCAAAGTGATAGGCAAGATGAAACAAAAAAGAGGGCATATGAATAAGACAAAAAGTATAATTGAGTCACTTTTTTTTCCCCCTTGGCCTTTCACTTTTTTTTTTTTTTAACATTTTTTATTATCTCCGCTCATACAAACTTGAGTCACTTTCATAATTCTTATCACTATACTGTCTATGAGGTATAGATTGGATATCAAATGAATCTATTTATGCCAAGTTCTGAGAAAACATAACTCTTCTCCAAGCAAATGCTACATAAACTTAGCCATTATCTTCCCTCAAAAAGTAGTAGGATCTACACCCCTTCCCCATGAAACTTGCTGGACTCTTTCACTGATTAGTAGAATAATGCTATGCCAGTTTCCCAGGAAAAAAGTTTTAAAAATGGACAGTTTCTATTTGTTTGCTGTTAGAATATCCTCTCCCACTCTGAGCTACTGTGCAAGATGATTACACAACTACATGGGAGGAGACCCAAGAACTCACTAAAGGAGAGCAGCCTCAAAGACTTACTTAATTCCTGAATCAGAAGAATTCTGACTATAAAAAATATATATTGTTTTTGAAGGACACTGGGAAATGACTCATTATTCAGCAATACGTATAGTGACACCAACAAATACCAAACTAAAAGTGAACTGGGCCATGAACAGTCTGAAAATGTCATTACCCCACAAAGTAAATAGGAGGTTTTTTTTCATCGTGATAAGCATTAATACATACCAGTTCATCTAAGAAAGCCTGCTTATTCTTTCTTTTTAGAATCTGCTGCAGCTGTTCCTCTTTTTGGATGAATAGTCTTCTTTGTTCATTTTCCTGACGTTCCACCTCTAATGCTTCTTCCAATTCCTCCTGTTCCCGAGTCTGAAATTTAAGTGAAGCATGTAATAAAATTAATAACAGCAATCTTATACTGTATACTGACCCTGGAAACATAAAGCATACTAAATCCTTATTTTTTAAAAATGTAGCAATCCCACACAAAAGAAAATAAGATTCATTTTATTTCATATGATATTACAAAGAACAAACACCCTAGGTACACTAAACCCAGAAACAGAACTTACCAGTTAACAGATGGAGGGGATTAAATTATAATTATTATAAACAATTTAAAGTCATTCATTTTAGGGAATTAACATGCTTAATTCACATATTAGACAAATTACCCTCATCAAAAATAAATTAATAAATCAAAACAAAAGTTTTCAGGAAAAAACAATGTTTCACTTAAATAGTTCATACCTACAATGCACAAAATAAAGCTCCTGGGCTCCTATAGTCCTTATTTCAGTTGAAAGCAAGAAAACTCAATGTCAGTATCATTTCTGTATATTCTCCTTACACTCCCCTTCAATTAAATCAGTTACTAAGACTTCTGAGCATTTCTTCCAAACATTTTACAAACTTCTTCACCTCTATTATATAAGTCACTACTATAACTGAGGTTTCCAGTTAGTCAGAAAAGTGAAACTTGATCTAGAAAGATTAGTAAGAAAAAAGTAAAAGTTAGATGGGGGAGCTCAGCAGATAAAGGCATCTGCTCACAAACCCGGCAATCTGAGTTTGATACCTGGAAGCTCACATGATGGAAAGAGAGAACTGGCTTCCACGACCTCCACCCATGTATCATGGAATACACGTGCATTCTCATTCTTTCTGTCTCTCTGTCTCTCTCTCATGAATAAATAATTTTTTAAAATGTGTGTGTTTGCAATTAAATACATTGAGTGTCAGTAAGATAAGCAGAGGGAACATAGTTATGACACAGTCGAAAAGGTGATAAACTTTCCTTGGGAGTACAAACAGAATTAGAAAGACTTTATATAGTGTTTTGGATGGAATTGTACCTTCTGAAAAGACAGCTTAATGACCCACATCTTGGCACCCAAAAATATTACTTTATTTGGAAACTAAAAGATCTACACTAATAAAATCCAGTTAAGACACTGTCATACTTGAAATCTGTATACAGATACACAGGGACGAAGACAGAGGCAAAGCAAGGCAATCACTGCTGGCTAATGCTGGAAACAGAGTACCATCCCTGAGAGCCTGCATAGAGGACATGGTCCCGCTGATACGATTTCAAATGTTTAAGCCTCGAAAACAATGAGAAAATGAGAAAATAAGTTCCTTGTTATATGCCACCCAGGTTTTAGTAATTTATAACCTTAGGAAAACAATACGTAGTTTTAGAACAGTGGGCATTTACCCCACTGACAGAACATACTTTTAAGAAAAAGAAAAAAAATGGGCAAAGATAGGAAATAAGCTAGGATATATGGTTTAGCCAAGTCATAAAGTATGAAAGAATATTTCAGATAATGCTGAAGACAATGCAGAGGAAGGGTCATCAGGTCCTACTATACACACAAAAGGAATTTATGCCATTAGAAAGGCAACTGGGAAGATATTAAGAGAATCTGAGGAATGGTTTTAGAAAGGTAACTAGAAGCAATAAGGTAAACAGAACAATAGTGATCAAGACTGATGACACACTCCTCTTCAATTGTTGCACTTAATATTCAAATAACTCAAAATTGTAAGGTTTCTAAATAAAGTGATAAAGAATTACAAGAGGAACCAGGTTTAAAAATAATAAAGGAGTGACTGTCAACAGAACATGAAACTAACCTGGGAGGACTTGAACATTAAGATGAATGTTAACACCATCCACTGAGTTAAAGAATATAATAAGGGACAAAATAAATTTGTAAGCGAAAACTTCCACAAGAGACAAAAAAGAAATTGCATAATGGCAAAAGGCCAGCATAGGAGAAGATACAAAAGTTATGGACTGGTAAGGCGACTCAGATTGATTGTGTACAGCAAGCAAAAAGAGAAGAAAAAAGTTGAATGAGCATTAGAGATCTGCTGTAAAATGTTACATATAGTTATCCTGGAGAATATGGATATATAGATAGAAATGTAGATATATATACAAATAAATGCCAAATATTCTTACCATAATAAAATTTTAAAACCTTTAAAACAAGAGAAGGAAATGACTCCACAGGTTAAGGCACTTGCTGTACCACCCTGACACCCTGAGTTTGATCCTCAGAAATCACATAAAGATTGAAGAAGAGAAAACCTCCACAAAGTTGTCCTTCGACCTCCATATATTGTGCCACACATGCCCACATATACACATTACAAACACACATAACAGATTTACTTTTCAATTTTAGAAACATTAAGAGAAACTTCAAAAAATTTAGTTTTGAACTTGCTGAATTATAGGTGTATATGGTACATTCAGAAAGACATGTCTATAAACAACATATATAGAGATATAACAATATATAAATACGTAATCCTAAAAGTTCAAGACAAAGGCAAAAACATCTGACAGTCACTGGCATTTTAAAGTTGTAGCACTTAAAATCACTAAGAGGAAACTTTTATTTAGGGCCGGAAATGAAAGGATTCTTAAGAGAATGAAAGAGAATCCTGAAAGAAACAGAATGAGGAGGATAGAAAGGGTCCACAAAGGACAAACACTGCCCAAAGACCAAGTGAGAAAGGCCAAATGAGATTCAAACTAATAAAAGAGCTATTGACTTTGGCAACTTACAAAATGATAGCCTTGAATTTCTCATTAGAATTCCAAACTGTGAGCAAAACACACCTTCTATCTTTTGTTATAGTAACAGAAAGCAAAGTAACACAGATGACTTAAAGGAAACTGAGAAGAGAACCCAGTATTTCATTCATTATCACTCCAACCACCATTTTCTGAGTAACTTTTCTTTTGAAGAAAACTTTCACCTGCTAAAAACCTATATAAGTAGTCTACATAAAAATAAATTACTGGCAGCTGGAAAGATGGCTCAGGGGTTAAAGCCTTTGCCTTGCAAGTACAAGGACCTAAGTTCAGATTCCTGACTTCCACCTAAAATGCCTGGTAGAAATAGCAGTAGCCTTCACTTCCGGACTTAGAAGGCAAAGTAATAATGATGTAGAGCAATCCAGGATGATTCCTAAGTCACTCTTGGGCCTCCACGGGCACATACACTCAAGTGCTCTCTTTTACACATAGTTACACCTATACAAAAACAAATAAATCAATGACAAATTACTTTTCAAAATGTATTGGGTCTTACATGACTTAGGCACCTTTTTCAATACACTTTCTCTCTTTAACTTTGGCAATGTAATACTTACAACTTGCAGGACTTTCCATGATTAACCAAGCCTGTTTTGGCTTTTCTCATGATTTCTTTCTTCCCTCTTACCCAACATCCCTATTTCTTTACCTGGGTAACTATTTTGTTTTGTTTTTGTTTTTGTTTTTGCATGCATATGAGTGTGGGGGAATGTGCATGTACGTTTGCATGTAGGCACACACGTATGTTCCGATGCAAGTACACATCATGTGTACATGCATGTAGAAGTTGACATAGGGTAACTTCAATTACTCTTCAGTTTTATTACTAAAGTGGTTCTCTCAGTTGAATACAACACTTGTCAATCGGTTAGACTAACTAGCCAGATCACTCAGGGATTCCCTGTCCGAGGTTATAGGCCTACAGCTGCCCAACTTTTAGATGGGTTCTGGGATCTAAACTCCAATTTTCACACTTGTGAGGCAGGTGTCTTATCCATCTCCCCAGTCCTATGTGAATAACGTGTATTCATTCATCAAGGCATTTTCTTCTTTCTAATGCTTTTCTCAATCTTCTGGAATAGACTGAGGAGTCTCCTTCTGTGCACCCATAGTTACAAGCACATAGCTCTTTCCATAAGCTTATGAAAATACCTGATTCTTAAAAAGTGAGGATGTTTATTCATTTATTAACTTACCAAATATACAACAAATATATATTGAAATTAATTTTTTGCAAAATTATTATATATTCTATGCAGCAGTCTGGGTTATGTGCAAGGATCAGAAAACTGAAAACAAAAATTAAGATGACAATAATTAAGAGTCTAAGCTTAGCTTGCCTTGTTGGGCTTTCCTATTTATACTGACGTTAGGTGTCAGCTATGAAGCAAATTAAGACTTCTCAGTGGATAACTTTATTTTTTCTGTCAAGAATAAGTCCTCTTACATAACTAATCAAACAAGAAATTACTTTTTTCTCTTTTTATTTAAACATCTCCATTATTTTTGGAACAATGAAATATCAATATTAAAAAAATTAATAAAAGGGGCTGGAGAGATGGCTCAGGGGTTAAAACTCTGCATCACAAGCAGAGTATCCCGAGTTCAGATCCCAGGGGAAAAATGGCAGCAGGCTCCACTTCTGGTCCTGGTGGGCAGAGGCCAGGGCTAGCAAAACAACTCAGCATGTAGAGGCACCTGTTCATAACCTGGCATCCTGATTTCAATCCCTAAAAACCCACATAGCAGAAGAGAAATAGCTTCCATAAATTGTCCTTTGACCTCTACAAGTACGCCACGGTACACACAGATGTGTTCTCTCTCTCTCTCTCTCTCTCTCTCTCTCTCTCTCTCTCTCTCTCTCTCTCTCTCTCTCTCATTCTCTCTCAAATAAAATCTTTAAAAATAATAAAATACAAACTAATCTAGAATTATTCTTCCATTGAAACTCTCAAATATGATTTTCCAACTTAAAACTATGGATGAATAAAGTACTCATTGGTACAATTACCTATTATTCAGTCAAATAAGGATAATGCAATGTTGCACATGTATACCAATTTTGCAAACACTTCATATATGCCCACAGTGCATGATGTTCTCGGAAATGATATAGTAAGAAAGCTATGCTAGGCATGAATGCAATGAAGATACGGTATCAATTGCTTCAAAGCTTTATGGCAGGAAACCTGTGCCTAAATGAAACATAGTAAGACTATGAGGAAGAAGTTCCCTGTAGCTACAAGATGAAAATACAAGCTATAGGGCCAAACAGATGTATATTACTTTAATGATGTCTATAACTTGCTGAAAAGTACCTTCAAAGAAACCACCTCTGCTCTCCTTCAAAACTAGAAAGTCAAGTTGTAAGAAAAAAAAAGATGGCTAAATTTTATTACTAAGACAATTACACTTCTGCAAGCATATCATTCTTTTTCTATCACCAAACAATTTTAATAATGAATTTTAAGTCCTCGAATATTTCAAAACAAATTTTGATCCTAGATCAACTCAAGCAAATCAGAATTACTTTAACATGTGGCTTATTATTATTTTAGAACAAAAAAAAAATGAGCCTAACAGAGAAACCAAGTTATGTTAGCTTACATCTATGTTCCTTTGACTTAATCATGAATTAATCTTTGCTTCCAATAAACAGTGTCTATGTTTTCAATGTTGGTCCCCCTTACTATCCCTTGCTTTCAATAATAAACAAATTAATGCTCAAAGCTAAAAATCAGCTTGATCATTGTTCAAATGCAAATTTAACTTGCCAAAGAATAATAATACAGATAAAACTAGCAACATCATCCACCTACCTAAAGATCCATGGTCTCATATACTGTCAAATTTGTCTTTGCTACAGTAATATGTATATCTCCAATCAATATGCCTTCAGAAAGTATATCAGTGTTTCTGGCCTAAATTTTAGCTATATTTCTTGTTAATAAAAGTGACTTTGAGGATTATTTCTTAAAAGCATAGTGTCAAAACATTTGTTACTAAATAAAAGAAGAAAATATTTAGCAACCAACCAGCTTTAACTTATTTTTCTGAATGACTTCTTTGTTTTCCTTTTGGTATAATTCCATCTTCTTTTTGGTGTTTTCCAAATCCACATTGTTGGTCAGGTTGAAAACTGCATCAAAAAGGAAACAATGTCAGAAAGTGGTTTTAATTTAAATCTTAATATAAAAATATAAAAGCAAAATATTCACCATCTTCTTACTCATTGGATGAAGAATGATTACTCTTCATAGCTCTTTAGTCTTCTGTGTATTCAGAAACTAGTTATAGTTATGGCAACCATATTTTCTGAGACAAACTTAAGGACAGACTGAGACATACCTAAATATAAGGATCACTCCCAAGTACCTAAGACAAATACTTGCCACATTCACATTAGATATTTTAAATAGTTTAAATATTTAAATATTTAAATATTTTAAATATTTTTATATTTTTAATTTAATTTTTAAATATTAAATATTTAAAGTATTTAGATATTTTAGTTTAAATATTTTAAAATAGACCTCACTCTAATTTTAAGAGCATTTAGAGATTACTAAGTGTTTAAATAAATAAAGTCTAAAATCTACCATATTAGTCAGAAAAAAATGAAAAGAATCTATGCTTAAATAGAAAAATGACCTGAATTAAAGGAGAATTTAAATATCATATACTTAAATAACTTACATCAAATTTAAAAAAGCAGGTTGGAGCACTAAAGATGTAGCTTAGCAGTACAATCAATCCTTGTCTAACGCATGGGCCTGAGAACATTCACTCGAAAAAAAAAAAAATCTGATTTTATACACATTCCAACTATCTACAATATGATTAGGCTCATGTAATCTAGATCTGGGAAAGAATAAAAACAGAAAAGAATTGAAACTTAAGTAAAATAAAACTGGCATTTTCTTCAGATAAGCAATGATGCATACCCTGATGCTGTTAAATTTTCAGTAAGTTAAAATTCTCTTTTTAAGGCTGAGGATGTAGCATAAGTGGAGATGCTTCCCTGGCATGCTTAAAGCCTTGAGTTTGATCCTCAGCAACCTATAATACCAGGCATAGTGGCCCATACCTGTAATCCCAGAACCCTAGAGGCAAAAGCAAGAAGATCAGAAAGTTAAAGCTGTCCTCAACTACATATCAAGTTTGAGGCCAACCTTTGTTATAAAAGATGCTATCTAAAACAATAAACAACAACCCAATCACCCTGTCTTTATATTTCCAACTCAAAATCATTTGAATTACACATGCCATACTCTTTCTTAAATTTACATATATAGCTCAAAAGTTACTACAATTATCTAAGCCAAAACAAGCCAACCTGTTTTGCATATACAAACTCATATTAAAAAGTACCAACCCCACTATGCCATCTATTTTGGTCTACATCAGCCTAAGAAAGAACCCGTATCATTAAAACTCTCCTGTTCCATGATTCAAACCACCTTCAGTTTCCATGTAATCTTTCTCTATCCATTATCCTTCTACTCCTTTTCCAATTAATCAGTATTGCTTTCTACTTCTTGTCCTAGCAAGATAATCATATATAACTGTCACACTGAAGAATCAATGTAGTTATCTGTTTCATTGAATATGGTCATCAAACAAGCTAAAAAAAAATCTGATCCACAAATGTGCTTTTATCAGGGTGTGACAACACTAGAATACAGTCGTAGCACTCAGGAGGTTGAGACGGGAAAATGCCAAGTTTGAAATCAGTGTTGGATAGAGTGACACCAAGTTTCAAAAGGGGGAGGCACATAATTTCATTTTTATCTCCTCAAAAAGCCAGCTTACATCAAAATATCAATTATAATCATTGTTGAAAGCCAAACTCAGAAAGAAATCCCTCAGGTTTTCTCTCATTTGTAGAGCCTAAATCTTGCATAGGTACATAAATTTTTTTAATATATGGCATAAAAGCATATGGCAGACTGAGAAAACAGAAGACCAGTGAAAAGGGGTAGTGGTGTAAGGGGGGGAAGATACTATTGTGGGAGAAGAAGAATATGGTTAAAGACATATTTGAAAGAAATTATCTTCACGAAACCCAGCACTATGTACAATCAATAGATAACAATTTTTAAAAAATCATTGTTGAAAATCCAAGCTCATTAGGTATGTAGACACAATACTCAAGTTAATTATATGCAATTTAAAAACAAGCAGGAAAAAATAAAAAATAATACCCACTAGTTATTTCTCTTTCTTTTAAGAGAAGACCAAGATGGTAAGTAGGAATCCAGCTAGAATGCAGTGTGAGACATTCCACTTCATTAATCACAACACAAATCTTGATACAAATTGTCAGAGAAGGAAGCTACCAGCAATGCTCTGAAGACAATATCTATGACATATTAACTAATACGTCTTTATCAATCAGTCACAACTTCCCTATTTAATAGGTCATACTAGGAACAAAACAACTTCTATTATCCTCAACATTTACCAAAAATAGTGGCTTTCCTCTCATTTATCTGAAACAAATCTCAAATTATTGCTTGAAAAATACCTATAAACCAAACAACTATAGAATATGTAAGACAATCACTTCTAATTACTTCACTTAGCCTAATTCATGCTTTATGTAAATGTTTCAAAGTTAACAAAAATAACTTGCCCAAGATATAAAATTAATAACTGTTGCAACCAGGCTATTAATACATGCAAATTCTAAAACCTGAATTCTTATCTACAACAAATAGGTTCTTTCTGTAAATGCTACCCCAATACATACTAATTCTATATACCTATACATGATCCATATCTCTTAAGCCGTATCAAGTTCAACCTGGAATAACTGTTAATACCCAAGTCTGACACACCCTTCTAAATCCAGATAAGTCACCAATTCTTCCCTAATCTCAGTTTGCAGTTACAATTCCTCCATCCCCGAAGACCAACATTACTTAATATCAGTCTCTGGAACTTCTCCACTATCCACTTTATATAACTATTTTCAATTTTTAGACCTACTCTAATTTTCTGCTTATTACTAATTAAAATTTGCTAATAAATAAATTCCAGAAATGGTACAATTTAATTCTGAGATTTATCTGTTTTGTTTATTATTATCTTTGCTTATTATTTATATTGTTTATGCTTATTAAAAATGATAGATGGGGTTTAACGTGTGAAAATATAAATTCACTGTATTCATTATAAAACTGTAAAAGACTAAAAATTATATTAAAAATTAAATTTTTTAAATTAAAATGTCATGACTAATCACAACAGAAAACAATATTTCATTTAGAAAACAAAGCAGCAATATAATAGGAGCAAATCAAAATGTAATACAAATGCCTTTTAAAAATAAGAATCATAAAACTGAATTATTAACCTAAAAACTTTTGAAGAAGCAAGTCTTATTCATGCTGCAATGAATCAGGTTGGCATGATAGCCTCAGAGAAAGAAAGAATAGAAGCTAATTTTCTCGACAATTATTTGACCCTTTATCTGCTTACTGGTGTAGCTCAGATGTTGACCTGACACTACTAGAGTACTAAAAGCAAACAAAAAACCTATTATATTTTCTGGAAGATTTAATGTTATTTAAGCACAATTTTAAAGTCTTTTTGAAATCCAGAATTTTTAATTAAAGCCCTTAGGGTTTTCTCACCCTTTGAAAATAAGATTCCACTGCACCAAAAGAGTAATCTGCTTACCATGAAACTAAGAGCAAACCTTTGAGACGATCCCTGGGGCCAAAAGGAACAAGGATTTTTATGTACAGACTGCCATCCCCACAGAAAAAGGTCTATTGTCACTGTCGTAAGAGTTCATCTTCATGTGTGACTTCACTGCAGATTTGTGATATTCAAAATTCAATTTTTAATTGTTGCATTTGTGACATCTAAGGAATTCATAATGAAATTTATGTAACAACATAACTTCATGCATGGCTAACTTGCAAACCCTCAAATGTTAGCCTTCTATGATCCCCACTTCCCCAATCTCCTTACAATGCGCTTAATCGTGAAGACTATTCCTCTTCTACCTAGAAAAATCAAGCTAATTTTAACGTATGTTCAAATAATGACTCTAGTCAACTTTTTTGTTAGACAGACTGAAGTTGGTGGATTGGTGGGCTGTTTGAGGGTGGGTTGGCAGACTGGCTGATGGTTTGCTTTCTGAGCTAGGGCTGCCACTCCCATCTCAGGCTCATCTCCACCTCATGCTCCTCCTTTGAGTGCTGAAATATAGATGTACACCAACACACTAAGCAAAAACCAACCTTCCAACTTTCATATCTGATTATTCCACAGCACCCATATTCTTGGCTTGGATTAATGATTACTACTTAGGTTTATCAAGAGTTTTCATAGACATCGAGAGCAAGAAACCCTGTTTAAAATTTGGCTGCATTATTTACTAACAACATGAGCTCGTGCACAATACTTTAAACTCTCTGTGCTTGTCTACATACAAAGAGCTAAAAAAAAAAAAAAAAAAACCTGCCTAGCTAGGAACTTTTAAAATTAGGTCTGTACAACTCACTCTGGTAATTAGTAGATGTGCATCAACATTTTGTTCTTTTGACTAACAGATAGTAAACACAGATGGCAAGAACATCTAACTAATCATCTTTAAAACACAAATAAAACATCAAGCAGGCAGCTACAGAAACAAGGATTTGAAAGAAACTTTTATTTATACAATGACAATAAGAACAATGCCACACAACAAAGTGATAGAGCCACTGTGAGTTAAAATTTTAAAGATACAAAACTCCAGTCTTTATCTCATTCTTCATTTCTACAGGCTCCCCATCCAGCAAAACAATAGAAAATACTACCTATTCTCCAAATTGCATTATCTTGATGTGTGAGTACATGTTCATATTTGCGCAGGTGCACATGCACAAGTGCACATGCTTGTGGAGAGCAGAGGTTAACCTCGGGTGCTACTCCTCTGACGTGCCTACTTTGTTTTGTGAGACAACTGAACTCACCAAATAGGCTACGCTAGCTCTGCCTATCTAAGCCTCCTTAACACTTGTATGCCAATCATGATCAACCACTCCCTGTTTTTTCATTTGGTTCTGGGGATCAAACTCAAGTTGCCATGCTTACATAGCAAGCACCTTGGAAACTGAGCTATCTTCAAGCCCTCCATATTGCATTATCTTGACTAACAATATTAAATTACTGAGTCATATCTCATTTTACCCATCTGTTCTTTGTAACTAGTTTCTTATATCAAATCGGTCACTCAAACATTCTCTAAAATGTCTTCTTGTCTAATCCTAGTATTACTTTCTATTCTAAGATTTCATTATATCTTATCCAAATTACAGAAATGGTCTCTTCAAAATCTTACTGGTTCACTTATTGGCCAAATTTACAGAGCCTATTTTTTAACTAACAACATTTTTATTTAGTTGTGATATGATGTGATATGCTGATGTATAATCATTATAGCAAACTGATTCATATGTTTATCACATCATATGCTATTTTTTGTACTCAGATTAGTTAACACATGTGATATATCAAATCATGATTTTAATTTGCATTTCCCTAATGAATAGTGATCAAGAACATTACTGCATACATCTATTACATCTTTTGAGAAATGTCTACTTAAGTCCTTATCCCACTATTTAGTCAGGTTATTTGCCATTGAGTTGTTGAATGTCATTAAACATTTTGTAGATTAATCTCTTATTAAACATATGGTTTCAAACTATTTTCTCACATTCTGTGTACAGCCTCTTCCTTCTGTCAACTTTGCTCTACTAAACCCTTTTAAGTTTGACCAGTTTGGGGTTTTGCTGTTTATGGTACTAAGCACTCCTGAACCCAGATCCAGCTTGTTTTAAAAGTTTAATTTTCATCATTTCCCATGTTCTGTCTACATGTAACAGATCTGTTATCCCAGCTTTATGAGAAGAAACAGGTGGATCCTGGGAGCTTGCTGAATAGTCAGTCTAGCCAGTCTATGACCTCCAAGTTCAGTGAGAACCTGCCTCAAAAAGTAAGGTGACAAGTGATAGAGGAAGATAGCTGAAATTGGCCTTCGTGGTCCACATATACACATATGCATGCACACACAGTACTTAAGCAACTTGAGGGAAAAGGGGGTATGTAATACGGTTTACAGTTCTAGAGAGAATACAGTCCATTACAGTATAAATGACACAGCAGCAGGCATGGTTAGAGACAGAAACAGGAGGCCAGTCCATGTCATTACAGTCACCAAGAGGCAGAGAGAACAAGATGTGAGAGGGAGCAGGGCCAGGCTACCAAACCTCAAGGCCTGCCTGTTGTGATGTGCCTTAGTCAGGAAAGGTTCTACCTCTTGTCACAACCTTCCTAACCATTAACACCAGCTAAATATTCAAATACATGAGCTTGGGAGTGTGGGGGGCGGGCAGGAGGGGAGAACAACTCACATTCAAATCGTGACACCCTGGAATGGAACTTAACCATGTATTCAACTTGTCTTGAAACAACTGTAACTACTTTTCCCTTTATGTAGCACCATACATTTGACTAATCATACTGCCTTTAGAATATATGTAATTCTATAAAACAACTGGGTTTCTTCCTGATTGCTATTCTGTTTGTTCTGTACTTAATATCTGCAAATATCCCAGTTGTTACAACCCTGACTACTTGCCCATTTACTGATTTCTTTTTGGTTTATCATCTTAATTGCTATCCTAATGCTTCCATTCTGCACTATCATTCCCAGGTTTATATTTTTTTATTTAAAACCTATAGCTACTCATAACTATTAATATTGTATACAAAGCACATTATGAGTGTATTTAGAATGAAAAAACAGCTGCTCCAAGACATAAAATCTCTAAGTTACATTCTGTACAGAATTCTAGCAAAGCATAACAAATGAACTTGGATATTTTAGAAAAATTCTGGTAAGAAAAGATGTCTGGGCTTCCCTGGAAAAGAAATTCTTAAAATTGTAACACTTATCCCTCAGGAATTTGATGTTTTAAAATCTATACCACACCAAAAAAACCTGTAGAAAATCTAAAGAATAGCTTTCCTTTAATCATTTGTTTTTACTTTTGCATGTGTATAATCTGTTTACCTATAAGAATGAGGAGGAATGTGTGTGTGTGTGTGTAAGAGAACCCTTTGAGTGTATATGCCTATGAGTGGGCCTCAGAGTGACATCAGAATCATCCTAAATTGTTCTACCTCCTTATTTCTTTGCTCAGGGGTTTCCCAGGCTCTGCCTTTCAAGGCCATTTACATATCTGCCCAGCATTTTTTCATGGGATCTGGAGATCTGAACTCAGGTCCTTTATTTGCAAGGTAAAGGCTTTATCAATTGAGCCATTTCTCCAGCCAATTACATTTTTTTATTTACTTATTTCCACTCATACAAACTTAATAGGTACCCCGGTCCCCTCCCTTCTTCCACCCCTGCCAATTACATTTTTTAAAATATCAAATCTTATTTACTTGAGACAGAGACAGACAGATGGGGAGAGAGCAGGTATCATATGTCAGGAGGTCAGAAGACAGACAACTTTATTTTTTTTGCATGGGTGTCTGTGTGTGGGTCTATGTATATCAGAGGGCACTGTGTATTCCTATGGAGGCCCAAAGGTGACTTTGGGAATCACCCTGGATTGCTTCTACCTCCTATTTGCTTTGTTCTGGAGCTTCCCAGGCTCCACTCTCCGGGATCAGACGTACAAGCCACTGCTTGTACTTCGGTCTGGAGTTTTTAATGTGTTTTTATGTAGGATCTGGGTTCAGAACTCCAGACCTTCTACTTGAAAGGCAAAGGCTTAACCCCTGAACCATCTCTTCAGCCCGACAAATAACTTTTGGAGTTGGTTCTCTCCTCTACTGTGTGGATTCCAGGGATCAAACCTAGGTCACCAGGTTTACACACATGTGTCTTTACCTGTAGACACACCTTGCTGATATATTATATTTAAAGAGCAAAGATAGTGACTACAGTTACCTATCAAGTGTGAGGTAATAAAGATGATCACCTAATGCTCACAGCTCTACACTATTTTCACAGTCTAAAACCTTGTGTCACTTTCAGACTTTCACTTTGTAATAATTATGGTAACTTTAAGAAGCATTTTTAATCAATGCATGACAACTTCCAGATATTTTAACATCTCTGAAATTTTATTTGCCAGAAATAAAATTCCATATCAAAAGAGAAAGAAGGAAAGAGGAAGAGACAAAGTAAGCAGAAGTAATACTTTTTAAAAAGAAATATCATGGGGCTGGAGAGGTGGCTCAGGGGTTAAGCCTCTGCCTTGCAGGCGGAAGGTCCTGAGTTCGGATCCTAGACCCCACGTATAGACGCCAGGTGGAAGCCGGGCGGCCTGCGTTTCCAGTCCTGGTAGGGCAGAGCCTGTGAATCCCGGGGCAGAGTAAGCAAGGAGGAGGTGGTTCCCATGGTGGTTCCCAAATTCGTCCGTGGTTCTACACACGCACACACACACACACACACACACACACACACACGTGCGCGCGCACACATATATATGTACACACACACAATTGAATAAATAATTTAAAAAAATTTTTAAAAGTTATACAATTGAATAAATAATAAATTAAAAAAATTAAAAAGAAATATCTGTTTGGATAATCTGTGTTTTTTTAAAGGCATTAAGGGGCTAGGGAGATAGTTCAGTGGTTAAAATGCTTGTCGCAAAAGAAAAAGAACTAGAGCTCAGATCCCTAGATCCTATGGAGGGAGGGAAAAACTGTGTATAATAATCCAACTATTATTTCCACCTGGGGCGGCAGAGCCAGGGAATCCCCAGAGCAATCTAGTGTAACGTCATGCTCTAGGCTTATTTAGAGACCTAGGCTCAAAGCAGGAGGATGGAAAAGCAATTGGTGATGATATCACCATTGTCACATTAGACATATGCATGTCTATTTACACATACTCTTGCACCTGCCCACATGCAAACACACATGCATGCACAAGTGATATACATGTATATATGAACAAAAATAAATAAATAAAAGCATTAAGATTACTCTAACCTCCAGTTCCAAAACACTGAATGACAGAATGTCACTATTACAGTTAACTGCTTCAGAGTCTTTCAATCTACTGCATCTATAGAAGCATAAATTGATGATGAAGAGCTGAATATGGCTTTAGTAATTATGGATAAAGTAAAAAGAAATCCTTTTGCTTTAATACAAGTGATACAGGCAAACATGGTCTCCCTTCCCAGGCCCCCCCAAAAAGTATTAATATTTCATTAGTAATCATATTGTTTCTAAGACTAAATTACTAAAAATGTCTTTAAATTTGAAAAGCATTTTTTAAATGTTGGTAAACATCAGTAAAACAAAGTAATGTGGTAAACAGGTAAACTTGTTAGAAGATTTTTTTTATATGAGATGCTATTCTTTCTAGGCATCTGACTGTTGAAGGTTTAAGCTCTGGAAACATTTGTGGAGAATTAATGGTTGAGTTAAGCCCAGAGCAAACCGGCAAGAGATTGACTAGGTGATGGGGAAGGTCCAGCTCAGGGTGGGTGGGACTAGACCCTGGAATAAAATATAGAGAGCTGGATGAGAGAGTTGGCATCCTTGTGTACACTTGGCCAGACATGCTGGTCTGACAAGTAAGGATCGTCCCTCTCTCAGCCATTACGTAGAGATTGCGTGGCCAGTTTCCTCAGCCCTGGTGTTGGCGCATGCTCTCCAGTCAAACTGGACTACAGACTGTAACCACACTATCAGTAAGAAAAAAGTCATTTATCAGCAACCATGCAAGCAAACTGCAATAGCATCTAATAAAAGCACAAGATGTCAAGATAGAAACATGGAATCACAAACATACCAATTTCCTCTACTTCTTCTAGGAAATCATTATATTCTCGTAGACTAGGAAAATCTTCTTCCCTTTTATTGTATCTTAAAGAAAAAAATATTAAGAATTATTTATCATTGCAATCCACACTATATATAACTTATTTGTTTATTCTTACTTAATCCAAACACAAAATTCATTTACTGTGTAAAACACTGTTTTCTTGACATTGAGTTTATAACTAGATCAAGAATGCAAGGGTTTGGGATTTTTTGTGGAGAGGAGGTGGGTAAAGATTGTGCCAGTTTGCCTGTATGTGTGTTCCATGCATGTGCATGTGTTCAGGTGTGTGTGCACACCTATTTATGTGTGTCAGAAGCTGTAGACTTGCATTGTTTCTTCCTCTATTGCTCTCCAACATTGTGTGTGTGTGTGTGTGTGTGTGTGTGTGTGTGTGTGTGTGTGTGTATTTCTACAAGAGTGCACTTGAGTGTGTATGCCTGTGGAGGATCAAGAGTAACATCAGGAATCATCCTGAACTGATTCATCTCCTTATTGCTTTGCTCTGGGGTTTCCCAGGCTCTGACTTTCAGGACCAGAAGTACAGACCACTGCCATTTCTACCCAGCATTTTTACACGGGATTTGGGGATGTGAATTCAGGTTCTTTTGCTTTCAAGGCAGAGGTCTTAACCCCTGAGCCATCTCCCCAGCCCTGCAATCTATTTTTTGAGACAGGGTTTCTCAATAAACCTGTCGTTCACTGATTCAGTTGGACTAGCTGGCTAGGCAAACCCCTGGGATCCTTGCTACTCTAGCACTATTTATAAACATACAGCACCATTACACCAGACTTTTATATTGGTTCTGGGATCTGAACCTAGGTCTTAATACTTTTTTTTTTTTTTTAGGTCTTAATACTTATACAGTAAGCACTGTGCAGTCTGAGTTACACACCAGTTACATACAATCTTTCCACCCTTTTTTGTGAGGGTCTTTAGCCCAACAGGCATAGGCTCCACCACTGAGCTATACTACCAATCCAAGAATACTGTTATTTAAATTCTTACGATTACAGAGAAGTAAAATTTGGTGAAAATGGTATCATATGCCAAATCCTTAAAATATTTAAGGGAAAGAGAAATTAGGCTTCAGACCTTAAATTACATACTATCTCTTTAGTCTTTACAGTAATACATTTGATTTGCTTGCCTATTTTATTTTCCATCTATTTATTATCCTTTGCTATTTTATTATAAATTTCATGAGAAAAGAGTTTATAACTATTTTATGATTACTTCCTTCTTACTGCCTGATGTATCCAGTGCAAAGAATATGTGTTTATTGTTAATTAAATAATAAATAACAAATGAATAAACTGTGAAACCACACAAGAAGAATCTCCTTCAATAAAGTATATAAGGTGAATAAAGTATTATTCACTTCTCTAAGACCTTAATCTTGTAAAATAATACATAGATGAATTTATAATTACTTGAAAATCTGTTCAAAATTACATGAGCCAACAATAATAATAATATTGAAATAGCTATTAAAGTCTTGCCGGCTGAATCTTCAACAGTAACACTTACATCTTCAGCACTTTTTTCCGAATCTCAACCTCCTTGTCAACAGTGGGATCTTCAAAAAGCTGTACCCTGAAGTTGCTCTTTCTTAGTGGAGTACCACACTCAGGACAGTTTCCAGCACCTCTCACAAACAGTAAATCCACACAACTTTCACACCTGCAAGAAAGAAAACAATCTAGTGTTCAGAAGAAGGTAAGTTGGGAATATGAGTGCTTCATTACTACTTTTATTAAAAAAAAAACCTTGGGGAGCCTACAAGATGGCCCAGTGGATAAAAGCAGTATATGTAAAAGCAGGAAATCGTCACCACTACTACTGCCATGAGAAAATCTGAGGAAGAATATATGTTTAAGTTTTACTCAGTTAAAGCTGGCCACTCTAAGACTTACTTCAAAGGTCTCCCAAATAATATAGGCTTTTGCCATTGTCCTTGATTGCCCCCAAGAAACTAATATCAAGACCCTATTACTGAAGATGCAACACGCATGGATCACAGATGTGCACAAAATGTCAGTTGGAACTGTTTTAGAAGCTTCCTCCTTGCTAGACAGCTTTCACAGTACCATGGTATTAGAAAATACTATGCAGACAACTTGAGAAGAAAAACCATCAGCAGTGTCATCAAACCGTGATGAGACTAGCTACAAGCTGCAACAACAATCACCCAGGCAAGAGGTGATCAACGGTCTAACAGTGGCAAGAATGCAAGGGGTAGCCAATAGCTTTCTCACTAGATTTAGACCTACTTTTCAGCAGGGATCACATTTCTGGAACTATAAACTAAAACAAGAACCTATGAAAGGGGTTAAGACAAGCCCTAAAGAGGGAAAGGTTTTGCACTGTGATACCACAGTGCTATGAAGCTATGGAGGTTTAGCTAAGAAGACATTGTATCAAACCGCCTTTTAAACAACTGTTTTTAATACATATAAATTGGAGGAGCACTCAGCACTCAATATAGAAGTTTTCTGCTAAAAAGGAAGGTTGTTATCACAGAAAAGCACAACAAGACAAATTGCAGAAAATAAGCGACTACAGACTGCTTGGTCCTCAACAGGACATCTAAGTTATCCCGACTCCTACCCCAAGGTTCAGGGAACATTGCAGAAGAGGGGGCAGTAGGATTGTAAGAGCCTGAAGTGGGGCAGAGGCAAAACCAAACACTATCTTCTGGGCATGACAGGGATGGTGTGTTTGTGAATTCACTGCACTTACGCATATCCCACAAGACCTGCAAGGGAATTACCTAGCGACATTTCATCATGGAAGGGAAAAGATCTCAAGACACACCACAACCCTGAAAGACTGATGATGGTTAATATTTATGGGAGGAAATGCAAGATGCTTTCCCAATGGTATGCCCACTGATATAAGAGCCATGATCCACCAAGTATTCTGGCATGCGACATAAAAGGCAAACCAGATAAAACCCTGTGAGCCACAAATGTGAAAAGACTTGAAAATAGCAGGGAGTCTCACAGGGGAGAAGAAGAAAAGGAAAGAGGGCATCAGATTGCGTATCAAAGATGTCAAAATATTATAAATCCACTATATTCATGTATGACATACAAAATAAAAAAAATGTAGGGGGGAGAGGGGGAGTTGGCCACACTCAAAGTGATTGCATCAGTAAATGAAGTTTTGTTCCTAGATAACCATGTCGTTCACCGTTCCTAACTGCCTGGATGTCTTCTGTAAGAAAAGGTGAGAAAGTGAAAAAAATGAAATAAGTCCTAAAGACTTTATAGAATCAGTTTAAATATTACTTTAGGTGGCTACAAGCATCATCAGTCATTCTTACCTGCCCCCAACAAATTCATGCTACTGGCTCAGACTGGCAGATGACAAGGGCCTGAGAAGAAGCAGTTCTTTTAGCTTTGAGTAGTGAAAATAAAGGCTGCTGTGAACTCGGCAGGCAGCACAGACAAGTGAGATGGGTCAAGAAATAGCTTGATTTTTAATTTTCAAATATTCAAATGTTTTGATAAATGCTTCAAGTTGCAATCCTACTAAATTCTATATATGTTGGACTACGCTAACCTAGTTGCTCCATGTATTAGTAATGTTAACATTATTTATTTCTTTGTGCTTTCTCTTACTAGTATGTGTATTTCATGAAGTTATCCATTTGTCAGTCTTGTTGTTCTCTACCACACAGCCTAACAGTGAGTGCTGAATAAATGTGATAAACAAAACAATGAATAAATAATAAAATGAATAAGAGAAAAACTGATTTTTTTCCAAGTATCTGACTTATATAACATGGGAAATGAAAAGAGTAAAAATGGGAAAATAAGATTCTTTTTGGATCTGCGCACGCACGTGCATGGTGTGTGTGTGTGTGTGTGTGTGTGTGTGTGTGTGTGTGTGTGTGTGTGTGATTGGAGGCATAAGGATGACTTGGGAAATCATCCTGCATTGCTTCTACCTCCTATTTTGTTTTATTCTGGGAAATCCCAGGTTCTGCCTTTCAGAGCTAGAAGTGCAAGTCACCACCATTTCCACCTGGTATTTTTACGTCGGATCTAGGATCCAAACTCAGATCTTTCTGTTTATGAGACAGAGGCTTCCTTAACCCTTTGTCATCTCTCTGCCTGAGAAGTAAGAATTTTTAAAGGTTGGGTATGGAGGTTCATGTCCAAAAGACATCACAGCTAAGTAAAATCACTATTTCTCAAAAATTTAAAATAAAATATCTCCCTAAGTGCTATTCACTAATCATTTTAAAATTAATTCCATGAAAATCCATATAGTGGGCTGGGGAGATGGCTTGGGGGTTAAAGTCTTTTCCTTGAAAGAAAAAGGACCTGAGTTCAGAGTCCAGATTTCATATAAAAATGCTAGGTAGATATGGCAATCTGTAATCCCAGCTCTGGAAGACAAAGTCTTAGAAACCCCAGAACAAAGCTGGAGAGGAAAAGCAATCCAGAATGGCTTCTGAAATCATCCTTGGGCCTCCACAGGCTGACACATTCAGATAGACTCATACACACGCCCAAACACACATGTACACCCATCTACACATAAAACACACATACACACACATATGTGTGAGCGCAAAAAAAAGGATAAAAATTCCATATATCATAGTGTTCATTATCAAATCACCAAAATCATAGAAAAGCTGGTTTGGACTTAGGAAATAAGTAAATATTTCATTTTTATTATTCTTTGTGATTAGAAAAAAATAAACGGGATACAGAAATTGAATATGAGCCACTTTATTATATCAGATGTCAAAGAGTTATCTGAAATATTCAAAATTATACAACTACAGAGAATATTCCAAATTTCAGGGTTTTAGAGACTGGACTCAGTTAATAGTTTGGCTATTCAGAATATATCCTAAATATCTTAATATTCCCAAAATATTGTCTAATATTTCTAAAAGCCCCATTATATTATTAGATATGTTATTTGGTAGGAAATTAGCTGTACATTTCCACATTTATTTTAATTATTTTTTATTTATTCTAATTGTGTGTGTGTGTGTGTGTGTGTGTGTGTGTGTGTGTGTGTGTGTGTGTACCTCTGTGGAAGACCAGGGTGACTTCAGGAATCATTCTGGATTGCTTCTACCTACCTCCTTTATGCTGGGCTCTGGAATTTCTTAAGTTCCACCCATCGGAAGTGTAGCCCACAGCATTTCTACCTGACGTTTTTTAAGTGGAACCTGGAATCCAAGCTCAGGACCTTCTCCTTGTGAGGCATAGTCTTTATCCCAGAGCCAACTCTCCAGCTCCATTTCCACTTTTTTTTTTTAAGCTGCTTTAAGTTGTAGTAACTGGAAGCAGCATTACTGGGAACTTACTAAACATTAAAATGTGTGCTTGCTACAAATGAAGTCCCAGTGTCACAGTTCCCAACGCACACACACCCAAAAATCCAAAAAAAAAAACCATGCTGTATGGGAAATACATGATCTCAAAAATTGCCTAGTACTGTTAATTTTATTTGTCATTTATTTTTGGTGCTTGGGATTAAAATTAGGGCCTTAAACTTGTAAGCACGTGCTCTGAGCTATGCTGTCTTGTCTTTTTCTTTCTGATTTAAGAAAAACAATCAAAATTATACAAATTATAGAGAAAAAAACAAAACTTTTGTTTATTCTGCTCTATTTCTCATTTCCAATAGATAACAAACTATTGCTAAGTTTATCTGGCCATATCTTTTTCTTTATGATTATAAGCTACAGAAATAACACTAGACATGTAAAAAACAAAACAGAAGAACTGATCATTGCTAGTATTTTATCTAGCAATAAAACTACCAAGACAGCAGTAGGTGAGAAGTCATTTGCCTCCAACACTGGTAAAACTATTTGTTTGAAAAAAATTTGCTGAAAGTCTAAATCATCAACTACTACCCATTTGCAAAGACATTTTTATGGTCTATTTACTCTCTTTTAAAGACAAGAATCTTTCTCCCATTTCTCTTTGAATGACTTATTCTCGGCAGATTTTATTTTTCTCATCAAGAAAATTTAATTGGAGCCAGAGAGATGGCTCTGGGTTAAGCCTTTGCTTCACAAGCAGAAGGACCTGAGTTCAGATCCTAGAGCTCAAGTAAAACCATCAAGCAGACATGGTGGTGACTTGCACTTCCAGCCCCGGACGGCAAAATCTGGGAAATCCTAGAGCAGAGAAATAAGGAGACAGACAGAGCGATCCAGGGTAACTCCTGAAGTTACTGCTGGGCCCCACAGGCACACACAGTGTCCTCTTCTACATATATCCTCACACACATACATACCAGTACCTACACATACAAAAAAAAAAAAAAAACTTAAAAGTCAGGCGTGGTAGCCACAATTGTAATCTAAGTCTTAGGAGGCTGAGGCAAAAGGACTGCTGTGAATTTGAAGCCACCCAGGGTCACCTAGCAAAATCCAATCTGAACTACAGAGCAAGGCCCTGTCCTTTAAAAAAAAAAAAGAAAAAACTGACAATGAAATTGTCATGCTATAATTTTTTCATTGCCTCATAGTTTTGTTTTGGGGTTTTTTTTTTTATTTTGTTTTGTTTTGTTTTCTTAGCTTTCTGTTTTTTAGGTTTTTTTTTTTTGTTTTTTTGTTTTTACTAAGCAATTATATTCCATGGAAAACTGACCAAAAAGACATAATGTCACCTGCCCCATCGGAACTCTCGTCATGGGATAAAAATCATGGGTCTAACACCTGTCTCTCTTCACTTAGAATCACCCATGGCCCCCATGGGCTACTAAGTAAAATCCAGTTCCTGGCCAGGTTTTGTGACTCTTCAGCACATGGCCTCCTTGTCATTCTTCAGTTGTCCTATGTCCTCCCTGGATCCCCAGGCTCCTCCCCACCCTCTATAATCCCTCCTGCTCCAGCGGTAGCTCCTGACCACCCTCTACTACTGTCCAAGTCCTGCTTCGTTTCCTAGTATCCCATCTCCTATGCAGGCAGTAATCCAATACCTGACCATGTTTTCTAGAAATCCAGGTGAGCCAAGAGTACAAGAATCTTGTACTCTCCCCCAAGCTTGTTCCACTTTCTCTGGAACACCCAGGGCTCAGGGAAATGGTGTCCCCAAGGTTCTAGGGAAACCTCCATTGAGGCTAGCTCATTGCCCACTGTTCTCAGTCTCTTTCCTTCAGTGGCCAGTCTCAGGCTTCCACAACCTCTTCCTCTTGGAATGCTCCCTGATGACAATAACTAGCCTTCATCCTCAGTGATCTATGTCCAACTGCACTGGCTTCCAGCGCCCCAACTCTCTTATCTCACAGGACCTGGCGCACCCTGTGGTGTTCCTGAACAAGTACAGTGATGCTAGGAGCACGCTGAACTAGGGGCAGGACCCACAAGCTTGGCTTTCACCTGATCTGCTGGTCCTCAGCCTTGTCTGACTCCCTGTCTGATGCCAGGCACCAGCCTGAGCCATATGTGCAACCTCCTGCCGCTCCAACCCAGCATTTTGCTCATCAGAAATCAAAAAAGGGTGAAGGGATGCCTATTTACGACAGTTACGCTGAAAACAAAACAATTTGCAGTTTCTAATCCCAAAATAATATCAATGACTTTATCACATACAAAAGAAAGCTGTATCACATACAAAAGAAAGGAATGGATCTGTACCTCATACCACATATAAAAATTAACTTAAAATATATTAGAGTTCTAAATATAACAGCTAGACTCAAACCTATTAAAACACAGAATGAAAATCATATGGCCATGTGTTCTTAGATATGGTACCAACAGCACAATAAGAGAAAAAAGAGGCAAGCTGAATTTTATCAAAAGTTAAGAATTTGTGTAGCTGGGACTAGAGAGAGGGCTCAAGGGGTAAAAGTGCTTGTGCTATAACTCTGACAACTGGATCCCAAGCTGGATCCACAGAACCTTACAAAACAGCCAGATGTGATGGTGCACATATGTAATCTGACCACTCTTACAGCTATCCTGGAAAAAAGCAGTGCAGCAGAAACAAGAGAGACTGTCTCAAAGTGAGGTGGAAGGAGATAATAGACTCTCAAAAAGTCACCTTCTGACTGACTACCACATGTGCACCATGGCACACATATATTATGCCTATCTATGTGTTCTCTCTTCTCTTGCTCACACATGTAACTGTAAATTTTTGAAACAAAACTCAAATATTTAGAAAAAAAGAATATGGGTAGAAGATACTTCTCAGAAAATAAAAACACAAAATACCTGAAAATCATGCATCTGATAAAAGTTCAACATTCATAGTTTATGAAGAAATCCTGTAAATCAGCAACAAAAAGAAAAACAACACAAAAGATTGAAGATACTCAAATCGATAAAAGGTACAAAAAAAGTACTCATAAATCATTAGGAAAAGCAAATTTAAACTAAATGTGATGTCATTTTTACATTTACTAGGATTATAATCAAAATAATGGTCAATAGCCAGTCCCACAAGGATACAGGGAAATTACAACCTCAAATATTACTGGTAGATATGCAAAATGGTTCACTTGCTGTAGAAAACAGTTTCATGGCTCCTCAGGAGGTGAAACAGAAATTACTACGCAAGCCCTATAATTCTATTTGTAAGAAAGAATATACTCAAATGATGTGAAACAGGTGCTCAAACAGATACATGTAGGAGCACACTCACAAGCAACAGTAGTCACAACTACTAAAAGAGAGAATCTACATGCCTATCAACTGAATAGACAAACAAATTGTGATCTGTATATACAATTTAATTATTTGACCATAAAAAGAACTTTGAAAAACATGCCAAATGAAAGAAGTCAGACCAAAGGTACATATTACATAATTCTGTTTTGCACAATGTACAGAGTAAGCAAGGAAATAAACTGGGGTAAACAAAAGCTAGGGGAAAAGATAAGAAATAACTGCTTAATAGACAGAGCTCCTTTTTATGATGTTGAAAATGTTCTGGAATTGGAAATACTGTTTGACAACTGTAAATGTGCACAAAATGTACTCTCACATTGAAATTAATACATTTAGTTAGTTAGTTAGTTAGTTAGTTAGTTAGTTAGTTAGTTAGTTAGTTAGTTAGTTTTTCTGGAGACAGGGTCTCTTCTATAGCCTCAATCTCATTATGTATCCCAGGCTGGTCTCGTGATAATCCTCTTAAATATTGGAATTACAGACATAAGCTAACTATGCCTAATTCTGAATTTCATTTTTAATTAGGGTCACACTTGTCTGTACCCCCAGAGCTCTCCACTTCAGCTGGCTAGCAAACCCCTGGGATCTGCCTAACTCCATCACCCCAGAACTAGGATTAAAGACATGCTTTACAACATGAAGCCTTCAAATGGGTGCTTGAGACCCAAACTCAGGTCTTTGTGATCACACAACAAGCTTTTAACCTGCTGAACTGTTTCCCTACACTGAGTTTTGCAATTTCCAGATCAAATCACTGCCTATAGTTAATAACCATTCATTGATTTGCATCTCAAACTCAAGATGTGTGAGAAAAGTAAGAATGAAGAGTGACTGGAGCTTGTATAAAATGAAAAATAATCCCCCATTGACATGTTGGGCCTGTATCTTCAAAGTTGTCCAAAGACCTATTGAAGACTTGCCCTTTGGTCTACAGAGATGGCTCAGGAATTAAGACTCTGCCTCGCACCCAGAGGTACTTGAGTTCAAATCCCAAGTCTCATGTAAGAACACCTGGCAGAAATGGCAGCACCAGCACTTCCATTCCTAGTAGGCAGAGTCTGGGAAATCCCAGGGCAAAGCAAAAAGGAGATAGAGCAATCCAGGATGACTCCAAAAGTTACTCTGGATCCTCCACAGGGATCCACAATGCCCTTTGATACACACACACACACACACACACACACACACACACACACACACACACAGAATAAAGATTTTGTCCTTAGCCCATGGTAATACTGAAAAGTTGGGGAACTTCAGAAGGTTGTGCCTGATACAATGAAGCAAGATGAGTGAGAATCTGCCCTTGAAGAGAATGATTCCAAGTCTTCTTACTACCCCTCTATGCTTCTCAACCACCATGAAGTAAGCAGGTCTCCTCCACCAAGCACTCCAACCAAAATGAACTGTACCTCTGCAAGTCCAATGCACAGAGCCAAGAAACTGTGGACTAAAACCTCTGATATTGCAAGTCAAGATAAACTTTTTTCTCTTTTCATGTTGACACTGTTATGTATTTTCCCTCAGTGACAGAAAACTGACTAGTAGAGCCCAGCAAATACCTTGAAGACTGTTATGTCAATCCTTGGGCACTGCCAAGGGAAATAAATTCTTAGGTTGATCTGCTGTGGTCCAAAACCTAACCCATTACATTTAGCTAACTGACACAGCCATCTTATATGAATATCACACTTATTATCGTCTACTTTGCTTTTTATCCTTGCCACTAAATATGCTTATAAAGGTAGCATGCATGCATATATATATTACATGCAATAATGCAAAAATGCAGTATTTTATTTTCAGCTGGATGCTTGATGGCACAGGAAAAAGTTACATAGTCAATAAAACTAAAGCCATAAAGCTATTATGTGGAGGCAACCACAACCTTTTCCTAATATTTATTATAGAAAGAGAACAGCACAATAGCAGAAAACCACAACAGCAATTTTTAAATTTCTCTATAAAAGACAAAGGGCTGAGGATGGTAATGCTTGCCTAGGAGCAGAAGTGGGACCATTAGAAATTTGAAGCCAGTCTCAGTCTAACAAATTCAAGACCAGTCTGGGCTATAATTTATACATTGTCTAAAAGTAGACAAATGAATAAAATGAAATATAAAGAACAACAATTATAAACAGATTAAAACACTAAAGTATACAAAAAATATATAATATTAAATCAAACATCTTCATTGGACCATCTCAATCCTATTAAAATACAAAGACAAAAAATTATCTCCAAATGATAGTCTATCTACTTCTTGAAAATAAAATCTGATATGTAGTAGAATGTAAAACATATATAACACAAAGAGAAGCACATACATGACCTAGAGGCCTAATTTCCTAAACCTACATGGTCATTTCTTAATTGATTTTTCTCTGTTCTAGTTATCAAACCCAGGGCCACAAGTACAAGGCAAGTGCTCTACCACTGAGTTATAGAACACTCCAACTGCCCCAAATGTAGTATACCTTTTTTCTTCCTGTCACAATCACAATCATTCTGTTAGTATATCCTCCACATAACCCTCTGTTCCTAATTATATGGCTACAATAAAAAATATTCCCAATATGTATTCATACTGCAGACACTTAACATTACTATTACTAGTCTTAGACTCCTACCATCTTTAGCCTCGGTTATGAACGTCACTACCCTCAACACAGTTTTAAGCATATGGCTTATGAAGTTCCACTCACTACTATTCCCAACATCATTTTTGGCAACTCAAGAACACTCGCAGGGCTGGAGAGATGGCTCAGGGGTTAAGACTCCACCTCACAAGCAGAAGGACCTGAGTTTGGATACCAGATCGCTTGTACAAATGCAAGGTGGAAATGGCAGAGGCCTGTGCTTCTGACCCTGGAAGGCAGAATCTGGAAAATCCCAGAGCGAGGCAAAAAGGAGACAGAACAATCCAGGATGATTCCCAAAGTCACCCTTGGGCCTGATGCCCTCTGATACTCACACAGAGACACACAAACACACACACTATGCAATAAATAAGGAACACACACTATGCAATAAGGAAATAAAAATGTTAAAAAGAACACTCATAAATAAGTCAAACATTATCCAAGATATGATACTCATTTCCTTGACTTCTTAACTTCAGTGATTCCTGCAAGATCCCACTTTAGTCACCCTCCTAGCTTGTCATTATTCACATACATCTTCATCGGAAACTCTGTCCTAATATCCTACTCTAATTCCCCTTGCTCTCCTTTCAGATGATCTGCATTCAGTATGACCTTTGACTTCCCAAGAATTCCCCCGCACTGACTGACCCATTAGCTTTCCCCTCTAGTCATAACTGCACTCGCGCAAATGTATAGCGCCTGGTGTAATAGCCACTCTTTCACAGGGACACTCAATCCCCTTGCTCCTTTCTCCACTGTCCTGTCACCTGTTCCGTGTGTTGAAGCCATCTATCTACCCATGCCTGTATCAGACAACTAAATTTTGCTGTAGAAAAACCTCACATAAACTTACTGACTGAATTAACATTAAAATTATCACCAGAAATCTCTGATAAACACTAATAAACATTCCTTTTACACTTTCAAATTTATTTCCGTATTCTCTGAGAGAAATAGAAGATATCTTTTCCCTCCTCAGATTTAAAACACTTCCTTGATTGACCCTCAGTCACGGCTGGTGGCCTAGGCTCATGATAAATTAATACTCGAATGTGGTAAGAAAAAATTGCTTCACTTCTAAACACCAATTCCATCAATCTACCTGTTTCTATAACCATACTAATTATATTCCTTCACGGTAAAAAGGAATATACCCATTTTATCTAGTCAATCCCTTTGGTATAGTCAAGCAATTAAATACTGTAAAATGGTGAAGATCCACAAATACAACTATGCATAGCAAGGGTAAATCTCTGCAACTCAAAAGTACAGTGATGAATGAAAAAGTTTTTTAAATATATCTATAAATTGCAACACTAGCATTGGTAGAATTATAAAATGGTAGAATTATCATGGAAAACAGCATAAACATTACCCAAAAAATTAAAATTGAACTACCAACTGACTCAGCAATCCCATTATCAAGGTATTCAAAGTAATATCTCAAAGACATACTGGAAACCTGTGATCATTGCAGCATTAACACAATAATCAAGGTATGGAGGCACTTAAATGTCTACTGATAGATGAACAAAATAGAAGTATAGTATTAAGCCACTCTTAAAAAGGGTAATTTGGTCATATGCTAGTCACATGTACTATATGGTTACAATTATATGAAATATCTAAAGTACTCAAAATCACAAACATGGAAGATTAAAAAAATGGCTGTCAAGTCATGGGAAAGACACTTAATAGGAAAAGAATATTGAAGTTCTTAGACCAGAGCTTCACACATGCTAATAAGCACATGCTATACCACACAGCTCTACTACCCAAACCTAGAACTTCAACCTGGCAAGATAAAAAAGTTCTAGAGATGTTACAAAATAATGTAAATATACATGTTACTTAACTGTACACTTAAAAGTGGTTGTTAACGTTAGTTATGTATTTTTATTACTATAAAAATATATATGCAATACATAAAATTCAAAGGTAGAGCTGAGAAGGTGGCTCAGTGGCTAAGGTACCTGTTTGCAAACCCGATAACCCGAGTTCAATCCCTGAAACCCTCATAATGGAAGGCAAGAACTGACTTCCAAAAGGTTTTCTCTGATCTCCATCTGTGTGCCATGGCATGTGTGTATGCACCTTCACTCTCTCTCTCTCTTTCTCTCTCTCTCTTATAAATAATACTTTTAAAAATTAAATAATACACTGCTTTAAAATATACCCATATGTGGTTTCCAAAGCTCTGCCTTCCAGGACCCAAAATGCAAGCCAGGGCAGGATCCACACACATTTTTACCTGAGATCTGGGGATTCAAACTCCAGTCCTTTTGTTTGGGAGACAAAAAAATCTTTAACCCCTGAACCATCTCTCTAGACCCAATATTGACACTTTTTAAAATTTTTCCTGGGATATTCTAGTCCCCCTCTTATCCCAACTTCATTGAAAGGATCATCAAAGACATTCACCCTATTTATTAGCCAATGATACATTCTAGAAACCTTAATAAATGGTTAATACAATAATATACATTCAACCTCAAGAAGGAATAAAGTTGCTCTAACAAAAAAAAAAAAAAAAAAAAAAAAAAAACTGTTCTTGCCTTCAAGATCACTAGGAAAATCTAAAAAAAAAAACCTGAAACAATTACAACTTAGATTTTATTTACTTTCCCAACCATCCTCATTGTTTATCATAAATCCCTTAAAAGAGACTCTTCCAAACGGAGTTCAATTCTCCTTACAATTATAGGTTTTTCAAGAAAAAGCCCAAAGGAATGAACTGTATGTAGCAAAGTGAAATACCAGGCCAGACACAGTAAGGTGTGTTAGACTACAGGTTTGTGGAGGAGTAATTTGCAGGTTCCAGAAACTCATAAAACTATAAGCTACAAATCCACAAATCACAAGGGTTTCTTGTAAATATTACCACTGACATGTTCTCTTTACCTTCCAGAATGTAGTTTAGGCTTATGTTACATTTCCAATCTAAAAGTTCACTGTTACACCTCAAGAAACATATGGAAACCATTTCCCTGATCAGTTACTGCATTTTAAATATTTACTCTAAAAAAAAATCTGAGTACGAAACTTATACATTAAAGTAAAACTCTCAAATTTACTTACAAATACTAGTTTTTAATTACTGAATTCACTTTCTCATTATATGAAAACATTTCTTAATTCTTGGGATGGAGCTGTATAGTAAGTTCCAGACTGGCCTGGGATGCACTATGTAGCCTAGGGTGGCCTCAAACTCAACAGCAAACCTTCTGCCTCAACCTCCTGAATGTTAGGATTACAGATATGAGCCACCTTACCCCATTTTTTATTTTTACTTGGTTTTGTTTTTTCTCTCTCTTCTTTTTTTTTTTTTTTTTGGCTGAAGTTTTTGTGTTTAGTTTTTGTTTTTGCACTCCTGGGATTGAAACTGGGGCCTCCCAAATTCGAAGAAAGTAATCTACTAACTGAGCCACATCCCTAGCCATCTTCTTTCTAAAAGAATATTTATACACTCATTTTGTTGCAAATTTTCAACTACATATGAAGTTCTAACAAATACCTACTCAATTTTAATAATGACATAAAACTATATTAATAACTTTCCCCAAAATAAATCTGAAATCATATGGTGAATAGCATTAACTATTCATTACTCCGTTGTACACCTGAAAGTCACCAATAAAAGTTTTAAAAAGTAAAATAGATAAAATGGGGAGAGGACTTTGCATTATTTAACAGACAGTCCTATCACAATAACTGAATCTTCTTCCTAGGATATCACCAAAAATAAAAATTGTCAAGTTAAAAACCCATTTAAGAAATCATTTCCTGTTATATTTTTACTTTTATATGTCAAGATTCTATATTTTTTAAGATTACAAGGCTAAATTTTTAAGTATTTATTCATTTGAGAAAGCACATATGTGACTGGAAGCACGCATGCCATGTGGAGGTCAGAGGTCGGCTCTCAGAGTTGGTTCCTCCTGCCACCATGTGAGCTCCAGGGATCAATACAAGTAGCAGGTTTGCTCATAGGCACCTTTACCCACTTGCCAGCCCACAGGCTAAATTTTATTAATGCAGAGTTTACAGATTCTACATACAATGAAGGCTATGTCCAACTCTGCTAGATTCATAATTACCTAACAAATGAATGTTCAAAATTTTGGACAACAAGAAACAGTTGCCAAACTTAGTGACCTGAGTTCCATCCCCACAACTCAGGAGAAAACTGACTCCCACAGTTGTCCTCTGACCTCCCACACATGCCACAACAAGCACATGCATGTGCACTCCACTCCAAATAATAAAAAAATAAATAAATACAACACAGTGTCTAAATCAGATAGGGGTTTATTAGGTATATTATTACGCTCAGTATGAACTATTGATTGTGTCTCTGTTCTCAAATGATCATTTCAAGAAAGCTCTGTTGTTTTTTAATTTTTTAGACATTTTTACATTTAGCCTTCTCACCACCATCTTCCTCAACACTGGGAGAAGTATCAGCCTGTTCAGCTATGTTCCAAACTCTGGCTACAACCTTCTCAACTACCAACTCTCACTCCCTATCATCTTATTCCCCACCATCTGATGACCAAACCTCTGTTGTTTATTCTTTTTCTCCTAATTACAGCTTGTTCCTATGTACACTTCTTTTTATAATCAGTTAGGCCCTGTGATGGCTCATGTCAACTCTCAACCTGATAAGGTGTAGAACCACCTGAACACGAACAAATTTATCTGACCAGGTTAATTGAGATGGAAGACTCACTCTATGTGGTTGAAACATTCTCTGAGCTAGGATTCCGTTCTCTACAAAATTGAGATAGTAGGCTGGAGAGAGGCCAGGGGTTAAGACTCTGCCTCAGAAGCAGGTCCCTTGTAAAAATGCCAGGCAGAAAAGGCAGAGCCCTGGTGAGCAGCTCCTGGGAAATTTCAGGGTCAAGCAAAAAGGAGGTAGAAGCAATCCACAATAATTCCCGAAGTTTCCCTTAGATCTTCACAGGGACACACAGTGCCCTCTGATACACACAACACACACACAAAATAAAAATACACGCACAAAATAAATAAAATATTTTTTTAAAAAAATGAGAAAGTGAGCTGAGCAAAAACCCTCCATCTCCCTGTTTTCTGACTGTGGATGCAGTAACACCAGCTGTTTCAAGCTCCTGCTGCCTTGACTCTTCCCACATACTGTGATGGACTGTAACCCCCCCCCTCGAAACATGAGCCAGAATAAGCTGTTTCTCCCTTAAATTGTCTTTTGTCAGAGTATTTCATCACAGCAACAGAAAAGTACCAAAGAGAGACCCTATTTCTGCGAATACCACCATTTACTAATTTATTTCTCTATATATTCGGTATTATCTCCCTGCGTTATTCCAGAAAGACTTCTACTGAATCTCCAGATTTTATTTTTCACCTAACTATCAAAATCCCAAATGTAAGCAAGGTATGGTGGCACATAACTGTGAACTCAGCCATTTGGGAGGCTTAGTCATGAGAATTACCAAGAGTTTGAGGCCAGCTTAAGCAACATGCATGAGACCTCAAAAAAAAAAAAAAAAGTGAAGAATTTTGTTAAACTATGCCTTAACCTCATAGCTGCAACATCAGCAAATCTCAATGTACCATCTGATCTGTCTCAAATCTTCCTTACTTATTATTATTATTACATATTTGTCCATGTGTATATGTGTCTGTGTATATTAAAGAGTACTGAGGCCAAGGGTGACTTCAGAAATCACCAGGGTTGCACTACCTCCTCTATGTTTTGCTTGAGTTTCCCAGGCTCCGTCTTTCAGGGAAAGAAATATAGGCAGTAGCTTTGCCCCCTGGTGTTTTTACATGGGATCCAAACTCAGGACCTTTTGTTTGCAAGACAGAGGTTTATTCTGAGCCATCTGTCCAGTCCCTTATTTCTGAACTCTAAGGCTTTAATGTCCTCTTTACAATCATTTATTCAACAAAAAAATTAAGGAAAAGTAAAGACTCCAAATGAAATAGCCCACTAACTTCTAAGGTTCTGTGACAAGCTTTATCTATTAGCCTATTGACAGTAACAGTATAAAAATCAAAAGACAATTAGCTCCACTATCTGGTAAACTGACAAGGAGCTGTATTATCAAAAAGACATGGTTTTGCAGACACAAACCTGGAAACGGAGAAAAAGAATACACTAAAAACAAAAAGATGCTCCAGAAAATAAGGGTTATTATAATAATGTACAACCTAAGTGTTTCGGTGTTTATCCTCTAATTTGCACAAGATTATTGCTCCAAATTGTATTTACACATACACTTCATTCAACATACACACAGTAGCTCAACATATATAACATTACACTAACAATTATCAGGTTATGCTGTAAAAAATGAACAATTTAAATTTAACTGCATTAAAAAGTGAACACCAAACAATAGAACTATGAACAGCTAGTAAAATCAACTATTTCCTATACTGGGCAATGAATCAAGAAATTACAAACTGTCACCAATACCCACATTAAATATAAACCAAGACAGTTGCCATTGGAAGATAAACCTACGTGATTTTATCTCCCAGGAACTTGGGCAAAACTAGTTTACATGAGGAGCCATTTCTTTAAAAAGTTTTGTTTTGACAACAGCAATTCAATCATTTTTTCCTATCACTGTGGCTCTATAAAGTATGTTAAAATGTTATACTGTCCCAGGTGGATTAATATGAACTTATTAAACTATGCTTATACTAACACTGCTTCCTGGTCATTGTATTTCTAAATTGCAGATAATGACAGGTTTAGAGAAATAACTGTGCTCCATTACAACTCACCATAAATTCTGAGTTTTCACTACCTGATAACGTAAGCTAAGTATGAAAGTACATGATATAAACCACACATTAATAGCTAGATTTCACCAAGTAAAAGCTGAAGTCAAACAGCATTAACTCTACTAAATCACAGTAGAGTACAGCATACAAAATGCTTTAGAGACATGGAAAACCAGACAAACCATGTAACAACTTAGTAGTCTAGTTTATTCATCCATTAAATAAGAACATGAGCTATATGAACATTGAGATTTCTTCCAACACAAAGGGCCCAGAATCCTAAAAAATTTACATGTCTATATATGCTGGAAAACAAAATCATTCACCATTTAAAATAATAGAGGTTGTAGTTAACAGTGATGCTGCAGTGGCCACTTCACTCGTAAATTAGCAACTAAAAAGATGAACAGTAAATCTAAGTATGCCTATTCAGATCACAACAAAAATTTCCCATAAAAATAAAACTGTGGGGCTAAAGAGATGGCTCAGAGTTGTTAAAGCCTTTAGTCCCATGTAAAAACATCGGTTAGAAATATGGCCCAAGCCTGCAATTCCAGCCCTGGAAGGTGGAACCTGGGAAACTCTGGAAGTAGAGCAATCTATGATGATTCCTGATGTTACCCTTCGGCTTCCACAGGCATACATACTCAAGTGTCCTCTTGTATTGACACACATACCATACACACTTACACGTACACCCATGCAAACACACACCCAAAAAACAGCATTGTACAATTTAACTTTTTAGACATAAATATCATAACTTTGATAATTTTACTTAAGTAGAGAAAAGACTATTTACAACTTGTAAATTCCATGCTAAAACATATATTTAAAAGAAAAAAATCTATACTGTCATCCATTAAATAAAAAAAAAAAACTGCGCCAGATGATTTACTAGGCTCCTTTTGGCTTTATGAAGTCCATATACAATAATAAGCTCTCTATAAAGAAATTGATAATCTAAATTGCATACTGAACTACAAGAAAAATGTTGAGTTTTCATTTCTCAGATAGATCTTTTGAGATTGATCCACACCCCACTCCCTGGTGCTAGGGACTGAACTCAGGACCTCACATATGCTAGATAAGCACTCTATCACTAAGGTACATCCCCAGACTTTGACTTTTCTTTTTAAATTGTGTGTGTGTGTGTGTGTGTGTGTGTGTGTGTGTGTGTGATTTTGCACAATTCAGCAAAGTGGTAGCCATGATTTATTTATTCCTTGGTGAGGCATACAGAAAAATAGGAAAGATGCTTAATGAATACCATAATAGAACCACTTCACACACTCTCTTGAAATATTTTCTATGACTCTAGTTATAATCCATTTGAAACCATCTACAACCTATGACATCAAGTTATGTGGGGAGAGCTAGTGATTAAACCTAGGAGCTTGCTGCATGTCAAACAAGCAAAACACTCTACAATGAACTATATTCTAAGTACTTTTTTTTTTTTTTAACCTTTTAGTATGAGCAGGGTCTAACTAAGTTGTCAAGACTGGCCTTGAACTTGCTTTGCAGCCCAGGTATGTCTTGACCTTGCAATTGTCCCATCTTGCTTCCCAAGTAGTTGAGATTATAGGCCTACATCACCCAACCCAGCTATACATGAAATTTCTATAAAGTTTGGTCTCCCAAACTTCAAGTCTCTGACTCAAATTAGAATAGTAATTTGTCTTATTACAAGAAGGTAGATGATTGCTAAAACAGGAAAATGAAAAAAACTTAAAACAGAATTCATAAAACATAGAGAAAGGAAAGCATAAGTACCTGACTTTTTAAAATGAAATGTAAATTCCACGATTATAATTTATGAGCTCACAAATACAGATAATTTGATCCCATAACTAGTAGACTTATAAATGATAAAACCTGTCAATCCACACAATGGGTTAAATGGCACATGTAAGCAAAACTATTTCTAAAACAAGACGTAAAGAAAGAAGAAACAGCCCATTAAAAAATAATTAATTGGTTTGGTATTCAATGACCAAAAAGTCCTAATACACATGACAAAAAAGATCATTTATTAAGTATTAATGTGCTTAATACTAGCAGTATTCAAAAGTTATTTAACATAAAAAAAAATCAGTAAACTGTGCAACTAAAAGTATAATCTTAAAAAGAAATGTACCCAGGGCTGGAGTGGTAAAGCATTTGCCTGAAATATATGAGACCTTTAGTTCAAATCCCAGCATCACAAAAGAAATACAATCTAAACAAAATTATTTTCAACTACTTGAAAATTCCTTAATCAAAAAAAAAGAAAATTCCTTAATCTACTAAACATCATCATAAGATAAACTCATCAGAACTGTGATACTTAATGTTCAGTCTTCAATTTAGTATAAAGTAACTATAAAAGGAGGCTGGCCCACGCAATGTCCAACACATTATTGACCCCACAAAGTCTAGCATCTGCTAAAGGCACCAAGATCCTTGGAGGCAAGGGATTGGCAGCCACAGTAGTGTTCCTATGCTTAAGGGGAGCACAGGAAAGGGTTCAGGGAAATGCCACTGGGTCCTTGTACATCATCGGAGAGGAGGGCCCAGAGGAGAGTCTGGCATGCACATTAAAGGATTCTCCAGGGATTGGGGGGGAAGGCACTAGGGGATGGGGAGGGAGGAGTGAGGGGAGGGGGAGCAGGGGGGCCGGGGGGGGAGGAGGAAGGAGGGAGGAGGGAACCGGTGTACCTACTAAGTTTGTATGAGCGGAAATAATAATAAAAAATGTTTTTAAAAAGGAGGCTGGAAAGATGGCTCAGGGATTAAGTCTCTGCCTTCCAAGCAGAAGGACCTGAGTTCAGATTCCAGATCAAACATAAAAATGCCTGGCAGAAATGGTTGCATACTGTACTTCCAGCAGTGGAGTATGAGCCTGGGAAACCCTAGAGCAAAGCAATCCTTGGGCCTCCATAGGAACACGGTAGCCTCTTCTACCCATGCTCACAAACATACATACATCCACACATACACATACCCCCCAAAAATTCATAAAACAGATATTCTTAAGCTTCAAAGCAGGAAATATTTGCTCATATTAAGGGAATGATTTCATTACAGGACTTCAGGTAGACTAGCTTTCACTCAAAAAAAAAAAAAAAAAACGGCTCAAGGGCTGGAAAGATGGTTAAGACTCTGCCTCCCGGGCTGGAGAGATCACTCAGGAGTTACCACTCTGTCTTACAAGCAGAAGGTCCTGAATTCAGATTCCAGGTCCTACCTAAAAAAACGCCAGGCAGAAACGGCAGAGGCCTGCACTTCTGGCCCTAATGGATGGACACTGGAAAAACCCAGAGTGAAGCAAGAAGGAAAATCCAGAGCGAAGCAAGGAGGTAGGCGCAATCCAGGATGATTCCCAAAGTCACCCTTGGTCCCCACAGGGACACACAGTTCTCTCTCTCATACACATACACACACACACGTGCACACACACACACACACACACACACACACACACACACACACAATATGAATAAAATATTTTTTTAAAAATGACTCTGCCTCTTAAGCAGAAGTTCCTGAGTTCAGATCCCAGGTCCCATGTGAAAACACAAGAAGCAATAGTGTCAGCCTGGTGGGCAGCCTAGGAATCCTAGAACAAATTAAAAAGGAAGTAGAAGCAATCCAGAATGAGGCCCAAAATCACCCTTGACCTTCTACCGGGACACACAGTGTCCTCTGATACACACACAAATAAATAAAAATATGTTTAAAAATGAAAAATGAGCTGAGCCAAAACCCAAAGTCTCATGTACGTTATGCAAATACTATTCCATTAAACTATATCCTGGGTTTCGGTGAGTTCTTACTTTAACTGTCCTCTGAAATATTTGACTTAGATGAAACTTAAGTCACATGTATTTGGTATTGTGATTTAAGGGTCAAATGAAAGGGCCCAGATTACAATCTGAACCTGACTAGGAGTACAATTCAGTATGAAAATGTTAACAGAATCCTTCCTGCTTTTACTAAATCCAGTCTGTGGACAGGAAAAAAACTTCAAACCAATATACTTTGCTTCAATAAGTACCATGAAACACAATCTGTGCCCCTACAAAAGAAACTATACACATTACACCCATTTTCCAAAGAGGTTACAGTTCATTTAACAAGAAAAGTACAGTAGACCAAAAGAGTTAAGGAAAACTTGTTTTCTTACAGCCAAACTGTGAAAATCTCTGGTTAGTTTCTTAATGCTATTTTGTAGAATTTGCTGCTGCTTCTACTGCCAAAGAACATTAATACTGCCATCATGAAAATCAATAATGCACCTGGTAAGAACACAAAAGACTGACTCACCTGTGTGGAACGTATTATCTTTTGGGGAAAAAAAAAAGTCTGGTATCAGAGTGCACAATGTACTTTCTACCAGACATGAGAATTTTTCCTTGTCCTGCTTTCCACCTGCCCAAAGAATAGATCCCATAATGATTGTAATATGACACTTTCAGAGAAACAAAAGGTGGAGTGTTACAAACAACAGTCATTTCACAAAATCACATTTCTAAATATTCTTTCAGGGTTTTATTCCACAGAATGTTACATTAATTTTAAATTAAGATTTAATCTGTGTAACTGCTTCATGCTGGAAACATATCATGTGATAACAATAAAAATATTAGCAGTGCAGAGGCTTTCAACTGTTGATACTACTAAGCTGCAAAATCATGTAGAAAGAGAATGCTTTAGTTTGCTTCTGCTATAATTTCACATAGGCTCACAATCTATAATAAAAAAAAAAGCCTGAGAATAGGCGAGAAAGAAGAATGGACATCAAGAAGACAAAGAAAACTTTATTAAATGAAATATTTAATTATACTGATGGTTTCATAAGAGCACATATATCAAAATTAATTAAACTATATTTCCGATATGTTTATTCATTATGCCACAATAAAATTGAAAAAAAAGTGATACTATCTCCCAAAACTACAAATGAACATCTTTTTCTAAAAAAGCATCCCGCTAAAGCCAGGCACATCCCTGTATTCAATCACTTGGGAGGCAGAGGTAAAAGAGACTCAAGTTCCAGGCTTGTCTGTCTTTATAGTGAGACTCTGAGGAGGAACCAGGAAAGAAGGGGAAGGAGAGGAAGAGGGAAGGAAGACACATGTCCTATTGGAGTGGATGACATAACTTAATAGTAAAGCAAAAGTGTCTAGTGTGTCTAAGGGTCTAGGTTTGCTCCCTATCACCACAAGAAGAAAAAATCCAAGAGTGGTGGTACATACCTGCAATTCAAGCTCAAGAGGCTAAGGCAGGATTGTCTTCAGTTCAAGGCCATATCAGGGTTACACAGTGAATTCTAGACCAGGATGGGCCACATAGTAAATCACTGTCACAAAAAGAGAAAAGGAAAAGAAAAAAGAAAGGAGAGAGGCAGGAAGGATGGAAGGGAGGGAAGGTAGAAAGACAAGATAGCTTATCCTATAGATATACTCATGTATGTACAAAGATACTTATGTGTATTTAAAAAACTAAACATTTGAGGTCTACCAAAATATTAGTAAGATATAACTAATTTCAGGGATGGGGATTTGTCTGAGTGACTAAAATTATTGTTGTATAAGCAAAAGAACTAAAGATTGGATCTCCAGAGCCCACATAAAATGTCAGGTGGATGTGACAGTCTTTACACAATCCCAGTTCAAAAGACAAAGACTAGGATTTCCCAGAGCAAGTTGGCTGGCCAAAGTACCAAAGGGTTTTGGCACTAGACTAGCACTAGATTACTGGCAAGCTCTGGGTTTGATTAGAGACCCTGTTTCAAAAGAAAAAGATGGAGAGTTGGAGAGATGGCTCAGGGGTTAAGTCTCTGCACAAGGTCTTGAGTTCCCATCCCAGGTCCCACATAAAAAACACCTGTACTTCTGGACCTGTTGGATGGATCCTGGGAAATCCCAGATTGAAGCAAAAAGGCAGTAGAAGCAATTCAGGATGATTCCTGAAGTCACCCTTGGTCCTCCACAGGACACATAGTGCCCTCTGTGTGTTTGTGCCCACACACACGCACACACAATAAATGAATAAAGTTTAAAAAAAAAACGAGAGAATTTAAAAAAGAGAGCAAGAGACAAAAGAAAAAGATGGAAAAGCAGTCAAGTACGTTTCTCAATATTAACGTCAGGCTCCTACATGAATACATGTGCATACAAGTATGTACAACCACACAAATGCAAACATGCATACACACACCCCACACTAAAACAAAAAAAGGAAGATAAAATTAATGTAACTTCATAAATGAAGGCATTTTCAAAAGATAGAATATCCTCCAATCATAAAAAAGGAATTACATGCATCCATATTTTCTAACAGGAGAAGTTATCCAAGACACAGCAGACAAAGAAGTCATACAGTTAAATCCAAAAAAAAAAAAAAAAGTACAGAATTTGCTATGTGATTACACTTGGTTAACCTTCAATGTACTTGAAATTTTTATTATTGAAAGCACCAAACATTCTATAACATTTGAGACTGACACCATCATTCTAGATTAATAACCAAAAATAACTGCTATGGGCCAGGTATAACATGCCAAGCATCACCTTCTGTTTAAAAACTAGAGGCTGGGGATGTGATGCAATGGTTGACAGGGGCTTAGCATGATGGAGGCTCTCAGCTCAATTCCTGAGGGACCTGGTACTTACAAATGCATTTAACTCTTCTATAAAGCAATTTAATAATCAATCCATTTGGTCACATATTAACAATAGTTTCTAGCTTCCTACATACTAACTTTTACATATAATACAGAAGCTTTAGTGTTCATTCTCATTTCAAGAAACACATAAAACAAATAGGAAAGTGTATTTCCCAAGAAGAAATTATAAGCATAAATTTTGCACATGTGGTAATTTATTATAATTTGATAGGATTCCTATTATAAAGTGTATTTTTTTGCATTTAAGTTCCAGCACATTACAAAGATCACTTTTTGCAATTAACCTCCTAAAGGAATTAAATATTAATGGATATGCCAGAAACAATTATGAGAACTAAGACATTCATAATCTGAATAATTCAGAAAGAAACATTTATTGCAACATATTACATCTTAGATCTTGGAAATGTATTTAAATTACCAGAACAAGATTTTCTTTTTCTTTTTGAGACCAAGTCTCACTGTGTAGGTCTAGAAATGGCTACCCTCCCGCTTCAGCCTCCCTAATGTCAGCGTTCTGTTAACAAGCCCACTTCAAAGTATCAATTTTTGTCCTTAAAATGTTGCTGGGCTGTGGATGTAGTTCAGATGGTAGTGTTTACCTAGATGCACAAAGTCCTGGCTGGACCACCAGAGCCTCATAAACCCAGGTAGAGTGGCACATGGCTATAATCTCAACACTTTGGAAGTGAAGGCAGGGAAGTATTTCAAAGTCATTCTTAGCTACATATCCAGTTCAAGGAAAAAACTAAGATACCTAAAATCATGTCTAAAAAAAAAAAAAGCTCAAAAATTCCTTTAAACTTTGTTTGTCAATGTCAATGAGAGATGGTCCCTGTTACCAACTGAAGATAAAACAAATATGGATGAGGAATTTGTATTTACTAACACCATATTCACTAATCATTTCCTTCTTATTTCATGTGTAGGTGTGAGGTGTATATGCTTGCATGTATGGGGGTATGTGTGTGCACACGCCGAAGTGCAGGTCCCAGCTTGATGCAGGAATCTTCCTTGATTGCTATACCTTTTACTCACTAAAGCAGGTTCTTTCATTTGAATACAGAGCTCACCAGTCAGGCTTTATAGCCAGCTTGCCCAGGAACCCATTCCTTGCCTTGCTCCTGCGGGGATAAGGCAGGCCTCCATGTCCTCCAACAGTGGTTTGAGTTCCAGGGATCCAAACTCTAATGTTCACACTTGCCGCCAAGTGCTTTACCTGCTAAGGCGTTTCCCCAACTCCTTCACTGACCATTTTTAAGACATTAATTAAATTCTTATTCAATGGCAAATGCAACAGTTTTTAGAAAATAAAGTAATATTTAACTCCATAAACGCCTCTTCAATTGAGAAAAAAATCACACATAGGTGTGAGAATGCTGCTCAGCAATAGAGTACTTAACTAGCTGGTGTTCAATACTTAGCACACATACACACAAAATATGTCTGTATGCAAAAAGACTTGAAATTAGTAGGGAGTCTGGCAGGGGAGAAGGATTGTAATGGGAAGAGGAGTAAGGCTGGGATTTGGGATTAAGATGTGCAAATACCATAAATTCACTATATTCATGTATGAAACACTACAAGAATAAAAAGATTTAAACATAAAACGTGAATATGTACATGTACATATTTGTACAATTTTTGTTTTGTCAAACATGTTTTTATAGCATTGTCTTTTACCTCTTTCAGTAAAACTAGCACAATAAACATGTTTAAAGAAAACCATTTCAAAATAAAGTCAAGACTGGGAATTTATCTAAATGACAGAGTGTTTCCTACATTATATTCCTAATGCCAAAGAATATAGTTATAAAGCCTCAAATGCTTCTCAATATGCTTTAAATTATTTCCAAAGTAAAGAGAATGGCATGTCACACTTCACCAATCCTACTACTTAAGGTTTCCTGCCACACAAAGAACTTCTATGCAAATGCATTCACTGCACTGTACTCCAGTAGAGTAGCAAGAAAGAAGACCAAAGAAAACATATTTAATAATATCTGAAACAATTAAAATTTGGTGTATTGTTCATTTAAAAATAAGTTAATTACAGTCACAAAGTAAATATCACAGACTTATTTCGAAAAACTTCTATTTAATATTAGTAGAACCAAGGATATTTATATTTTAATGGGATGAATTGTTTGTAAGTAAATCAGAGTTAGTGCCAGATGAAGCTTGCTTCAGTTACCTGGAATTAGAATAGTAGTCATTAAATATGTATGAATTCATGATGCAGAGGCACTGCACCATACTGATGAAGCCCTCATTAATTTTCAATGATATAGCCACTACCATATCATGTTCTAAAAAAAGAGTAAAGTATATAATCATTTGTCTTGGACTCAACATTGTTTTTCACATTTCAACTTAGTAAAGGAAAACAAAATGTAACAATCAAAAACATTTCCACTGGAGCCCATTAAGCTTTATCATTTCTTATCTATTTATAGGATTTGAATACTTATTTGTGCGAATATAATACATGTATACAATGTATATCTTGATATGAAAAATGAAATATATGAACTAAAAGTGCGATGTTATTCTCCAAATTATTTCATCTCATAAATACTATGATTAATTTAGCCTTTCTAATGGACATCTAATTACAAAATTATGAAAGAAATACTGACCCTGTTTATACTATAGATTAACAATAAAGATGCAACAAAATGCACCATTAACCCACAAAGTCATGACTGAATATTTGAAGTTTAAGTAGTATATTTGTTTTTTAGCTTGTGTCCTGAAAATTAAAATACACAGAGCTATAAATATAAAGTATATGAAACTGATTTGGATAATATTGTAGTATTTTCATTTCATATGTAAAAGTGTGAGCTGCAATCTTAATAAGAATCTCATTTAGCAAATGTGATTAAAATTTAATTCTTAACTAGAATTTACATATAAAAAGGAAAATGAAGCTAGGCTTTAGTAGCCCTACATGTTTAGAAAAAAAATATGGATATAGATGCAGAAAGATGGCACCTTCCAATTTTAATGGAACTGGGTTTTCCAACTTCCTGTCAACCCTTTTTAATGAAACATTATTTTGTAGCCTGTATTTTCCTTTACTGAACCCAAAAGCAAAATCAGACTTTCCTAGGAAGCTATAACTTGGATCTTTCTCTTTCATGGCTAATTCACACAAAATCACTTGAATCCTCCCAAATATTTTGTTCCCTTTAAGCTGTATGGGCCAAAACTACTTGATTCCCCAAAAGTCCTTTTCCTAAATCAACAAAAGAAAGCTACAATCAAGTTGCAGGATTTCAAGTTTTGTTTCTCAGTGCTTTAATAAATACTACTTTTTAATACCATAAAGCCCACTTTCATATATTAATTACAAATCCTTATGGTTAAATTTTCTTTTTCTTCTTTGCAAAAACTAAAAACTAATTTATTTTTAATATCAAAAAGAGCTAAAACAGACTGGGGAGATGACTCCAGTTAAGAATGTTTGTTTCATGAAAACTTGAGTTCAGATCCCCAGCACCCAAGAGCCAAGCCTGGCACTGGGCTGCTGAAGTAGCTCAGCAGATGATGTCAGGCATAGTGGCCTCAAGGTGAGTGCCAGAACCACACTATGGAAGGAGAAAATCAATGCCCACAAGTTGCTCTCTGATCTCTACCTGCATGCTGTGGTATACAGACACAGGCATTTGTGTTCACACACACACACACACACACACACACACACACACAGGCATTTGTGTTCACACACACACACACACACACACACACACAGGCATTTGTGTTCACACACACACACACACACACACACACACACACAAATAAATAAAGTTTGGGGTACCACAGATGCCTGAACCCCCACTAAAACAGATAATGTAGAAGGAATTTCAGGACCCACAGAAGCTGACTGGACAGGAAGGTGGGAGGAAACTAGTTAGATTCAGGGAGGGGAGAAAGGGAAGCAGGGAAGGAGGGAAAGGACGGAGGTAGGGAGGGGAAAGGGGAGGTAGGGATACCTACTCATTGTGCTTGCTAATTTTACTTAACAATAATATAAAATTTAAATATATAAATAAAGGTTGGGGATCTGGCTCAGTGATAGAACACTTGCCTAGCATGTGCAAAATCCTAAATCCATTTCCAAGCACAAGAAATAAATAAAAAAGTTTTTATAGTATGTAAAACCCTGTATAATGAGGACAGAAACCATGTCTGCATAGTCATTGTTGTTCCTATTACAGTGTTTAACAACTCTTTAAACCCAAATTTTGCCTTAGATAGGTAGTATAAAATACAGGTCTCCCCCCACCCCCATCTAAAAAAAAAAAAAAATCTATAGTAAGGCCCAGAAATCTGTATTTTAAGTATCCCAGGTGATGAAGCTAGGCATTCTAAGTATCCCAGGTGGTTCCTTAACATGCGGCAAGTAGATTTAAGAAAGACTACAAATTTATATTACTAAACTGCAACAACTAATAAACTTCTATTGAGTCTTGGACCATCTGTCTTTGAAAACAAGTTAACACAACTGGAACTAAAGAAAACTGCTATCTCCACACTTAAATTTTCACTGTTAGTCTCACTCCATATATTATCTAAATAGGAAGCAAATTGCCAAAAAGACTCCTAAAAAGTTGTTATTCAGAATACCGGTAAGAACTCCTTACAAACATGAGTTTACTCTTAAGTTTACTTCAACTATGTGTGTCAAGTAATCCTCGAGGTAAACCTGTGGAGTACATGAAGCAGTAAACCCATCCCTACAGCGGATGACTATTTTTCACTAAATTTATACAATCTGGGGGGGAGGGGGATAGAGGGCACTTCAGTATGTGTGTCTGTGGAGCTCAGGGTGACTTCAGGAATTATCCTGGATTGTTCTACCTCCTTTTTCTTTGCAATGGGGTTTCCCAGGCAGAAATGATGGCAGCTGAACTTTCAGCTCTGGAAGATACAGCCCGGGGAAACCCCAGGCTAGAAATGCAGATTCCTGCCATTTCCACCTGGCATATTAAGTGGGATCTGGGATCTTAACTTAGGTCCTTCTCCTTTCAAGGCAGAGGCCTAACCCCTGAGCCATCTATCCAGTCCTAATTTTAGGTGATTACTAATAAATGTCAATGAAGGGTTTAACACTAAGGCGAGTATCATTACGCATTCATTAGACATATTTTATGCCCGCTGCAGAAAAAAAATGAGAAAACAAATTAATTTTATTTCTGTTTACTTGAAATCTGAAAGACAAATGATAATGCTATTGTTTCAAGCTCTTATAGGACAAGATAATTTGCATTTTAGCAAATAAGTTTCAAGGTCTAAGATGAAGTTTCCTATTACCTGTTCAAATCTGGAAAAACAAACTTGATAATTCAACTTCCTGGAAAAGAGATCCTAAAAGTTGACAATGAAGTCAAAGATCCTATGTAACTGGTAATTCTAGTTACAAACTCACAACAAGTGGCACAATCCCACTGTGGAGGCTAAAACAGTAGGATTATGAGTTTGAGGCTAACCCAGGCTACAAAGCTAGTTCTAGACTAACCTGAGTTACACAGTGAGACACTCGTCTCAAAAAGAAAAGAAGGCAAAGTACAGTGGCACATACGTGTAACTCTAGCACTCAGGAGACCTAGGTAGGAATATGGAGAATTCAAGGTCAGCAAAAAATGGGCTACAAAAAAACTTCTAGAACTGCCTACGCTAGGACACATAGCAAGACACTGCCTTCTAATATATGCCACAAAGTAACAACCCATAAAGAATAATTCGTGTTCTATACTTATCAGCACCTTCCCCTATATTGGAAAAGAACAGCCATAGCTAGTAAAAACAACTAAAACTGTAACATCTTAAGAGGTTTACTAATAGTATATGATCAAAGAAAAGACTAAAACTACTTACTGGAATGAGTTCCTAAATATTTGGCTTGGGTTTTGTTGTTGTTGTTGTTGCTGTTTGAGATGCTATCTCAGTATAGTCCGGATAGGCCTGGAACTCATGATTCCCTTGCCTCTACACATCCAGCCAGATAACTATTAAATTATTCAAATTTTAAAAATCTGAAAGCAGCTAGAAATTTTCTATTCTAAACAAACAAACGTGTATAATCTCAGCCCTTGGAAGCAGAGGCAGAGAATTGCTTGAGTTTCAGGCCAATCTGGGCTACACAGTGAGATTCTATCTCAAAAGTGGGGGAAGGGGGGAGTAGGGAGCAAACTGGGTGGAAAAAGTGCTTACCACACAAGCAAAAGGTCAAGAGTTCGGATCCCCAGAACCCACATAAAGCTAAATATGGTCTCGTTCATCTGTAATCCCAGAGCTCCTATGAGGAAGTGGGAAGCAGAGATAAGAGAATCCCCAAGAAGCTCATGATCCAAGTGGACTAGAATAAGCACAGCAAAAAACAACAAAGAGGTCTTGTAGCAATGAGACAGAAGGCAAGGACCCAACCACCGCCATCACCCATGGGACTGCACTCGCACATTCAATCTACACACTAATAAATGAATGGAGGAATAAGGCCAGCGAGATAGCTCAGCGGGTAAAACCGCTTGCAGCACAAGCCTGACAACCTGAGTTCAACATTTAGAATTCATCAAGGTGGAGGGAACCAACTCCACAAAGCTCCACACATACACACACATCATGTACACACATAATAAACAAGTTAATTAAAATAAACATGACCAAGATAATGGCCAGTCTATGGCATAACTAAAATACAGATTTCTGGGTAGTGATTCAGTATTATTAAATATTAATATTTAAATTATTAAAATATATAGGACCTCAACTCTGACACATGAAATAAGTATACCTCCTTCAGGAATAATATTTTTAAGATCTTCATTGTAGTGAAAGTGAGATGACTCAGCTAGGAAAGGCTCCTGACACAGCCCTGTACCAGAGTTTCAGCCCCAGAACCCAAGTGGTGGACAAAGAAAACCTAACTTCTGACCTCTACGTGTGCACCGTGACACACACACACACACACACACACACACACACACACACACACCCAATTAATTAAAAATGTATATATTGAAAGATCGTCAAGGCCAGTGAGATAGCTCAGTGGGTAAGGTTCCTGCTCACAAAGCTGGTGACCTAAATTCAATCCCTAGAAACCCACGTGGTAGGAGAGGACTATTGAAAGTTGTCCTCTAACTTCCACCTATACCCTGTTCTCTCTCTCTCTCTAATAAATAAATACAATCTTCATTCAGAAGGCATAATTGCTTTGCCAATTAACTTCAAAGTATTTCATATGCTTAAGAAGTATTTAGGAAAGTATTAGAGAAGGAGCTGAAATAATTTTCTTTGAAAATGTAATCATAACTACCAAAGAAAATAAACCTAAACAACTGCAAATTTTGAAGTTAAAAGGGAAAAAAATTCATATACACAAAGAACTGAAAAGACCTCCAAAAGTACGGAAATAAAGAAATGGCTTAACAAATATGATAATAACTTATGCCAGACTAGCACTCTCACCAGGAGCAGACATAAACAAAACATACAATTGTTCACAGACAACAGAAGACATCCCTGGCAGGGGCTGGGTGTACCAGTCAATGGTAGAGTGCCTGCCTGGCATCCTTGAAGTCCTAACTACCAGTATTGCCAAAAGAAAAAGAGAAAAGCTCAAAAGACAAACTTTACAATCATCTCAGTTTTTCTGCACAGGAACAGCTCATGACCCTGCAAGCAAGCAAGACTACGTATATCAGGGTGTGAACAGGCGGAGATCAAGAGCCAGAGAAGTCACTATGACTGAAAATCGAAAGGAAGGAGGACCAAAAAGAAATGTGTGGGAATCCTCCTCAAGCCTCTTCCCAAGGACTGGGCTGTACTTGCACTTGTAGGGGTCAAGATCAATCAGGCTTAAGAGTGTCAAGTGAAGGAAAGATCCTAGAAGTTAAGAGGTATCAAGTATACTTTGGAATTCCCAGCAGCCACAGCAAAGAACCACATTAACACCTTATTAACACCTCAGACCAGAGTGAGAAACCAAGAATGCCTCAACCTAGACGCACCCTATTAAAGTCTACATAATCCAGCCCCAACAAATTTTGCAAGCAACTAAAAATCGTGGAGGTTGGGTTACTCTAAAAAAAAAAAAAAAAAAAAATGGTTTCTTCAGATTTATCCAACAAAGTAAAACCAAACCTACTCAAGTTCAACATTATCAATCACAGGTATGTTCTTTGACTTATGGTAAATCAATTATAAGATGAGGATATTGTAAGTCAAAATGCACTTATTTAACACACCTAGTTTACAGCACATTCTGGTGAAGCAACATTAGGATACAGACCTGCCCTTGTGATGACTGACTGGGACCTGCTGAATATGGCTGCTGCCCAGCATCTCAAGAAGACATTGCTAAACGAGAAAGACCAAAATTCAACCATACAACCAAGGCTGTAAAGTCCAAAGTCAAACCATGATAAATTGGGCACTGTAACTGAACAATCTACAAGAAAACAATAACATAAAAAAAAAACTCTACAACATGTCACTTATAATTTAAAAGTGCTAAACATGGGCTGGAGAAACAGTTCAAAGGTTAAGACTCTGTCTCGAAAGCAGAAGGTCCTGCGTTCGGATCCCAAGTCCCACCTACAAAACACCAGGCAGAAACGGCAGTGACCTGCACTTCCAGCCCCGGTAAGAGGAGCCTGGGAAATCCCAAAGCAAAAAAAGGAGGTAGAAGCAATCCAGGATGATTCCAGAAGTCACCCTTGGTCCTCCACAGGGACACATAGTACCCTTTGATACACACACACACACACACACAAAATAAGTATTTTTTTAAAAAGTGCTAAACATGCAAAAAAAATCAATACAAAAATGTGACCACAGCTAAAAACTAAGAAACACCACCTTTTTTTCTTTTTTGCTAGTAACAACTGCAAAAATTTGTACTTCAAATTTTTCTGCCCAACGGGGGTAGTTTCTTAATTTTCATAACACTTAATGAAACTCCTAAATGTAACTAAAAATTTAGATATACAAAGGAGAAAGAAACACAATAAACAATGTCAAAGTAATTAAACAAAATTAAGATTGCTCTGGCAACTTCAGCACAAACCATTTAGTACTATAGGAAATGAGAAATGGGGGCAAATAAAACCAGAAAGAAAGAGACTGGAGAGACGATGAAGGGTTTAAGCCTCTGGCTTGAAAGCAAGTGGACCTGAGTTCAAATCCCAGATCTCACACAAAAATGTAAGGCAGAAATGGCAACAGTCTGTACTTCTGGCCCTAGAGATTGGAGTCTGGAAAACTACAGAGCAAAGTCAAAAAAGGAGGTAGAGGAGCTGGAGAGATGGCTCAGAGATTAAGACTCTGCCTCACAAGAATGTCCTAAGTTCGAATCCCAGGTCACACATAAAAACCCCAGGTGGAAATGGCTAAGGCCTGTACATCTGGCCCTGGTGGGCAGTCCCTGGGAAATTCCAGAATAAAGAAACAAGGATGTAGAAGCAATCCAGGATGATTCCCAAGTTACCCATGGACCTCCATAGGAACACACAGTGCCCTCTGATACACACAACACACAACACACAACACACACACACACACACACACACACACACACACACACACACTCAGAGGGAAAAAAAAAAGGAAAGACTGTGTAAATGTGTTAAAAGCATTAACTTTTCTGACTTTTATGTATCGGGAAAATAAATTATATAAAAGTATGTAACTATAGGGGCTGGAGAGGTGGCTCAGGGGTTAAGCCTCTGCCTTGTAGGCAGAAGGTCCTGAGTTCCGATCCTAGACCCCACCTATAGACGCCAGGCGGAAGCCGGGGCGGCCTGCGTTTCTGGTTCTGGTAGGGCGGAGCCTGTGAATCCCCGGGCAGAGTAAAACAAGGAGGAGATGGAGGCATCCATGGTGGTTCCTGAATTTGTCCGTGGTTCTACACACACTCACATACACACACATATATAGATACACACATGTGCATACACACACAATTGAATAATACATAATAAAAAAAATTTTTTTAAAGTATGTAACTATATAAAGCTAAATAAAGCCTAATGACATAGTCTATAATCCCAGCAATTGAGGCGTCTAAAACAGAGATCACAAATTCCAGGTCTCCTGTGCCACAGAATCTAAAGCCAGTTTGGGCAACATAGTGAGACTCTCTCACAAAATGAAGGATGTAAAGAGGGTAGAGGATGCAGCCTCCATGGTAGAATACCTCATCTCAATCCCTACTGGGAAAGGGAACAATGTGGAGCAAAGGACATGACTGTATTGCTGAATGAAAATTAGATCTGGCAGGAAAAAGCCCTTCTCTGGAACTGAAGGAACGTTACCCTTAAATTGAGGAAAGAAAAAAAAAAAGAAATCCAGCATACTTTTATGCATACACGGTCAAATTCATTTGGGTGTTTACTTTACCGAATGGTAATACAGGGGAATATGCTGCTGCCATTGTTACCAGCTAATGTTGGTATAATGTTTCAAATGCTTATTTTCTCTTCTCTATGTCCCATTCCTGAACATTCTTTTTCAAATACTACTGAATCTTTCTAATTAGTACTTCTAATCTTATACTTTTTTCTCGCTTTCTCACTCGCCTCCTTATTATGGTTTGAAATGTGTCCCCCAGACTCATGTGTTTGGGAAGGTCAGAGCACCTTTGGGAGGTGAAGCCTTGCTGCCAGCCAGCCATGCCACGTCTGCCATAAGAGACTGTATCTCCCCTCTGGAACCATACACTGAATAAATCTTTCTCCCCTAAGTTGTGTGACTTTGGGTATTTTCTCACGCAATGGGAAAAAAGTAATCATTACACTCCTGAAATATCTTTGCCACTTAAAGATAGCAGCAAAAATAAATTAAAACAAAAATCTTATGAAAGCCAACTTTCACAGTAGCCCAATAAGGCTGGGTGTGGAGATATACACCTGCAATCCCAGCACTAAGAAGCAGAGGCAGGAAGATTCCAAGTTTGAGGCCAACCTACACTACAAGAGAAGATCCTATCTCAAAAAAAAAAAAAGGAAAAACAAAGCCGAAAGATAGCCAAATGATAATCACACTTGTGAGTAAACACCTAGAAATACCTTGTATGATATAACAAGTCTGATCAGTTTAACAAAATACAGCTTAATAGTGAATCTCTTGTTTGGAATGTTTGAAGACTCCACGTCTTGCTCCTAGCCAATAACACCCCCTCTCTCACCCAACACACACACAAACAGTGATGTCATGTCTGTCAACAGTTTAGTTATTGTTCGGTTAGTTAGTTTGGTGGGTTTGTTTTAGTTTGTTTTTGTTGTTTTGTTTTGTTTTTTTTGGGGGGGGGAGTTTAGATAGCACAGTCTAGATGTGTTCACAGTCCTCCTGTAAGTGGTTACTGGTGTTTCCCACCATTCTCAGCTGCAAATTGATTTTAAAAGATTCTATGGCTTCCAGTTCTTTCCCTTTCACTAACAAGAATACCACAAAAGTAATTTCCAATTAAAACAATTATTGAATAAAATTGCCTTATAAAAAAATCATTTAGTTTACTGAAATCTCATAATCTTCCCCAATAGCTAACTGCTGCTAGTCAAGACAATTACATTTAGTATTGCTCTAAGTAAGTTACAGCTATCATCCTTGCAAAAAAGGAAAAACCTCTTTTCCTTTGGAATATGGCAAGAAACAGAACAAAGTTTCTCTAAAAACCTAACAGTGCACCAGGCATGGTGGCACTCACCTAAAATTCCAATGCTAGGGAAAGGAGGCAGGCAACTTGGAAGTCAGGGCCAGCCTGGGCTGAACAGTGACACTTAGCCACACATATAAAAAATCTAACACTCTATCTACACTGATTCCCTCACTTCATTTTTCCATGTATTCCAATTCACAAATTTTACAGTATTTTTTCATCTTAAACCATTCAGACACAGCTACACTTTATAAAGCAAAATCAAAAAGAGGTTAATTGGGAAAGGAGGCCAATTAAGCAAAATAATAATCCCACTATAACATTATAACAGCTACTTGTACAATTTAAGCCTGCCTAACGACCTTGTCTACCACAATGTATATTCATTTTTTTCTGAGAAACTACAGAAACATAATATGAGCTCAAAACTTAACAATACATTTAATCCCAAAATGTCTTTTTAGAACCACTTTTACTGAGCCACACTTGATCATAAAAATGTGTCATTTTGACCAATTGGTGAATTTATTTTTCAAAATGCACAAACTCAACTCTCTCTCCCTCCCTCACCGCACTACCAAAATGCACATACTTCCTTAGGTTTGAGACCCCCTAGTCCTGTGCAGTCTCTGGTTCGTTTCCTGTAACACGGGAAAGATACACGCACCTACTTCATATTGTGGTTATAAAGAGAGGTTATTCATAGCTCCTGGACAGTTAATGCCAGTCATTATTTTTATCTCCAAAATAATTGTCCAGAGAGTCCGGGTTTTCTTCCTTTAAGTGATGACAGTTTCACGCAATCTATCAGAGCGAATGGACATGCACGGATGGCGTTCAAATTAATTCATAAAATCAACAGCAGCAACTCAGATACTTTTAAGTTCTCATAACACCGTCCCTATTTTCAATTAAAAAAAAAAATACTTCGCATGAAATTGCACACCCCACTCTTCCCCACTTTTGACCTGGAGTTCACCTGACAACACAAGACCTGGATGCATAGTTGGGGACCTGCACCCACAGACTGCTGCGTAGCTCAGTACTATCAACTCCGCAGATCAAAGCGGGCCCGGGACCCAGGGCCAAGCCGTGGAGACCACTTGAAGGAACAACGCTTGCTTTGCCCACTTTTTCTTTCGATGTTGACACTGACCACGCGCTTGGGGGGCCGCGCCAAGCATCCCCCCCCACGGGATCTCCCCGCAAGGAATCGTGGTCGCGAGACTCACAGTGTGTGTCCGCACACGTTCACCATCAGCTTCAAGGATGGGTTGCGGTACTTCGTGGTCTTACACCGGGGGCATCCCTGATCGTCCATGGCGACCTCTCCACAACCGCCTTTCCCCAGCGCCTGCCTCTGCCGCAGCCGGCGACAAACCCACCCGGGACCTCACGCCCCGCAGGTTCCCACCGACGCGCACTTGGCAGGAACGGTCCCTTGCGGAAAAGCACCGGCTGGAAACTAGGTGCTTCAGCACAAACGTTCCGGAGTGAGTTCTCAGCTCCCGCCTCCAGGGTTCCATCCCAATCTTGGAGTGGGGAGGTGGCTGCTTTTTAACACTATATATATCACTCATCTGATTGCATTGTTCAAAGGACAACATTGCATTAGGAAGATAAATTCCTTTTTGTCCTGCCTAAAAACACGTATTTTCAAAGATGTATGCCAACATACATATCTAATAACATACACTAGAATTTTCTTTTGGAAAACTGGCTAGCCTGTACTGCATATTTTTTTTTATATTTGTATAGTCAGAAAATAACATGATTTAGCAGATATAAAGTTTAGGAGGCCAACTTGGGGGTACAAAGTGAGTTCAAAGTCTGCCTAAATCACAGAGTGAGATCTTGTCTTGGAAAAACATGTGAAAGTAACAGAAATAAAGGTCAAAAAAGTTATCTAAATGCTTTTCTTGGCACCCATAATAATTCTTATTAAATGACAGTAAATGATAATCTAGCATCTGTTGAGAAAACAGTCTGGAGATGGCTCAAGGGTTAAGACTCTGCTTCTCAAGCAGGTCTGAGTTCAGATCCCAGGTCACAAGTGGAAAAAAAAAAAAAAAACCCACAGGGAGCCCGCACTTCCGGTCCCGGTGGGCGGAACCTGAGAAATCCCCGTATGGAGAAAAATGGAGGCAGAAACAATCCAAGATGATTTTCAAAGTCACCCTTGGCCCTCCACAGGGATACACTGTGCCTTCTGATACACAAATACACACGCACGCACGCACATGCACACACACACACAGTAAGTTTTTTTTTTAAAAAAGCCCTTTCCCTCAAGACCATCAGATATGCTTAATAACACTTCATTCTGATATCTCTTGCTGCCATCAAAAACTACATTAATTTTCAAAATACTGAGGGGAAAAAAATAGAATTCATACAACTTGACTTAACAATTCCAAGATCCCAGAAACTAAATTTCTTTGGAAATTTTAAGCCACATTTGCTATATTTATCAAGAAAGCAAATGGAAGTTTGTAAACAGCTGGACTGTGGTAATGAACTCCTCTTACATTTTACTCATTTTTAAAATGAGAATCCACTGATAATTAATGAATAAAGAGTAATTAACTAATAGCCATCAAGTCACAGTGGAAGGTGAAAGCTTTTAATGCTAAATATTTTTTACTGTCTCCTTCATGGGACTGAAATTCTGTTAGAAATAAATGTATAGACAAGATTTTTGGTTTGGTCTGTTTATTTGCTTGTTTTCTGAGGCTGTCCTGGGACTCACTTTGTAGCTTAGGCTGGTCTCCAGTTTAGAGCAACCCTCCTCCAGCTTCCCAGCTGCTAGCCTGGGGGCGTGGGATCCCACACCTGTCTCAGAGAAGGTTTTTCATATTAGTGTAAAGCTTAGACAACAGATGTATCCAATCATAGTCAGTTTCCCTCTTCGTAGAATATTTCTTTTTTCAATAAAAACATAAAAAGGAATATTCCAACCATGTTTTAAGAACAATGAACTCAGCAGGCCACCTATAGGCTATAAATACAGTTTGAATTTCCATGTGTTACTGAAGTAAAACGTGGCAAACAGCTGGATACCACATTCAGGAGAAAGCAAGCTAGGGCAGCCCGGGACTTGACATCAGTATATAAACATCAGTGACTCACCTTTTAAACCGCATTGCCTCCTTGATCATGATATTGTTCACTAATAAGAGTTAACCAAGAACAAGTTCATTAGAGTAGGAAACTCGAGGGTTTTGCCGACCTAGAGGCCTATTGTGTTGCTCTTACCTTGTTTTAAAAGGCCACAGAAAACCAGTTCCAGAACTGAAACTGAAGCTCTCCAAAAATAAAGGTAACTTTAGGAATCTTATTTTAAAAAACAGCAAGAGACTCCAGAGGAAAGAATTAGTGGAAACTGAATTTTTTAAGACTGCTCTGAGAGACTCTATATCAACCACCTAGAACTAGGCCAGCCTAATCTCTCCCCATCCTGAAGCTCAGGGAAATTTGCGGAAGAGGGGGCAGTAAGAGTGTAAGAGCAAAAGGATGGGAGGAGCAATGATTTGCAAGATACTCCACACAAGTTAGGGCCGAAGCAATCATAATTGGACTTTGCATGCCCTGCGCAATGTCCAACACACTATTGACCTCACAAAGTCTAGCATCTGCTAAAGGCACCAAGATCCTTGGAGGCAAGGGATTGGCAGCCACAGTAGTGTTCCTATGCTTAAGGGGAACACCGGAAAGGGTTCAGGGAAATGCCACTGGGTCCTTGTACGTCATCAGAGAGGAGGGCCCAGAGGAGAGTCAGAGATGCATATTAAAGGACTCTCTGGGAATGGGGCAGGAGGCACTGAGGGATGGGGAGGGAGGGGTGAGGGGAGGGGGAGCAGGGGGTTTGGGGGGAGGAGGAGGGAGGGAGGGAACCGGTGTACCTATTAAGTTTGTATGAGCGGAAATAATAATAAAAAAATGTTTAAAAAAAGATGCTCTGAGAAGTCATCCATTCAGTGTACATTACTCTTTGTTAGCACCAGGATTATTTTAATCATATCTTTGAAGAGGAGACACACCCCCACATAGACAGAAACCACACTTTGAACTAAATGGCTTTTCCTTTCCCCAAAATCGTAAGATCAAAAGAAAGAAAGCACTAAGAATTGTAGGAGGAAACTACTATAAACTTTACCATTTTGCCATGTGGGCAACTGCCTACAGATTTGGAATTATCAGAAAAGCTTTGCTCCTGGATCTACAAGCAGTAGAATATCGTGCTTCTAGATTTGACTTCATTACTTGCTAGTTGCTTGATGAGTTCAAGCATTAGTTTCCCCCCAAAAAAGTGAATATAATGTTTCTAACAATTGAATATTTCAAAGTGTTTAATATTGTACCTAAAAACAATAATTATTGTCTATCATTAACAGTGCAATGTCATGAAAAAAGCTGTACATGAGACACTGTACATGAGACAAGTTTCTCATCCCTTTTCCAGTTTCCCTCTTCCGTACAATAAACGTTATAGGGTTGCTCAACTACATGACAGGGACTTACATAAAGGATCCACAACACAGTCTTGTACAATACACTTCTGAAATATACATCCTTATCACTGGTAGAGCTCAGTCCCACAGGACAGACAGAGAGTTTAGACGAAAAAAACACCAACAGGAAAGAGAGAGAGAGAGAGAGAAGAGGGAGGGAGAAAGAGAGGGAAGGAGGGAGGGAGACACAGCCAAGGAGGAGAGAAAAAAAAAGAGAGAGAAGAAAGAAAGAGAGGAAGTGAAGGAGAGAGGGAAAGAAGGAGATAGAGAGGAAAAAAGATCCAAACTGTCAAGTTTCCTGTTTCTAAAGTAGCTACGCAAACCAATTAAACACATTCTTGCTCCTTCCAAATCTGCTCATCCCAGAATATTCTCAAATCAGTTGGCAATGGATCATACCTCCTTGGGCAGTTTTTTGGTTTGTTTGTTTCTGTTTCATTTTAATCTTTTATTTACTTATTTGTGTGTGTGTGTGTGTGTGTGTGTGTGTGTGTGTGTGTGTGTGTGCATGTGTGTATGTGTGTGTGAGAGAGAGAGAGAGAGAATGCATGCTATGGTACTAGGGTAGAGGTCAGAGGACAACTTTCAGAAGTTAGTTCTCTTCTTCCACAAAGTAGGCTTCCAGCTTTGTAAGCAGGTACCTTCCTTACCTGCTGAACTATCTCGCTTCCCCTCACTGGCAGTTTTTACATGCACACCTTCCTTCCCAGCTCTAAGACTATGGACTCCCATTGGGCTTTTCTCATTATCAGGGGACTTTTTTTTTTTTTTTTTTGCTTTGTTTCTTTACTTAAATAGCACCTGTCTCCAATTCTGATGAAAAGTCATCTCTCCTTCACAGTCTACGTATTCATACTGTGCCTGCCCACCTCAGTGCTGGTCCTCAATCCCAGAGGTTGGCATGCAACCCTAAATCAGAGATCTGCCAAATTGGCAGGAAAAAAAGAAGCATCAGGGTCTCTTTGGTGAAGCTGAACGAGAGAACTGGAAACCATTGGGAGCCGTGGGCCTCTCCTTGTGACGAACGCTCCTCTGAAAACTACTTGATGAGAAAAACAGAGGCTGGCGAAACAAGACAGCAAGCCTTCAGTCCATCCGCTGCACTCCTGCCCTTCACATTGTGTGGTGTGTGTGGTTTGAATATGAAACACCCCCGCAGGCTCTTGCGGTGAATGCTTGGTCTACAGCTGGTGCTGCTATCTTGGAAGGTTCTGGAAATTAGGAGTTGGGCCCTGGCTGAAGGAAGTAGGTCGCAATGGGCAGGCCTTTGAGGGTTAAACTTGGTTCCTCCCACTCTCTGCTTTCCCTTTGACTTGGTGTAGACAGCGTCTGCCACATGCTCCTATGGACCTGACGTACCTAACTTCCACACCAGAAGCCTGGAGCCACTTGAGTATGGACTGACTCCTCTGAAACCGTGGGCCAAAATAAATCCTTCCTCTCCCTAAATTGTTCTCTCAGATTATCTTGTCGTGGTGATGAGAATAGTTATTATTACAGTATCATAAGTCAGTGAATTCATCCTTTTGCCTAAGCCAATTCAAATAGAGTTTCTGGTTTCTGGAATAATTATAGGTCACTTTCTGCCTTGCATACAATGCACAACGCAGATGGATAACTTGATCACTAAGAATTTCCAAGTACAAGCATTACACTTAGTGTTCTTTATATCAATCTTTTAAAAAAAATTTGCCTTTTGTTGATATGTGTGATATATGTGTATGTACATGTTCATATGTGTGCATGTGCGTGTGTATATGTGTGTGTGTGTATGTGTGTGTGTGTGCAAGTGCATGTGGAGACCAGAAGTCAATAATGAATATCTTCTTCTATCACCTTCCACCTCCTAACTGGTTGGCTGGTCAGTGTGCTCTGGAGATGCCTCCACCCCTCCAGCATGGTGCAGTTACAGCCAGAGATGGGACCAGTCATGCCCAGATTTTTATTATTTTTTAAATAATTAGAGTGTGTATGTGAGTATGAGTATGTATGTTCACATGTGTGTATAAGTTCACACATAGCCACATGTGCATGTAGAGGTCAGAAGACAACTTTGTGGAACTTGTTCTCTCTATCCACCTTTACATGGGCTCTGAGGATTGCTGGGTAGGAAGCAACTTTACCCACTGAACTACCTTAGGCCCCATGCCCAGCCTTTATAAGGATGTCAGGGATCCAAACTCAGGTCCTTAAGCTTATACCAAGTGGTTTACTCACTGAGCCACTCTCCCAGCCCACTTTTAATTTTTCTAGCACAAAAATTTCTAGCACAGAGAGATTCTGATTATTTTGACTTGGGGAAAATACCCATTCTGGACCAACTGACACTGGCCATGAAGTGATACACAGAAAACTGCTTTCCCCATACAGCAAGCTGAACATATCCAAGTTTTCTTTTTGTTTGATTATTTGATTGGTTTGGTTTTGTCAGGGTCTCACTAGGCCAGGCTGGCCTCAAACTTGCAATCCCAGATGCCACCCTGCCTCAACATGCCTAATCTCCAGCCAGATATCTACATGAAACCCCTGTCCCAAGCATACTGAAATACTTATTTCAGAAGCATGCTGCATCTCGCCATAGCGCCATGCTTTTCACATTCTGTGCCTTCTGCATCTAAGAAACTACTGTCCTTCTCCCCAAATTCTCATCTCTAAAGAATCTGAAAATCCATTCCCTATTGTTTATCTCCTCTTAAAATTCATCACCTTATCCTTACACTCTCTTGTCTTGTATTTACTTATGTCTTTTTTACTTATAAATATTTCTTACCTCTCTCACAAGATATCAACCATCTTTATCTTCTATCCTTTAGTTTTTAATGCAACATGCTATACTTAGATGCAATTCAGCAAATGATTGAAAAATCAACAATCCTTCAGAAATGCTTGCTACATATAATCAACCACCACTGAGCAGCAATGGTTTGGAGATGACTTTAGAACGCAACCTCCTTTACAATGCATCAGTTCTCCAAAAGAACAAGCCTACCAAGCCGCTATTATCTTCCAGACAAAGTCAACCTTAATGCAGAAATCTCCACTCTTTATAACAAAACCATCATATGTATTCAAGCAAATATAACATGTATGCAACCTGAGTTTACTCAAGATGGGGGGAAAAAACACTTCTGTATATTCTCATCCCTGACTTTCAGTCAGAGGGAAAAGATTCAGAAACAAGCAACTTGGTTTCTGATATCACGTAATCCCAGCCTCAACTCTGCTTTTCCAAGTCACATCACAGCATGACACTGCATGTCAGCACAATAGACTCAGTTGTTTCCAATGTTCCCAGTATGGTAGAAACCATGTGCTCCAAGATGAACTCCACGTAAAGCCATTTCAATGTAGCTGACCATTTTTGAATCCACTTTGAGAACAGGCAACACAGTTCAGTGGGTAAAGGCATGTGCAGCCAAGGATATGATGTGAGTTCTATAACCATAACCCACATGATAGAATGTGTGAGAACCACATCTCACAAGTTGTCTTCTGACCACCCCCTCCACACACACACAATAAATGTAAAAAAAATGAAAACACGATGAATTGTGGCAAAATAAGCTCTGATGTTTGCCTGATTTAAAACCCAGAAATGTCTGGTCCTAGAAGCATCTATTCCTGTCATTGGTGTATCAATGTCATAAAAGAACATTGCTGCTTCAGTATAATTTGTTAAACTTGGTACATCAGAAACAAACATACGTAAGACGTAGAGCCGCTCTACGTCTTACGTATGTTTGTTTCTAATTGATTTCTAATTCACAATTTTAAAGCAAACTCCTATGATCTGATATTGGATAGCCCCATAATCTGCTCAAGAAATTTTAAATTGGGCATTTAAAACTGAAAAGTCTCAAGTCCTATAAGATGGCTTAGCAGGTAAAAGCACCTGCTCATATACCAGGTGACTTGTGTTCCATCCCCAAGAGCCCACATAATCAAGTTCAGCTTCTGAAAGCTGTGTGCTATGATACATTCTCTCTCTTTCTCTCTCTCTCTCTCTCTCTCTCTCTCTCTCTATCTATCTACTATCTATCTTTCTCTCTCTGAAATAATTTTTTAAAAATCTGAAGGTCTCCTGCTTTGTAATATATCAATAGGAAAATAACACATATTTAAAGGATGAATTATGTACCAAGACTTTTGACACATCTTATTCATCTTTACAATAATCTTGTACACTTCTTTAAAAAAACATTTTTGTGTATTTGAGAGAGAAAAAGAGGAGAACAGACGTGTGCATCACAGTGCCGTGTGGAATTCCGAGGACAACTTTCAGAGTTGCTTCTCTCCTTCCGCCATGTGGACTCCCAGGATGACATTCAGGTTTGTACACAGATCACTAAATCATCTCACTTTCCCAACCTTGTCCACTTTTTATAGTCTTATAGCTGACGCTGAACCTCTGTTTAACTAGTTGGTCCTGAAATCGGATCCTTTCCACTAAACCACACTACTTCCTCACTATTTTGCTCAGATAAAATATGCTTTTAAAATTCAAGGAACTAAATAAATACAATATGGCAGCCTAGATTGAATCATGAAGCAGAAAACAGGCATATGTGGAAAACATACATGAAATCCAAATGAAGTCTAGAGTTTACTTAATGGTAACATGTTAACGTTAATTTGCTCAGTCAAATGTATTGTTAATATAAGTTTTAAACATTAAGGGCAGTGTGTAAACATTAAGGGAATGAATACCTTGACTGTTTTCCTGATTTCTCAGGAAATTAAAATTATTCCAAAATAAAAGTCTTTTAAAAAATCCAAGTAAATTTTGAATCTCAGATATCCTGAAGTCTAATAGGTAAACTGGTTGTTTCTAAAGGAGAAGCACAAGGTCTGTTCTATGATGATCAATTTTAAATCTGCCACGGATGTCACTTCTGGCTTCATCACATTAGGATGTTTTTTTTTTTTTTAAGTTAGATCCTGTATCAGATGATTTGGATGACTAATAATAAAATTCATCCCGATGGAGGGAGTGTGGGGGGGGGAGCCTCACCAAGTAGATCATGACAGCAGGTGACCAAGCAGCTGCCTTCTTGCAATGTGCTGAAATAGGCAGTCAGGAGTGACTAGGAGACAGAAACAGTGCAAGGCCACCCTGAAGTAAAGGGTCAGGGATGCGTCATTAAAGCGTTGGATGGGGGGGCAACAGTAAGCAAACCTGGGAGACCCACTGAGCCAACAGAACCAGAGAGAGACCTGGAGTCCCCCACTCAGTGAGCCAAGACTTTACACAAACCATGAAGGAGACAGACACAACTGCTAACAGCAGGACTCCACCCCCACACTTCAGCCTCAAAACAGAGGCCAGTCTTCCATCTGTGTGTGGAAAAGTTTGCTGATCCTGCACTGATCTCTTTAAGACACCTTGCACAAAGAGAGAGCTGTTTCTACCAGGTCTGTCACCTTCAAAGACACTATTCATCAACCCTAGCACCATGAAAAATTAAAAACAAAAACAAAAAATACGTATTGATTCATAGATTGTTACGATATTAGACTGACATTTGCAGACCATCATAACCTGAAGCTTAGATCTTGTCTAAACTACCTATCCACGATAAACATATGATTTTATATTTTTATGTGCTTAGTTATAGCATGTTCACCTCAGTCGGGTTGCTAGCTCCCCCACCTTCCCCTACCCCACCCCCGACATTTTTTTTTAAAGGCTTCTTGCTTTTCTCTTCTCAATGGCCTGTATATACATACCTCTGATTTCAAGGTTTTCATGAAGCCTCCCCTCTGGGATTTTAATTTACTGGTAATGCTTCCTCCTCAGAACATTTCCTAATGCTGTTCTTAAACTCTTTGGAATACAAACCCTTGTTAAAGACATCCCAAAGTGGGGGAGGGGAGTAGGGAAGCGCAGGGAGCTTCTGAATTAGCCTCTGAAGTTTTATCACCTACATACTGAAGGTGGTCTCTTTGTTAAGAATTTGCCTGCCTATACCTTGAGGGGACACAATTTAGCCTCCCTCTGGAATCACAGGACCTTATTTTGAAAGACTTGTCCAGTTTTCAGGCCACATGAGGTAATTGTCCATCCGGCAGCACGGCCTAGAAGGAATGTCGGTGTTTTCCTGCAGGTATAGGTGCCTGGGGGTCAGGGGGAGAGGAAAAGGCAGGGGGCGGAGTGGAAGGCGGGTGATCGACAGGGATAGAAACCGTGTCTCCTCCTCCCTCTGAATGTGAAATAGCCAATGAGGTGGCGCGGCCCGGCCGGCCGGGCCGCCGGGGCCGTGTAGTATGCAGTACCGGAGGAGTCACGTTGGGGGAACGACAGAAAGCAGCTATCCGTTTACACTACTTTGCTCTAGCAGCTATCTTAATGGTGACTGCGTGGCCGGGGGGGAAACCTGATCGGCCAGATCCAGCCGAAACCGGGAGGGAGGGAGTGGGCTTTCCGGAGGGGGGACGGGGGAGGGAGACGAAGAAGGAGGAGTGAGAGAGGGGGAAAGAAAGAGGAAAAGAGTGCGAGGGAGTGAGGGAGGGAGGAAAATAAACAACAAAAAAATGTCCTCTTCCTCCCCCACCGGGCAGATTGCAAGCGCGGCGGACATCAAGCAGGAGAATGGGATGGAAAGCGCCTCGGAAGGGCAGGAGGCGCACCGCGAAGTGGCGGGGGGCGCGGCGGCGGGGCTGAGTCCCCCGGCTCCAGCCCCTTTCCCTCTGGAGCCGGGGGACGCCGCGGCCGCCGCCGCCAGGGCGAGCGGCGAGGAAGGGGCGGCGGCGGCCGGAGCGGCGGCGGATCAGGTACAACTCCACTCGGAACTTCTGGCCAGGCACCACCACGCCGCCGCCGCCGCGCAGCCCCCGCTGGCCTTCTCGCCGGACCACGTCGCCTGTGTGTGCGAGGCGCTGCAGCAGGGGGGCAACCTGGACCGCCTGGCCCGGTTCCTGTGGTCCCTGCCCCAGAGCGACCTGCTACGTGGCAACGAGAGCCTGCTGAAGGCGCGGGCGCTCGTGGCCTTCCACCAGGGCATCTACCCCGAGTTGTACAGCATCCTCGAGAGCCACAGCTTCGAGTCGGCCAACCACCCGCTGCTGCAGCAGCTCTGGTACAAGGCGCGCTACACCGAGGCCGAGCGAGCCCGCGGCCGGCCGCTGGGCGCCGTGGACAAGTACCGGCTGCGCAGGAAATTCCCCCTGCCCCGCACCATCTGGGACGGCGAGGAGACGGTGTATTGTTTCAAGGAGAAGTCGCGCAACGCGCTCAAGGAGCTGTACAAGCAGAATCGCTACCCTTCGCCCGCCGAGAAGCGGCACCTGGCCAAGATCACCGGCCTCTCCCTCACCCAGGTCAGCAACTGGTTCAAGAACCGCCGGCAGCGCGACCGGAACCCCTCCGAGACCCAGTCCAAAAGGTGAGCGCCAACTTTTCCTCCTCCTCCCCCTTCCTTTCTCCCCCCCCACCCCTTCCCGGCTTTCTTTTCCTCCAAGCGCTTGCAAACATGGCGCTTACCTTCCCCACCAGCCGGGTCCGGCTGCCCACCTCTCCCCGCCCCCCACCTCGCTCCACAACTGGGAGGGGGCGTTGGTGGTAAGGGGCGGGGGATCCTCCCTCCTTACCCTCCCCCTCCGGCCCCCAGAAGTTTCTGGTCGCCCGCCTGGGTCTCAGTCCCCGCCCCCACCTCGGCTGGTCACTGCTGCCCGGCTTTCCACCCCCATCCCGCTGGCTTTGAAGTTGCCACTCTCTCCTTGGTTCTGGCCTGGCCCCGGGAGTGTGTGCACGCCGACGGGGCAGCTCAGTCTGCAGCTAGGGGGCCCGCAGGGGCTCCGATCTGCCGGTGCCCTCCCGGGTCCGTGGCTTCACGGGGTCACTCTGAAGCCCGTGGTGCGCACAGGGTCCCAGATACTCAGGATTCGGCTGTGGCCCTGGCCTGTCCCGGAGGTCACCGAAGTCGCTCCGGAGGAAAAAGAGCGTTAGTAGACACTAGTGGCCAAGGAGTCTGGGGACGTCGAGACTTTAATATGACAGAGTTAATCATTCACCCTGCCGGCTTCGGCTCCCTTCTTGGCCGCGGCAACGTGGGGTGCCGGCGCAGCTTCTCTGCGCTGTGTTTTGAAATCTGATTCTGAACAACTTCGGATCGGGTTTCAGTGTCGCGGAGGTAGCCGCGGAAGGACAGTTTCTGAGGGCCCCCAACACTGCTTGTTTCTCTCCTGGTAGTTGGAGGTAGGGGGAAAGCTGGCATCAGGTGAGCTGTAGGAAAGGAGTGGTGTCGCCATCCACTCTGCCCTGATCGAACCCTAACTCTGTCGGCTTTGAACTTTACTGGGTAGTTTCCCCCGCCCCGCCACCACCGTTTTGGTAGAAAATGCTGCGTTTTCCCCCTCTTTTGTGTGTCCTCCAGAGTCAGACACTGGAGGTGGGGGACTGTGTATGTTGGACAAGGCAAAGTAAGGAAAAGGTCTTCTAAAGATGGTGTCTCCCGCCCTGCGGGGATTGGAGAGAAAGAATCCAAATGCTGCTCGAAGATCTTGCACAGGGAAGGAATCTAGGAGCCCGGGAAGCCAGCCCGCCTGGGCCAGGTGAAGGTGATCGCCCGGTGCATTCCAGAACCGGCCGCAGCCCGTCTTTGCCGCCCTGCCCCTGCACCCCAGTGGGGCCCGACGGCTGCAGCGTTCCTCGCCTGAGGCAGAGAGGCGCTGTGCGCAGCTCGGCCTCCCGGTAACCATAAACAAAACGTGCACCTTGATGTGTGAGCACCCTTCCTCAGTCTTGAGAGAGGCCCAGAAAAGGAGCACTAGTTGGGTCACGCCACTTGCCCGGGTGCTCGCTAGAAGCCTCCCATCCCTGGGCCTGGATCACAGACGGAAATTACCAGAACAAGAGCACGGAGTGCAGCATGCCTACGACCTCCGTAGGCCAACAGCTCTGCACCCTTTGCTCCTGAACCCAGCAAGTTCCGGGGCTTCTCTACGTACCGGTACTCACACGCCCCCTGGGTCACACTTTGCCGCGTGCACCCTCCCTCCTCCGGGTTAACTCCACCTCCCCAGCCCAGCCCAGTTGCCTGGTTTAGGCCCCTCTCCGGATCTACCTCCCACCCGTGTCCCAGTGAGTCACCCTCACAGACGGCGACGGCGGCTCAGCCGCAGCTCATAAATCAAAGCGCTTTCTGCGCTGCTGGCCCCGCAACCCAAAGCTCGGGTAATCCCCTCCCCTTGAAAGCTAACCGACCTCTCCAAGCCACTGCTGTGATGTTGGATCTTCCCGCTGGGCCAAGTCCCAGGCATTCCCAACTACTTGTGCCCTATTGCCCCGCCCAATCCCTAACCAAATGGTGAAAAATCCCCACCATATCTCCCTGACCTGGACTTGGTATTTTCCCCAAGTTGGAGCGCCTAGACTAGGACCGAACTCCATGACGGAGTTTGATAGTTACAAGGCCGCTGAGCGACCCACACACTTTTTCTCCCATCTCACCAGGGCATTAGATGATGTGTATCCAGTCGGGCCCTGGGGCTTCCTTTGGATTCTAAGACAACTACACAGAACTATACCTAGGTGGGAAGTGTCTTTTCTACAATTCACTTGAATGAGAGTTGTCAGTCTGGTGGAGTATAAGTTTGGGAGCAGGTGAGAAAATAATCTCGTGTCAACCAACTGGCAAAGCTGAACGGTTCACACTTCCGAGCTGCTCCTTTGGCAATTCCACTCACCTCTAAAATAACGGTAATCTGAACTGGTTTGCAGAAAGAGACCAGGAGAATATGCCTTATTTAATATGATGTTTCTGTGGAATAATTAGTAGCCTACTTACAGTTACAACAGCAAGAGTGAAAATCCAGTGTGCCCCTGTAAGTTCTTTTAGCTCTATGGTCTTTCTCTGAATTTATTAATTAAAAATTAGGATCAGAGTTCATCTTCTCATGTTGTCTGGCTGGGCAGAATCTGTTGAAAACCTTTTGTAAACTGTAGACTGTCACCTTCCTGACCTTCACAATGTCTTATTTCCTCCCCTGAACAGTGAGTCAGATGGCAACCCCAGCACTGAAGATGAGTCCAGCAAAGGACATGAAGATTTGTCGCCCCACCCACTTTCTGGTGCATCTGATGGCATCACCAACCTCAGCCTTCCCAGCCACATGGAGCCAGTATATATGCAACAAATTGGAAATGCTAAGATATCATTAAGCTCTTCTGGAGTGTTGTTGAATGGAAGCTTGGTACCCTCAAGTACTTCACCTGTCTTCCTTAATGGTAATTCTTTTATTCAGGGACACAATGGAGTTATCCTTAATGGATTAAATGTGGGAAACACACAGACAGTGTCATTAAACCCACCTAAAATGTCTTCAAGCATTGTGAGCAATGGCCTAGCCATGACGGACATACTGGGGTCTGCCACTCAGGATGTGAAAGAATTCAAAATCCTTCAGAGTTCTGCTGTGAACTCAGCAGCCACGACCTCCTACAGCCCCAGTGCCCCTGTATCCTTCCCAGGCCTGGTGCCCTGTACTGAGGTGAAAAGAGAAGGCATTCAGACGGTGGCTTCCCAAGAAGGGGGCTCTGTAGTGACTTTTACAACACCAGTGCAAATTAACCAGTATGGCATCGTTCAAATCCCTAATTCTGGAGCAAACAGCCAGTTCCTTAATGGGAGCATTGGATTCTCTCCACTGCAGCTGCCTCCCGTCTCCTCCGTAGCAGCTTCACAAGGTAAAGGCCTCTTTTAGTACCATAATGCACCCGTGAAATGTGTTGATCAACCTATAGATGACTTGTAATGAGAGCTATAGATTGATGTCACTGTTCAGGAAATGCCTTGGCGTTCACAGCTACAGAAATATCCTTGATGTGATTCACTGTACCCATGTGTACTCCAGCCTGCATGACTCTTTTACATCCTGGGGATGGGCTTTTGTTTTCATTCAACTGAATGGAAAGGTTCAGTTCCTAGCAGGTCTTGCCAGTTCTACAATTACAGGAATATAAGCCAATCAGTGCTTACAAAGTAACCCACTACTTGATGTTTTAAATAAAAAATTAATGAAAATCACGAAGAACATAAAATTAGTTGAACGGTTATTTATTTGACCAAGAAATGCTTTAAAAGAACAAACTAGAAGACTGAACCTGTTGTTTGGATCATGTTCTTTCTATAATTAAGGCTGAAACTTTTAAAAGATCTAAAAGAAAACCAGAGGAATATGTAATTATGTTTATATTGCTCTGATGCATGTGCATTTCTCCAATGCGTGGGTTTATATTTAGAAAGATGACTATAAGTCTCATTGTGTATGTTTGTAGTTTTACTAATAGCAACCTATTAGAGAAAAAGAGAAGCCTGAGGCTGGTATATCAGTTTTTCACTGGCTCCAAGCAAGTCTGGATCACTTGTCGTTTTCCCGATCTAGAAATGGTAATGGTTAGAATATGATATTAGAAGTTGCATCATCTAGATCTTTGGAGGGGAAGATGTTGATGAACATTCACCTTCCTATAGCAAGATTTTTACCAAAGAAAAGACTGACCTTAAAAGTTAGCATTCTGTGGGTGCCCTATCCCCTCGTGGTACTCAAGGTGCCATGAGTTTTTTTTCCAGCTGCTTTCTTTTCATGAGTTTGGTTCCTTGCCTGCCTCTCATGGAGGTGCCCTAGCTCCTTGTGGGACTTGTGCCACAAGTTCTTTCTAGCTCCTTGCCTTGCTCCTCATGGATTCCATGCCTAGGCTCCATGAGTTGTCCAGGGCGTCCTAGCCCCTCATGTCACTCTATGTCTGGAGTCCATGAGTTCCAACCTTTCTTTCCTCTAATAAACTCTGCCTTAATCCTCTAAAAAAAAAAAAAAAAGTTAGCGTTCTGTAAAATGGTCAACTCTTACACATCTCTCTTGTTTCCACAAGTATGGTCGGCTTCAGCTTGTTAAAGTGGTAAATGGAAAGATGGTTGTAAATTTTATTCTGTACATTTGTTTCTCCTTAGCTAGCATGGTACTAAAACACCAACAACCCTGCTTATGATCTTCAGCTATTTGTTGCTCCAGATTGTGAAAAGTTAACCCAGGTCACTATCTAACATAAAATAAAAATATGAATGCCACAGGGAAATCCCAAGAGCTTAGCTTTATAATAATTCAATATGAATCTAATCCCTTTTATCTCTTTAGGAAATTTTCTAACAATAGGTGACATTTTAAAAACAACAAAGTTGAGCAGAAAATACAAGGGGAGAAAAAAGCAAATATACTCTTTTTTTTTCAAGTATACTTTTATTTGTAGTCTAGAAAAGTGCTATCAATGAAAGTTATTGTGATGTAATAGCTAATTTTTAATGGGATGTTTAAGAGGAATAAGAATAGCATTGTCAGTTGAAATAGCTGAGATCAAATGACAGGACTGTCAACCCTTAGACTCTCTGGGTGAATTGAAGGCATAAGTTTAACCAGATGGATCCAGTAAGCAACATTCCTGTGTAGTAAGTTGTGTATCACATTTTGCAGTAAAGCCTTTAGGGAAGTTGTACTTTATCAAAACCATACTGAACCAGGTATGATGACTACACCAATAATCCCAGCACTTGAGACTAAGGCCAACTGCTTGGCTTACACACTAAGTTCCATCCCCACTGGGATACACAGTAAGACTCTAGCTCAAAAAGAGAGAAATTTTAAAAATGTCCAAGTAAGACAGGTCTGTCTTTCATAGCTGGGATTTATATGAAAAAACAGATATCTTTTACTTACTTTACAACCTAAGAAAGCAAGAGTTTTTCAGCCATACAGAAGTATTTTATTTACAGTTAACAGTTGTTAGGAAAATATTGAGTGTATTGTTAGTTTTTGTCATTAGGATTCTTGAAAAAAATCATTTTGTTCACATGTCTACTAGTAATTTCACAAACATATATAAAATGAAGTAAACATCTATTGTGGATTTTTTTTGGCAGCAATAGATTTTAAAAACATATATAGAGCCAAAAGGTTTCAAATAAAAGCAGTTCATTCATTTGCATGACCTAATGAAGCATTCATTAGAACAGACACTTAACAGTATTTTTGTTATGAATATTTACTTACTAGTAGTTACACTTTTAAAGTTGTTGAAATACAATGTTTTCTCTTATTTTCTCATGTAAAGTCATTCTTTAGCATTAAGGTGTTTAAAAATGTTGGAAAACATGTAAATAACACAATGGTACTTATCAATATAGGTAGTAATATAACCAGAATTCTAATGATTCATGAGAGAAAACATTTTAAGTGAATTACTTAACATTGCTAGCAGTAATACAGTAGTAAAAGTCAATTACATCTCTAATTCAAGAGCAGAGTAAATAAATAGCCCATCTGAATTCTGCCTCAAAACTCAACCCAGATTTACCCTTCTTTTGATAGTAATATTTGGAATTCAAGTTCTTCCTATTGTCATCATTTCCGGTACCTTTAAAGTATCAAACAAGGGTTTTATTTGATAAAGGTGTGGGTGGGAATCTGTTTTGCCTGAAATATCTCAGTTGAACATCTTTGCTTTATACTTACACTACTTTTCCTACTTCTGGGCTCTACTGACCATCATAGCGAGCGCCTCAAAAGACACAAACCTTTTAGAGAAGCATTAGCTCTGGCCCTTTATATTCATTAAGTCTTTTTTAAAGTGCATTTCAGGGTTATACTGAATGTATTGTTGACTCAACACTACTTTATAGCTAGTTTGGTGAAAGCTTGCAACTTGTCTGTACAGGTTTACATGGTTAACTTTTTAGTCCCAGAGAAACTCATTTATGTGATATTGTCACCATTTTTTATTTGTATTTTACATCAGTCACTGAGAAGTCCTGACAGAGGTGTTTTTGAGTATGAGTTTTCATTTTGTTTTTTGGGTTTTTTTTTTGGCATCTCTGCTCTTCAGTTCCAACTGGCATAACTACCCATAATTATCAACTAATTAAAAGATAGAGTGTTCGTAATAATAATGAGCCAGAAACTTGATTGATAGCAGCACTTGAACATTTTTTTTTCTGAGATAAGGACTTACTATGTTGCCTAGACTCTCAGACTCCTTTGCTTCTGCCTCTGACGCTGTATGTCCAGGTACCACATACCTGCTTGGTTTGAGTTAGTTGACGTGTTATTTTCCTTTTGTTTTATTTGAGTAATGCATGGGACTGAACCCAAGATCTGTACTGTGGAAGTGATCCACCACTGAGCTATATGCCCAAGCCCTACACTTGTTGCCTAAACTAGTAGCTCTCATATTTGTTCATTACAATTCCATGAAGAGTTAGAAATACAGCTATTCTGGACTGAGTGAGGCTCTGTAATAAAATACCTGCCTATTATGTAAAAGGCTCTGAGTTTGATACCCATAACTGCAAAAGAAGTTTTTAAAAAAATGCGTACAGATTTAATCAGACTGAGTAGTAAGTTTGAGAATCTGTGGTTTAAATTGCTCAAGGTGATTCTGAGCTAGGTTTGGACTAAACATCACTGTGTCTCTCCTCCACAGGTTACCGTGCCATTCATAAAGTAGCAGCTTATTTTTCTTCTTTCCTTATCTCTTCCATCAACACTAATTGGCACTTTATTATTCCCCCTTCCCTTAGGTAACGTTTCAGTAAATTCAAGCACTTCAGATGGAAGCACATTTACAAGTGAGTCCGCCTCAGTCCAGCAAGGAAAAGTTTTCTTGAGCTCTCTCACCCCCAGCGCAGTAGTGTACACTGTTCCTAATTCAGGCCAGACTGTAGGACCTGTGAAACAAGAAGGCTTAGAAAGAAGCCTGGTCTTTTCTCAGTTGATGCCTGTCAATCACAATGTCCAAGTAAATGCAAGTCTGTCTTCTGAAACTATCTCTGGGAGTAGCCTCCATCCGCTGGCCTCCTCCTTAGTTAATGTATCCCCAGCTCACAATTTCTCTCTGACCCCGCCTACACTACTAAATCCCTCTGAGCTCAACGCTGACATTGCCGACAGCCAGCCAATGTCTGCACCTGTGGCAAGCAAATCTACTGTGACATCTGTCAGCAACACTAACTATGCAACTCTTCAGAACTGCTCTCTTATTACTGGTCAAGACCTATTGTCAGTCCCCATGACTCAGGCTGCCCTTGGGGAAATAGCTCCTACCGCTGAAGAGCAGGTGGGTCATGCCTCAACAGCAGTGCACCAGGATTTTGTCCAAGAGCATCGTTTGGTTCTGCAATCAGTAACTAATCTAAAGGAGAATTTCTTACAAAATTCTGAGAGCAAAGCCACAAGCAACTTAATGATGTTGGATTCTAAATCTAAATATGTCCTAGATGGCATGGTCGAGACTGTCTGCGAGGACCTTGAAACAGATAAAAAAGAGCTAGCCAAGCTCCAAAATGTCCAGTTGGATGAAGATATGCAAGACTTATAAGCTTTACTCAACACACACACTTTCTTGGCATCAGCAGAAAACATTTTCCTCATGAAGCCCTGAAAACATAAAACATTCTCTCGCTTAAAATAAAACACTTATTCTGCAAATAAATGCATTTTGGAGATTCACTTTGATCTGCATGAAGATCATAGTTAAATAAAGGAGTAGAACTGCATTGCTCCAGCCTTTTTTGTTCCAATGTTCTCTTTTAAATAGATGGAGACAAAGGAACAGGTGAAACACATCAAGCCATCATACATCATTTGGTTGACAATCTAATTCTAAGGTCAAAATGGAACTTGGTAGTTTTTTAATTTAAAAATGTACATGCCGAACAAAAAAATTAAATAGCTTTAGACTGCAGTTGTTTCTGTTTACTTTTACTCCATGGGCATTGATAAGGTTAAGGAGTGTAATGGTACTTCAAACTATTATAAGCATAATATTTTTAAAGTTAAGTAGTTTAAATTATATATATGTTATGCATATACATACCCATCTTTTTCAGCATTTTGGGGAAAGTCTCAATTTTAAGTCTATACGTGTTTGCAAATGTGATGGCAGTCGTTGAATGTGGCAGAAAAAGTTTGAAACTCCACTAAAAACTTGTGAAATAAACTCCAGTGTGAATGTAAATATATCAGTTCTATAAGCAGGATTTGAGTAAGTTCAGTGAATTTTATTTATACTGTTTGTTTCTCTTATATTTCAGGCGCTATGAACTGAAAAGAAATGTTTTCTTACTGTTTAATTTATATTTATTGTTTGAACAGCAAATATTTTTGTTTCCAACAAAATTCTACTTTTTGTAGGATTTTAAAAGCAATGATTTTTATCAGGAGTTTATTAAGGTCAATGTTAATAACACTGAAACAAGAACTCTTTACTCCCAATATTGGAATTTTGGTACTTTTTTCACATCTTTGTTCTTTATTTAGCAACCTTGATTTATTTAAATATGTTTTATATAGCATTCTATGTGCCTTTTTACCTTGTGGCCTTTGTATTAGTAAGGTATAGAAGTGTCAACAGAAGCACCAATGGTTCTTTTCTGCTGTCACACAGGGTTGGTTTCACCACTTAATTCCTTGAAGTCTGGAGAATAACATATAGTGTTTATTATACAAGTAGATATTATCGATGCTTTTCATTATAGGAGAATTAACCAATGATAGGAGACCATGAAAATCAATTCCGCAGGCTAAGAAAACGATTTTAAAGTAGATGAAGAATACATAAATTCTATTAAACAAAATTCTATCCCATTGAAGCTTAATTCTCAGTGTTTTGAGTGTCACACTGTGACATGTGAGACTTGTTTGTACTGTATTATCATGCCTTCTTAAGAGCAAATCTTTCAGGTTTCTGTAAGAAGCTTGTGGTGATACTGTCATGAGCTGTATTTAAAATTGTTTCCAGCCTTCTGAATGCAAAAAGGAACAATACAAATGCCCTCATGTAGTTAGTGCAGGGCTTCTCTGGTTTCAGAAACTGAGAAAAGAAAGATGGTGCTGCGTCTTGCTTGCTTTAAGGTAAGGGCACACAGTCCACTTGATCTCTATATGCTCATCAGCAGAGCATGTTGAATAAGAGCCATCAAGTATTTAATTTCTACAATTCCTAGAAGTGGAACTTGGAGGCTAAATAAAGAGCCCTAAGAATTCCTCTCCCATCATTTTGATGAAGAACTGAATCCCATTGGTAAGGAATTGGTAAATGTTCCTCAGCTGCTGAAACTACATGGTTTTTGTTTTGTTCTTTACAAGGTCAAGTGTTTTAGAGTTGTCTTCCACCTTACTTATGAGGCTTGGTTTGTTAATTGTTATTTTGGGTTTTTTTTCTTTCTTTTCTTTTTTTTTTTTTTTGTTGTGTGTTGATCATGTTCTGAAATTAGTTACATGATTCTGTAGAGTAATTTACATAAAACGATGTTTTTCACTTGATTGCTGCAGATATCAAGAGTTTGTTAATTATTTTAAAATACTACCTCTGGTAATGGAGGTGGGAAAATTAAAAAGTTACATATGTTTTACATATTCTAACTGGAAAACTTTCATATGTCTTCCAAAACTAGGTCTCTTTTATTCAAAATGTGTCCTCTTTTTCTCCCTTATGGAAAAAAAAAAGATAGCACAAAACTTTAAATACTTACCTAGGACATGTATTCATATCTAATACAGTATACTTATAGCCCTAGGATTACTCCAGGTAGCTACTCAATATACCAGGTAAGAATCAATGCACATTATGAAGAACTTACTGTTCTTTCTGTTCTTTCAGCAAAATAAAGGCCAGTTGGTACGTAGCCCATGTATCTGTGAATGGAATAAGATGAACCCATGATCTCCTTGAACAGAATTGCAGATGATTTTCTTTTTCCAATACCAAGGGCCAGTCAGAACATTGGAGTTCATGTGGTAGAACGTTCTTAACATAAACCAATGCTTGAAAATGCTGCAAATGACCCTCAAATGATTCCCGAAGAGAATCAGAATAGGGACAAACAATACCCTTAAACCCTACTCCTGCTACTGAGTATGGGATTTTTTTGTTTTTGTTATCAGCCTAACTATGCACTCTCTCAGCCAGAATTTGGCATTTAGCTCTTAGTTACATCTAATAAAGGATGTCTATCACGTAAAGAAGGTGCATTTGTTCCTCAAGCAAGCAAGAGCACCTGTGTTGTACTGCATAATATCTCATGTATATTTATAGTAAAGACTTAATATACATTTCAATGCCTTTCTTGTGTTGTGAAAGGCAGGTAGATGTTATAACCATAGATTTTTTTAAAAAGCCATAGTTGAATTGCACACTAACCTTAAGTCTCCCTGTATGTGCCCTGGTTATCTTGCATGATCAAGTTGGATTGTCAGACATGTGTAGCAGACTGCCCTGCTACATCTTAGGTATGTGTGCATTAGTCCATAGCCATGAGTTCTTCATTCTTTATAATATTTTGACAGATCATCTCATAAAAGTAATTCAGGAAACCTGTGAGGAAAATAATTATATCTTACAAAAGCTGTTTCAAAGTCTGCCTAAAGCTTCGATGATAGAACCTAGTGGTTATTTTGAGTCTAATTGATACATTTCAATTTAATTAAATATTACTACCACATTTTATTAATCAAAATTATATAGCATGTAACTTGGCTTTCAGGGTTCTCAAAAATTATTTTGTTGCATGTACTGTATGTTTAGAGGCAAACAGTTGTATACTCAATATGGTTTTTCTGTGCCTTACACAAAGAGAAACTCTATACAGAATGTATATTGTGGGGTGGGGAACAGAGTCTCTACTGCACTGTTAGGTGATGGCACACAGAGCATGTCCCAGAACATTTCTGTGCTTAATTACCCAACCAAAGAGATCTCAAGTATGTATGTTGTACTGTAATGGGGGTTTATGCCTGGACAATTAAGTGTTTATTTGTTTTCTGAAATGATGTGAACTTATTTTTCTAAACACTATGCTAAATAAACTTTATATTTATACATATCCTGTGTTATGTGCAAGAAAGTTTTTTGGGGAATACTGTTCTTTAAAATGTGAATAACACATCGTGGTAGACAAGAAACAGGAAATAATGTTGATTCTATGTATGCCTAGGAAAGCAAAGAGTAAGAAAACACAAACATTTCACAGACTGGCAAGTACTTAGAAGGCTGTTTTCAAAAAGTAATCTCTGTTGGTCTTAGCACAGAATTATGCAACTCAACTTAGGTGTACTATGTACTCGGAGCTAAATTACAAGACTTTGTCCTTAAAGGGAAGAAATGTACTTACTCATTTTTGTGTTTCAAGAGCTGAATGTGAGTTCTGGGACGTAGAAGGCACTCCAGGTTTAATAGGGTTAAACCGAAAGATCTGGAAACATCTCTATTTCCAACTTGATTAAGAGTTCTGTCATACAAACTGTGACAACACCCCAACCTGGAAATGGCAAAATGGTATCCCTACAGAGCAAGAAGACAGTCTTAAAACAGTAACTCCTATTTTTAATATTACATGAACTCTATGCTTCCTAAACCAAAACAGAAGGTAATAAAGCAGATTGGGAACCAATTGTACAATTCTATGAATCTAATAAAAGCCTTCAAATTAGTGTCTGATAGTATGTCTAGACATATTCTTGCCATTCAGCTCACTTATTTGGCAATGTACTATGTAGTGGTTAAACAAGTTAAATTCAAAGAATATCTGTCAATGAGTACATATACAGTCAGGATCATTAAGTGGTTATATTTCATAACTTTAACCAAACAAGTACTGTAAAATATTTGAAAGGTAGCAGCCCTATTTAAAAACATTTTTGTGGCTTCTCAGAAACTAGGAATTCAAGACCTTCCACTATTTAGTTCCATGATAATTTCATCTTCCATAATAATGGAAATAATAATAATGGAAATCTGTCTTCATAACTCATTTCCAGGACAACTAACAAACAAGATGAACTCAGGTAGAAGTCAATAAAGTTGGTAAGGAAGAGTAATGGAATCGAGAATGGGAAGTGGTCAGGTGGGAGACAGATTTGTCAAGCAAGATCTGAAGTAACATTTCAGCAAGCTTGTTTGGGTGACAGGGGCCAAGTTAGAACATTCCAACACAAGAAGGTGCAGAAGTAAAAGCTCTGAGAGAATATATTTGGATTTCAAGGTTAACTAGGAATACTGTGGTAGATCTAGTCAGATGTCAGCAGGACCCCAGCAAAATGGAGAGCTGCACTGGTCTATGATAAATGCTTTAGATTTGAATCTGATAAGCCACCTTAAGCAAGTGGTAATATAATGATTGGCACTTCAAAATATCAGCACAGCTACTCTGGGGGATGGAGTCATAGAGGGCAAGGGGGCAGGAATTAGGAAATTGTTGCCATGTTGTCCTGAGCTATCTAACAGGAAGTACTTCGGGAGGTCTGGAACAGTATGTAGGGCAATTTGCTGCCAAAGGTCTCCAGAATGTTATGACCTCCAATGTCTCCCATCTATTCTGCCTCTTGCTATTAGCCAAAGCCACTTCCTGCTGCCGCAGCTCATTGTCCTAACCCAGCTCTGTCCCCTAAACACTGGGCTGGGTGGTGAATACAGCTCCCTGAGGGAGATTTTCTAAATGTCCTCATCTCTCCAGCAACTTACCTGTGAAAACATAAACTATTGTCTTCTCTCAAAGCCAGTTCTATACTCTAGATTCCTCAATCACAAATCTAGAACTAATGCTCTCTCTCTCTCTCTCTCTCTCTCTCTCTCTCTCTCTCTCTCTCTCTCTCTCTCTCATTTGGGTGTTTTTCCTTTTTTTCACTGTTAGGAGTGACCCAAGCCTTCAGCATGCTAGTCAACTACTCCAGCACTGAGCTACAGTCCAATTCCATTGGCTTTTTTAAATGGCTGCTTGAATCAATTTTTTCTCCATTTCTACAGTTCCTCCTATTGTCTTGGCAGTTGTCATTTCTCTTGTGTGTGTGCGCACGCACACGCGTGCACATCAGAAGGCACGTGAGTGTGTATGCCTATAGAGGCCTAAAGCTAACATTCAGAATCACTCAAGATTGCTCTACTTCCTTATTGCTTTGCTCTGGGGTTTCCAGGCTCCTTCTTCCAAGGCCAGAAGTGCAGGCTGCCACTATTTCTGGCCTGACATTTTACATGGGATCTGGGATCTGAACTTTTGCCTGCGAGGTAAAGGCTTTAATCCCTGAGCCATCTCCCCAGCCCCTTAATTACCAGGCTATGTAGCTAACTCTACCTAGTCTCCCAGTATGTTCCTCCTTTTAATCATGCTGCACCTACCCACAGATGGAGCTTTCAGAATTAGACTCACCTTCCCTTGAAAGCCTTCAGCGATGCTCTATTACTTGTGAAATCTCACATACACCTGAAAAGACACAAAGTCCAGGGTCCACACAAATTCCTTCCCTAGAGCAACCAGGTTCTTTAACCACTCATTCTCATGACTCAAACAATGTCTTACCTTCCAGGAAGCCTTGTTCATCTCCCCCTCATAGATACTAGTGCACGGACTTTTCTGTGATTACATTGAGATCTCTCTCTCTCTCTCTGCTGGAAATTAAACTCAAACATGATACATTCTATATTGACCTATACCTGCATTCCCATCATCCTTTGAAATCATTTTACTGATATGGATTAGGGAGCTATAAGGTATTATCCCCATTTATTTTTCAATATTGGGTGCTAATCCCAGAGCTTTTCACATACTAGGCAAATACTATACCACTGAGGTACATCTCTAGCCCTCGTCACCATTTAGAGCTCAAAAACAAATCAATAAATGTTGGGACAGAGCCTGAGAGTGGTTCTTTGAATCTCCTAACATTAGTGGATAGACTTTATGGTAATTGTTTTCCTTACTGCTCCAAGGGTTTTTCCACTTACTTCTAAGTCACAGGCTGAGTTTCAGATGATAGAGGCTGGCTAAAGTTTGACAGACAAGAGAGGCATTAGCAAAAAATGTACTCACTGGGTCCTTTTAGAACAACGGTTCAAAATAGCACTGATGCACAGAAAAGCTATTTATATTCAGGGACAGATATATTTCCTGAAAATATCCATACTGTTTGCATTTGAACTGAGCAGTCTAAAGACTCTATGAGAAAGCTATTTTTAAAATGAAAGGGTATGCATCAATTAATATAAATTCCAATTTACCCTGAGACTTGAAACTTATTACATCTCCTCTCTGGGCCCCAGTGTTTTGTGCTGAAGAGATATTGTTATATTTGAGATGGCTTGAGATCTAGACAGTTTGAATGGGGGGAAATGGCTTAATAAAACACACACACAGTTAAAAAGATCAAATCAATTCCAGAGTGAAAGTACACAGTGACCTGCCAAGGGTTACAAATTTAAGATAAGATGATTGATGTTGAGTCAACAACCTGTGACCCCTAGGGATTATTGAGAAGTGTTCCACTAGGTAAAGCAGCTTTGCTTTGTATTCATGCAACTTCTTCACCTGTATTCACCTAACCCCCACTAGGTCTACTTTCATTGAGCATTTCTACTATCTCAAGTGCTATCAGGGATCATCTTGGTGTGGATGTTTAACAGGTAAGGTAGGAAGATCCCAATATTCCACCTCAGAGGAATCGTATTTTAAGAAAATCTTTTCAAAATGCAAAGTCATCAAGCTGTAATAGCATATGATAAATTATTAATTAATAAAATCAAGCAATGTTTTTCCTTTTGTAAGTGCAACTGCAAACAAGTGGTGTGTGTGTGTGTGTGTGTGTGTGTGTGTGTGTGTGTGTGTATATGTGTACTAAGGGTGTGTGTGCCTGAGTGCATGCATGCCTGCCTGTGTTCATAGGTTGGTATCTGTTTATCCCTGGGAGATGGGAACAAAAGGATGGGAAAGGGATCAGGAGAAAGTCTTTATCCTCTTCCTTCTTTGTGTGCTGCACTTCCCCACTGGGTATCAAGAGTCAGACAGAGGAAGCGACTCTTGTGGGCCATCTGAAAACAATTAACAGTGTAATTTCTTCCACACCGATCTTATTCACAGCCTGAAAAGAAATCCCTTCAAGAAGATTCCTGTGTTGAAAATGTCACTAGCAATAATGAAAGCATAAAGCTACCTACAAGAAAATAGGGTTCCAGGGTTCTTTGATTCTCTCTTTCTTTTTCTTTATTGAGGACATGAGCCACAGAGCTGGGAGTTTTAGGCTCAGGGGTACAGTGTTTTTTGCCCTGCAGGTGGTCCTTGAATCATCCTAACACCAAAAAAAAAAGGATGTGAAGTATAGCCATATATATATATATATATATGTAAGAGATGTGTCAAAGACAAACAAAAAATGTACATTTCAAAGAGTGGGGGATACAGATCAGTTGAAGAACATTTGTCTTGTGTGTGTTGGGCCTTAGTTAATTCCAAAAAGATTTATTGAAAATTAGGGAACATAAAAAAAACTATACTTTTCGCTTAGATCACAGACATGTCTCATTTTTTAATGTATTTTTGTTTCAGTGTATGTATGTAAGTACAGGTAAAATAACTAAAAACAAAACTTAAAAAGTTAATGAGTTCATTCTAGGAGACCTTCCTGAGGTTTTCCCCTCAGGACCCACTTGCACACTGTCCCACCAAGCCACATCCCCTGCCCCCAGCTTTCTATACTGAGACTAGCCTCAAACTCATGATCCTCCTGGATCCATCTCCCCAGTGCTGGGATTAGAGATACACCCCTTTTTTTTTTTTTTTTTGGCAGTATTAGGAATTGAACTCAATATATGAACATTCTAGGCAAGCATTCTTTTTTTTTCCCCAATCATACAAGCTTAATAGATACCCCGTCCCTTCTCTCCCTCCACCTCTCCCCAGTCCCCCTTGTACCCTCCCCCTTTTCTCTTTCTTTCACCCCCGCCTCCCTCCCTTTCTCCCAGTGCCCCCCTCTTCCCCCCTCCCATTCCCTGGAGCATCCTTTAGTGTGAATGTCAAATTTCCCCCTGCTTCTTCCACTCTAGTGAGGTGTAAGGACTTGGTGGCATTGCCAGAGCCCTTTCCTGGGTTCCCCTTTAGTATGGGAATACTATTCTGATGGTTAACCCCTTGCCTTTAAGGATCCTAGTGCTAGGTAAGCATTCTACCAATTAAACAAGATCCTTGTTCCTACAATTTTTAATTAAACTATGTGCAGAGGCTCAATCTAACCAAAATTTGATTAAGTTGCAGGTAGAGGGCCAAGTCTGTGATCTTAACACTACAGAATAAATCTGAGGGAGATGAATTGCCATCAGTCAAGCCCACTCTTGGCTTTAGAGCAAGCACCAGGGCAATCAGGAATAAAATCCTGTCTCAAAAAAATTTTTTATGAAGAGAGGGAGATATACCTCAGCCGCCAAAGGTTCCTGCTTGCAAACCTGGAGACTTGAGTTGAATTCCCAGAAGCACACATGGTGGAAAGAAAGAACTGACTTCCAAAAGTTGTCCTCTGACCTCCACCCATGTGTTGTGACCAAGTACTCTCTCTCAATCTCTCATATACATATATATATAATGTGTGTATACACATGTATATATGTGTGTGTACATATATATACTAGGAGACCTTTCTGAGGTTTATCCCTAAAATATTCTAGATTTATTCATTAACCAGTGTAATTTTTACTTTAAAAAAAAAGAAAATAGCTAGCTGAAATCTTTGAAATGATTGTCTAAATCTGATCATATTACCTTAAAATGACTGGAGATCATATTACCTTATATGCATGCTTGGAAGAGGTCTGGGTAAACACAAGTCATATGCATTTCCCATTCGTTTTCACTGATGTGAAGAACCTGGCAACATTCAGTGGAGATTTCAGCTTTCAAGTACTAGCTTGATGCAGCCCAAACCTTCACAGTGCCAATGCATCTGCACATAAACATAAAACCAGGCCCGTGATCTGAGCCTTAGCTTCCACTCTAAAGGTGTGACATTATGATGAAGAACTCACTTGGTGCTTTTAGAAGCACCAGACATCCTTGAGAAGCGACCAAAGCTTGGCCTGACTGGAATGATTCATCCTGTTTAAATAGAGCCCCAATGTGCATGTGTCCAATGCAGAACTTGGCACCACAGACACAAAGATGGCCAGGGTTCCACATTCCAGAGATGCAGAAGGTCAGGATAACCTCCAGAAGTCAGTTCTTTCTCTCCTACTACATAGTGTCCACAAATACAACTGGAGTCCCCATTACCTGGTAAGCCATCTTGATGACCTGATTCTAAAGTTTTAATTACCTTCTCCAGTAATGTATTCCAAAGAACCATCAGTGGTTGAATGTCCCACAAATTGTTGATTAAATTTTGGCCACTTCTATTTTGAAAATGCTTTGGAAGGTTATTTTTTGAAAATTTATTTTATGTTACTCACAAATATTGAAAACACATGAGTAAATGAAATGCTCACAGCATACAATGCTCACCAGGATGGAGTGAAGGTCATTGCAGGAGCAGCAAAACTGCAAAAGAAAATCAACAAACCACAATCCAGAACTTCAGAGACTCTATATCAACCACCTAGAACTAGGCCAGCCTAATCTCTCCCCATCCTGAAGCTCAGGGAAATTTGCGGAAGAGGGGGCGGTAAGAGTGTAAGAGCAAAAGGATGGGAGGAGCAATGATATGCAAGATACTCCATACAAGTTAGGGCTGAAGCAATCATAATTGGACTTTGCATGCCCTGCGCAATGTCCAACACACTATTGACCTCACAAAGTCTAGCATCTGCTAAAGGCACCAAGATCCTTGGGGGCAAGGGATTGGCAGCCACAGCAGTGTTCCTATGCCTAAGGGGAACACGGGAAAGGGTTCAGGGAAAGGCTATTGGGTCCTTGTACGTCATCGGAGAGGAGGGCCCAGAGGAAATCAGGCATGCACAAGAAAGGACTCTCTGGGAACTGGGGCGGGAGGCACTGGGGGATGGGGAGGGAGAGGGGTGGGGAGGGGGAGCAGGGGGACGGGGGGGGGAGGAGGAGGGAGGGAGGGAACTGGTGTACCTATTAAGTTTGTATGAGCTGAAATAATAATAAAAAATGTATTAATAGGGGCTGGAGAGATGGCTCAGGGGTTAAGCCTCTGCCTTGCAAGTAGAAGGCCCTGAGTTCGGATCCCAGATCCCATGTACAAACATCCGGCGGAAGCGGGGCGGCCTGCGCTTCTGATCCAGTGGGCAGAGCCTGTGAATCCCGGGCGGAGCAAAAGAGTAGGTAGAAGCGGTTCACGATGATTCCCGAATTTACCCTTGGTTCTACACACACACACACACACACACACACACACACACACACATACACACACTGAATAAAATAATAATAAAAAAAATTTTTAAAATGTATTAATAATAAAAAAATAAAATAAAATTGAAAAAAAAATGGAATGCTCACAGAAAACTCAGAGAGCAGAAAGGTGTGTGTTTTCATTTCTAAAAATAATATTCATTTACAAGAGAGAATATGTACATGTATGGCATTTTACATGGTGGAGGTCAGAGGGCAACTTTCAGAAGGCAGTTCTCTACCATGTTACCACGTGGGCTTCCAGAAACAGAACTCAGGTTGCCAAGTTTGTGAGTAGGCACCTTATCCATTGAGCCATCTCTTTCTGACCTGTGAACGTTTTCCTCTTACTGACAGCTGCCCTTTTGTTCAAGAAAGATCTCAGTGTCTGTTACAGTCTGAGAAGCTATTACTTTTATCTCAGAGGCATTCGTCAGGGCCTATTTTATGAGACATTACCCTAACTGTGAGAGAGAAGTTCATAAGAAAGACATTTTAATTAACATATGGGCCAAGAGAACAGATATCAGTAGTGGTTCCAATGGTACATCTCATCAAAGTTCATCAAGTACTTTACAGTCTTATTTGCTAATGCAAAAGCTCGATTCCTACAATGACTTCAGCAAGACAGAATTTTGTTTCTCTCAACAAATCGGAGGTGAGGTGTGGGGAGATTGCCCAGCAAGTAAAAGAATTTGCCATGGAGGCTTGACAATCTGAGTTGGATCCTGGAACCCACGCACAAAGCTGCAAGTGGTGTTTCTCCTCTGTAATCCCAGCACTCCCGGCAAGACAAGAGATGGAAGAATCCACAAGAATCTCAGGCATGTAGTTCTGCAGCAGAAACAAGAGGTTCTACTTAGAAACAAGGTGGGGGCTGGCAAGGCTGCTCAGCCAGGGACTTTGATCCCAAGGTAAAGGTGGAAGGAATGAACTGGATCCACAAAGTTGTTCTCTGACACCCCCCCAAACACACAAATTACCCTTTCACATGAGCGTGTACACACACACACATACACACACACACACACACAAAGAGGATAAATAAATAAACCAACTAAAACAATAAGAGCAACAGAACGATGACATCAACAAAACAGTTCTGCCTCATCAGATCATTCAAGATCCTGGACTGACAGTTGTCCCTGTACCTATCAACATGAATTTCTGTCATTTCTAAAGCACGCACCATCTTTTTAAGAAACAGTTAATATATTATACCAAGCCTGGTCACATGCCACACCTAGATCCATGGGAAATGTAGTAGTCTCTGGCTAAGTGGACATAGGTCCTACTCAAAGATAGCAGAATTCTATACTGTTCTTAAAAAACAGAGATGTGGTAGGAGACAGGGATGGCGGCCCATACCTGTAGTCTCAGCTTCTCAGAAGGCTTAGGCAGGAGAATCACTTAACAAGCAGTGCAAGGCCAGCCTAGGCAACGCAAAGAAGACATTGCTTAGTGGGAACAGTGGTCAAAGGATCAATAGAGACATCCAGGTATTGTGACACATGCCTGTAGTGGAAATACTCAAGAGGCTGAGGAGAGAGACTCTCAATTACCAGACAAACCTGGATTACGTGAGAAGGGAATAAGGAAGGAAGGAATAAGTAAGAAATGGAGGGAAGGAAGGGAGGGAGGGAGGAAGAGAAAAAGGAAGGGATGAAGGAAGGGAGGGAGGGAGGAGAGGGGAGGGGAAAGGAGAGGAGAGGAGAAAGGAGGGGAGGGGAGAGGAAGGGAAGGGAAGGAAAGGAAAGTCCTTCAGATCAAAAGCAGGATCTCACCATTATTAGAAAACATCTGACACTGAAGGTGCTTGGAAAACAAAATAAATGTTGCAGGAATGAATAACATGCAAACTTTTAAACAAGATTTTTTAGCAAATTGATAAAGACCTAAACTAATGATGCTGATTAAGAAGCAACAAAGATAAACCAGTTCACATATTGCAAGGGAAAGTATAAAATAGTACAATCTCTCCAAAGGGTCATATAGCAAACTAGAATGATGAAATAGACAAGTTCTTGCTGCTAACAGAGTAACAAGACAGAAATCACACAGTGCCTTCAGGAGGGAGTCTTTCAGAGTTCTGCTGGGGGTGACTGTGAAGAACCTCCATGGAGACTTTCTAAGATTGCTGACCACGTGGACAGTGCCTATGCTCTACCTCAGCATTTTCCTCTTCAGAGACTTATTTTACAGATACGTATGCATGTTTATGATACTTCTACACATGGCGAGTACACATTGTAGACTTATCCATAGTGGTCAAGGTCTATTATTGGAAAATTTCATCAAATGCCTCACAGTTGTGAAAATTGTGAAAATCAAAGTACACAACAGTATTTCTACAGAGTCATACTTGGTTGATTCTTCAAAACTGTGTAGGAAGAAGCTGGTGAAAAAGCTCAGTGAAAACCTGGTAACCTGAATTTAATCACCAGAAGCCCACGTGGTGGAAGAAAACTGACTTCTGCCCACAAGCCATGGCATACTTGTGTATGTTCTCTCCTTCCTATCTTAAATAAATATATTTTTAAAAATGAATATTTTTTAAAAGTCTGCGTGGGAAGATGTATTTGTATATATACTACTAATACATGTACAGACAGAGAGTCAGAAACTGAAGTGACTTTTTTTTTGCTTTGACATCCTTTTAAACTGTTCAATTCTTGTCATCCTATAGTTATCCTTTTTCTACAACATAATTAAAAAGCTTTCAAAATCACTAGTCATCATCTCCGACTCAATAATTCTCTTTCTGGCAATGTGTCTCAAAAGATTATTTGAGATACAAGTAAAAATTTAAGATACAACAAATATTTGAGACGCAAATAAAAATATATACCCAAGATGCATAAAAATTGGAAACAACACTAAATTCAAATATTGTATGAACGATTATACATCAGAATTGTATGAATGGTATTAAAATTGTTATAATTACACAAATTTTTTTCACAAAATTTTCAATTACAGTAGACAATTATAGGAAATCAAAAGAAGTCAAAAGAATATGTTAAATACTCTGAATCTAGTGAGAAAAAGGGGAAAGGCTAAGTCAAAAGATAACAAGTGCAGCATCCAGAATGTTCTCAGCTGTCACCAGTTGTGGCTGGTAGGAAGTGGCACTGTGGGTGTGTGTTATTCTGTTTCCTTACACTCTTCTGTTGGATCTGGTTGAAACTGACAGAAACACAAACCAGCTTAGCAAGAGGACATGCCCTGGCTCACTAAAGAAGCCAGGACATTGATACTGGCTCACGAGACCAGCTGCTAGAAGTGAGAGAACAAGGGCTTTTGCGTCCTGCTCCTCTCTGAGTTAGGGGGTCAGTGTCTTCTATGACAGATGTATCCTCTCCACAAGCCTTACAGCCCTGTGGCCAGAAGCCACTGGATTCGCACTTTCTAATTTTGTATAGAAATACAAAGAATTGGGGGGGGGGCAGGAAGGGGGATGCAGCTCAGTGGTAGATTACTTTGTATAGAAGCAGGCTTGCAAGAGAGGCCAGGGTGAGCTGGGGTAAGGAGCCAGGTGCCTGGGAAACAGCTGCTAGGCCATCAAAATTGTGAATGCCCATTCGACTTTTCAGTGAGTACATTTCACTTGGATAGTAGGAGGACCAAGGGGGGACCGGAGGTTGCAAAAAGAAAAAATCATACTTCCTCTTTTTCCTTCTGGCCCCAGGCTGAGTAGTACCTCTGAAATACTTCCTTACAGACCTTCTAGTTAGTGGGGGGAAATGATTATATTCGCCTCCAAATGGCCTGGGGGGGACTGGTTTCTAACACTCAGAACTCGGTTGGCTGGTCTTCCCAAGCTACTTTCAGGCAACAGAAACACTGCTTGTATCTGCAGCTTAGCTTGTGGCTTGAATTTAGAGGCGAAATTCAGTTCTGAAGCCTGGTTCCACATCTTTCTGCTTCTCTGGAACAGGCCAAGTCTGTTTATTGACCTTTTCAACACAGTGCAAAACACCTTTGTTTGCTTTGGCCTATCCTGATGGGCAAGGGACTTTGAGTTAGCCTTGCACTATTTGCTAATTCCATTGTGTATTTTAGACACTTTCTGCACATACCACTAGACACCTTTGTTAATGACTGATCATTTCAATGCTCTGAAGGAGTGGAAAAATATTACGTAATGTGCTCTTTTTTCATGACTTCCTCTACCAGTTTCTATAAAATTATGAGGCTAACCCTTAACCAAAAATAGAAGATACTCGTTACAAATGTCTAAGTCTAACAGAACCAATTATTTTTATACCGTAGGGGAAAAAAATTTTGTTATAAAATATAGGAAGTTGAAGAGAAAATTTGCCCAATCTTTCTTTTGAAGTGCAATAAAATAAACAAAATATATAATGTACCACTGTACTCTTTTTAGAATATGTAGTTTAAGCCAGGTGTGGTGGCTCATGTCTATAGGCCATGTGAAGTCACTGTGCCTGCCCAGAACTTTGGTCTGGGGCCTGAGAAGACCTCCTTCTTCCAGGCTTTGGGCATCACCACTAAAATCTCCAGGGGCGCTATTGAAATTCTGAGTGATGTGCAGCTGATAAAGACTGGAGATAAAGTGGGAGCCAGCGAAGCCACACTGCTGAACAAGCTGAACATCTCCCCCTTCTCCTTCGCGCTGATCATCCAGCCGGTGTTTGACAATGGTAGCATCCACAACCCTGAAGTGCTTGACATCACAGAGGATGCTCTGCATTCTTGCTTCCTGGAGGGTGTCCGCAATGTTGCCAGTGTTTGCCTGCAGATTGGTTACCCGACTGCTGCTTCTGTGCCACATTCTATTATCAATGGGTACAAGCGGGTCTTGGCTTTGTCTGTGGAGACTGACTACATCTTCCCACTTGCTGAAAAGATCAAGGCCTTCTTGGCTGATCCATCTGCATTTGTGGCTGCTGCACCTGTGGCTGCTGCCACCACTGCTGCTCCTGCTGCTGCCGCAGCCCCAGCCAAGGTTGAAGCCAAGGAAGAGTCTGAGGAGTCAGATGAGGATATGGGATTTGGTCTTTTTGACTAATCTCTCTTAGGAAACCAACTCAACCAACATTGTTGGGGAAGCAAAGAAATAAAAGCAAAGAAATAAAGGCTTACTTCTCTTTAAAAAAAACCTGAAGCAGGAGGATTGCTGTGATTCTGAGGCCAGTCTGGGCTACCACATGAAACTTTGCCAAAAAAAAAATTCATATAAACAAGAAAATGTACACTTCAGAGGCTGGAGATGTGACTTAGTGGGAGAGCATATACCTAGAAAGAGAAAGGAAGGTACATTGCATGGTATAACACGCAAGTGGAGGTCAGAGGACAACTTTTAAAAGTTTTAATTCTCTCTTTCTCTCCTTCCACCTTGTGGGCTTCCAGGGATTGAACTCAGGTCACCAGATTTACAAACAGGCACCACTGAACTATCTCTCCAACCCTAGTTTAGTAGTGTTAAGTGCTTTCACTTTGTTGTGTAAGCTGCCTCCAGAATTCTGATCATTTTACAGCAATGAAAATTTATACCGATGAGGCTACTTTCCTTGTTCCATCTTACTTTCTCCTAATCTGACTTTTCGGGCTGGAAAGATGGCTCAGGAATTAAGACTCTGCCTCATAAGCAGAAGGACCTGAGTTTGGATCCCAGGTACCATATAAAAACACCAGGGGAAAATGGCCAAGGCCTACACTTGTAGCCCTGGAAGTTTGGCTCCTGGGAAATCCCCAGAAAAAGTAAAAAAGGATGATTCCTGAAATCACCCTTAGCCTTCCACAGGCACGCACAAAGCCCTCAGACACACACACACACTCACACTCACACGCGCACACACACACACACACACACACACATACATACAATAAACAACAAACAAGTAAATAAATTAGAGAAAAAAATCATTTGACTTTTCTCGTATGGATGAGGGGGTGTGCAGGTATGGAACTTGGTGTAGAAGACGGCACTTGAGTGTGTGTACAATCACCATGGATTATGAGCTACAATTTTAAAATGCCTAGAACTGTAGTATTCATATAAGAAAAAAATCATCTCCCTGATCACCTCCAATCTTTGTGAATTCGAATATCTTTTACCACTAACTTTACTGAGAGTTTCGCCAAGGGACTTAAATAAGTAAAATAAGGTGGTAGTTTTGAGCACAGCATGGAATGATACAAGAACTCAAATTGACAGATGGTTCTGATTCCTTGTTACCGTTGATAAAAATAAAAGCTTGCTTTCTATTCCTGGAACCAATATTTACTAATTATCTGCTAGGCATTGTTCTAAACCTGGAGAAACTGTGGATAAAGCAAAAGTAAAAAGACCCCTGCTTTCCTCCTAGAAATACTTACTACCTAGTGTTTGTTTTGATGTAATTTAAAACCAGGATCAGTGGTAGAGATGGCTTATAGGAATACTACAGTTCTAGGCATTTTAAAATTGCAGCTCATAATCCATGGTGATTGTACACACACTCAAGTGCCATCTTCTACACCAAGTTCCATACCTGCACACCCCCTCAAAAAAAAAAAAGATAGCAATAAAAAATAGGAGCTTACTAAATCTTAACAACTCTGCAAAGTTTCAATCCATTTTCCCCCATTCTATACCTGACAATAATAGGAATTCAGAGTTTAAGAAGACCACAATTAGAAACTGAGATTTAAATCTTGATCCTCCTTAAAGAACACTTTTCAGGCCTGTGACATAGCTCAACGGGTAAGGCACCTGAATGTAGACCTGGCAACCTAAGTTCGATTCCTGGAAGTTCACATAGTAGAAAGGAAGAAATGACTTCTGAAATTACCCTCTGACTTCCATCCCTACTCCATGCTCTCTCTCCTCTCGAATAAATAAATAAGATATTAAAAAATAAAGAACACTTCTTCAGTATGGGAAGCCATTTATAAAGGTCACCAACATGTGACATGGATGGGAAGGGTCTATTGCCTTACATGTCAAGAATACTCCATCCAAGTTTCTAGAAGTACATGCAAGACAGCTGCAAGGTCCTCCATCTATTTTGTTCCTTTGAGCCATTGTCTCAGTAAGTATGGCCTCAGACTGTCAATCCTCCTGCCTCAGTTTGCCTCACAGCGTAGTTTTGAAGATATTTTCTGTTGTACTGGGGATGGAGCCCAGGGCCTGGGCACGCTAGGCGAGGGCTCTACCACTGATCCACATCCCAGTGCTGATTGGGTAACTCTTCTAACATTAACATTTCTACAGAAACCCTTTCCCACAGCAGCAGGACTAGGCAAATCACTTTCCAAAGAGACCAAACACAAACATTCTTTTATGTGTGTGGCACTACCGATTCAGGGAGGCCTAGCCTGGGCTCCCGGCTACCGACAAGGCCGGGCAACTACTGACATGCCCCAGACTATGTCCCAATAGAGGAGTTATACAGGCTATGGAGGGATGAGCAACCAATGGGAAAGAGGGATGAACAACCAATGGGAAATGGCCATCTAATCTGCCCCTGCAATGGACACTTAGTAAACAGTTAAACGATTAGTGGCTGTCCCCTGAGTGGAGAGGTGGCCACACCTGATTGGACCCCTGACCCTATATAAGCCCAAACACTTCCAGAATAAAGCTGAAACTGCAGCAACTCCTCCATTGCTGCTGCTCACCTGATTCCCGGGGTCTGGTAGGTGACCCCGTCCCCGGCCGGCCCATTCACCTAGAGTCTCAAGACCCCGCCCTTTCCCCCTCCTTTCCCGGGCTGGCCTGGTGAGGATTCGGCAAACATGTGCAAATGATATGTGTATAGTGTGTATGTACATGTTCCTGCGTGTATGTGCTCCAATGCGTGCATGTGGTTGTGAATGTGTCACTAGCATTCATGTAGAAGTCAGAGGACAACCTCATGTAGTCAGTCTTTGCCTTCCACCTTAGTTTTAAGATAGGGATTCTTCTTTATTTTTATTTATTTTTGCCTGTGTGTGTGTGTGTGTGTGTGTGTGTGTGTGTGTGTGTGTGTGTGTATCAGGGGCACACACAGAGGACCAAGGGTGACTATGGGAATCATCCTGGATTGCTTCTACCTCCTTTTTGCTTCATTCTAGGGTTTCCTAGGCTCTGCCCACCAAAGCCAGTAGTGCAGGCTGCCACCATTTCTGCCTGGTGTTTTTACATGGAACCTAAGATCCAAACTCAGGTCCTTCTGCTTTCCAGGCAGAGTCTTAATCCTTGAGCCATCTCTCCAGCCCAAGACAGGGATTCTTATCTGCTGCTGTGGGCACCAGCCAGCTTTCCACCTGTCTCCCCTCCCATCTCACTGTAGGTACTTACATATGCACACTACCACATGAACTTTGTGTGGGTTCTGGACATTTGATTCCCAATCCTTACACTTGCCTGGCAAGTACTTCATTCACCATGTCATCCCCCCAGTCCAAACACAACCTTTTTTGAAAAAACAAATGGTGGATAACTAGTAATTCCAAAATCATCATAATTTTTTAAAAAGCAAGTCAGTTTCAACAATATATTAGTATTATTATGATATCCTCAAATAAAATGTATTTATGATGAAAATTGAACTCACAATATAACTTTCAGTGTAATCAAATTTAAATATCTAATGGTGATTATCATATTTGGAAAAGTTGGAATGTGTATTGAAGTATTGCTGTGGTTTACACTCCAATAGCTCAAAATCCAAACAACTTACTTCTTCCAGTTATTGGACCAAGGGCAGTCAGACGACTCAGCAGGTAAAGAGACTTGCAGTACAAGCCTGTAAACCTGAGTTTGATCTCAAGAACCCACGTGAAGAAAGGAGAGATCTCCATGAAATTATTCTCTGACCTCCACATGAGATGAGCTTGTGTGCACACATACTCACTAAACAAATAAATAATATTCTTTTAAAAATTAGAGACATACCCAATTTAAAAATTGGATATGGAAGTATTTCTTTACCATGGGCAATCTCTGTCTTCAGTTCTTAAGCAAACATCTCATATGCCTAGGTGAGCACGGTAGAAGAAACGTCCAATCTGGACAGCAGATACTCAGACCCTCTACATATTATTGCTGAGCCAGGCACCAGGTCCTACTTTATCCTGGGGTAACCTTTTCACTTGGGAGTTGTTCCTTCCTATTACTTGCTCCCTAGTAAAAATTATCTTGGCTCTTTAGAGATACTTTACTAGTATTAAATCATAGAAAAAAAATCATTTCTAGGCATTTGCGCAAATTCATTTTAGTACTGTTCTCACCAGATTCAACTCTTTAAACCTAGGGCTACTGGTAAAAGTAGGTTTTGTAGAGTCACAAAAGCAAGATCCTAATGTAACATCTTTCCTTAAGGTTCTGGTTCTACTTGACATCCATTTGCATGACTGTAACCCACAAAAAGAGCCAGAGAATCTGTATAAAGGGGTCTTGGTATTTCCAAAGCACAGACAGTTATTTGACTGATGATCCACCTAACTGTCCACCTCCAGTAGACAATTGAGCACACGCCCACATACACATGTGGGTGCATTCCATCCCCCAGGAGCTCTGAGCTCGGATTCATATATATTGGTATGGCTTATAATTACACACATTCCCATAGTTTTTCTTAGGTCTCATAAATACATACATGCATGCAACTACTAAAACAACACATTGGTTATGGGTTTTAGATCAGTAGGCGGCAGGCTTGTGACTTGGTAGGAGGCAGAGTCATTTAGTGCCTACTTGCTATTTAGGCAGTTTTAGAGCAGCCATGGTGGGAAGGTAGTCTCTGAAGTTCTTGGAAGGTCATCCCCAGGACTGGGATTACCCTGAAGGAACACACCCTAAAGTCGCCAACTCCCCTCAACCTTTTGTTCACTCAAGGATATGGAGATTAGTCCATTGTAGCCTAAGCCCTGCCATGAGGTTGGGCACAAGATAACTGGGTTGGGGCCCAATATGATCAGACCAATGAGATGTTAGAAGACCTAAAGCTCCAAATCAGTTTGTAGAAACTGGAGCTAACTGATGAATAAAAGCCATTTTTCTGGGGCTTGCCTGACCTTATAAATATACCTGACCCTGACAGCCATCTTTGGCTTCCATGTCCGGAGTCCATGAGTTCCAGCTTCCTTGCCGCTCAAGGGACTCCATGCCTGGAGTCCATGAGTTCTCCAGGGCTCTCTTGCCCCTCGCATCCATGGGTTCTCTTCTTTCTCCCCTCTAATGAACTCTGCCTTAATCCTCTGCATGTGTTCTGGTTTCAATAGTCAACTCTGAACACAAGAAGCTGGACACATAAAGACCCAGGAGGGACCCTGTATCACTATGATTTTATGAAATGTAAATAAAGAAAATAAGAGTATAAGGCATCTTGTATATATTCAAAAACAGCATGCTGCACTTACATTATCTTCTTCAAATTTTAGTGCTGTTGTAGTTGGATACAGGTGCCAACTTGACAGTTGAGGTTTTGAGCTCTGTGCACATTTGCAGAGAATTAGTACCTGAGTTAAGCCCCGAGCGAACCAATAGAAGATTGATAGGGAAATCCAGTCCATGGTGAGCAGAACTAGTCTCTGAGCAGGTGAGTAAGATGGAGGGAACTGGTTGAGAAAATGGACATCCTTTGGTATTCTTAGCCAGACATGCTGGTCTGGCAAGTAGGATTGTTCCTCTCGTAGCAGTCTTGTGGATATATATGGAAGCCTCAGCCCTTGGTGTTGGTGTGGATTCTCCTGTCAAACTAGTTAAGGAACTGTAACCAAGAATAGTAAGCCAAAGTAAAGCCCCTTGATCCCTTAAACTGTTTGGTCTTGGATTTGCCTGCAACAATGCAGGCAAACTGCAACAAGTGTTACGCTGGGTGTGGTGGTACATTCCTGAAATCCCACCACTTGGGAAGTAGAGGCAGGATCTGGAATTCCAGACCTCCCCTTGGTTGGGTAGCATGTTTGAGGTCAAGCTGCATTACTTGAGACCTTGCAGCAAACATTGAGTGGAAGGAGGAGAAGTAGAATGCTAAGATCTCTTCGATTTGCAACTACTTACCACCCAGGAAGCGTCACCAATAGCCTTCCCATCAATGTCACTGGCTGCCTGTATGATCATAGTGAGCTTTTTGCATTGTTGTTTATAATAGTGGATACTTTCTCATCTCTCTTAAAAGTGCCCATCCTTCTAGAAGGGAGAAAGCAAAGAGTAATTCAATCGTGAAGACTCAGTCTCTTGTTAGTGTCCTGATATCTAAAATTTAGTTCAGGTATTGATTCTTTTTGCAGTTAAATCAATTTTAGATGTTGACAATAGCTAATCTAATTGCTAATGACCTCCATCAACACCAAGACACAAATCCCAGACAGACATGGAAAACATATGAAAGTTGAATAGCAGGTCATTTTGTTTTCTTTTACTTCTTTGAGGTTATTGATCAAATCAATGTAATTTCTCTTTTCAAATGAAACTCTGGCTCTTATGTTTGAAAAAGGAAGTCATAACATACCCAGAAAGGGCCATCAGACCTTCCTGACTAGGTTAAGATGTCAACTGAAAGAAGGAAATGAAAATTAAATGTTGCAGCCTAGGCACAGATGGGAAACTAGATAAACTGATCACCCTGTGTTTTGATCGCTATGGCATTTGTTAAGACTAAATGCCTGACCTGCATCTGGGAATGACAGTTCTCCTGCTAAAAGGAAAGGAAATGAAGGATCCCATCCACATTGTGATGTGGTTGAAATTTATCCATCTAACCATGGAAGGGATATGTTGAAAATGTTGCTCTGTTTGGAAGGTTCCAATTTGGCAGAACTTTCTTCCCATCAGCACTCAAAAAAGCCTTTGAAGTGGATAGGCACTTTGTAAATGAAGGGGGTAGGGAACAAACAGAATGGAGTGATAGAGCTCTAAAAAATTTTATAAAATCCCCAATGTCTTTTCTGCAGCCACATTCTTGCCCACACCCAACTCATGATTATATTATACTTCTTGTAAAAGACTGTCAGTGGGTTAGAAAGTGAAAGTTGCTTTATAGTGGAACCAATTGCATCCTTGTTATGATGGACTTAGTTTGCACAGTCTTTCTCTCTTCCGGCCTCTTCTCTAACTGACAGAGACTGGGTAATGGTTAAGCTGATAGAAATGCTCAGCCATTTCAACTAATAATGTATTGTTTAGAGGAGGCTAATTCATGGTGTTCTGCCGCTCCTTATTCCTAACCTCCTTGATTAATCACAGTTGCCAGTAAGTGCAGATGGTTGCTGCTTTTAGCATAACCTTCAGACAAAACTGGGGCTAGAGATGTAGCTCAGTGTTAGAGCGCTTGCCTCAGAATACATGAGATCTTGGCTTCTCAGGTCCCTGTTTGATTTCTGGCATCACAAACAAACAAACTAATCTGTAACTCAAAACCTACTGTTTTTCCTTAAGGAATGTATCTTCCTATTTGATCCGTAATTTAATTTTTTTTCTTTTGCTTGCTTATTGAGTCAGGATCATCCTTACTTAGCCCAGCCTGGCCTTGAACTCATGATCTTTCTGTCTCAGCCTCTCAAGTGCTGAGCTTACAGAATTGTACTACCTTATCTGACCCTCAATCACCATACTTCAGAAATGGTTATATGTCATTAGAACTAATCAGAGCTGCTTTGGAGGTTAAAGCAATAGAAAGGACTAACTTTGTTTGGTTTGGCACTTGGAGAGAGGTCCATCCTGACCAGCTGTGCCCTTAACACCTTAAGTAATTCCTGTCATTCACATATTTACTCAAACACACAAAACATAGCTCTAATTCAGTTGAGTCACTTAACTGACCCTACCCAAGTCACTTAGCTCAATCAAACGAAAAAAGGATTGAGACAATGAATTAGCAGGAAAAAAAACCTTGCAGCTTAGTGAGAATAATCAAAATAACCATCAAAAGAACCAATCTGGCATGGAAATATAACTCATCAAACATAAGTCACAAGGAATTTCCATCAGTGTCCCCAAAGAGAAACTATAGCCACTAAACCACAAGAGTCTATTATGAAAAAGGAGCAGTAGAAAACAGTAAAGATTTTTTAAAATTTTATTTATTTACTATTTATTCAATTGTATGTGTATGCATGTGTGCACGTGTGTGTATGTATATGTGTGTGTGTGTAGAACCACGGACGAATTCAGGAACCACCATGGACCCCTCAACCTCCTCCTGTTTCCTCTGCCCGGGATTCACAGGCTCCGCCCTACCAGGACCAGAAACGCAGGCCGCCCCTGCTTCCACCCGGCGTCTATGCGTGGGGTCTAGGATCCGAACTCAGGACCTTCCACCCGCAAGGCAGAGGCTTAACCCCTGAGCCACCTCTCCAGCCCCAGAAAACAGTAAAGATTTTATAGAGATTAAAAACATGGTTGCAGGCAGGAGAGATACTTCAGCAGATACGATGTCTGCCACAAACCTGGCAATTGAGTTCAATGCTCAGAAGCCCGCATAATGGAATAGAGAATTGACTTCTGAGAGTTTTGTCCCTTCACTCCATCCATGTGCCATGACATTCATGTGTGCCCCCTCCTCTCCAAATAAATAAATAAATAAATAAAAACACTGTTACTGATGTGGGAGAGAACCATTAAAGTCTTATGCAGCTGTCAAACAAGATGTACTTACTGGTGAAACTGTGGCATGACTATTATGGATTATGGGGTCGTCAATCAGATTTTTGAGGTCAACTCCACAGGAGGGAATTCATTCCTGGTACTGTAAACCTAGTCAAAAGTCTACAGAAAAGGATGTCATAGTCCCTAATGGGAAAGCTACAACTGTTGCTTCGCTTGACCATTGTCAAACTGTCTTCTAAATACATACGTTTATGCCCATAGATTGGAGCCGCCCTCAGCCTCAGTTGAGAAGCCTTTTCTTTTGTTTGCTATGTTTTGCTTGCAGGTGGTGGCTCATGCATAAACTTTAAACTGATCAAAAGGTTGGGAATAAGAGACTGTTGCATACTCAGCCTTAAATAGAATATCTGTGTCACACACCCTCACACCTCCTAAGACTCAGGGAACATTGTGGAAGACAGAGCATTGTGGAGTATAGAATCAGGAAGATGGGGGAATATAAGAAATGATGTCTTCTGAACATGACATAGCAGCTGCACTCATGGAGTTCCTGAAGCTATGGTTATGGGTCCAAGATCTGCACAAGATGACCATGGATGGGGGAGGGGCTCATGATACCCCTTCCCCAGAAGCTATAAGCAGTTAATTATTGATAGAGGAGGGAGAACCATTTTATTCCATGGTGTAGCCACCAGTAAGCTGCCAGGCTATGGTAAATAGCCCCACCCAGGCGCAGTAAGCAACTCTAATGCAATCAGTGAACACAAGCACAAGAAAGAAAGAGAGAAAGAAAAAGGATGGATGGAAAGAAGGAAGGAAGATGAGGGAGGAAGGGAGAGAAAGAAAAGAAAGAAAGAAAGAAAGAAAGAAAGAAAGAAAGAAAGAAAGAAAGAAAGAAAGAAAGAAAGAAAGAAAGAAGAAATCAAAATCAATAAGAACTAGTAGGGATTAAGAAGAGGTTCTACAGGGATAAGAAAACGCTATAGGAGTGAATATGATCAAAATAATTATGTAAATATATATAATATTGCCAAGGAAATAAAATTTAAAAAGCAATCTATCAAGTTAAATGATTATTTAAAGGACTTTAGGCACAAATTCTTTCAATTCTGCAAGAAAAGGAAAAGAGAGAAAAGAAGGGGGAACTTCAAATTTTAGTATAATATTGACAGCAGAACCTGGTAAGAGAGACATTGAACATTGAAAACCAGACCACAGTTTTTTTTAATTAAAAAAAAAACAGTGCTTTATTATTTCAAAAGATTTAAAATAGTAGGACACATTACAAAAGGTTGTGTAGGAAATAAAATTTCTAAACCACAAGTAGAAATGCAGCATCATAGAGTATCTTATAAAATACAAAGGCAGAAATAAATTTTGTGATTTTTTTTTTGTTTCTTTTATTTTTTCTTCACTCCATCCAAAAACCTAATCAAATCCACAGTTCCCGGCTGTGAGTATCATATCACCACACAAATCTTCCCACACGGTAAGCAGAACTCATCAGACCACAGTTCTTAACTTGAAATTGTCTCCTTCCACCATGTGGACTCCAGAGATAGAACTTAAGTCACCAGGTTTGTGAGCAAGCACCTTTACCCACAGCTATTCACTAGAAACAGCTTTGGAACATATTTTGAAAGCTGGTATGATTATTGTACTTTCAAGGAAAGAAAGCATTATAATAGCAAAAGATTTGATCTCAATAGGAAGACAAAAAAAATTCTAATTTAATATGGACATAATAATGTAGCTTTAAGTCACCTAAGCCACCTGCAAGTTGGCTCTGTGGGTAAAGGCACTTGTGTGCAGACTCAGAGCCCAAATGGAGGAAGGAGAAAACAGACTTCTGAAAGTCATCCTCTGACTTCCACATGCCGGCATGTTCACTCCTCCCAATGTCCCTTGTCAGATAAATTAAAACAAAATTACCTAAATACAAACAAACCAAACCAAAAGGAGAAATAGGCAAGTTTGCAATCATAATTGAAATGTCTCTCATCCATCTCCCAGTAATTCTTAAAAATAAGAACAAAAAGTCAAGAAGGATATATATGTAACCAACACTAACAAGTAACTTGATCTAATTGTATTTATAGAACACCATAACCAACAACTGCATACCAAAGACCATATGCTAGGTCATAAAGTAAGTCTTAATAACTTTCAAAGGACTGAAACCTTCCAGAGTACACGCACTAACCATTAGAAATCAGCACAGAACAAGTAGAAAAATTCAAAATATATCAAATTAAGAAACATACTTCTAAATAACCTGTGGGTCAAGAAGGAAATTAAAAAATATTTTGAACTGAAGGATAATAAAAAGAATGTATGAACATATGTATGATGTAGCTACCACAGAGCTTAGAAGGAAATTTATGATATTTAATGAATACATTAGAAAAGTTTTGGCTTTGTAACACTATAAAAAAGAGGGGGGGGAACTCCAAGTAGAGGAAGGAAATAATAAAGTGTGATCTGAAGTGAAGCAGAAATAACAAACACAATGGAGAAGATCCTTAAGCCAAAAATCTGTTCTCTAAACAGTAAGAAAAACCTATAATCTCCTAGTAAGAATGACCAATAAAACTGATCCAAGTTCGGGGTTTCAAAATGTGATGTCATTACAAATCATACTGATATTAAAGTGAAATAGAATATAATGAACACATTTTGTCAGCACATTTGTTTTAGTTTCATAACTTGCTGCTGCAGTGGGTAGCTGACCCAAACAACTGGGGGAATAAAATTAATTCGGCTCACAATTTCAGATTATAGTCCATCTGGGCTATAGGAGAATTATATCAGTAGGTCCTGAGGGAACTGGCCTCACCATATTCAAAGTCAAGAGCAGAAGAAAGGCACTGATGCATGCCTGGTTGCTTGATCTTTCTCTTTTTAAACTTTATTTACTTATTTATTTATCTCGTGTGTGTGTGTGTGTGTGTGTGTGTGTCTGAGAGAGAGAGAGAGAGAGAGAGAGAGAGAGAGATCACTGTGTGTCCCTGTGGAGAGCCAAGGGTGACTTAGGAAATCATCCTGGATTGCTTCTACCTCCTTTTTGCTTAGCTCTGGGATTTCCCAGGCTCCGCCCACCAGGACTGGAAGTGCAGCATCCAGTTTCCACTTGATGTTTTTTACATGGAACCTGGGATCCGAACTCAGAACCTTCTGCTTTCAAGGCAGAATCTTAACCCCTGAGCCATCTTTCCACCCCCCATTCCTCCCACCCCTCACCCCCTCACCCCCCACCGGCTTGCTCTCTTCTATTTCTATGCAAGTCATATACTTCCTATACCACCTGCCTGGGGAATGGGGTCATCCACAATAGACACATCGTCTCCCTTCAATTAAAGCAATCAGGACAATCTCTTACATGCTGCCCAGAGCCCTGCCTTAACTAGATAATTCCTCAGAGGCATGCTGGGAGGCTCACCTCACAAGTGTCAGGCTGACAGCTGAAACTAATCATTGCAACATCTGACAACAGAAGAAAAGGGAAAATTACTTGAGTAATAGAATGTACTCAAACTGATAAAATGAACAAAAGAAAATTCTGATGCATGTTAAAAAAAAAGAATTTATAACCAAAATCCCACGAAAATATTCCAGGCCCAACTGTCTTCAAAATATTTAAGGAGAAATAATAATCTTTTCCAAACCATTTCAGATTAGAAAAAAGGAAATGCTTACATATTTGCTTTATGAGACTGACATTGAGCTAACACCACAGTGAAAAATCTTTTTGCATAAGTAAAGGATTATGCATAGAGGTTTTAGAAAAATTACACAGAGCAGGAAGTGTAACTCAATGATAACACACTTCTAATACGCCCTCCATTTGAGTCTCTGTCACTCACACAAAAAGCACAGGTGACACATTATGTATTACAAAGCTATACTGCACTTTGAAATATTGTAAAATTATAGGCAAACATTAGCATATGCAAATACAAAATATAGCAGCACCAGGTATGGTTTACCTGAGAAAAACTACAAAATTAGCATTCTTTTCTCCTTCCTTTTTTCTTTTGTTCTTGTTGCTGGGGATCAAGCCCAGAGCCTTGTTCAAGCTAGGTGAGTGCATACCACAGCCCTGATTAGTTTAGCAGATAAAGAAAAACACCTACTTAGAGAAAAGAAATTCTCAGCAAATTGACAATACAAGGAAAGTTTATTAATCTGACAAAAGAATAAAAAATTTAATAGCAGTGACAGTGAGTCTCAAATATTAACTCTATACACTCTAGAATCTCTGGGAAGAACAGCCTCTGAGCCTGCCTGTGAAAGATTATCTTTTTGTAATCAACTGATATGGGAAGACTCGTGGAATAGTGGGCCGCCCCGTTCCTGGACTGTAGGAACAGTGAAAGCAGAGCGAGTATTAATAAGAATTGATTTATCGTTCTCTGCTCTTGTTGTGAATGTGATGTGACCAGCTGCTTCAGACTCCTGCCCCGTTAGTTGCTTCAGACTCCTGCCCCTTTAGCATCACAAGAAACTCTGAAATGTGAAAGAGCTGAATATTGGAAAGGCTGCAGGCCAGTGGAAGTAATACAATTGCTTCTGGGATTGTAACTTTAAAATCCATTAAAACTAAAAATAGGGCTGGCAAGATCCCTGTTGACAGATAGATGCAGGTGTCTGCTTGAAGCTGCAACCTGAACTTGGGGCACATCTATGAAGAATTGATGGTTACGGCAAGCCCTAAGCAAACTTGGAGGTTGTCTGATGGGGGAACACCCAGCCCATGGTGAGTGGATTATTCCCTGGGCAGGTGGATAAGGGGAGAGCTGGTAAGGCAAGTGAATTCCATGAACATGGGCCCACTGTAGTACTTTAGTTGGTTCAATGAATTGGCATACTTCGGCATGCTTGCACAGACATGTCATTTGGAAAATGAGGTTTGCCCCTCTTTCACCAACAGATGTGGTATGGCCAGTTCCTTCAATCCCTGGTGTTGGTATGAGCTCTCCTGCAAAGCTAGACTAACAGTTGGAACCAGACAATCATAAACCAAAATAAAATCCCTTTTTCCCATAAGCTGTTTTGCCATGAGTTTATCAACAACGTGCAAAGTAACTGCAACAAAAACGCATTAGGTAAAGAGGCCAGCATGCAAAACCCAGCAAATGTGTTTGATCCTGGAGCCTACGTGGTGGAAGGAGAGAACTTTTTGATCGCCACATTTGTGTGGTGGCACATGTATACCTGCTCTCTCTCTCTCTCTCTCTCATATGTGTGTGTGTGTGTGTGTGTGTGTGTGTGTAACGGTTACTTTTAACTATTACTGTGAGAGAGCATTCAAAGTCAAACCATTTAAGGGAGAAAGGGAGATTTATTCAATTTACAGTTCCAGAGGGGAGAAACAGACTTTCATGGTGGAGGTGACATGGTTGGTGGCTGAAGCTGTAGGCAGGTAAGTCACAGCAGACATCCAGTAGGCTAGTAGGTGATGACCGAAGAATTCCTGGAGAATTTCTCTTCTTCCCAATCTCCTGTTGTATGGTTCCTTTTATCTGGGAGGTTCCAATGAGATCTAGGGCAGGTCTTTGTATTGTAAATGTATTGATCTAGATAATCTCTTCAGGTGGTCTCAGCAGATTTTAGTTAATGTCAGGTGTGTCAAGTTGACACCCAGGATTAACTATTACAACATAAATATCCCTCTCTGTCACAGAAAAATAAATGCTAAAAGTCAGAAATTATGAAAGGCATAAATCATTATTTCCAAAATAACATTATTTACTATTGATAATCAAAATTTAGCTTCTTTTAAATCATAGTCTTTTCCCTTATCATTTATTTAAGTCAGTGTTCCTCAACATGCGGGTATAAGTCGGAGGATAGGCATAAGATGACCATGAATATGGAAACATTGTTAAAACATGTTCAGCCACATTGGATGAACATCATAGACACAGGTATTGGGAGGCTTGAGTTCAGTCTGAGCAGCAGAGACTGTATCTCAAAAGGAGATAGAAAATAAAAAAGGGGGGGGGGAGAGATGATTTTGAACCCACTAAAGTTTCGGATATATTATTAAAGCAAGCTGTCTTCTTTTTTTTCATGTGTATATATGTGTGCATATGCAGGTCAGAGTTCACATCAGCGATCTTCCTTTACCGCTCTGCTCCTTCCTTCTTGAGGCAGAGTCTCTCATATTCAGCTACTGCAGCTGAGCAAGCTCCAGGGTCCACTTGTCTCCACTTCCCCAGTGTGAACTACTGGCTTTCACCAGAGCACCCTGCTTTCATGTGGGTGCTGGAGATCTAGAATGTTCACACAGCAAGCTCTTGACCAACTGCGCCTCTTCCCAGCGCTCTTTTCACTATTTTGCCCCTTGAGGATTAAACCCAAGAAACCCATTGATGCGAGGCAGCACTCTAATACCAAACTACATCCCCCTCCCGTTCTTTTCACATTGACAAGAACCCATTCACACTAGGGAGACCTTCAGGCTGGGCTTTGATCTGCTTGGGTTTATGGTTTGCCCTTGCTGTGGGAGACAAATGGGCTGGTGAAACAGTACAAATGGTGTCCCCAGTTATGCAAGCTGGTAGACGCCAGGAGCGCATTCAACAAAAAGAGCACCGAGCTTGCCACTGCATAGACAAACATGAACCCCGCTTAGCATTAAGGACTGTAGCTGTTGGAAAACACTGTCTCCCGGGCAGCTGCTTTGGCTACTGTCCCCAATTAACTTAGCAGAGACTCAAAAATAGAAGGCAGCCTCTGTTCTGTTATATAATAAACAGTTCTTTATTTGAAATGACAATATTTACTTTTCCTATAGTGAACTCAGCAGCCCACTAGGCGGTGGGCAAACAGTAGAATTGCCTAAAATGGAAACTTGAGAGAGCAGTTTAGCTAATACAGTTTATTCTGACTTGCTAGTTAACCAACAAGTAACAAGATTATTCCCTTCGTGTTAGTCCCACACTTTGTCTGGTTTCTATAGACTCGGAGAGTCACATGTAACTGTGCTGCTTCCAGTAATAGTTTTCTTGCCTTGGTGAGTTTTGAAACATATTGGAGGTATGGATCTGCCAATATTCTAATGTTTAAACAGAATATAGAGTATTTTCTGAGGGATTCTACTGCAATTGGCAGATTCAGATGGACATGGAGACATATACTATTATTTCAGCAGAGGCCAGCCTGAACAGGAAAATCAGGAGCTGGAGCTAGCCTGGGCTAGGCCTTGTCTTAAAATAAGAAAGGAAGGGCTGGAGACATGGATCAGGAGTTAAGACTCTGCCTCTCAAGCAGCAAGTCCTAAGTTCAGATCCCAGGTCCCAGTGTAAAAATGCCAGGCAGAACGGCTGGTTGTCTGAACTTCTGGCCCAGGAGGGCAGAGTCTGGGAAAAGCCAGAGTGAAGCAAAAAGGAAGTAGAAGCAATCTAGGGTGATTCCCGAAGTCATCCTTGGTCCTCCACAGGGACACATAATGCCCTGTGATACACACAACCTAAATAAATAAATACATAAATAAATAATAAATAGATAAATGTATGAATGAATGAGTGAGCGAATGTATAAATGAATAAATGAATGAATATTTAAAGAAAAAAGCAAGTGAGCAATCAAGAAAAAAGAGAAAGAAAGAAAAAGAAAGCAAAGGAAAGGAAAGAAGAGAGAAGAAAAGCATATCTTGGTGGCAGACTGTCTGTCTAGCATCTAAGAGGCCCTGGGTTCAATTCTCAGTACTATCAGCAGGTTCAACTACTACCTACCTATTCAGTCTTTTTCAACAGCAAAAGAATCTGCTCTCTATGTTTTCATTTCACTTTCAAATGATCTTTAAAGGAAGAAAAAAAATCTGTATTATGATTATTGAGTTTTTTTCTGATATTTAATCTCCTTTTTGTAAGCAAACAGCTGCTGTAGTTACTCTTTCTGCTGCCGTGAGACAATGCTCAGACACAAGCAACTTAGAGGAGAAAGCGAGATTTATTTGGCCTATAGGTCCAGAGGGGAGATATATTCCATTATGACACATGGGGGTAGGGAGAGGGCAAAGCTGAAGGTGAAAGTTCAGGCCACAGCAGTCATTATGGAGACAGAGCCTGGAAGCAACAAACTGCAAGCAGGGCTGGGCTACCCGGACCTCAAGGTCTGCCTCTTGTGACCTGCCTTCCTCCAGTAAGCGCCACCTCCTAAAGGTGCCACGACTTTCCCAAGCATTAATATCAGCTAAGGATTCACGCACAGGAGCCTGTAGGAAGGCAACTCATATTCAAGCCTCAACAATAGCTATGACTTAAATGGTCTTGTTCTTTGCTGTAAAAAATATGTAGCATCAACACACCTACAGAAAAAGCCTTTACGCACTTTTACAAGTATAGCAAAGGACCACTACTTGCACTGTAGATGATTCCTAACTTCCTTTTGGATCCTGTGCTCTGCTCTTGCCATATTGGAACTCTCTAGAGCATCTCTAACTTTGCAAATGTGAAAGGAGGAGCACTTCAACTGAGGTACGCTCTTTCACAGGACTCATGCACAATGAAGAGATGTTCCAAAAGTTGTCTTTTAGGTTGATATTAACGAGACAATACTTTGTATCACTCTCTGGACAATGAGATTTGCCTATATTTGAGGCAGGGGCTTAGGTTTCCTTCAGAGATCTTTCTCTCTGAGGCCTCTGATCTACTGCCACCAGTACTAACTTACCCAGTAAGAATCATTTATTTTTTACTGATTCCTATTATCATGCTGGGGCTCTGGCCCAGTACCTAACCGTGTACTAGGCAAATGCATACTGAGGTATGCTTTCAGTATTGGAACAGTCATTTAGTTGATAATCTTTATTTTATGTGCTTGTGGGGCAGTATGTGTGCAAGAGGACATCCGTGTGTTTGTGCCAAGGATGGAGGTCCAAGGATGACTTCAGGAGTCATCTTGGATTGTTCTATCTTTTTGCTTTGCCCTGGGGATTCCCAGGCTCTGTCCTCCAAGACAGGAAGTGCTCCATTTCCTCTAGAATTTTTACATGGGATCTGGGGTCTAAACTTACCTCCACTTTGTTTGCAAGACAAAGGCTTTAATCACATCTGCAGCCCAATCTTTTAATTCTTATAAATTCAGACACCAAGAATCCCCCCCCCAAAAAAAAAACCACTGTTCTAATAGTCTTCTTCAAAATAATGCAAAAAAAGGTAAATTCCAGTTTGGTCCAAATTAGAAAGTTTGAATCTTACCTCTTTGAAAGATCCTTTCTTTTGTTATGATCCCCACCATAAAAAAGTGACTTTTTTTTTCAGTGTATCGCTCACCTATGCCAGGCATTGGCATTACCAGGAATCCTTGCTCAAGTACAGATTCCAGTGTCCCCCTTTAAACCTAAAGAATGAGCAACTGGAGGGTCAGGGCCCAGAAGTTGACATTTTTTTAGATACCTCAGCTCATTCATTCACTAGTTTATGAAGTGACCCCCTGAAAATCACTCACATACTTTATTGTATTTTAGTATATTTTTTCTCTTCAATAAGCCAAAGTGAAATCATGGCGAGCATTCAAGGATAGATGAAATCTTGTCACAGAACGTGAACTCTATTGTAACTCTGTTTATGGACACTTAATAGCTTGTCTGTGGGACAGTTAAGCTGTAGTAATTACCTCATGGTTCTGTAATCTCTGTGTCTCCTCCCTCATGACATTTACACAAGACTTCAGCTAATTTCCTTACAGGATGGAAGAACTATGTAGCCCAATGATACATTGTCTTTTCTTCCTGGTTAATTTTTAAAACATTTATGGAAATTCTCAGAAATTACCTTGAATTATAGAGTCTAAATTCAGAAGAAAAACGTTGTATAAGAATTCATTGAAACCACATTAGTTTTTGTTTGTAGCTTTGTTTTGTTTAGTGCCAGACACCTAACCCAGGGTTATTTGTACACTAGGCAAAACTCAAGTCACTTTAATCGAATCTTTATGAAAAAATGCTTTTTAAATAAAGAGGAGGATGAAGACATAGTCCAGTGAGAGAACAATTAATTAGCATTCAAGAGACCCTGGGTTTCATCCTCAGGACCACAACAAAATTAATGTATAAATAAATTAAGACTCAGAGATTCACAGTATTTGCTCCCAAACTGCTTCTCAATTACATCACTATGAAAAAAAGTTATTTGAATTCTCTGTCATGTTTTTGTTTTTTCAGATCAGGTCTCGCTATGTAACATAGGGTTGGTCTTGAACTCTTGATCCTCCTCCTGTCTCAGTCTCCCAAGTGCTGGAATTATAGATGTTTGCCAACTTGCTCACATCTGCCATTTAGGAATGTAATTATCCTCTGGGATAAGTGTAATACTTCCTGAAGATCTGAGAAGATGATGAGCTGGAGCTTGTAAAATGTTAAAGGGTCTTCAGCAAGGGATGCTACAAGAAGTGAAAATTATCACTTTTCCTTTTACAGGCCTTTAATGAGTTATCAACTTGTCATTGATGAATCTGCTGCTTGAAATATATCATTCCTAGTTTTATCAGGCTTACCAGAGAGATGAAATACTCTGGAATGTTTTTTTCTAGGGGGGGGAGACTTTAATATTTAATAACAATTAAAACAAGCAACTTTACCTTTTTCCCAAACATGCATGTACACATGTGTGCATATGTACACACACACACACACACACACACACACATACACACACACACACACACACACGCACACGCACACGAATGCATAAACATACTTTCTCTAAGACTACAGTGGACATCTTTATCTTCACTTTTTATTGACTTGATTGATTGAACTTACAAATCCATTTGGGTTGTGAAAACCTCAAGTGCTTTAGGGTTAAAGTATCACAAAGTCCACTGACTCATTAGCAGTAAACCCTAATGTAACAGAGTGATTAGAAATAAATTATTTACTTGATGTCACTCTTGGTCCTGAAATAATTCTGCTCATTTATACTTTCAGTGGCTGTTACACACAAACTCCTCTTTTAAAAGTTGCCTTATTTGATGATAAGGATTTTCAAGACTCTAGACATACTGCAAACCTCAAACATCTCATTAAATTATTTGCAAATGAGGAGCTGCTGGTTGATTCAAGAGGATGTTTGAAGACGATTCCAGTGTCTCCAGTTGTAGAGTGGGAGAAGGAATTTCAAAATATCATTGAATCTACTTGTTCAAAATTGATTCTCATACATGGTTGTCTTCTTTTAACGTTTACTTTTATAAGGAAAAAGAAGTAACTTTATGTAAAAGAAGAAACAGCTAGAACAACAACAAAAATATGGAGATAAAAGCAGATAAAATGGGGTGACAGATAATATAGAAAAATAAGTAAGGAATTCATGCAATGGTGCATGAGAATGGTAGGTTCACATAGAGGAGAAAAAAGCTTCTAAAACTAAGCACATGGCAAATCACTACTGAGAACTTCCTTGCAGAGTTGTATGAAAGAAAATTATTTTTATCCATCTTAAGAGCAACTGCAAAGAGATCTGGGGAGAGTTCAGTCACTTTGCTTGGTTGACTTCACTTCTTGAACAAATTTGAGGATTAAACATTCACAAATGTTCCTAATATTTTCTGAGCAAGGAAGTGGGATGTTAGCACTTTTGTTCAGTGCTGTACCTACCATCTGGTGGTTAGCCTGAGCTTTAAGCCTTATGCAAGAATCCGTATATTCAGATTCGAGAGTTTCCCCCACATGTTAAAAATAAAATGTGAAATTTCAGTAACTGGCATGAAAAATTTTAGTAGTACTCAGGAAGTTTTCAGAAACTGGAGCTTTCACATAACATGGAAGTTTTAATGTTCTAAAAGTTCAGTAAATTATGTCGTCGTGTACAAGAGTGAAGGCTAAATTATCCACGCAAAGGGGTAACCTTATAGCCCACATGTCTGCATCTATGTATGCAGATGGACAGATATATACTTCACTTCTCCTGGGAAGTTAGAGTCTAAAAAGCTATCACTCAGAATGGACAGTTTAATGATTGCTTTAAAAAGAAAAGATGACAGTCTTGCTATTAAAAAAGGTCTTTTGGAGTATCACTAGCTGAAATATTGTAACTTCAAATGAAGATGGGAAGCAAAAATCATTTTAAAATTGCAACTTTAAAAAAACCCCACAAAACCTTGCACAGCCTAGGAAGCATATGGACACCCACCCAGTTAGCAAGAAGGGCAAAGAGAGCCCCAGACTTTAGCTTATTAAAGATGACCTTTCCCCTCTCTAAAATTTCAAAGCTGACGTTTCAAGTGCTGAGCAGACTGTGTGCCATATGTAACGTGACCTCAGCCCCACTCTGCCGGAGCCCTGATGGCATCACTAATGAGAGGTGAAAGGTCCTTTTCTTGCAGTTTTTTCAGAGAGCCACCAACTCTTGCCTGTGAAGTCAAACCCCTCCCCTCCCCCTGGACTTCCAGAGAACTGCATTTAATACACAACCTCAAAACATTTTTTTTTTCCATTACCAGTTGATTTTTTTGTAGTCACAGCCAATTGGGGGATGCAGAAGAAAATATTTATTTTGACTCAGAAGGCAAAGGGATTAAGAGAACATTGTATTAACCTTGCTTTCATCTACGTTTTAAAGGGAAATTTTCCAGAGGCATCCATTGAACTTTTTTTTTTCAATAAAGATCATCAAAGACTCTTTAGGAAACCAGGTGTGTGTTTATCTGAAGGACGAAGAGACCTGGAAGAAGTTCTATTTGGAGAAAAAAAGCAGCTTTTTCATAAAGCTGCTTCAGACTGGAAAAAATGTGTGTGTGTGTGTGTGTGTGTGTGTGTGTGTGTGCACATGCGCGCCCAAAAATCCGTTCCTGGCAATTCTAGCAGCCAGTTCCCCATCCCCCTTTTTCCTGCTGTTTAGAAACAAAATAGCTTTATTCCCCTCCTCCTTCCAAGCAGGTTGTTATCATATTCATGGCACGGTCAATTTCCGTTTGCCAAGAAAATATTTAGTCTGATCAAAGAAATTAGAAAATCGGATGACTAGAAACAGACCTTCCCACCGGAGAAAGCCTTCCATGTGAAGAGTCAGGCAGACGGCGGCCCACCCAGTTACTCCTAGTAAAATTAGCTCTCCTGCCAAGGGCAGAATTGTAAGGCCACCTAGATTCTTCTGGAGGAGATAAGGAAGAGTCACGACTCCCCAGGAAATTCAAATTGCGTTCGCAATTTGAGATGATTTGGTATCTCTACCCAAACCAAGAGGTCATTTACCCACTCTAATCCAGAAGGACCTTCTGCGAATTTACCCATCATTGAGTCTGGGATCCTTCTGTTCTGCTAGGCTGGTTTATAATGCTCAAGGGAAGAGAAGGGTACGTTATCCGTGGTAGATGATTGAGACGTCTGGACTTTTGGAGAGAGACAGCGATTTCTCAAGAGTTAATTTTTTAAAAAATGTGCATTTGGATGGAGAAAATGGCTGATAGGTATCTTCTGGGCGGTTCCGGTTTCTACAAGCACATGCCAGGCAATTGAGGATGGTAAATAAGGGTTTCCCGTGTCTTCCTTCTTCCTAGGCAAGGAGCTGCTATTGGGTAAAGCCATTTGCCGAAATTCTTCGGCCAGATGGCGAGACAGAAGTCGCAGTTTCCAGCTTTGGAGTCCCACAAGGAATAAGCAGGCTTCACTAGGAAAAGGGGTCCGAATTCCACCTCTAGCGTCCGCCTAGTTGGGACTCCCCAATCGCTCGCAGAGTCCTCATACCTAATCCTGCTGTTTTCGGAGGGAAAAGGCGGGGGAGGGCTGTGTCGCTGAAGGAGGGAAGGACTGGAGGGTGAAGATGCCCTCGCAGAGCTGCGTCCTGTGCCCGCCGAGGATCCGGTCTCCACCCGGGAGGGGGAGGAAGGGAGGAGGGGAGGAGGCCAGGCCTGCGGGGTTTCCTTCTTTTTGTTTCGGTTCCTGCGGGCCGAGGGCTCCTTTGCCAGGATGACAGCGCCCTCTCGCTCCTTCAGCGATGTCCGCCGCCGGCCTGCGCCCCCCTCCCTGCTCGGCTGACCTCCCCGCGCCTCCTCCAGGTCCCCGCCCTCTCCCTAGCGGATCCCCCTTGGTCCTCCGGCCCCAACGCCGACCGCCCTCTCTGACCGCCCGACTGCTACCCGGGAGATTGGCTGGTGGGGGGAGACCACTTGGATCCGCAGGGGCGCGGGACCAGAGCCCGCGACCCCGGGCCGCACCACTGAGCGGAGTTCGGGTCCTGGCGCAGCCGCGGCGCCCAGGAACTCTAGGGCGGCCCCGCGAACCAAGCTCGGTGCGGGTGGCCGGGCGGGGATGGGGCCCGGAGACCATGCGCCGAGGACCCGCGGGCCGGGTGATCGTGGATGCCAAACCCTGCACCGCACGCACGGGGCGGAGAGCCAGATCCCGGATCCGGCCTGTACGCTAGGATGGGTGGGGGTGTCGGGTAAGGAAAAAAAAGGGGGGGAAGGGCAAATCATACTGCCTTCATCCAGGTCCTAAACGCGTCCCTCGCGTTGCACCCGCTTCCCAGAGATCTTACCCACTGGTTTCCAAGAGGACTTTGCCAAGCATTGCAACGGTGTTGGAAACCTTCTTGCGAAACCCAAGCCCTAGGAGGTGGGCGAGACTCTCAGAGAGGGGCGTGACACACCTTCCCAGCACCCTGTGCCCAGCGGTCTTTCCCTTTCTGCTCTGGGGCCTGTCGCTGCAGACACATGCCGCGTGGCCCAGTCAAGGATAGAGACAGTTCAGCTATGCCCTTGAAAACCTGGATCTTTAGAATCCAAACTGTGCTCCTGCGGGTATAAATATAAATAAATAAATAAACAAACAAATAAATAATATCCAGTCTTCCCACGGAGTGAGTATGCGTACACAGAGATGCAGGCCTAAAGCGATCCCACTCCCTTAAACGCTTTCTGACACCCGGGAGTCTTAGGAGGAGTTCTCCACGAGGTGACCTGGCTATAGAACACAGGCGACCCCCAGCAATGAACTAATTGAGTCACAAACCACTGGCCGTTCCTTCCAAGCCATCCATCTCCGCAGCTCAGCGCCCAATTTGTCCGCAGCACTTTCTTCCGCCATTCAGAAGCATTAGCCTGTTTTTTAAAAAGTATCGCGGCCGAGACGTGCAATTATCCTGGGCTCGGGTTACGCTAAGTGGCTTTAGACTGAGAAATGGAAGAATACAAATGCTGCGGACGTGTTCGTCGCCTCGGGGCCGAGCCTCAACCGGGGGGCAGCGGAGGAGAGCTGGAACTTTCGGTTGGGGGAAGAGAGCCCGCTCTAGTTCCTGATGTTGCTTCTCTCGTCTCAGCAGTAAGAAAGAGAAATTGGTCCTTTGTCCTTAGAGAGTAAGAAGCGAGGGACTATCAGAACCCAGGGGAATAAGATTCACGTCCTGGCAAGACCAGGCCAAGCTTCTGGGCCGAGAGTGGGTTTTGGATCAGGCCGAACATTTCAGACGAGGCTAGCTAGGGTAAGGAGCTGAAGAGAGGGCAGAGGGTCAGAGCAGGAATTAAGGGAGAAGTAGTCTCAACGGGGTTACTATAATAAGTTGGGGAGGAAGAGGATGGGGGAATAACTGGGAGGAAAGAAGAGGCAGCTCTGAGGGTTGGGAGTCGTGTTCATTCCGGAGCAGAAGGCCGAGCTGGCCGGGGAGCCCGCGCGAGCTGCCAAGGTGAGAATCCGCGAGAACTGGAGAGGTCCAGAAACCGCCAGGCCTCTCCGCATCCAGGATGTAGAGTGGTCTAAAAGACTTCTTTTCGGTTCAGCAGGGTGAGTTGGACCTGGGAAGCGGAGGTGGAAGTGGGGTGTGTGCGTGGGGGAGGGGGAGAACAGGGAGGAGCAAGAGCCACTGGGGGAGCCTCTGCCCAGCGTGCAGACGTCCGTTCGCCTCTCGGGGCTGTGGCGGCCACACTGTGCGCGTGTCTTTCTCCTTCTGTTCAAACCAGTCCTCACATCTTGAAGTAATCAGCAGCCGAGAAGGGACTCGTCCCCTGGCATCTCAGGTTAAAGCAGGAGGTCCAGGAAAATGTGGTAGAGCCATTACAAGAAATCCGAGCCGCCGTCATCAGGGACTCCAATTGCCATCGCATTAGGATTGATTAGAGACCAGCAGTACCGTAATGACCCGGAAAGAAGGGCAGCCGGGGATTATTAATATCAGAATGTGTGGGGAGGGGTAGGAGCAAGCTGGGAAGGGAGATGTTTTAAATTACTAGGATTTATATGTAAGTGCAGGCTTACCTGAAGAAACCAGATAGTCAGTGAATCACACAAACAATAAATCTAATTGCATCTAAAATTTCACCAAGTTTGATTTTTTTAAAGAGTTGTTGAGAAAGGTAAACCAACATCTTAGTTTTTATAAACATGCAGATGTATAAGTTGATTGTAAAGATCCGCGGGGGGAGGTGGAATAAAGTCAGGATGTCTGCTTTGCTTACAACTGAAACTCTTAAAAAATTTTTTTCTTGACCCCCAAACTAGTCTGATTCCCCCCCCCCCAGGAGTTCATTTGGGTTTTCTCTCCAGGGCTAAGAAGCATCAAAACCTACATTTTAGCAGTGCGCAGAAGAGTAACAAACCAAGTTTTAATAGAAACGGTGATACCTGGGTAGTGGGTTTTGTTTTCTTTTGTTCCAGATATGAATGATAGGGATCCCAAAGAGATGTGGAGAAGAGAGTGGTTTGTCTCCTTCCTTGGACTATGAGCCAAAACAAATCAGCCCCTGATGGTCTGGGCTGAAATGCAGCTCACTAGATAATTAACTCCATCTTCCCAGTCCACCCTAACTGTTTATTTAGTGTCGCCCTGCATTAGCATCACTAGCACTTTCCTCTGAACAGGAGGAGCTGCAGGCTTTCACCTCCCCAAAGGAAATTCTTCTTAGCTTAGACAGATGTGGTATTCAGGATGTATATTAGTTGGGAGCGAGGTTGATTGGAAATTCGATGGAAGATAAGCGCACTCAGAGAGTTTCATATTGAAAACTTTCCCCCAAGGAAATATTTAAAGAGAAAGGGACCGTCGTGTCTTAAGTTCTCAAGAAATGATTGTAACACCTTTCAATTTTCCGGAGAAGTGCTATGCCAATCGGCTGGCGTGGGATCTTCTGACTCAAACTTGGCCATTGATGTACCGCTCCACTGGGCCTCCTCAGAGCAAGGCTAAAGTAACAGGGAGAAATAAGCAAAGTGAGAAAGGAGAACCAGATTGGGAAAGAATAGACAGTGAATACACGAGCAGCAAGTCCTCAGGTGCGGACAGAACAGGTTCCGTCTGGAGGAGACCGGAGAGACAGAGACCAAGATGCACCGAACCGGAGACAGAGCAAAACACCCCCCACCACACGCACCACGCTTCCCCCCTCTTTTGTGTGTGTTTCGTGTATGCCAAAAAGACTGAAGGACAGGAAAGGGAGGCTCTCAGATCGGTGGGGAATGGGTCTAGGGTGTCTGTTTTAGAGGTGTCAGATTCTCTTTGTCCCTTGCTGTTTCTCTGGGTAGTGTGGAGGTGGAGGTGCCCTTTCAGGAACTGCGTGCGGCCGGCCGGGTACCGGCTGTAGGGCTCGCGACCCGCTGTGTTTGTGCAGGTGTGGGCGGGGGCGCCGGGCGGCTGGCATCTTGGGTCAGCCCCGAATTTTCGCACCAAGGAAGCAGAAGCTTCTGTTGGTGAGCTCCCCGCTTCCAGGAGAAAGCTACCTCCGCCTTCCATACATAAATACATTAGGACTCCAGACAAATCCTCATTGTTCAAAAATAAGCCACCGAGGAGGCCGGCCGGCTCCCTTTAGCCTGGCAGAGCGAGGCCGAGAGGGTGGGTGGGAGGGAGGGAGGCGGGGGCCGCGCGGATCCGGTGTCACGTTGCAGATTCCCACTAAAGATAAAGAAACGTGATCTATTTTTCAGGACAGCAAGTGGATGGGAAAGAACCTTGACAACACAAAACTCATTTACTAATGGACTGGTTTTGAGTTTCTCTTCTCTGGGTCCGCAAATCACCATTCCGGAGCCCTCGGCCTATTCAGTCCAGCGTCCGGCAGAAGGCAGGTGGGCGGCAGCTCCCGGCGCCGCGCCCTCTAGCTACGCGCGGTTCCCAAGGGCCAAGGGACCCGGGGCTTCCAACTCTAAGCAGAGGAAAAAGACGAACGTCGCCACTTCGGCTCCGCCTTGGGAGTCATCATACTGTCCCAAAGCGATGACAATAATCTATTGAAGAAATATCTGTGATGCTCTTGCCTTCTAAGGTTCTGTAGGTAGGGTAGGAGCCCCTCAGCCGTTCTGGATGATAAAGGATCCCAAGAAATCGGGCCGGAGGCCCCATGGATCTTGCTCCAAGAAAAGAAACAAGTAGGTCCCATTTACAAGTTTTTGAACCCAGACCTTAGGTCGACCCGACCAGATCCTGTAACAACTCCTGATAGTTTGACCCGTGGACTTTGGGTCTATCGGTTAGGTGTATCTGGCCATTAACCTGTGCCTCAAAGACACGCAGAGACGAATCCTGACGTCCAGTGCGAACGATTGCAAACGCAGCCGAGGCAGGAGCAAGCGAGCGGGCTAGAGGTGCGGTTCCCTTTAAGTCCCCGACGCATCTCTGCTTTTCATGAGATTTGCATCGACAGCAAAGGTTTTATGTTACAGAACGGCTCAAACCTTTCTATGCGCGATTTAAAATGGATCATTTGGTTTATGTGGTTTGTAAATTCATGTCATTTTGCCTCCTTTAGTGGTTTTCAGTGAAAGGTTCCATTTTGGGAAACCTTATATATCCAAGCCAATAATTATCATTTATAATAATTGGTTGCCTTAACCAAGGGATCGAAATAGCAGGTAGACTCGATGGTAGAAAGCCAGTAGTACTTTTCCTTTCTAGTTGAGTGATCTACTGGATTTACATGGGAGAAAAAAAGGCGGTCTCATCCAAGCACCTAGCCTCTGAGACGCATCATGATAACAGCACCCCTGTGGTTGCTTTCCCTGTTTCCCCCCCAGTGAATGGTATGTTCTGGTTCCTTTGGAAAAGCTACGAAAAGAAACAGGCTGGGGGTCTGGAAGAAGCCAGAGAGAAAGTTGTCATATTGGTATCCTATTGTTATCTCTCTCCTCTGTAAATTTATACTCACGCTTATTTGTTCAAGCTATGCCTCGTTTCCCCACACAAAACTGTCAATTATAAGGTACACCCTGTGCTCAGCATACCTTTGTCTTTTAAGGGATGTCGCTGTGGTTATAAACCTTACCCCTACACGCTCCCCATTTTAATTGTGCACACTTGTTCCAGACTTTAGGGTACCGATCTCCTTTAAGCCCCCGTTCCTGTCCTCAAGCAGCTGCTGTGTCAATAAGGACTGTTCCAGGCAGAGACAGTCCTCTTGGCAGGACACCTCCGTTCCTTAAGACTCTATCTGAAACGTCATGAGCACTAAAATAAGTCAGCGAGGGAAAATTACCAGACACATGGCCTTGGGCTCAACAGTGCCAGGCTTCTAGTTTAGAAAGTAAGTCATTGGGCATACCATGTGGCAGGAGCTCTTTCAAAATAATGCACACCCATTAAACGCATTTAAAAAAATAAGCCTCGATGTAATGAAGTATCAGCATTTGCTTCCAAGGTTTAATTGCATGGGATATACAAAGCTAGGAGGAGACAGAAAACACTATTTGGGAGCTCAGCAGAGAAGAGGCTTCCCAGAAGCAATCTGGAGGTGAAAACCCCTTTATTGCTCTTGAAATGAGCATAGCAGGGCATACTGGACTGGGCGCATTATTTTAATCCCATATAAATAATACAAGGGGCAACACTTCTCCCATTTACATCTCAAAATGCAAAAGGTCCTGAGGTGCCAGCTCTTGGGCTGATGGACTGGAGACGTTTTGAAGTTTTGAAAGAAGACAAGCAAGTTTGAAGAGTCTAGAATCTGCTCTTCATCACTCTCTAAGAAGGCACACTGAAATCAAAAGCATTTTTGAAGTGTACTTAAAATTCTGTTTTGAACTTATCTAATCAGAGATAAATATAGTTATAAAGTCACCCTCCTTCCACCATTTGGCCTTCCTTATCTCCACACATTGTTCTTATCTCCTGCCAGTCTCCGCTACTGACAATAGATTATCTTTGTTTAGGGAGGCTAATTGTTGTCAAAATCTTTTTCATAATTGCTTTGGAACAAGGTGTGCAAATGAGGCTTAAGATAATTACAGCTTCATTTGTTTGCGCAGTTTTACTTAGCATCTTCCACACATAAACAAAATAGCAGGTGATGGGACTTGAATTGCCAGACATCCCTCATTCTCTGGCAGTAAAATAGGCCAGCATTGCAACACACGCACACACACTTTATTTAATCTTCTTGGAGCCACTGTGGTTCTAGCTGTGAGGGCAGAGTCCCCTCTCTTGCAGGGCAAAGATTATGTTACAACCGGACGGTTATTGGAGCTGGGCACAGTTTTATTTAATTTACACCCCATCCAGTGCCCTTTGCACGAGGCTTCCAAAGCATTTTCTGCTAATGGCCAGAAAACCTTGGAATTCCTTAGTCGCAGAAGTAGCATGGGAAAAACGGCAATGGTGAAGATGGGAAAACTGTGTCCCGGAGCCTTTGGGACCAGAGGAATGTTAGGACACAAGTCGCAAATGAAGCCTTGCTATCAATCTGCTCAGTCCCTAACTTTTTGACTGATTTCACGTTGTGAAGGCCCTTAGAGACGAAGGGAAGGCAGTCTAGATCTGAGTACTTGTGCTCTTTGGGGGAACGAAGTGTGTGTGTAGGGGGGGAGGGGTAGATTTGACTCCTGAAGCTGAAGCCAAGCCCGAGGGAAGCCACTCTACTAGCGCCTGCAGTCCTGAGCTCTAGTCGGCTTTTGTATTATTTATCACGTTCCATAAGCTATTCATCAGTCCATTATTTATTCATGCCAACATTAAGGTAATTAAATATGAGCTCACCGGGAAAGGGCAAGTCTGCAAAGGACAGGGACCAGAGTATGGAGAGGAGGGTCACTGGTCTGCAGTCATTGATTTGTTCAGAGATGCGCGCGGCTCCCCTTAGGTGACACTGGAGAGGGCGCCGTTTTTCAAGGTTCTGACTTGCTCACCACCCTCCTCCTGCACCCCAGTTCCCCCTCCCGACCCCAACCGCTTCCCACCTCTCCAGGTTGGTCTCCTCCCACCGCTCCCTACTCCCCCCCCACCTCCGCCGACTCGGCAGCTTTGCCCTCCCCACGCGAGGCGGCGGGGCGGCAGGGCCGGGCGGCGCGCGGGCTGGCCCGCTTCGGATAGGCGCCGCCTGCAGCCAATCAGCGTGCCGGGGACGCTGCGCGCTTTAAGGCCGCTGCGGGGAGAACAGAAACCAAGTTCCCCGGCAACAAGCAGCATCCAGCGGCAGGCCGGAGCCAGCGGGGCCCGGAAGGCTGCGGACGGTGCGCCGGCCGCTCCAAGCCCGGCGCGTCCCTACTCATCCCGCTGCACATCTTTCTGGGGCACCCCACTGCCGACTTCTGACTGGCCTTCTTGCCGACGCCCAGCCCAGGAAGGGGGTGAGGAGCAGCCGCGCCCCCTTCCCGGCGGCGGCCGTCCGGGGCTGTTTGGACCCCGCTCGCGGCCGCGTGCGCCTGGGCCGTGTGCCCCGGCAGGCGCCAGCCATGTCCATGCTGCCGTCGTTCGGTTTTACGCAGGAGCAAGTGGCGTGCGTGTGCGAGGTTTTGCAGCAAGGCGGGAACCTGGAGCGCTTGGGCAGGTTCTTGTGGTCCCTGCCCGCCTGCGATCACCTGCACAAGAACGAGAGCGTGCTCAAGGCCAAGGCGGTGGTCGCCTTCCACCGAGGCAACTTCCGAGAGCTCTACAAGATCCTGGAGAGTCACCAGTTCTCGCCTCACAACCATCCCAAACTACAGCAACTGTGGCTGAAAGCGCACTACGTGGAGGCCGAGAAGCTTCGCGGCCGACCCCTGGGCGCGGTGGGCAAGTATCGCGTGCGCCGAAAATTCCCGCTGCCGCGCACCATCTGGGACGGCGAGGAGACCAGCTACTGCTTCAAGGAGAAGTCGCGGGGCGTGTTGCGGGAGTGGTACGCGCACAACCCCTACCCGTCACCGCGGGAGAAGCGGGAGCTGGCCGAGGCCACCGGCCTCACCACCACCCAGGTCAGCAACTGGTTTAAGAACCGGAGGCAAAGAGATCGGGCCGCCGAGGCCAAGGAAAGGTACGCGGCGCGCTTGCTTAGGCTCGGGCGACCGGGGCCACCATCCTTCACCCTTCCGCCCCTTTCCGCGCCCCCGCAGGCATCCGCCGCCCGGAGCTCGTCCACGGGGCGGCGCCCGGCCCTCGGCAGCACCGCAGCGAAAGTTCATGAACTCTGAGGTTGCCTGCTTGGAATGGGGGGGCCTGATTGGCGTTCAAGCCCTCGCGCCGGGGTTTCTTTGGGGTGAGAGTGTTAGGAAACCTTGGCGCTGGGTTTGTTTTTCAAGTCTTCCTGGCCGGCTGCGGCGAAGGAAGTGGGTGGTGGTGGAAAGGAGTTTGCAGATCGGCGGGAAGGGAAGTTGGAGATGGGTCTGGGGCGGCGGGGCGTCTGGAACCCGGGTTCTGGCTCCGGGTGGGAGCTGGCCGGAGACATCCGTCCTGCCGCCGCTCTCGGGCGGTTCTTCGCCCGCTCTCTGTCCCTTTGGATGAGATCGTCTGTTTCATTCCGCGCTGGCGGGACAAAGGGAAGGTCTGGTCAAGAAATACGCTGGGAAGAGAGCTTTGGGGGTGGGGGGGAGTCGATGCTGCATTGGCGGGGGGGGGGGACTGGCCCTGGCCACGCTTCCTCGCGCGTGGCTCGGGCACCACAGCTCGTCGGCGCCGCCGCCCCGGGAGTCTCGAGCCCCCGGCTTCTCCCGCTGCGGATTCAGCAGCATTTTTTGTTTTTGAAGTGCGTGTCTGCCTCCCCCTCCTCGCGCAAACACCCGCGGCCCCTCGGCCGGGGTCCGCGATTCGCTGCAGGGTTTCTGAGCGAGTTTCCGTGGAGCACCGGGCAGGCGGCGGTGGCAGAGCGCTCCGCAAAGCCCGGGAGAGAAAACTTGGGGGAGAAACTGGGCTCCGGGCCGGATTGCGTCTCCTTTGTTCGCTGGAATCCCAGGGAGCAGAAGATCTGACTTCCTCCGAGCCCCTCTGGGGGTGGAAAAGCCACCAAGCTGCAGAAGTTCCGCTGACAAGGGCTTTTGGGGAGAAACGGAGGAAAAAGAGAAAGTGAGGCGGGCGGGCGAGCGCTCGGTACTGCAAGCGTCTGCAGCGCTTGGGAAGTGGAAGCAGCATGCGGGGACCCCCGGGTGCGGGGAGCCCCGGGTGCGGACTGACACTCCGGCGCGGGGCCGGCGCGCAGCCGCTGCTGGGCGGCGAAGTTGTCCCACCGACCGAGAAAGGATAGGCTCCAGTGGATGCTGCTCGGTAGCTCTGGAGGGAGCGGGGAGGAGCCGAGGAATGAGCCAGAAACAGTGAAACCCGGATTGCATGGTTCTAGTTAGCCTTTGGTTTACAAAACTGCCTGTCCCAGAAGCCAGCCTAAGGCCCACTCTCTGATGAAATCCGAGAGACTGGCTCAGCTCCCTGTGTTTACTCAGGTCACTGGGCCGCTCTGGGCACCACTTCCCATGACCTGTCCTAGGTCTCTGAAACCAGCGCCTCCGGACAGGAGCAGAAAAACGCTTCTAATTATTTACTCAGATGGAAACAGGCAAAATTGACTTGTGTCTTCCACCCCAGGCATTTATGCATGGGGCAGTTTGTCCCTCGATCATTTCTTTATCACCAACAACCGTTTGTTGGAGTCTCTCAGACAGCTAGTTGCAAATAATGGTGCCAGTTGATAGGCATTTGAACAAAACTTCTTGAACAAAATTGAAAACATTTCTGCTTATTTCAAATAAACCCGGCTCAGCTGACTTTCTGAAATCTGCAAGAAAAGAGAACCCTGCTTGGAGAGGGAGACTGGGAAGCTCCTCGGCTCTCTCTGCCTCTTCACCTCCCCCACGACCCTTGGGGATGGGTGGGAGGGCAGAGCTCCTCCATTTGGGTTGGTGACAGATTGCACAATGGTCTTTTTCCTCCTTTCAGCTCCCCTCCCTTCACCTCACACTTTTTTTTTAAGCCTTTTTTTTTTTTTTTTAACCATATGGTGTTGTCCTCTATTTCTCAGGGAGAATACCGAAAACAGTAACTCCTCCTCCAACAAGCAGAATCAACTCTCTCCTCTGGAAGGGGGCAAGCCGCTCATGTCCAGCTCAGAAGAGGAATTCTCACCTCCCCAAAGTCCAGACCAGAACTCGGTCCTTCTGCTACAGGGCAATATGGGCCATGCAAGAAGCTCAAACTATTCCCTTCCAGGCCTAACGGCCTCTCAGCCCGGCCACGGCCTGCAGGCCCATCAGCATCAACTCCAGGACTCTTTACTGGGCCCGCTCACCTCCAGTTTGGTGGACTTGGGTTCCTAAGCGGGGAGGGCCTTGAAGGTGTGGCTGGATCAGAACCAACTGCAGCAGCTAGGGACACTTGTAAATAGAAATCAGGAACAATTTTACATCTTGTTTCTGGGGTTCTTGGCTCATAAAGGAACGGTGAGCTTTCACAAATACCTTTTTAAACCAACAGTGATCTCTCCAGCATACTCTCTCCCTCTTCTCTCCCACTCTTTCCACTTTTGCATTTCCCCTTCTTACTGGGAAAAAAAAATCAGGAGAAAAAAAAAAAAAAAACCCAAACAAACAAAAACATTCGATCTCGGTTCTGAGCAGCCCAGCCACCTGCTTCAATAGCTTTTCTTTCTTTTTTATTTTTAGTTTTGTTTTAGTAAACAAAAACGACAAGTTGACTGGATTTAAATGATTTTCTTTTTAATTTATTTATGAAGACATAATTTTGAGAAGAGGAAAAGGGAAGGAAGAGCGTCTAGAGATCAAAATAGTAGTGGAAATAAGAGGCTTCCCGTCTGGAAGGACCTGATTGCATTCTGAAGTTGAATAGGAAAAACATAATCATAACTGGTTTACATTTTTCATATTTAGTATTAAATAATTTTATGTAGACTAAAATAAAAGAACAGTATTAGTGGAGAAAACAAGTGCCTAAATGTCTTAATGCTCTCTGTGTGAGGCAGTTAGAAATAGAAGTGGCATTAGTAATACAACTATTTTTGTCAAACTTAAGTGGGTTCTTTTTGGTGGTTGTTTGTTTTCTTGGGTTTTTTTTTTTTTAATGACAAACTTTAAAAGTGTATGAATGCAAGGTGGGAAAATCCACTTTCCTGAATGCCATTACCCTCAGCGCTTTCCTTTCCGTAGACTATCCCTGATAAGGGGTTTCTCCTGCTCCTAGTTTCTACTTGCAAAGAGATGCCAACAAATCTGGCAACTGGGTATTTGTTACTAAAATAGCATGTGTTTTCAGGTTTCTTTTCTATTGTACCTAAACCAGTCTAAATTAAAACTTAGTAGAACACCAGGAGTATGATTCTGTTTCTAAAAGGTGAGTTGTGTATTGCTGACATCGGCCTTATTTAAAAACAAGTTTTCTGGCTTTCTTACTTAATAATGGCTATGAATTCCAGGGTAGCTTGGAGTCTGTCACCTGAAACCCAGACAAGTGACAAGATTCTTGATAAGACAGAAAGAGAGGAAATTTAGCTTTGGGTATTTATTTATTTTTTTATTATTTAGATAATGCAGTTTTGTTTACCAGGAGCTCTTTTTCCACAGCATTCATATGTTAACTCGGCTCTTTTGTGTTAACAATTCATGACTGTGAAAGTAAAAGTAATTTATCTGCTTTAAAAAAAAAGGGAACTCGAATAAGGATTTAAACATTATGAATTAATCTGTACAAATAGAAAGCAGACCAGAGGGACAGGAGCTCTTTCCAAGTGCTGCCGGATAGTGTCCAGAAAATTCCCAGGAATTGTGTAGGCTCCATGTAATTTTTTTTTGCCTGGGGCAAAATGATGTATCTTCTGTACTTAGCTATTTAAAATTAGTGAAACAAATGGCATTATTTATTAAAATTCGACTCAGGATAACAGGATTGGCTGGTTTGTGCTTTTTAAGCTATTGTTCCCCAGGGAAAGTCTATTTATTTTCTGACATGACAGTTTCATAATTTTGATTTTTTCTCATCTATGAGTGTCAACATTAATATAGTTCTTTCTTACCTTTTCCTGTTGTTCCTGTCCTGCTCAAGGAAAATGAGGTGTGTGTGTGGGGGGGGGGAGAATAAAGCCTTCTTCTTAGTATTAGTTTTTTTAAACTGTCCAATTGTTTTGAGCGGAAAGGAGACTGGTCCAGCAAATGGTCACTGTACCTTTAACTTTGATTCATAAAGTAATTTTTTCCCTCAGTGACAGATAGATGTGCACACAGCCGCCCAGAGATCATCCTTTTGCACTGGGAACTAAGGGTCCGGGTCTCCCTTGTTAGTGTTTTGGATCATTAAGTCCGTGTTTGTTTAAGTCACTAGGGTGTTTATTCTCCACGTCTTGGGCCACGGAGAAACACCACCCTCGGCAGGAGGGGGCTCTCCCAAGGAATCTCCGCACATTCTTCACATTCACTCCCCAAAACAAACACCCCGCACAAAGATAGCTTTCAATGACCCTGATAGGCTTCAAAAGAGGCCGCGGAAATCTCTCTGGAAAATAAGGAAGGGCCAATTACTTTAATTTCTTACATGCCCTTGCTTCCTACTCCGATGACTGCCCCCTCTCTCGCAGCTCCTCTTGGCAAAAGTTGAGGCTCGTGGACCGTCGTCCCCCTGAGCGCGCCGGCCTGCTTCCTGCTCTCTTGGGCTGGTGAATCTTGGAAATGTCTGCAGATCTGGCGGGCGGCAAGGTCGACCGGTCCTGTAAAAGCCCCCGTGATTACTGCTTGTAAACTCGTTAAAAGGACAATTTTCTGTCACAGCTATAAACTCTTGGTAAAAACCCTGGCACTCGATCCAAAGGGTGCATAATTCCAGATGTGTTTAATAAGAAATTGCACAATATGTCTCTGCCATTCGAGGCTCAGTCTGGCTGAAACAAGGGACGGACGAGAAGGAGGCGAGAAAGCTGGACATTGCTTATTTTATTTTATTTTATTTTATTTTATTTTATTTTATTTTATTTTATTTTATTTTATTTGGCAATCATTTTAGAACGACCATTGGGAGAACTAACTGTATTCCCCCCTCCTCGAGGAAATGTTGGAGAACCAGCTGTTAAGGGCCATGAAATGTACCTTCTCGGCATCAAGTTTTTAACCGAATCAAGAGCCACTTTTCGTGTCTCTACAGATTTCATAGTGATAGGCCAAAGTAACGAGTAGAGGCTTAAAAATAAAGCGGCCTTAGAAGAAAAACGTACAGCATTTTGCCAAGAGATTTAAGACGTCTTAAATCACGGTGCAAGATTGCTGGGTTCCAGCGCTCTGCTCCCCTCGACTTCTTGGCTGAGAACGAAGCTAAATTCTCAGCAGGCAAAAGGGTTTGGCCCGCGGTTCCTGAGTTTTTGGTTTGGCAGGTAGAGAACTCAAAGAGCCGGGTGGGCTCCCGGCGAGAGAAGGCGCGGCTGGGGCCAGTGCCCTCAGTCCAGACCCTATTTTGGGCCAGCACAGCTTGGCTTGGACCCGGAGCTGGGGTGGAAGCTCCCAGAAAGAGGCCGTGGGGCAGCGCGGGTGATCGAGCTCCAGTTTGCGGAGAGTCGCCCCGAGGTCACTCCGCTCGCCCCTCACACCGAGAGCCGCCCGGGCGACCCCACGGCTCCGCGGCCTTCGCGCCTGGAAGTCCTGAGGGGCCGAGCCTGCGGGCGCGACTCCAGATTGGGGGATCCACAGGCTCGAGACGGCGCTCGGTCGGCTGCTGAGAACGGAGAGCGCTTCATCCGCGCCCGCCGAGGCTTCTGCAGCCGGTCTGCCCCCGGGAGCCGCCCGGCGACGCGGGGCCACCGCTCTGGACCCCTGGCACATTCGGAAGGGAATCGCGTTCATCGCAGGACTTGGATGGAGCATCAGGGTCTGGAGACACCAGTCCGCGGAGTTCCCGAGAGCCGGGATGCCCGGCTGGCCAGAGCCTTGCGGGACATCACGCCTTTCGTCGTCCAGGGAGCGCCCGGGACGTCTCGCAGACTCGTCTCGATCGCCCTGGGCGCACGTGAGCTGCGCCCGGCGCGTGCTGCGGGGTCCTGTTCGGCCTTGAGGTGGCGGGACCTGCCGCGTGTGGTTGCACGTTGGGCCGCAGGTGTCAGCGCCCCGGAACGTCGAAGCCCTTTCAGACTCCGGAGTCTGTCTGAGAAGTGACCCAGGCCCTGTCTGTGTGTCACTCCCCGGTAGCCCTTTCCGCTCTGCACCCCCTGCCTCCTTCTTTGCATCCTGAGTCCTCGACTACAGCTCCCTGGACCCGAACTCTCTCGCGAGCAGTCAACCAGCTAGGGAGGGGTCCATTTCTAAGCTTGTCGCCAACACGTCCAGGGCTGGAGCGAGGAACCTTCAGCCAGAGCTCCGCTTCCACAGTGTGGCCAGGGTGGGGCAGAACGGTGAATTCTTCCCTACGTACAGGCCGAGACCCAGGTGAAACCACTGGGCAAGTCGCTGTACTACCGCTGGTTCACAAAATCTATCCAGATTTTATGGGGTGGGAGGTGTTTGACACAGGTAAGTCCAGGTGGCCCTGGCCATTAATCCTTTTTCTGAGCTACTCCTACCCAGAGGAAGACTTAAATCCCTAGGCGTCCTCCAGCTGACTAAGTCCGAGGAACTGGTTGTCTGTTCCCACCTCGACCCTGCCGCAATTTGCATGAGGGCACTCAGTCTATAAACTGTTGGCATCTTTGCAACCTTAGCCAATTGGGGAATCTGCGTTTCTCAAGGTAGAAGAAACTCCCTCTCAAGTTTGTGTCCGAAGACCCCCCACTCCCACCCCCACCCCCACCCCCAACCTGGGAGCAACTTTAAAAGGAATGGATTAGGTAGGAGATGAGTTATCCAGCCAGGAACAACAAATTAAAATGGTGAGCGAAATACTCGTTCTCTTTCTATTCAGAATAAGTGCTGCACGGCAAGTCCCCATTTTCTCTCGCATTTTAAACTCAGCACACACACACACACACACACACACACACACACACACACACACACTTGGTTCCAGCTGATGAAACTGGAAACCTGTTCTCCTACTGAGGATGACAACCAGGGTTTCAGACGCCTTGGTCCTTTCAGACAGCGAGAAACAACACTGCAGTAGCGTGTAAAAACAAAGAGAAAGAGACTGCTTGAGTCGCGTGGAAGCCTATCTGTTCTCTCCAATCCCAGCTCCAGATTTTTCTCCTTTTAGCCTGTTAATGAGCAGCTGGGACCCCGGTTCTCTTCAGGAGGACCAAATCACACACTACTTTGCTCCCTGAAACAAGCCTCCCACTCCAATACTCCACATATACCATTTGGAGAATACAAATCTCCTTAACCATAATCCAAAACATTCTTGATAGCACATCTCCTCTGTGATAAAACAGAACAACATAAATAAAACAACTCAAATCTTACCTTTGGAAGGAGAAAAGGGTTAGCTTCAGATTTACATACACTTTAGCATACATGAAGTGCTTGTAAAGTGTTGAGTAATGCTAAGTGCTACTCTTCCTTATTTGTTCTCATTAGTAGTTGTCTTTTTTTCTTTTTTTTTTTAAGGAAGTAGTCAGATTCTCGACCTTCATATAACAAGGCATGTATGCCACCTGCTTCCATCTCGTCCCCTGTTTGCTTCTCCTCCACAGTTAAAAATACATATTCTGGGGGGTTGGAGGGAGGAGGGGACCGGTGTACCTGTTAAGTTTGTATGAGTGGAAATAAAAAAAATATAAAAAATACATAGTCTATGAAATAGACACAGGCAGAACCAAGTAGAAACAAAGGCAAATTTACCTCAGTATGCTATATAATTTATTTTAAGTTGAGGTTTAAAATGGCTTATGGCTTTTAAAATGCCATGATTTATTCATAACAGAAACACCTCTGAGGTGGGGGAGATTGGGAATTGATGGTGACTCAGGACCTGAGCTGATATACATATGAAATCTTAAAAATAGTTCCAGACTATTTTTATCGTCACAAAATATTAAGTGTCTTGGGATTCTTAAAGAGTACATCTTATACAGCAAGTCAGCATTCTTGATAGAATATCTGCAGAGTCCAGGTAGTTGACTTTCTAGGATATATTTATCCTATATGTGTATATGTATGTATGTAGTATGTGTGTGTATGTATATATATGCATTTTTTACAAACTCTACTATCCCCCTTTCATTTTGCCCTCAGGCAAGATTTTATAAAGCTGCTACAATAAAATTTCTATTTGAGTTGCTAGTTATCCAAGTAGTTTAAATAGCAGGAAAAGGCAATGGGATTGTGACCCTCCCCCATTCAAGAACAAAACAGAACAACCCAGCAAACCCAACTCAGTCATCTTTGGTTTGCCCTCACACAAACATTATATTCAACTGTAAGCATCTGTATGTGGTAATATTCCTCTCAACTTTTGCTGCTTCGGGTGTGTGGTAGTGGTGAGGACTGGGATGGTTGGTGGATGGGGAACAGAAGCTTACAGTGCTTGTAGAGAAAAATGCACATTTTGAGGGTGAAATGGCATAGTCTGCTATTCTTTGCAAAAGTTAATTGTACCTCTAAGAGAAGAGAGACGTTCAAGGAAGACCGAGTTAGCAGTGAGTTTATTTAGAGTGCCTTAAAGATGAAAGTAGGTTAACAAGCTTTTCAAAAATTCCTAGGAGCCTAAGGTCAACATGTCTTAGTATCTCTGAAGTAAAAAGAAGACTTACACAATTGAATCTTTGTCTCTAGATACATGCAGTGAATATTTTCTATGCATTGCTGATGCTATATAAACATAGCATGCTTCCTCCTAAAGTCAAGTTTTTATTTTAATTGAAGAATAATATTGCTCAGGGCTCTACCTCTAAGTACAAATAGCTAATCTAAGAAAATCAGTTCAGGGAATCTGGAACCAATGGCTATTTTCAAAATAAACAGACAAAATCTTCACCAAGGCTGCCAGGAGGATCCTTTTACACGCAGTATATCTCCTGGTTTCTCACAAAAATTCTTTTGTGGAAGAACTGAAAGACAGAATGAAAATAACAGGCCCCTTGCCATATTTCTACTTAAAATAAAAAGATTTACTTTAAAGTTCCAAAGCTGTCCTGGTTAATTCTTCCAGTGGTAATAATATCTTAGAAACAAATCTGGATACATTCCTTTTTCCCCTCTTCTAATTCCCCTCCCCCCAGAGGAAAGACAAATTAGGACAACAAAAGGTAGAACGAAATGAGACAGTGGTAGGTTTTAAAAACCTGTATTATAACGTTTAGTATGTACAAGTAAAAGTATTTCCATAAGAATTGCTTGAGCTCAACTAAGGCCAGAATTAAATGAACGGGGAAATTTTGAGAGGATTCAGGTATGCTAATTCTGAACTCAGTCTTGGACCGCGGGGCTGAGGGAACACTGGGGAGGGAAACATCTAGCCACAGGACTTTCTTAGGAACCCCCCTTCCCCCAAAGCAAGGATTTCCCTTTATTACATCAGGCAAATGCTGACACCTACACGGGATGGAGATGTTGGAATGCACCGGGGTTCAGAGACTGCGCCTGTGATTTCCTCCAGTGGATAGACCCAGGTGACAGGACGATGTCTCACTCTCCCCCAAAGGCTCACAAAGAGCACATTCCAGGAACTAAGAAACTGCTGAGCGGCGTGGATGTGTAAGATGATCCCTCTTCATTCTATTATTTGGTATCATTTGGTATGAATACATGTTGAGTTTTCTGAAATGTATTTCTGAAACGTTTCGTTGTTGTTGTTGTTCCCCTGGGGGCCAAGAAAGAGTTAATTTGTTTTCTGATAGGTTTCACACGGTAGGCAGGTCTGCCAAAAAGGAGAGGAAACGGAGAACAGCCCTATGATTAATTCTACCTGTTTTTCCCATGAGCGATCACCTGCTGCAGGGGTCATGAATAGCAGGTAGCTCTCTCCCTCTCCTGGGTTCTGAGAGCTTCGTTTGTTTGGTGACAGCTGAGTGACAAGGCTTGAAACCCGAGCCCACGGGCCGGCCTGATGTGGGGATAAAAACCCTGGATGTTCCCTCAAACATTTCAGGAAATGAAAGTTGTAACGCGATCCCTCCCGCGCCCACATCTTCCCCCTGCAAACACAAAAGCTCAAAGGAGCCTTCTTGGATTGAATTCGGCCTGCAGTTGATGGAGGGAAAGCGGAGCCCGGTGCGGGCGGGCGCGGGGGTGCGGGGGAAGTTGGGGCCTCCTGAGCTGGCAGGCTTTGGGAGCCCAAGAAGGAGCAGGAGGAGGAGGAGCACGTGGCTCGCGGGTCCAGCTTCTCCGTGGCGTCCCCGCAGACGGCGTGGGCCACGGCCTCGCCACGGTGCAGTTGTCTTTAGGGTCAGATCTGGGTGGCAAGGAGCACCCCGGGCCTCGGATCGGGGCGCTGACGCCTTAAGGTTGGGCAAGGCCTCGGTCTGCACCACGCGCTTGGGCTGCGCGGCCTGCAGGGTCTCCGAGGCCCGCGCCACCGCCGCGGGCCTGCGATGAGGGTCGGGTTACCCCTGATGGGGGTCCCCGAGGGCCGGGCAGGAGCTGGGCGCGCACCGCTGCGGGAGGCGGCGCGGGCCTCGCCCGCACTCGGGGAGGAAGCTTCCAGCCCGCGGCCGAGGGACGCGCGGGAGGGGCGGGGGTCACGCAAGCAGCGAAGCCGGGGAGCCCCCGACCCCGCGCGCGGTCCCCCATCCGTGGCTCGCAGTCGCCTGTCAGTCACCGCGCCCAGGGCAGGCGCGAGCTCCTGGTAGATGGGAGGTGGCAACCCCACAGCTGCGACTGGTTTGTTTTCCTACAGTTTGGTCCTCCTTCTTCTCCCTACTCCTTCCTGTCTCCTCCCCTCCCCCTCTTTTTCTCTTTCTTCAATTCTTTCTCTCCTTTTCTTTCCTTCCCTCCTCTTCATTTACTTCCTCTTACTTTTTTATTCTTTTAAGGTTCCATACACAAATACAGTGAATTTATATTTTCACACCTGAATCCCCATCCCTACCCAGTCACCTGCCCCTTACAACTCTTCTTACCTGCCAGGCTCCCCCCCCCCCCGCCCGCCCGCCCCGTTTGCATGTCTTTTCCTGTGTGCAGCCTACTGGGTTTCTTCGATTTGCCCTTGATGGCATGTGCCAGAGGCCATGCTGGAGCATGAATCATGGATCAGCGGTTGTGACCCTGAGGAAACCATTTTCCATATCCTCCCCATCAGCATTAGTCCTCATCAGTCTCTCAAGGAGGCGGGGAGCCTTGTAGCAGTTAGTCTGCATGGTTGCTGATAAAATCATGACAAAATAGTTAAAGGAAACAATGGGTTTATTTTCTCTTCTGCTTCCTAGTTAAAGTTGCTTGGCCATCTTGACAGGAGAGCTCACACCAACAACAGGGGTCAAGGGAAACTGGCCACATCATATCCGCATAGAGGCTGAGAGCGGGACAATCCTTACTTGCCAGACCAGGTTGTCTGGCCAAGTTTAACAAAAGCCGTCAACTTTTTCAATCAGTTCCCTTCATCTTATTCACCGGCTCAGGAACCTAGTCCCAACCATCATGGGTTGGGTTTTCCCCATCAACTAGACAGTCTCCTGCAGGCTGGCTCTCAGCTTAACTACTAATTTTTTTTTTACAAATATGTTCAGAGCTCAAACGCTCAACTGTCAAGTTGACACCTATATCTAACTATGCTAAGTCTCTTGAGCTCTCCCCTTCCATGGGGGAAATGTTGATAGGACAAATTCCTTGTAGGTCTTGTGGCAGTATACATAGTAGCAGTGGCTACTATCATGGCTAGGATAGCCTTATCATGAAAATAATGTCTGACTGCACCTCTGCCCCCCTTCAAGTTCTTACAATCTTATTGCTCCCTTTTCTGTGCTGTTCCCTGAGCCTTCAGGTAGGGTGGTGATTTAGATGTCTTGTTTAGGGATGAGTGGTCCACAGTCACTTATTTTCTGAACATTGGCCAGTTGTGATTTTTTTGGTAACACCTTCCATTGCAGAAGGAAGCTTTTAAGTTGAATGCTGAGTGCTCCTCCAATCACTGGTAATTCTTTAAAAGGCAATTTGATGCAGTGTCTTTATAGTTAGACCTTAATAGCTCGCACCTATCCTAGGGACTATATCCTTCCCTCTCTTTCTCTTCTTCTTTTTCCCCTTTTGCTTTCCCTTTTCTTCCTGCTTCAGAAATCTTTCTCAAACAGCCCCCATCTCTCTCCCCAACGTTCATGGTAAAGCCGCTATCCCCTTAAGCATAGAAACACATCATGGTGGACTGACTTGGGAAGCAGAATAGAGCAATATCAGAGATCCAACTTGATTACACTTAGCAGTTGTTCAGCTTTGAGAACGTTACCTAATGTCTCCGAATCTTAATTTCCTCATTGGAAAAACTGAAATTATGGCACACTGTAGGAAAGCCTAAAGTGATCTGAAGTACTGAATAGAAAGTGTTTAGCACAATAGACATATGGTGAACAGTAGCTGTAATTATAACATCCTGGTAGCCTCCTTGGATTGCACAAAGCTGCCTGGGAAAATTCCCATGATGTTAGAGTTTCAGGAAGGGCAGATGATAGCTATTCTATTTTTTTTTTTTAAGAATAAAGGAAACAAGTTACTCTTTAGCAACCTAAAGTTTGGTTAGTTTTGGGAATTAGCAAACTCTGGAAGTATAAGTCCAGTCATTTAATTCCAGGATGATATTTTAATTTGTAATGCCTGGATTTTGCTCTCACTGTTCTTCACGATCTGAACTCTTACTTAGATATCATCATAAATGGTAGAATTTCACTGATGAAAAGTAAAACCCTCTTCAGTGTGCCTTAAATGATAAATTACTTAGAAGGGAGCCAATGCATTCAGCTGAACAGAGAATTTAAGGCCCCACCTAAAAGTGTCAACATAAGAGTAAAATAAGAAACTACTTTGAAGATTTAATGCCTGGCTGATGTTAGCACAGTGCTGGATATAATGGCACTTGATAAATATTTTTTGAGTAAATGCATGGGCTGCTGAAATGATGGAAAGTCTTTAGATAGAATATAATTCCCAGAGTTGGAATCCAGCAAGCCCCTCTTGGGGACATTTCTTCTCTGGTGACACTCTTTAGTGATCATCAGGGACAAATGGTTCATTTTAACATCTCTGATCTCAAGGGCTTCCTCATTCAGGTATTACTAAAATATTGAAAGCAAAATGCTTAGCTGCGAATTCCTTGGAAAGAGATTTGAGCGAGAGAGAGAGAGAGAGGGAGAGAGAGAGAGAGAGAGAGAGAGAGAGAGAGAGAGAGAGAGAGAACACTTTAAGGGTACACATCATACACTGCAATGCCACCATGGTTATTTTATTGCTACTACATTACTCAACATTTTGCATTTAGTTCTTGAACATTATATTTCTCCAGTATCTTAACTTTCTTAAAAAGTAGCTTGGTCAACTGAAGACTGTAAGTGTTTAAAATTTTAATTTAGAAAAACTGATCCATTCATAATCAGTTACTACATATGCTTGGGAAGAATTCAGTACTTCTCTATTTTGCTTATTAAATTTTATATTATAGTTGCTTTAGGTACAGCTAGAAGGAGATATCTAGAAATGAATAAGAGACCTTGTTATATACCTGCACTAGTTTATGCTTACATAACTGTACTTATCCACACTTGTATATTTGGTAAATATGTACTCTAATACTTTTTAAAAGCATTTTATTTATTTGAGGAAGGAAGAGAAAGAGAGAGAGAGAATGTGTGCGCACATTAGGCAAATTTGTGGACGTCAGAGAGCACAACTTTCAGATGTCATTTTTCTCTTCCCACCGTATGGACTGTGGGAACTGAGCTCAGGTTATCAGTTTTGCACACAGGCACCTTTTCCCTCAGAGTTGTGTTGCCAACCTTTCTAATACTAGTGTGTTTGTAAAGATTTAGATGTATATGCTATGCAGAAGTAGATGGAAGGCAAAGTGAGATGCCAGGCCTTTCACTTTCAAGAATTGCTCATGTCAGATAAACATTTGGTAGGAACTGTGAGTATACTGCTGCTTAATTCTTTGCATATTGTTAAATAACTTCCACCGTGCCAAGGCCAGGAGTTCTCAGAACTGTGTGTTTCTGCCACTACTTTTTAACATGACTGGAATACAGAAATATGTAGTGTTTTTTCTTCCTAAATTGTCCCAGCATCCACATGTTTAGAAACATAAAAATATGTCCATATGTTCACTGAAAAAATAAGAAAAGAGAGAAAGAGAGAGAAGAGAGAGCAGAGAGAGAGAGAGAAGAGAGAGAGAAGAGAGAGAGATACACATAACATTTTATGTTGAGGAATAAGTTAGCTTAAATTAGATTAAACTTTGCAGAGGGTGCTTCAAGGGGTTTGGGTCGATTCCAAGCCTTAACATATCATTCAAGAAACGAGAGGCCTCAAGGCATTCCAAAGGCAAGTCCGCTCTAAATCAGCTTTAGTACATTTCAAATAAAAACTCTACGATGAAGTTGATAAAGAGGAGAGTTTGCTTTCCACTCTGCAGAGGTATCGAGGTGAAGTAAAGGAGAGTGGCAATCTAGGCCCCTTTTAGACTTATCTCTTAAGGATTTATAGGCAACTCTTGAGGTAGTAGTTCCCATACAATCATTCTGTTGCCGTGAACCTGGAAGACTTCATTTGTCAATAAGCTCAGAAGTACAGTAACTCTTTCTCCTGGAAATTAGTCAGAGCTAAAATGAAATAGCCCCCATGGGCCACTTACAAGATAGCATAGATATCATCAGCATATTTCATGCAAAACATTGTATGATTTTAATTACAGGTCAATTTCAGGTAGCTAGCCAGTTCTTCAACTGCTGAATGTATTTTTTTTCTCCTTCTGATTAAAGTCCAAAATGATGCTCAAGTAAGATAATTTCATAGCAAATATAAAGTTTCAGTATTAGCTGTGCAAAACAAGGTACATGTTTTATTTTTCAATGTTCAACTTTTCGACACTTTGTGGTAGCAAGTTTGCTATTTTTGCATGTGACAAACGTTATGATTTATAGAGGACCCCCCTGTTTTCTAGTAGATCATGCTTAACTTCAAGATAATGAAGACTTTAAATATGTAGATGAAACAGAGTAACACTAAAGAGCCATTTTGCGAAGCTATGATAATACAAAGTTGAGGGGTGAGTCTAATCTTTTTGTATAATGAACAACACAATGGTTAAGAAAGACTGATTTTCTTGCCTGGTGTTCTCAGTCACACTTCCCTTGAGAAGGGAACCAAAGGAAGTATGGTAATGAGGATTAGGAGAGTCAAATACAGCAAGCTAGTGGGTGTACTACGGATTGTATTACCTGCAGGAGTGGAGGCAAAATACCCATAAAATAGCCCTTCAGATTCAGTTTGTCTCAAGTTTCATTGTGAAATTCAGTGGTTTGGTGCAGTTGTACATTCGATGGCTCTGGAGAATTAAATAGAGGTGGGGTGGGCCAACCCTTGTGCAGAAGACCTGTAGGTGGTACCGGGGGTATTTGGGCTTGTGGTTTCCTATGGGAAATGCTTTTGGTGATGATTGCCTGTCCTGTTGGGTAGAGTAGGAAGGTCTGGGGCTCCTGGCTTCACAGGCCCAGTCTACATTGTATGACCTAATTTGATGCAAACCATTACTTGAAATTCAGCATTGGTCCTTTCTTTCCTGGTATATCAACTGGTTAAAAACTGGAATATAGTCTTTTATACAATTAAAGAGTTCTAACATGTCGTATTTTTTAGCTGAGAAATAAAACCTCAAGATCTGACTGTACAATTCACCTTAATACTCTTTGTTCTCTTGGCACAGAAACCAATAATCCTGGTACCTTGGCTGGAATTTAGGATTAAGATCTGGTCATTTATATTCCAGTTATAACTGGAAGTGGATTTATTTTTTTTACTTCTTATTCTAGACTTTAGGTCCCCCTCCCCCAATGGGGAAGGAAGGAGCTGCCAACCTGATAGCTAGGAAAACTTTGAAGACTTTCTGTTTCGGCATGTAATTAATTGCTTACCTTAATTATTATAACTTTTAAAAATATTTATTTATTAGAGAGAGAGAGAAATTCTCAGAAGTCAGTTCTTTCCCTCTGTGCGGGATTTTGGGGGATCAAGCAGGTGTCTTAACCCACTTGAGCTAGCTTGCCGGCCCTATTGCTGTAACTTAAAGCCCAAATAAAAAATTATGACATGAATATTCTTTAATAGAGAAAAATATAGCATTTTATAAGTTAGGTAAGTTATTGAGACTATGATACTAATTGTCGTTTGCATGCGCTGTCTCTATGACTACCAGTTTGGTAAAGTTTTTTTTAGTAAAATTTTAGTTTAAGAAATCAATGGTTGAGTTGTAAGTAAACCAGTGAATTATTATGATAGATGAATTACCATCTCAGAGCTATCCAACAATGAGCTTTATGTCAAGAAAAATCTTATCTCAGATGAGCTATTTGAGATGGTCAACAAGATGAGCAATAAATTCCCAATGAATATAGTCTTTGGTAATGTGATGTGAGAGAGCTCTACTGTCTCAGCAATATGACTTATCTAGTCTTCTCCCCATCTTTCATTTCTTTGTTTCTCTCTGTTTCACACATTCTTATAGCCATGGCAGGTAGATTTGATAAAACCATCTTTACAAGTGGAAACAAACTCCATCTTTATTAATGATTGATTGATTCATTGACGGTGAGTAACTAAGTAATGGGAGGTAACATTAGAGTTGGTAATGAAGTTGGATTAACTGGCACAGAAAACAAATATTTTCTTTTTGCCGGATAAGCCTGTGCTTATAATGAGCCAAGGATTTGAAGAAGGAAAAATGCAATGGGAGAAGGGATTAGCTGATTGAATGAACTGTGCTGCCCTGCTGAGCCAATGGTCTGAGTAGAAGGCATCAGAAAACAAAACAAAACAAAAAACAAAACAAAAAAAACCCAAAAAAACCAAAACCCAGTCATATCAGCACAGAGATCTCTCTTAAGTATCTATCCCTTTGTTTTCACCAAAAGCAAATCCAAATATTTAGATGTCTCCTGGTGTGGCGTTTAAATTAGAAATTTTGCTGACAATGAAACACAGATATCTTTGTGGCAGATGCAAGGAAAGGAAAGAATATGCCTTTGGCTTCCCTCACCCTCTTTCCATTTTTATCACGCAGGGGATCAAACCCAGAGCTGTGACCACAAGTGCTTCACGGGAGTCCATCCCTAGCCCTGTTCATCTCTCAGAGGAACGTTTTTTTCTACCTCGCGAATTTGGCAGTGGTTAGAATGCTGCCATTGTGAAAAGGCCTCTCTCCTCTCCCAGCCGTATGATTTAAGCTGGTTGTCTCAGAAAGCATCTGCCTGTGGCCACTGGCTAATTCACAGAGTTGAAGTTGAGGTTACATTTATTTTAAAGACCTAATGAGTTCAATATAAAGGAAGCCCCTCCACCTCTTCCTCTCCGCAATGAGTGGAGAATTATGGTAAAAAATATTATTCGAGAACAATCCACAAAGTGGTTCTTGGGTCAGAGTAGCAGCAGCAGTGGGAATTTGGCCGTGGGTTGCAGCTGTAACTGTATATGGGATAGCCTTATCTTCCTACCCAATCTCCCTGATAAGATTGTGCTGCTAGAAACTGAAAACTGTGCAGGTAGCCTTGGAGACAGAGTGTCCCTGAGAAAGGGGAAGCATAAGCGCACAGAAAAGCATTACATTTTATAACAAAGATGTAAGCCGGCTTCATTGAGTTATACATGATATATATCATCATTCATGTTTGAGGCTGATAAGTATTTTTACTGTAAAAATCCTAAAAAGAGGCTGTTTGTCTTGAGGCTATGACTCTTAAAACTTTGCAAGGCATGGTTTTCATTAAAAGACTCAAAAACAAAAATGTACTGCAGCACCCCAGGAAGGCGTTAGCCATAGTAAATATTCATAAAGAGAGGGTTTTTTGTGTGTTTTACTAAATATTAAACCAGAAACGATAAACCTAATATAAAGAGCTATTTTTAAAATATTTATTTTAAATATATATTTTCTCTGTGTGTGTGTGTGTGTGTGTGTGTGTGTGTGTGTGTGTGTGCGTGTGTGTGTGTGTGCGCGCGCGCAGGCCCAAGGGTGATTTCAGGTATCATCCTGGATTGCACTATATTCTCTTTGCTTTACTCTGGAGTTCCCCAGGCTCCACTTTCCAGGGCTAGAAGTGCAGGCTGCAGGGATTTCTTACTAATGTTTCAGATCCGGGATCTGAATGCAAGTCCTTCTGCTTGCTAGGCAAAAGATTAACCCCTGAGCCATCTCTCCAGCCCCAAGGGACATTTTTTTTTAAACAAACAATTGTAGTTGTATTTGTTAACAAGTATAAGCATGTGTATGAACTATGGTCATACTTTTAAAGTAGATTTGTCCAAGTGCTCAAAGCCTTGCCTATGGTACAAACAGCATCTGTGAAAGAACTAACTCAGATGCAGTGAAACTGGCTATTTGTAGATCAGAAAATGTATCATCCCCTGAAGTGCATGTGCCAACTTTATCAATGCTTGTAAGATCAGGCAGGCAGCTGCAGATCCTCTTTTTTCCTACCCCCTTGTAAATTCTAGATCTGTCGAGGTACACTAGAAGTTGCAGGCCCTCAGGATTTCATTTTTCTATATTTTTTTGCATTTTAAAACTCCATTTTATATTTGTAATCAGAGCCATGTCTTCATGAAAGATCTGTTGATGAATTACCCTAGAAGCCTGAAAGACTTTCTGTACCTCGCATCTTGGAGAGGTTAATTTAAACTGTACAAAGGATTTCCTTTAATGCACTCATGTAATATTTTTCATTTTCTTGTTAGGAGTTTGGAATGGCTGAGAAAGAATATTCTATTTGATGTTTGAGGTAACACATGGAAACAGCCTGAGATGCCTACTAAGTTGCTATTGTTTTAAAGGGTTTATACAGAAGTGTTTGAAGCTTACTTGCCAGTTCTGGTGGCCCACTCAAAACATGATATTTCTACTCTAGAAAAGCATTTCTGGTGTTACTTCCAAAAGGAGTTATTATGTTTTCAATAAAACCTTTGTAGTCTTATTCAGGAAGAGTTTAGAGAAGTTTTGGTTATGTACATTAATTAAATTATTGGACTCAAACCCAAAATAGTGTTTCATGGTGTTTCAAATTGTCCACATGTCAGATGGGATTGGTGTGTGGTGACTTGGGAACTTAGCCTTGGTCAGCTTCAAAAGATGTTATCTTAGTTTCTTTTTCTACTTCCCCTCAAGGAAAAAAACCTTGATCCTGGTGGTTTATAAACAATCTAGACACATAGTTATCTTTTCTGAGTATTCAATAAACATCTCTGGAGAGTTCTCACATTTCCAGATATTGTTCTGATAAAGAGTCTGACTGTTTTTTACTTTGAGTTCAGGGAAGAGGATCATATTATCTGATCCACAGGGAGGAGGACCTGTAGAGAGTTTGATCTGTCTCATATCTTTGGGAATCTTCTGGCTTCCGAAAGTTGTTCTTTGACTTTCACCTATGTCATGCATGTGTATTTCTTTCTCTTTCTCTTTTTTCTCCTTTTTCTTTCCCTCTCTCCCATCCTCTTATTCTCTCCCTTCTCTTTTGAACAAATAAATAAAATATTATTTTTTTCTTTTAAAAAATTTCATACAGTGCCTTGCTATATAGCCCAGGCTAGCCTCCAGCTCCAGAGAGCTGGGATTACAGGTGTTTGCCGCACATCTGGCCACACATCTGGCCAGTCTTGCTGAACATTTCTCTGCTCCTGTTTTTCTACTGGACCTAATTTCTCTTTGCATTCCTGCTTTTCTCCATTGGTACTAGCTTTACATCACAGGAAGATCACTAGTGGAGCTGACAGGCATTGCTCATATTGGAGCTGCATTTTACTCATTCATGATGGGCATTTCCCAGTTCAGAGTCAAGCACCAAGACAACCCTTCATGAGGACTTTTTGAATGGATGAAAGAATGCTGTCTAGGAACACAAGACACAGAGAGTGATAGGAACAGGTCTTCTTTTTCTGAGTATAGTACAGTCTGGAACAGGCTATCTGGATGAGCTGGAGTAAGTCCACAGGAAACACCATGTGCTTTCTTTTAACTTGGAAATGCTGGAGGCTCCTGTATTTGTAGAATTTAAGAGTGGAGGATGACCATTTTTATAAAGATCTCTCTCTCTTATCTATTGGTGTCTGTCAGTTTTTGTCTCTTCTCTGGATTCCTGCAATAGCAGCATTTGTTTCCCCCATCAATGCACTCCACGTCTCCTGGGTAACTTCCCCAGAACAACAGCCAGAATGACCTTTGGATGATCTAACACTTTGGTTCATATGTCACCTGCTTTGTGTTCTCCAATGACCTCCCATTACATTAGAATTAAATTAGAATTAAGGTAACTTTTCAATGAATCCTACAAGCCCCCCCCCATGATCTTTTGTTTGTTTAATTTTGTCTTACTTCATCTTCCCCTTCAGTCCAATGAACTTTCAAGGCCTTGAACAGGTCCAGATCGTTCTGTCTTCAAGGACTTGACAGGTGCAGATTTCCCCTGAGTCTTATGATCAGTCTATTTCACTCCAGCTTAAGGGTTAACTTCTCAAGGAGGCCTTTTCTCTACAGCCTAAGTACGGTGACACAGGATGAAGGTGATTTGGGCTGCAAATAGCAGAAAACCACAACTCAAACTAGCTAGGACAGGCAGGCAGGCAGGCTGTTGGCGAGACCCATCAGGCCCCCGCTCCTGGCTAAGCCATGTTCTCTGTGTCGATGTCACTCCTAGATTGGCTGCAGGCCAGCGGCAGCAGCTCCAGGCCCTACATCCAGTTACAGCGACATCCTGAGGGACAGAGGGAACTTTCTCTTCCTGGAGTCCTCCGGAGGGAGGAAGCTTTTCTAGAAGTCTCTTCTTGATTGCTGACTTTTCTCCTCTAATTGCCTAGAATGGAGTCACGTGGTGATTTGCATATCAGGTCACTGGTGAGAGGTAGGGTATCATTATTGATCTTGCCTGCAGGTTCTTCCTTTATTTTGTATCACCATGCACCTGGGGCAATTTTTAAAAAATCTACACTCTCAGAATGTTTTCAAATGCAAACCCTTGAAAGGATCTATTTATAAAGATCTATATTTACCAGAACTATTAAATTCATTACCTAGTAACTATACTGTTTTACTTACTACAATTAGATCCTAGTAACTGGTCTAACAAGAATTAGTTGAGTAGTGAATGGTTTAAATATTTTTCTTAAGTAGTGAATGGTTTAAATATTTTGAGATGGTAAAATCTTCAATATGATTGGAAAAAACTATAATTTCTATTAATGACAAAGTCACAGATATAATGAATACTATTTAGTTTGCTGCCTACAGTGATATTTGGAGGAAATACTATATTTTTCTTGGAGAATAGTTAAAATGTGCATAATTTTTTCCTATTTAATATATGGCCTCAACCTGGGTTATGAATTATTTGAAGACTAAATGACCTAATGATAACTGGACCTGGTGACATAGAAACTTCAGTTTCAGAGACTTTGGAGCCTGAGGCAGGAGGATTGCAAATTCAATTCCGTTCTTGGCAACTTACTGAATCCTTCCTTATTGTAAGAGGCCCTGTTTGAAACTAATACCTCAAAAAAGACAGAAAGAAGAAAAAAGATCTAATGATATATAAAACTAGTATCTAGAAACAGCTGGTATTCAATAAATAATAGCTTAAAACACAGATGAGAAATCTTGGGAGTCAGAAGCCCAAAATAATTAACAATTCACTTTATTCTGATAAAATAGGATTGGGGTTTCAATGAAGTTTTACCAAATATACTATTCTAAAATCATTGCACATATGAATTCCAAGGCAGTTAGAATGGCAAGTGAGTGAAATTAACATAGGGATGAACTGGAAAAGCCATACAAGAAATATTAAAAATCAGAGCTTGTCCTTTAGTGCCACGTTTCAACATTACATCATGCAATTTACTTGCCTGGGCTATAGTCACCCCAAGTCATGTCACTGACACAGGTCAAGCCTGGAATAAGACCTGGCTGAACAATCTGTGGAATGGGCTCCCTGGCTCACTACTGAGGACCCCAGCTATTCTAGCTCCTTACCTTGTCTCCCTTGAGAAAGATGCAATTTATGATCGTTCAGGTAATATATTTCAATCAGTTAGATAAGAGGTTATTTTAACCATAGGATGAGATGGGGGAATTTTGGTTCATGTGTATGTTTCAGCTTGGAAGAAGCTTAAAGGGACGGTTTTCTGTGGTGACCTGAAGACTATTCTCTCTCTCTCTTTTTAAAGCAATTTTAATTTTTAAATTTATTATTTAGCATATGTGCGGCGTGTGTGCGTGCGTGTGTGCGTGTGTGTGTGTGTGTGTGTGTGTGTGTGTGTGTGTGTGTATCAGAGGGCACTGTTTGTCCCTGTGAAGGACCAAGGGTGACATCAGGCATCATCTTGGATTACTTCTACCTCCTTTTTGCTTGGCTCTGGGATTTCCCAGGCTCCACCTTCTAGAATTGGAAGTCAGGCTGCCACCATTTCTGCCTGGCATTTTTATGTGGGATCCAAGATCCAAACCCAAGTCCTTATGCTTTGGAGGAAGAATCTTAAGCCCTGAGACATCTCTCCGGTCCCTGAAGATCATTCTTGCTTGTTCCTCCCAGAAAAGGAAGTGGACATTTGTGTTGCTAGAGTTTCTTAGTCAGTTTCTTAGTCATTTGAGGCCTCATTTATCACTGGCTGTGCACTGAGGTTTGGAATCTGATAGATTTGAATTCAAATTCTGACTTTGATATGTGTTGTCTGTGTGATCTTGAGCAAATAACTTAAAAAATAAAAAGAAGAATGAGAATCACACTAGTAACCATTGTAGCCACAGCAGTAGTAATGGTAATCATATATTTAAGACTTATCTTACCTGTCTGTTGTGTTTTGAATGTGATGTGCCTCCGTAGGTTCATGTGTTGAAATACTTGGTCCCAGCTGGTGGTGCTGCTCTGGGGGGTTGTGGAGCCTTTAGGAGGCGGAGCTTCACTGGAGGAAGCCAGTCCCTGGGAGTAGGAATTGAGGTGTTATAACTTTCTCACTGCTCTCTGCTTCTTGGTCTGTGACACATAAGCCAGCAACTCTGGCCACTGTAGCCCGGAGATAGATGCTCCACGATGTCAAGCCTTCCAAGCCATGATGAGGAACTTACATCCCTGAGAGCTCAAGTCAAAATAAATCCTTCCTCCCTCAAGTTGCCAGGTAATTGGTTATAATGATGAAAAAGCAACTCATTCATAGCCTGAGTGCTCTGTAAAGGTAATTCTCAAAGCTCAAGTCATAGTTTTTTATAATTAGTCACACCTTAAAAATGAGGAGATGAGGCATAACTATGTAACTTGCCCCTAAACTCTGTTTTTCTTTTCTGCAAAGAGGGGTGCTTAAATGGACTACCTGCCTCATAGGGTTGTTACAAAGATTAAATTGCTGTATGTTGCAGGTCTTTCAACTGTATGATATGTAAGTGTTCAGTAAGTGGCAGAGTTAGCTAGTATTAACATTTTGATCTTCTGGAGCCAATGAGAACTTGCTGTACTTCCATTTACTTTCCTAAAATAATAGTGATTAATTTTGCTTGTCAAAGGAGGAGATGGCATGGATTATTAATAATGTTTAGCATATATAACTCAAGGGTGAATAAATTCTAAGCTAACCCTTTTATTATGAGATTTCCACCCTTTTTATGAAACAACCTGTGGGCCTTTATGAATAGTGAATTAGCAGCTGTAGCCACTATTGTCAGATTAAGATACCCTCAGCCAGGTGTTACTATACACACCTGTAATCCCAACACTCAGATAGGAGTGTTCAAAGTTCCCAATCAGCCTACATAGGGAGACCCTTTTCCTTCTCACCCCAATGGAAAGATTCTTTATGAAAGCATGACTTTTGTTTCTCTTTGCTCAATTTATTCTTGTTCAAAATGACTGTCTGCTTTCAAAAATGTTCAGATTTACATGTGGGTTCTTAAGTGGGTTTTTTTTTTTTGTGGTGTTGGGTATTGGATCTAGGACTTTGCATGTGATAGACAAGATTTCTGCCTCTGAGATGGATTCCTCATCCTTGTAAATTTTTTTTTCAAGGTCTTTCCATGTAACCAAGGCTAGATTACTCTAATGATCCACCTGCCTCCTGAAATTCTGAGTGTGGAGATTGCAGGTTTATGTGTGAGGTCTTAATCTCATTCTATACACTGCCAAATCAGGAAAAGGTAGCAGATGTATCTCTCCTTTTTAACCTGAATGCGATTGCTCACAAAGCCATAATTTCAGAATGGTATCTCTCTGCTTCTGGATTACTTTCGGAAAAAAGAAGAAAAGTCATAAATAGATTGGTATGCTCATATCTGGTATCAAAACTTCACTTAAAATAGGAATAAAGTTCAGTTATTCTCTTTTTCAACAAAGAAAGCATCTGTCTACTTTTCAGAGTAACTTGGTTCACTTTGTGACTACATTTCCCCGAAGCAGGAGAGCTCCTTGTAGCCTTGGGTATGAGCACCCCCTGCTGGACATACGGGGTCTCTCCTGCACCTCTACTAAACAGTGAGTCATGTTTGACGGGAAAGTGCCCAAGTAGCAGGTCACAAGGACAGCTGCAATGCCTTGTGAGTAATGTGGTCTTTGGGGGTAAGTGTGTGGATTTATAATAAAAACATACTCAGGAAACAAACTCAATGCAAAAATATTCCGCTGAGCTATTGTTTATAAGCGCACCAGTGCCAAGGATACAGTAAATAGTCCTCTGTTTATCTTATGAGCTCACTGAGTTTTATACCCTGGTGACACAGGCAGTTGGTGGGTGGCTTCTTACCATAGGGAGTCTGTGCACATACTTTACAGAAGGGTGGGAAATGAGTGGCCCCTTTAACGTGACCGTGCGTTGGTTTCAGTGCCAAATATATATAGTCTTGTCCTAGAATCTTGGTGGTACAGCTACAGTCCCAGTTGGTGTTTAAAGAAAAAGTGCTCCCTTTACATGGTTTTACTCTAGTGAGTTCTGGGGAGGTAACTTCACCTGCAACCTATGCAGTCATTTGCAGACACAAGACTCATGGAACATCTGGCAGTGTTATGGTTTACACTGAGGGTGAGAAGGAAGGAATGGACCCATTAAAGAAAGAGACACATGTCTTAGACTATAGTGAACTTCATGAAATTTCTATCAGGCTTGGAAGGACATGGAAAATGTGTAGCACTGTTGGTGGGATGTATACAGGGAAAGGGAGAGGCACAGCTATCTATTTCCTTCTTGGATCAACTTTTAAAACAAAACACAACCCCCCCAAACAAAACAAAACACCCCCCCCCTCAAAAAAAACCCCACAAAGTCTTGTCAGTTCAGGCTAGCCTTGAATTCCCAATTTTTCTGCCTCAGCCTTCTAAGTTCTGGGATTGTGTGAACACTGTGACTGGCTTCCCTAGGGCACTCTGCCCTCCTCCCCCTTTTTGGTACTGAGGACCAAACCCAAGCTTTGCATATGCTGGATTAGGCCTCTCTACACTCCCAGCCCCTTCCTTGCATCATTATTTTTTGCAGACAGGCACTATTCAATATGTTCAGATCAGTTTTTGCTTTTAGGATTTTATAGCTGTTGGTATCCTTTTTCTATGCCTGAAAAACATCAATCATAATTCATAAGATTCTATTGGGATAAAGCACAAATTCCCTTTCCTTATTCCAAGGTTAGATAGTGTTTTGTTCTGTGAGACAGGGTTTCATGTAGCCCAGGCTGACCTGGAACTGGTCATGTAGCTAAGGTTGACCTTAATCTTTTGATTCTCAAACCTCTACCTGCTTGGGGTTACAGGCATGCACCCCCACACCTTGTTTATGGTTTTTTGAGAAGAAATTTCCCATCTACAGAACAGGACTCACAATGTAAGTACCTAAAGGTGGAAAGGTTCACCATTGAACAAGACATTCCATTCAAGGCAGGACTGCTGCATCTAGGAACTCACTGCAGTGAGACTTGTCCTTACCAGACCTGCATAATGACTGATATATCAGCATCCCCCCATAGACTATAGAGGAACTCAAGAGAAAGAAAAACATACAGTGGAAATCTTGGGGACTAAAGTTGGATGAGTGAAGGGAAATGCCTCTTATTAGAATGGTAGCCTGAAGAGAGGCCACTTTGTATGTCACAAGAGGCCTGAACCCCCATAAGAGTAGACAAGCCAGAGGGAACCCTGGAGTCCATAGAAGCAGACAGGCAGGAGGGTAGAGGGGAATGGGATGGATTATTGAAGGGAAGGAAGGGGGAGGGGAGGGAGGAAGCAGGGATAAGTAGTCAATATGCTTGTAAAACTAGAAAAATAAAACAAAAAGCAAAATAGGACTCATATTTGCCCGGGACTCAGAGCGCTTAGAGATTTCTGTTTTAATATCTGGTAGTGTTCTGCTTAGTACTGTGATGACATAAAAGTACTGGAATTCGGTACTTTGGGAAAAATAAGAAGTATGTAGTGAGATTTTTCCCAAAGATTTTTTTTTTTAAGACGACAACAATCTAGATGATAGAACATCTGTTGTGGTTTGGATCTTAAATGTCCCCTGAAGGCTCTGTGTTAAAACTTGGCTCCCAGCCTATGGTGCTACTGGGAGGTGGAGGAAACCTCAGGGGCCTGGAAGAAGGTAGATAGGTGGGGAGGGGAATGAGTCATGGAAGGGGACATTGGGGCCTCAGTTCCTTTTGTTCTTTCGTCCTTTCTCTTTGCTGCCAGGAGGGGAACTGTTTTGCCTCCCATAATGCTGTGCCTTACCACAGGCCCCAAAGCATTGAGGCCAAGCTGCTGTGAGCTAAGGCCTCTAAAAGTGGGAGCCAAGACGATTCTTTGAAGTTGATCTGAACATCACACGGTATTTGGCATTTTCGTCTTCACCAACACCAGTGCCAAGCTGGAATACAGAATTCGTATGCTGAGGCTCTTACCAGTGAGGGCGCACCAAAGCTCACGAACGGAGGGTCCGTCCTTGCTAATGATGGTGTTCAGAGTATGGGTTTCTTTCTACATTTCCTGGTTTAAATGTGGGTTATTGTACATTGGAGGATAAATTCTTACTTTTGTTTTGTTTTGTTTTGTTTGTTTGTTTGTCTCTGAGATCTCTCACTCTGCGCTGCCTGTCCCATCTCTCGTACTTTCACTCTCGGGCAAGATGTGTTAATTCTTGGGTTGCCTTCCTCTAGTTCCTCTGTTTCACAACACCCAACCCATGGCACATTATTTGATTTCTTCCTGTCCTTCAATAAATTGTTGTCATTGCTGATCTAATAGTATTATGTAGATTTGTATTGGATCTGTGGAGCTTTCTTGATTTTTATCATGAATGCATTTTAGTAATTTTAGCATTTCCTTTCTCTTTTTTGTTGTTTGTGTATTAGGGCATTTTAAAACTTCAATTTTTATTTTCATTTATTTATTTGAGAGAGGGAAAGAGAGAGAAAAAGACAGAGGTACGAACATGCATACATGGTGCCTAGGCTGAGTGCAGAGAACAGCTTGTAGTTGTCTCCTTCCATCATTTTGGCTTCAGGGGTGCCAGGTTTTTAAGCAGACAGGACTTATCAGCTGAGCTAGCTCACTGGTCCCTGGAGCTATGTTTTGAGCCAGGATCTCACTATGTAGCCCAGGGTGGTCTTGAATTCACAATGTAATCCTCCTGCTTCCACCTCCCAAGTGCTGGGAATGCTGGCATGGGCCTCCACGTGGAGCTGATTCTCTCGGTATTTTCATCACCAAGGGCTCAAAAAGTCCTGCTGGGCAGAAACGTGTTTCTCTTCTTGCGGTTCAGAAATCACAGAACTGCACGGTCATTTGGTGAAGGATTCACCGGGTTTTACAAAAAGAACTTGAAACAAGACAGGAATGGCAGCTGAAATCTCTGTGGACCCTTGGCGTTTCATCACAAAGTTTTGTGGTAAAACCAAGATGAAACCACAAGCTTCACTCTTGGCCAGACCAGCACTAGAAGAACGATTGATTTCAAGGTTAGCCAAGGTCAGGCGGAAACTTGGCTTGTTTTATTCATATGTTCAAACCCCAGACCTGCCGAGTTTTGCATGGTTTGGGGTTTCCAAAACAGAATGTACTTTGGGGCCCAGTATAAAGCTTAGGCCTAAGGACCAAGGGCAGAGGAAATTTGGGCACGTTCACAATGCCAAGGTGAGGAATTTTTATCTACAGAGTTACTGGCTGAAACTTATTTGTTTAAAGTGTTTTTTTGGAAGTTTACAGGAACAAACTATGTCCTTTTTTTTCCTCTCTTTCTCGCTGTGCCTAATAGTAAGACTAGCATTCTTCTCCTAGCATCCCCAGACATTTCTACAGATTTATTTCTACAGAAGATTTATTTCTTGAAAAATTTCATGGCTATGATTATCAGGATTCATAGACTAGATTCAGTTCTTTTGGCTCAATATCTGGGTAACTCTCTAGAGGTAAAGGTAGCAGGGTTGTCTAATCTGAATGAACTGGATGTGGCCCAACAGTCTGAAAAAAGCACTTTTCTTTTCATAGTAAGGATTTGAAGAAAATAAAGAAGCCGTCAAATTCAGAAGCTGAGATTCATCTGTCCTTGTGGCTTGGGAAGCATGACATGTGAAAAGCTCATTCTCTTGTTTGCTTGTGGTCATCTGATGAGGGCATCAGCCATAGCTGGTATGAGACTGGGAGAAACTCTTGCTTGTTACACCAAGACCACACTTTCCAGATGGACTGGCAAAATCCATATTAATTAGATATGCTGCCAACTGCAAAGGACAGCAAGCTCTTCAACAGGGATTCAGTCTCACAGAGTGTGATCGCTAATCTTGTTGCTTCTGCTCCTCTAGAGAACCGTGACTAAAACACAGGGTGCTGTTTTTCTCCATAGGCATTCCAATCAGGAGCTTGGATAATTTTCTTCTTCTTTTTCTTTTTTTCTTGTATGTATATATGGGGTATATGCATGTATGTTCTGTGTGTCTTCATATAGGTGAACATGTGGGGGCAGGTATATGCACATGAATATACTTGTGTATGTGTGGAGGCAGTCTGAGCAGGAAGATCATGAGTTCTGGGTTGCTTATTCCATACAGTGAGACTGTTTCCAAAATAAAAACAGAGCAGAGCGAATCAAAGCAAAGCAACAATCGAGGAGCTAATGACTAGTTTGATTTGTGGAGACTTTAACACCTGAAGGTGAAGGGAATGGGGACCCAGTTTAGTCGGTAAAGTGCTTGCTCCGTAAGCATGAGGATTCCCAGAACCCATCTAAAAAGCCAGGCATGTCCATCTGTAACCCTAGTGTTGGAGGTAGAAACAAGAGGATCCCTCGGTCTTGCTAGTTGGTTAGGCTAGTAGAACCAGTGAGTTCCAAGTGAGGGACTAAGTCAAAAAAAAAAAAAAAAAGCAGTGGAGAATGATTAAAGAAGACACCTGACATGGACCTCTGATCCCTACAGACGTGTACACACACATACATGAACATGTATACACACATAGATAGATATATGCACACATCCCAACTTGAAAGTGAAGTCACAAAAGACAAAGCAAGTTAGGTTTGTCACAAGTACTCTTCCATGCCCCCCCTCTCTTTGTGTGTGTGTGTGTGTGTGTGTGTGTGTGTGTGTGTGTGTGTGTGTGTGGTTGTTGTCAAAAGTCTAAGAAGTGTTGCTGCAGGCCAGCGCTGAGGGCCAATCTTAGACAGTGCAGGAAACAGGGAGGTGCGGCAGGGCTGAGCCATGCCATCGCCACCAAGACAATACTTCAAGAGCGGTGAGGAAGCCAAGGGGCAGCTGGTAGGGTCTAGAGAGAAGCATGAGCTCACAGGTCAAGAGGGAAGTGGGACCCATGGCGTGGGTTTCTAGTAGGGGGTCTGCTTTTTTCTTCTGGGCTTCTGGACCCTCCTGGTGCTACTTGGTAACTTGATCCCCACCAAAGTCATCCACCACCACCTTCAGAACCCTGGGCAGTGAGCTACAAATAGAAGTGGATATATGTCCACTTGCCCTTTTGCAGCATTAGATTTTTAGGTGGCTTCGAGGACAAGCAAGACTGTTCTGTCAACAGCCATCTTGCATGTTCCTTTGCTGAACTCTTTTGTCCTGGATAGCTGGCTGTGTCTGGTTTGCTTCTGCTTCTCTCATGCATTTGGGCTTCCATAGGCAGCGGATACCAGGCAGCTAGGCAAAAAGAAGGGGAAAGCTTCCCTTATTGGTACTGACTTCCTGTGGTATCTCTTTGGGGGTCTGTATACTTACTTTTTATTATTCAATGTCCCTGACTATAGAAGAGTCAGTTAAATGTGATTTGAGGCTTCTTTCAATGAGAGAGGCCTTTCAAAGGTCTCTGGATTCGCTTGCTATTAGGGTCAGCCAGCAAGCCCCAGCTTTGGTATAAGGTCATATGTTCTCTCAGGAGTATGGCTCTATTAACAGACTTTGTTGCTGAAGGTCTATTTTTATTTTCTATTCTTTCTAATTCAGAAGAATGTCTGAAGTGTTTATTATTAGCTTAAACAGCGAGTAAGTGTCCTTATCACTCAAAAACAAATACACCTGTCTGGCAGCAGGAACTCTGTATGGCTTTATGAACCAGGAAAATCAACACCGTGCCCAGAGCCCAGCTAGTAAATCTGAGGGGCCTGTAAAATCATGTTGAAGAAGAGGCTCTTTGTGGAAGGAACCAAATTTCCAACAGTTCAAGAATTCCTATTGGAGCACAAGACGCTTCATCCCTTTTAGGCATCTGGTGCTACTTAATGTGGGGATTAAGAACTCTGATGGTGGTAGAGGGACCCTGAAGTCACCAGACAAGGACTTGGAAGTACATAGGCGAGCTACTCTGTTATGCAGTCAGGCCAACACTTCCTCTGTGTCTCCTAAGACCTGGCACCTCACTTCTCTGCTGCTGAAAAAGGAGTTAGCTTAGTTCTGGAGCTTGGCTGTACTATCTTACTTATTTACTTATTTGATGGTGGGGATGCTGGGGACACAACCCAGGAGCTTATACATGCTAGGCAGTACCACCGAACTATACCCCCAGCACAAGAAATGCAGTGTCTTACTAAAACCCAAATTCACAAGATAGTGTTCATTCAGACACTTGACTAATCTGTGAGTGCTTTTGTGGTTTAAGATATTTTGTTATTTTGAAAAAAATAAAGATGTATGGTCACTCTAGGATCTTATGATCTAATTGGGATGTAGGGTGTGTATCACCTGGCACCCCCAACACACACCAGTACACATAGCCAGTGCCCCCTTGCTCTGTTATGGGCTTCAAAGATGTCTTTAGAGATGTAAGGCAGGTATTCTTCCTTACATGCTTCCCTAGGCTCCGATCACTTACTCCCATAACTTTTTTTTTTTAATTTATTCAATTGTTCATGTGTGTGCGTGTGGGCGTGTGCGTATGTATGTGTGCGTGTGTATGCGCGTAGAACCACGGGCGAATTCGGGAATCACCATGGACGTCTCCACCTCCTCCTTGTTTACTCTGCCCGGGATTCACAGGCTCCGCCCTACCAGGACCGGAAACGCAGGCCGCCCCTACTTCTGCCCTGCGTCGCCGTGTATACGTGGGGTCTAGGATCCCAACTCAGGACCTTCCGCCTGCAAGGCAGAGGCTTAACCCCTGAGCCACCTGTCTAGCCCCGAGAGGTCCTGGGTTTGACCCTCAACCACATACACACCAAAATTAAGAAAGAGCAGAACATGTGCTTATTAGTATTAGTGAATATAGTCAACTAAATTTACAAGTGATATCTGCCAGCATAGACTATAAGAGGGTGTAAGCTTTGAAATCAGTGAAGCTGTGTTAAATCTTTTTGTACCATTAAAAATGTAGAGAGTGATGGGGGGAGAGAGAGAGAGAAGAGGAAGAGAGATAAACAGGGACAATGTGCATTCATTTCATAACACACCTGTGAAGATCAGAGGACAACTTTCTAAAGTCAGTTCTCTCCGTCCACCCTGTGGCAGACAGGAATCAAACTCAGGTTACCAGGTTTACGGCACATGCCTTACCCATTGAGTTACTTGGTGGCCCCACTCTTCCATTTATTTTTATTTTTGACGACTTCACTATGTAGTCCAGGCTCATCTTGAACTCATGATCCTCCTGCCTTAGACTCCTATATGGTAAGATTACTGGTGTGGTCACCACTCCTTTATTCCTGCAGACCTATAAGACAACTCAGTCAGCCTCTATTTTCACCCTGGAAAAAATGGAGAGAGCAATATTCACCCTGGGAAGTGATAGGAAGATTAAGCTAGACCGTGTGTAAAAGCACTTTAGTCCTGTGCTCCACATACTAATTCTGTCCCCGTTGTTTGCTCTGCTGTTCTTTGGAGGACTGAAGTCGCCTGTATTTTATGTCAGTCAGCCCTTTTCCAAACCCTTTTCTGCTCCCCCGTTCTTGACTTTTCTCACTGTTTTTGTTCTTATTTTTTCTGGCCGATCTTGTCTCTTTGGTTTTCTTCTTTCTCTTCTCTATGGATGTTTGTTTTGCCTGTGTTTGTTTTTCCATTGTGAACTTTCCTTGGATTCCTTTCTCATTTGCCTTTTTGCCTGAGTCTTTTGTTTTACCTGGGGCTGTAAGGCCTTTGCACACCGATGTCAACACTGATTGCTGATTTTGGACTTTGCTGGGGAAAGGGGTGTGTGTGGGGTGGAAGGTGTGGGAAGACAGCTCTTAAAGGGCCTAGAGCAAGGATATTGGGAGGTTGAAGTGGTTAGTTGCTTGGCTATACACATTTTACAGACATACATTTCAGTTCCTGGCCAGAAATCTGACACATTTTCCCACGGGTCCTCAGGGCTTTTGAGTCTGCCCTGATTGCTCTCTCTTCTTCCCTCTCTGTTTCTGGACCCTGTTTCAGTGGAGTTCAGTTTTCCTGCTGTCCTGCTTTGTCTGAAACATGTTTTACCTATTACCACTCTTCTCTTATGTGGAACACCCACTTGGAAGGGGAGTTGCTTGTAAGAGGAGGAGGTCATTACTGATAATAGCAATAAGCATGAAGAGCCAATATTCACACAAGGCCAAAAACAAGACAGCAGGAACTCATGACCCCAGTCCTCTGGGCATAGATGATAAATGGAATCCAGAGCATCTAAAGGATGGGTATAAAGCAAGGGAGTGGTAGATGGTGACAAGAAGGAAAGCCCAGGGGATATTTCTTGCATTTGAATTTCCACAAACATTTATTCATCACTTACTCTGAGCCAAGTTGTATGTTAGACTCTGAGTATAATTTAATGAACTTATCAAAACAACAAGATCTCTGCCTTTAATAGCTTTTGAGTTTCCAGTTGTGTTTTAAAGAGTTAGAATTTCCTTGAAACTTGCATGCAGTATTTTCAATTGAGGTATAATTTTCTATCTTTGGAGACTATGAATGGGAGATTGGTGTCACCTTGACACCTTGTGGTAGATGTAGGAAATAGTGACAGGCCATCTATCGTTAGTGATTACATGTCTTAAAACTTGAAATTAAAATTAAAAACAATTTTTTTTGAGACAGGTTCTCAATAGGCAGCCCAGGCTGGCTTTGAATAAGCCATCTTCTTGCCTCAGCCCCCCACAAGTGCTTGGCTTAAAGGTACAAACCCACACCTAGCTAAATATTTTGTTATGGAAATTTTAAGAAAATGCAGAGATAATGTAAAAATAAGTGCTTATCCACAATTATCCATCATCAACAATTATCAGCATTTAGTCAGTTTTGGTACAATCCCCCCTTCCCTCCCAACATTTGAAACATTTCAAAACATTAATGATAATTATGTTATGTTAGTAAATACAAAATCTACATGAAAATTCCTCAAATTATATCAAAGATGTCTTTTTTATAGTTGGCTTGTGTAGATTTGGATTAAAATATAAACCCACACATTGCTTTTGGTCGGTCTGCTCTTAAAGCTCTTATTCTAAAAATCATAGACCCCCCCTTCTAGTTTTTTCTCCTAAATCGTTGGATTTTGTGCAGATTTCATGTAGTGAATGGTAGTGAGACCTTTCTTCATGACCAGAATATTTTTGCTGAAGCTGCCAGGAGCGTAGGCTGCTAATGGGTCTCAGCATACACCTAACGACAAGATGTTCCAAGGGTAAAAATTCCTGGCCTTGTTACAGCAGTTTGGGATAAGTCAGAAGGAACACCCCCCCCCAACTCAGAGCTCCAGGAACACACCCCCAACTGTAGAGCTCCGAGGGAGGTGACCTCAGGCCACATTGGTGATGGGATCAGTTCAATTTCTTTTCTGATCTTGTTTCTTTCACCCCCTTTTAGGTATGTTCCTGAGACTTGTCTCTTTAAAACTGAACCCAAATGTCGGGGACTGACTTTATTTCCTAGGAAAGTTATGTTGATGCCAGGAATGGTCATGGCAAACGGAATCTAAAATGGGATTTTGAAGTTAAATGAGCTGCCTGCCAGCTGGCAGCGCAGACTTCATCTCTGTTAGTAGGTGGAATATTGGCAGCTCTGGTAAGTGTAGAGGCACAGTTTACAGTTTTACAAACTCACACTAGGTAACTGGCATGGGTACTGGGGAGGGAAAAGCACTGGCGAGGACTGTGGCAGTCTTTTGAAAAGCTTGTGGAGAGGGGGAAACATAAAGACTAAGACACTTGGAAAGCTGGAGAGGGGCTGTTGATGTATTGGAAAAAGACAGTGAAAGCCTGAGGCTGATTAATCATCAGAGGCAGCCTGTAAAGGGCTTCCTTGGCTACCCATAAAAAGTTTCTTATCTCCTACAGCCCGAGGGCAGAAAACCTGCATGATTGGATGCAGGACTTTAGTGTACAGCTAAGCATAAATCTAAAGAAGACTGAATTTTCAGTCCTGGCAAGAATAGGATTCTTAGGTCAGTCCCAAGTTAGGAAGAAGTGAGACCCTGAGACTAAGACGGAAGAGATCTGCATCCATGCCCTTGAGGATATGAAATTGAATTCCCTGGAACCTTCTGGGCCCTAGAGATGTTCAGTTTCTCTCTAACTCTTCCCCTGTTTGCATAAATTGCTCCTCTTGCATGGTTCACAAGGACAAGGATCAACTGGGAATTCTTTAGAACATTATGTTGGCACATTTTATCAGTTAATTGGACTGAATGAACAATAAGTGGCAAGTCTTTAGAGACCCTGTGGAGATACATACGCCCCAGCAGATGGGAGATCGTTGCTGCAAAAGCCCAAGCGTCTACCACATCAGTGGAAATTTAAAGATCCCAGAAATCAGAGAGCATGCTAGAACAAGCTATAACATCTTTATGCTCCCACTAAGGAGTAGGAAGTAAAACATTTGGTAGACCATATGGAGTTCTTGGGAACCAAATATTCTACAGTAGAACTACTGCTTTGACTCATTCTCTGAATGACATGGAAGGTTTACAAACTTGTCTGGGGTCATAAGGTACTGAGGGAGCTGTAGCAAGTCCAGACTGATACAGGAAGTACTGATAGTGGGAAAGGATGTCATGAAGAATATATGGAAAGCTCTGGTAAAAACATCACAACATAGTTCCCTAGGGTTCCAGCTTAAGGTCATGTCCTTTCTAGCAAAGAATGGCATGTCGTTCATTCACAAAACAACTTCTCTTGAGTTACTGGGCCCTTTAATGCTAGATTATCTATTGACTTTGTGGATAGAGCTGGGTTTTGTCAGAAGCTCTGAGTCAGGAGATCAGGTGGGTAGGGTATACTGCTGATCCACTGCAAATTGAAAGGAGTGTATGTGTGTGTGTGTGTGTGTGTGTACTGATGACTAAAATATCTGAGAGAACAATGTAAAGAAGGAAAAATTCATTTTGTTGATGGTTTCAGAGACTTTTAGTCCGTGGTCCTTGACTCTGTTGATTCTGGGTTCTTGGCGAGGACATCATGGCAGTGGAAACGTGGAGGAGGAAGGTGCTGTTCACCTCATGGCTGGCAGGAAATAGAGCAGAGAAACAATGGAGCTGAGACAAGAACCCAAAGGTACCACTTCAGTGGCCTACTTTCTCCAACTAAACCCAACTTTGTGTGTGTATGTACAAGAGTGTGTGTGCCTGTGGAGACCCAAGGGAGACATGGGAATCATCCTGAATTGTTCTACCTCCTCCATTGCTTTGCTCTGGGGTTTCCCAAGCTCTACTTCCCCATCAGGATTTATCATCACACAGTATTTCTGGGGTTGAGACTAAATGAGTGGAAGGGCTCAAGGAAGGTGCAAAGCAATTGAACAGAATGTGCCCAACTATGGGTTACTGTCCCTCTTCTCAGCAAGTATGAGCAAGGTCACTATGAGGTGGGGTCTTCTATGCAGGACATTGTGGAGGGACCAACACTCCCAGTCTGACTGATTGAGCTCCTCATTCCAATGTGAGGCAGAACAACCATTAAACTTCTCTCTTTGTGAAACCTTGTGTGTCTCACTCCCTTGTGGGTTTTCCCAGAGACTCTTTAATCTTTCTACATGATTCTCTGTCTTAGAGATGTTCCCCCAGAGAATCCTAAAATATTAGGTTATTCAACTCATAGAATATCCTACCCCAGATTTAATTGGTGGTTTCCTTGTAGTGTGATTTTCTAGTTATGAGTCTTTTCTACTTCCTGCATTTCCTGTAAAATGATAGTCATGGCTGAAGATTTTAGTGGATTCAGGTGGCAGACTATGGACTTCCTAATTGGATCACATTGCAAGGTACAAAATGTCAGAAGTTTGCTTCTTGTGATAAAATTGATTGGTGTATTCAGGTATTGTGAGCTTGAGTCCCCCAATAGAAATGTATTTTATAATCTAGGCATGGGATGCACACCTGGAATTCCAACTACTTTTGATATAGGATACATATCCTATATAAAAACATCAAAGGCTCTGCAAAGTCCTATTTTTCTTTATTTATCATTCTCTTTTTTATTTCACTTTCTCTTCTGTACTTACCTTACATCTCCTAGTAGTGCCCAACATTTTGGGTATGGGAGAACCTAGATTCTGGTGATAGCTAGGATAAAACTTTGGTCTTTTAAGGAAGGAGGGAAACTGATGAGCTGAAAAGAAATTGATAATTTTCAAATATTGAATCCTTCTACTCCTCTGCATGGAAGTCAGTTGTAGAAGATACAGACAGTCACTTCATACCCTGCTCTGCTATCACAAGCCCCATGCAGTGGTTGATTTTGTCAGATCCAGGGACTTTGACTCACTCAGGGTCACACCTCTGGGTCTGTCTGTGAGGTCACTGCCAGAGAGGTTCAGTTGAGGGAGAAGACTCTCCTTAAATATGTGGCACATCCTCAGGGGCCTGGGTCTTACACCGAATAAAAAGGATAAAACAAGCTGAGCGCCGTCATTCATCTCCGTCTGTTCCTAACTGTGGATACAATATGATCATCTGCTTCACATTCCTGTCTTCCCAACCGTGGTGCATTATATCCTCAAATTTCAGGCCGAAAATAAGCCTTTGCTTCTTTAAGTTGCTTTTGCAAGGTATTTTGACACAATAAGAAACGTAACTAATAAACATCCCTTCTTCTCACTCTGCTTTGCAACTCTCATGAGGTAATCATTGGCATGCTTACTCCTTCGCATCTTGCTAAACTGGTAAATTATTTTAGCATGCAGAGTAAAAGGAAATAGGAAACAACTTATATGTTCCTTTGAGAATTCCTTCTCCCTGAATTGGAACACATGACTGCTATCTAAGGATAATGCTTCTATCTTTATTACCATGTCAAAACATGCCTGAAGAGTAAGGATTCATTGCGTGTGTGCAAGTGTGCATGTGTGTGGGTGCGTGTGTGTGTGTGTGTGTGTGTGTGTGTGTGCATGTGGGGAACCATCCTGATAGCTTCAGTTGCAGTGTTTTGTTAAGCGTGACACTGAGCATAGTAATCACTAGTGTGATGCTTTACAATTTACTCAATTCGCACCTAGCACTGGCCAGAAGGCTCACCTCCAAAGGCAGTAAGAAAGTCTGTTCACTTGAAAAAAAATTATTTGACAAGGACATGTGATCTTTTTCACATGTTGTGTTATACTTAGTGTTTTAAAGTTTTTTTGATTGCCGAAAACAGGAAATAACTAAGATTATGAATAAAAATCAGGGATAGATTATGAAATTCAAGGGAAAGTAAAAAAAAATTAGCCTTTGAGTAAAGGAAGAGCCACAAGTTAGAAGCTGTCAGCATGCAGGCCACTCCACTACTTGCTTGCACTGTCTCTTCTCATGGAGGAGAGAGAGAGAGGGAGAAAGAGATAGTTAAAGAGAGAGAGAGAAAAAGAGAGAGAATGAGTGATATCTTGGATTAAGTGTCTATCCCCATTTCAATTACCTTTGATCATGGGTTTCATTTTATTATTTTTTTTTGTCATGTTGGAGATTAAGCCCAGATTTCTCCATATGTTAGCCAAGTGCTCTGTTACTGGGTTCAATCTTCAGTGGTCAGGAGTTTTTTTGTTTTGTTTGCTCTGTGTGTGTGTGTGTGTGTGTGTGTGTGTGTGTGTGAATGCAGTGTGCATAAGCCATGATGCAATGTGAAGTTCAGAGAGCAACACTGCATGTCACTTCTCACCTTTCACCTTATTTGAGACAGGGTCCCTCCTTTGCTGCTGCATATGTCAGATAATCTGGGCTGTAGCGTCCAGGGATTCTCCATCTCCCATCCCCTCTTTTCATGGGAGCGTGGGAATTACAGATGTGTGCTGCCGCATCCAGCTTTGCATGAGTTCTGGGGTCCTCACACTTGTGTGGCTTTTTGTTATCTTCCCAGCCCCAAAGGTCTCAAAAAAAAAAAAAAAAAGAGGAGGGGATTTCTCCCAAGGGGATTTAAATTATGGCTTGGGCGATATCTTCCAGATCAGTCAACATCTAATAAGTTTGGAGAATGATGAAGAATGCATGTGTTTATCCACACATGAATAAATATATTTCATATGCATATCTCTTTAATATAACCTAAGTTTGAGCAACTAATAGTAATGTTGCAAAGTGTGCAGCACAATCAGAAACATAACAATGAAGCTGTAATATGCAAAAGCTTTGCTGTCGTTTTACCTGGCTTAGAGTGGATATTTGACCATTATTTACTGAGTTTATGAGTCCTTGTGAGTAATGATTTAAGAAAAGTAAGACTAAGTATCATTTAGATTGGTCCAGAGGACCCTGTGACTTTCCTTATAAGCTGCCATTTGAAGTACTACTTCCAAAATGTTCTTGCTGAAATAGCTGAGTTTCAGTCTAATCAAGATTTTGAAGATGATTTCCATTTTACAGGACATAGAGGGAGAGATTAAGTAAACAAAGAGGTAAATCTAGGGGAAGAAGGCATTCTGTATGACAGATGAGCTCTGTTCTGCAGCAAATGATGATACAGGAAAAAGAGATTTAATGTAGGCCTTCTCTGGATTATCATTCAGATACACTGCCTGTAAGTAGATTTGAAAGCAATTATGAAAACTTTATGGGTTGGTATTAAGTGATGTATTAGCTTCTTTTCTCACTGCTGACAAAATACCTGGCAGGAGTTACTTAAGGAAGGGTTTATTCTGGCTCATAGGTTGAGGGGATACAGTTCATTATGGTGGAAAGTCATAGCATGAAGAGCGTGGGGCAGCTGCTTACAGTGCATCCCCAGTCAGGAAGCAGAGAGTGAGGAATGATGGTATTCAATATGATTTTTCCTTTTTATTCAATCTGGGAACCTTTCTACCTCAATTAAGTCTATCTAGAAACTCTCTCTTAGACATGTCCAGGGGTTTGTCTCCTAGATTGTTCTAGATGCTGTCAAGTTGATAATCAACCTTAACCATCATAGATGATGAATTAAAGAATTATTGTCAATTTCATTAAATATGACACTGATTCCTGGGCTTACCTAAAAGCATAAATATATCTGACCTTGGCAGCCATCTTTGGTGACTGCCCTTAACGACACTCCACACCGAGTCACTCCACTCCGTGAGTTCTTTTCTAGCTCTATGCTGCTCATGGATTCCATGTCTGGAGTCCATCAATTCTCCAGAGCACCCCAGCCCCTCATGGCACTCCACATCTGTAGTCCTTGAGTTCTATTCTTTCTCTCCTCTAATAAACTCTACCTTAACCCCCCCCCCAAAATATGATACTGAGCTTATGGTTATATAAGAAATTGTTATGAAGGCCTGTAGGGGTAAAGTTATATGACAGCTCAGATTTGTTTAAAAATGTCTTAGCAGGTCTGGAGAGATGGTTCAGCAGTTAGAGCTTGCTGCACAAGCAAAAAGACTGGAATTTGGATCCCCAGATCCTGTGTTTTTTTAAAAAAAGGTCTTGCAAATGTGGCAACCTGCAAGTAATTCCAGCCCCAGAAGATGGAGCCTGGGACTCCCCAGAGCAAGCCAGCTAGTCAGACTGGCCCTGTAGCAGGCTCGTGGTTTGAACAGAGACCCTAGTTTAAAACAGTAAAGTGGAAGAGTGATCAAGGATGATTCCCAGTATCATCCTCAAGTCTCCAAATGCTCATGTGTGCTTACCTACATGTATGTGAAAATAGGATAGATGTTGATACTATAATTGAATGTGGACGATTCATTGTCTATTCATTCTATTTTTATGTGCGTGTGGTGTATCTGTGAAGTTTTCCATGAGAAAGGAAATAAGGAATAAAACAACTTTTTCTGTTTTTTTTTTTTTAAATTGAGGCATAACCATATGTAAGTATTGCCATTATGCTGCCAAATTTACATGGAGAAACCCTTCTTGACAAGATGAAATGGGGGAAAGTGTCTCAGAAGTTAGCTGCACATGGTTTGGATCTTAGATGTGCTCTGAAGCCCCGAGGTGGGAGCACGACTTGCATAAGGACAGCAGGGGCCAGGCAAGATGGCGGTTGACATCTGTGCTTGTGTGGCTTGCTGTGTGACTGCTGACGCAAGCATACATTCCCTGTGCATTGGTTGTTGTCTTGTCACTTTCTCCAACATAATTTCACCAGCCATAATGATGCTCGTGTCAACAAATCATCCTTCAAGGAGATGGTGGGGAAGCTGTCACTTTCGGAGAAACACGTACTGTTTCTCCTCTCCTCCCAATGAGCAGGTGCGATGGAGCTGGGAGAGGTGAGTGAGAATCATTTCACTGGGCTCTTGAAAACCATGCCAAGGATCCTGCTCCCTAAAACAAAGGTCATCAAAGGGTTCTAAACCAGGGACTGTATGTGACACAATTTGTGTTTTGAAGTGATGATTAATTAAAGTGTGGAGAGCAGACAGGAAGGATCGTGAGTGGGTGTAGTTTGCTTGTTTGGAGGCTAATGTTGTCCATGGGAGAGGCTGCTGGTTGGGTAGAGACACAGTGGGACAGCTTACTTGCAAAGTAAAAGGAACGGGTTTTGGTAACATTGACTACAGTGGGTGAGAAGGTAAAGGCAAAAACACAATAGGGTTGTGACTTGTGGGGCCATAAGGACAGTAAATGAATTCATCCAAATCGCTGGAAGAGAACCAAATTTTGAGGTATGGAAGAAATAATGATTAGGGTTTGGAAATGTTGAGTGCCCTTGAGATAAGAAGTGACATCAACCTTGCAGTTCAGTATGAAAGTGTAGAGCTCAGATGAGAGAAGAGTGTGTCTATTAGTCTGCTGGAAAAAGGTAGCTGACCATAGATGTTCCATGTAACTTCCTTGCTCCTGGAGCACAGGCATCGCAGTTCAATACCTGTGAGAGCAAAGACTCATATAAACCCATGGAAAGGTTTGTTTTACTTGTTTCACAAATGAGCAGGTTCATTTTTTACAGAAAAGCAGCTACCTTTCTCCTGCTTTTTATTTATTTTTTTATTGGAAGGATTTTGGCAGTAGCTGAGGTTCATTTGAGCCAAGTGCCAAAATGCCTCTATTTTCTCTTATCGGTATAACATATACATTTCACGATGGGAATTTGCCAGTTGCCAGTTAAATCAACTTACTATTGAAGGAGAATGCTTTGGAGTTAAAATTTAGAAACTTCTAGCCAGAAATGCCCTTCCTGCCCTTATTAAAGAAGGCCACTAGAGACCTCTTAAATCTATTTTTAGATCCCAAGAACATTCAGGTAGAGAATAGAATGAGGAAAGCTGGGCAGGATGGTGGTGGTGATAAAGTTGTTATTTCAGACTACATATTAAAGAAAATCTGCAAAATGTGGCCTCTACAAATGATTTGGGCTAAGTGTGGTAGTCCATGCTTGTAATTCCAGCACAGCACTAAGGACACTGAAGAAAGGACTGCTGTAAATTCAAAACCAGCCTGGGTGCTCTCTCTTTCTCCCTCTCTTCTCTCCAACTCAAGCTGGCCTTGAATTTGCCATGTTCCTACTTTGGGCAATGCTAGGATTACAGGCCCACAAGGAACTGTGTAAGTCCTTTGAAACCTTTGAGAAACACATATTCTACTGTCAGTTGTTCAGTTTCAATGTAGTTTTGCTTAATTTCCCAGAGAACTAGCTGAGAGATGCTTTATTTATGTTTGATTGTTTTTTTTTAATTTTTATTATTATTATTATTATTATTATTATTATTATTATTTATTCAACTGTGCGCATGTGTGTGTGTGTGTGTGTGTGTGTGTGTGTGTGTGTGTGTGTCTGTGTATGTGTAGAACCACGGACGAATTCACGAACCACCATGGACCGCCTCCACCTCCTTCTGTCCCAGGATTCACAGGCTCCGCCCTACCAGGACCAGAAGTGCAGGCCGCCCCCGCTTCTGCCTGGCGTCTATACGTGGGGTCTAGGATCCGAACTCAGGACCTTCCGCCTGCAAGGCGGAGGCTTAACCCCTGAGCCACCTCTCCAGCCCCAGTTTGATTGTTTTTGAGACAGGACCTTATGTTTTCCAGACTGACCTTGAGCTCACAATGTATTTGAGGATGACCTTGAACTTTTGGTACTCCTGCTTCTACCTCCAGAATGCTGGGATTACAGGGTTTATTTCGTGCTAAGATCAAACCCAGGGCTCTGTGAATGCTAGGCAAGCATGATACTAATAATGCTCTATCCGTAGCCCATAATTCTGCATTTTTAACTGGGCAAAGTTGGTAGTGGTAGTTGGTTTGTTGACACTTGCAACTTTTATGCAATATATTCTCTCGTTATATGTGACTTAGTTACTTACACATTTTGTGAATTCTTTCTTAGGTTTTTCTTACTTTGCAAATTGGTCCGTAGTTTTCAGTACATAGAAACGATGAAATAGATGCCTCTGACGTATCTAATTCTTCTCATGAAGCTCTCAGTATGATTTCTAGAGTGTGATTTATTGGATTGTCCATAGTATTTCTACCATTGAGTTGTCCAGCTTTCTATCACTGTAACAAACTACCTGAGGTAAACAACTAAAAAGGAGTAAATATTTATTCTGGCTCCAGATTCAGAGATTTCAGTTCATGATTAATTGACACAGACCTGGGCATTTGATGAGGCTGTTCATCATGTTGGGGTGCAGGTGGCAAAGGAAACTGCTCACTTCATGATGGATAGGAAACAAACAAACAAAAAAGAAATAGGGAAGGGGGTTCCAATATAGCCTTCTAAGGCATACACCCTTGTTTTGCACTGCCCAACTTGTTTTCATTAAGCCCACACTGCTGCTCCCACATTTTACGTGGGTACTAGGGACCAAACTCAGGGCCTCAAGTCGCACAGCCAGCACCTTAATGACAGTAAAGGATTACTTCCCAAACCTACTTCTTTGCTGTGAGATGTGATGGCTGATGTACTCTTACAGTCAAGTTGCAGAGGAAGTATACTACATACGCTTATTCGAAAAATACTTATGAGTGCTTACTGTATTCAAGGAACCTTTAGATACAGAAAACACATAGAGGTCCCCACCTCCCACAGGAACAATACGGTTCAAATGAATGAATAGGAGTGTGTGTTTATGTAAAAGCTGCTGTAAGACAAACTCACTTCATCTTTTCCCATCATTGTTTGACTTAGAGGTGAATCTTTTCAATTTTGCACTTTTAGAAGACTTGGGCAGGTGGAACAAAGTGAATCTGGCTTAGACTGGTTGGCAGGACTAGGTCTCAGAAACAGAACGAGCTGTGGTTATGGCAGAACCAGTCATCTTGTCCTCTGTAAAGTCACAAAGTGGTCGCTTCCCTTCAATTTGAGTAAAAGGGGGAGCTAAGAGTAGTTTTGCCTTTTGAGTCAAACAGACATCGAATGACTTGGATTTTCATCCTCACTGATTTCTTTTGCAAAATGCATGTCAGGTGTGGGTAGAGAAGCCATGGTAGGCCTCCCTCTGCCTGCAAAGCAGGAGGGGAGGATGTTGTTACTGTCACAACACACGCACCTTTTCTTTTCCTCTAGTTTTCATAAATGCCCAGGTGCATAAACAAATGTCCTAGGACTATCTGTGGCTTGTTCAAGGTCAAAATTATTTCTATATTTTCTATTTGAGATCTCTCCTTTTCTCCTTAATTCATCTGGTCTGCCCAAGAAAGATATTTATTTTCAAAATATAAAGAAAAAAATAGGACTTTATGCATGCAAATCAGTGACAACACAACCTATCTAGACTTTGTCCCCACTAGAGGAATGACACATCTTGGGTCTAATCTTAGTTCCCTGAAATTTATGCCACAAATTAGTATTGGTTGCAATTGTTTTGCTATTGAAAAGAACAGAGAGTACCACACACTTTATTCTCCAGAATAGTGCCTTGTTGTCCAAAGCTGATTGTCAGTCTGCTTTGAAATATTGTTCAGGAGGATTGGCTTGGTTGTGGGAAACTTCATCTTGGAGAATTTGATTCTCTTAGGGATGAATAATTAATGCAATGTGAAATCACATGTCCACAAGAGAATTCTAAAATTCACCCATTCTTCCTTGCAATATATTTATAAGTTACTGTAGACTACTCTAAATGAAAAAAGAAATAAAAACTTAAAACATGTTGAGAAAGCATTTATAGAAAATATGATAGACAAAGGATGCTTTTGTTATCTACAAAGCCTTATATTGATGAGAAAACTACAGCATGTAAATCAGGAAACTAGAGAAAGGAGATGCACAAACATTCCACAGAAGACAGTCCACAGCAGTGGTGATGGTGCATGCCTGTAATACCAGCACTAGAAAGTGGAGACGGGATGATCAGGGAGTAGTTCAAGGTCTCCTTGACTACATAGTGAATTTGAGGCAAGCCTGGACTACATGAGATCCTGTCTTAAACAAACAGGAAAGAAGAAAAGAAAAAAAAAAAAAGAATAAAGGGAGTTCCATGAATAAACATGGAAAACTGGACAGTCCCACAAATTCCATAAGTAACGGATGTTCTTTTGTTTTCCTTGATCAGATTATCACAGACAGATTACTGTGAATATGGTGAAATAGATTCAGTTTATACATATATCACTCATGGTTATATATAAACTGATGAGATTCTTTTGCAGGGTGATACTCTGTTAGTAAAGTGTTCGTTACACAAGCATGAGAGTTTGAGTTTAAGTCCTTCCAAACCCATGTTAAAAAAAAAAAAGCCAGGCATGGTGGCAGTCTTGGAATCCATTTACCAGGAAGGTGGAGACAGGTAGAGTCTTTGGGCTTGATGGCCAGATAGCCTAACCTACTTAGCAAGTCTCAAGTTAACAAGAGACCCTATCTGTCTGACTTCAATGTGCACCTACCTGTACATACCCCCACATGAACACATACACACACAGACATGATTCTTTTACAGAGTAAAATGGAAAACTGTTCCAAGATTTTAAGATTTATTTTTCAGTATTAGGGATTAAACACAGGGAATCATGCATGTTGGCCAAGTGTGATTCACTGAGCTCCCCCCTACCCCCAGTAAGATTATGACCATTTTTCAGAATCTTAAATGGAAAATGACCAAGAAAGAAGAGTCCTGTTTACTGAAATAAAGTTTGGAAATTATTGGCTTAGTCCTGGCATAGTGGCACATCCTCATAATCCCAGCATTCTGAGGCTAAGGCAAGAATATTTTAGTTTAAGGCTAGCCTGGGCTACCTTGTAAGACCATTGCTAAACAAACAAAAAAAACTAACTAACTAACTAACTAACTAACTAACTAACTAACTAACTAACTAACCAAATAAATCTGACTTTGTAGAAAAAGAAAACAAATTGAAAATAAAAGTATATGTGTTATGGCTTTATGGAAAGAGCCCTCTTCTGGCAACTGGTGGTTAGTGGTTTGAGATCTACCACAGTGTTAATACCACGTGGTCCTGAACAGGTCATTTGCTTTTCAGGAAGAATATATCTTTATTCGATAAAGTAAACTTTCTAGCTCCCCATTAATTTTATGATAAAGTACTTGTGAATATGCATCTTTAATTGAAGAATTAAATATTTTACAAATGATACTAGCCTTCTTTTTATATAAATCTTTATTTTATTTTTATTATTGTACGTGCAGTCTAAGCTGATGAACACACATTTTGGGTTTTTTCCTAAATGTCAGTTTAGATAGATCTTCTAGATTAGTCTGTTGGATCATATTTGATTATGTTAATGTTAAGAAATTCCTGTCTCCGAGTTAATCTTTAGTTTGTGACTTTATTTTTAGTGACAGTTTTTTTTAATAATTAAAAGCAAAATTGACAGTCTCGCAAGTAAACCTCCACCCAAAAATAACCCAGATTAATAAACTGAAAAATATCTGGCAAACCTCTGTATATGTGATAAAATTCTGTCTATTACTGAAAAACAAACCTTAAATATATAAGTATTTTGAGGATGGAGTCCCAAGTTTTAACTCTGCAGGACTGGGAAAGATCAAATGGAGGAAATGAGAAAAATGGGTAAATCAATTTATCTTTCTTAACTTTGTTCATATAAATATATTCATGAAGACTTCAAAATGAAAGGGAGGAAATAGAAGAAAGAAGCTTGAAATGAAGGAAACTGGTTTCATAGCTGTGTTAGCCATGGTTAATCATTTTGTGGAAACCCCCTCCATTTTTGTTATGCAGTTGTGCTTCTCAGAACAAAAGTAACTAGTCTTTCTAAATTACTGAATTTCTTATCCTCTCTATTCTGGCTGGCCATGACTACTGGTCACCACATGTTCTTTCACTCCCCCATCCTAGCTCCTTATCAATGGTTGATTGTGGGCCAAAAAAAGGAATATTTCCTTCCCTTACCTCTTCCTTCTCCTCCTTCCTCCCTTTCTCTGAAACCAGTGAAAAGGGATTCCCCAGTCTGCAGCATGGTGGGGCACTGAACTAGCTTCACACAACTGTGGTGACCATGACGCGCTGTCTCCTTCCAGCCTTAATTTATCTTCTACAAGTCCTTCCTGACTCTCCTGATTACCCAGCCTGTCAGTGGGGCTCAGGATTCAGTTCTTCACCAGACTGGGCTTTACAGGTTTTCTCTCCACAACACAAAGGCGGTTCTGCGGGAGTTCATCTCTGTCTGCCTTTTCTTCTTGCAGACCTTGCAAGTGGCAGAAGTGATTGAAAAAAAAAAAAAGTGAAGAAAATAGAAGGAGAGGAGGACCAATCGGGAAAAGAAGACTCAAGGGAGGCAATGTGGGAAGGTATCCAGTGTCATTCTGAGTTTGGCTGTTTTCTTGGTCCCCTCTGTGTGGCTTCTGTCTTTTTACTTACTGTCTCTATCTTGTCCCAGTCTGGCTCTTGGCTCCTCCTCCACCCAGCACCCCTACTGCCTTACTGTACCCCTCTTCCTCTGCTCTCAATTGGGAGCTGAGTCACTGCACATATTCTGTCCTGGATCCTCGGATCAGTACTCTGGACTACCTCACAGTTGTTTGAGACAAAGGAAGGCACCCTAAGAAGCTAGGGGGGTCAGGGAACATGGCTGTAGAGGTGTACGTGACAGTCATTCTGACCATTGTGCCTGTGGTGGTTTGCATGTGAAACATCCCGCAGGCTCACCTGTTTGGCCACGGCTGGTTGCACTACCTGAGAAGGTTGTGGAACCGCTAGGAGGCGGAGCCTCACTGAGGCAAATGGGTCACTGGGGATGGACTTTGGGACTTAATAGCTGGGATTAACTTCCTATTCTTTCTGCTTCCTGAATGCAGATCCAATGTAAATAGCCAGCCTCCTGTGTGTGCCACCATGCCTTTCCCTGCCTGCCCGTCATCCTCCCTTGCATGATGTACCGTGTTCTTCTGCAATTATAAGCCCAAATAAATCATTTTTCCTATTTATTACAGTAACAAGACAGCAACTAAGACAGTGTCTCACTACCAAACCGCTTCCAGACAGCCCCCGAGCACCCTTGGGCAACTGAATCTTGCCATGGGATATGACTAATGAGTGAAGAATTGCTGTGCCTTGGCATGGGCGGTGCCCTCAGGAGATATTGCCTCCTGCCCTAGCACTAGGACATCTGCTGTCCTCTCCTGGCAGTGGGGGAGCAGATTCAAGTATGTGTCTCTTGCCCTGATTTCCATATTCGAGTCCACTAGGTCCCTGGTACACGGTGTTAGTTGCCTGGCTATGCAGCAAGATAGTCAGATGGCTAGTTCCTGTTGTCATAGTGCACTATGCTCTCAAACTAATACACATTAAATCTGTCCTTCCTCAGTTGCTTGGGTATGGCATTTTGTCTTCCTGCATCGCAGCCTTGACTGCTGCCCATTCTGCTAGCTCTGCTGGGGACGAAGCTGGCTTTGGTTAACAAGAAGCAACAGAGCCATCCAAATCCTCTGTTGCCCCACGGTTGTGGCCACAGGGATTTGAGCTTTTTATGTTTCTCTGCCTGTCTGTTCGAGTTGCAGCTCAGCCTTTCCTGGTTCCCTCTGATGTCATGTCTTGCCCAGTGTCTTGGGCACATACTCTTTCCTGGACTCTTGGGTGCGCCTCCTCTCTGTCTGCATAGGCTTGCTCCAGCCTTCCAACCTGCAATGGAACTCTGATCTGGTCATCATCTTGCTTTGTACTGACGGTTTCCCTTGAGAATAAATCTGTTGAAATCCCATACTCTTTTCATGTTTTGCACATTCTGAGAATCTCTCTTCAGAGATTCTTGTATTGCCAGCTTTGGTGATGATGACAGCTTTCCCAGCTTGATCAACGTCGCAGTCCATCCCAAAATAGGCAGCTACCCAGTGCAATAGCATCCGATGGTATGACATCACCGAAGGGAACTTCTTGAACTCATTAATATTGTCATTAATAAATTCCAGAATTTCCTGTCTTAATTTAGGCAGTATTGTTTTGTCCCTTGAGTTCTTTTTTGGGTGTATTTTCAAGAAATTCATAAAGATCTAGTCTAGTGGAGTCCATAATATGCTGGCCTGGAGGCTTTGGGCAGCATTCTCTTGGGACTTTTGCAAGTCCTTTTCAAAGACATGGTTTCCGGGTTTTTCTTTTTTCTTATCAGAGGGACAACTGATGTACAATTGAATTACATCCTGGGCTTCTAGTGACCTATCTGCAAAATAGGACTCCTCACATATTGCAAGATTGTGTGAGAATGTGGAGTTGGAATAGGCTCTTGCTGGCATGAGCAAGGTTGAACACACAATTCTTGTCAAAAAGGAATCTTGTGTCTCCTGATGCCAATTGGTGTCTTCACCCTTCTCAATTTCTTTCTTACTTGGAATCTTAGACATAAACTTGCTTTTGTTGACAGGTTGTTCCGTTGTTTTCTTTTCCTTTTCATTTTCCCTGATCCTTTCATTATTTCCAAGGTCTCAAGCTACCATTAACCATGTTCTTTAGTAGAATGCAGTGGGCTGTATGGGTTTTTGAGTGCTCGCCCTCCATGAGTTCAGTTCTGGCACAACAATTCATAGAAGAAGCAAATTTAACCTTATCTCTTCCACCAATGCACATCCTTATTCATCCTGGTCAAGAATCAAGAACTGTATTTGTTAAGAATAACTTAAGAAGTACTCAGGAAAGGACAGTGCATAAAAGGGTTTCTGGGGCAGCTCTCTTCTGGCCATTATTCCTTCTTGAAAGTACCATGTCTAGCATGATGACCCATGACATTGCCCTAGGGCTGGGAAATATGAAAGGTGGAAGAAAGAATGCACAGAGATGGAAAAAAAGAGAAAAAAATTGTCCAAAACAGGTGGCAAAATCCATTGTCTCCTGGGAGATTTAAGTTTATAAAATGCTCATTTATTCTCTTAATCAATACCAATAAAACTTAGGATGATGGTACTCATAAAGTTACAGAGTGATCAGAAACACAGACAAAGAAGAAATAATTCACAGGAGACTATATAAATAAGATCAATGGGCTGGGCAGATGGGGAGACCATTGAAGTCTCCTGCTTGCTACCCACTTCCTGAAACTTCATTTTCTCTAGGAATGTAAACAGGAGCTGGGGATCAGGCTTCAAGCTCTCTCAGGTGAAGGCTTGTGATTAGTAGCAAGGGAGGTAGGGAAATGAGAGTCTTTCAGCACCTGCTCAGACAGCCCGTCTGTGACATCAGGAGAAATCGGTCTTGTGCAGAGTTGCTCAGAAAATGTGAAATCCCTTTCAGGGTGGCAACCTAACCCTGGCTTTACTCCAAGTGGCACCCTACAGAGGGAGAACAGTCAGAGCCTACAGCCAGACTTCATTTATAAGCAGGGTGCTGGGAATCTGTATGTAAATCCAGGTGTGGGACTTCTGATTGGTTGGAAGGAGGGATAGGATTCTGGGAAAACTTTCTAGCTTCAGTGTGTTCTTGGATTGCCAAATGAAAGCCAGAGAATCAGATCCTTCCAGAGATCAGAGATAGATAGTTTAGTACATGAGACATTTCCAGTTAGACAGGAATCCCTAAGGTTTCAGACTATGGCCTTATTCCAGTAGGGGCTTCAGAAAAATGCCAGTGGATTTGACACCAATAGGTTTCTGTATTTCTGTCTTCCATGAAAAGTTCATGTTTTTAACTGTTGTCAGCCTTCGGTGCTTTATCAAGGGACTCGGTTTCCTTTTCATCAGACAGCATGCAATAACACTTTCTGCTAGGTGGCTGTCTGTAGCAGTGGATAGTTTCTAGAAGTTTATCTTTACGTGTTTTCACTAAGACGGGACAAAATCATTCAAGGACCCCCTCCCCCCCAGCTCCTGTCCCAGGCCTCCTTACAACAGGGCTCCTGGAGGGCTCCTGAGCTGACAGTAGAGGGAACCTGGGAGGGGGTTTCCTCAGATACAGAGATGAAGAACTGAAGGGGCTTGGAGGAAGAAGGCAGAGGAGAAAAAAATAGGAGAGAACCAAACCCAAAGAGAAAAGACTGATTTTATCCAAGAGCAACTATCCAATTACTTTGTGTAAATATTCATTTTGAATGAAGAATTTTGACTATGACTCAGACTTCAATTTATTGATTTTTATCATTGTTTTGTGGGGTTTTTTTTGTTTGTTTGCTTTTTTGTTAAAAAATATTTTTTTTAACAGTGTCTCACTGTGTAGCCCAGGCCAACTTCAAATGCATGGCAGTCTTTCTCCCACATTCTTTGAAGTGCTGGGATTACAGGCATGAGCCACTAGGGCTAAATTGGTTTGTGTTTCAATATTTAAACCCCTATATACGTCTTGTTTATTTGAAACAGAGTCTAGTTATGTGACACAGACTAGCCTTAAAGTTTGCAACTCTTCCTGAGTGCTGGGATTATAGGTGTGTATTACTATGCTCAGTCTCAAAATATGGTGTGTGTGTGTGTGTGTGTGTGTGTGTGTGTGTGTGTATGCCCATGTATACCTGTGGTGTGTTTACTCTGCAGCTTTCCATCCAATTTATTTAGACAGAGTCTTTCATGGAGAGATTCGCTGGAAATTGCCATTTTTTCTTGCCTGGCTGTATTTGCCTCTCTCTCAACCTCTCCACATCTTGCAGACAGATGCATGATGCTATGTCTACAATTTTATATGAGTGTTGAGGATCCAAACTCAGGTCTTGTTTGTGCAACAAGCACTTTCTCCATTGAACCATCTCCCTAGCCCCAAATCAAATCAATTTTAACATTAAAGTGTCTACTTAAAGATTTTTAAAGAAGATATTTTATTTTGTTTTCATATTTTTATTTTTATTTTATCAACGATGAATTTATATATTTCATCACTCACTACCAACTCTCACCCTCATCTCACCACACCCTACCTGTTCTCCCCTCCAGCCTCTTTCCTTCCCCCCCTATATCCCCCTGCATGTACAATCCACTGGGTCTTATCTAGGATGTCTACATTAGTTAATGTCTGGACACTCGCCAAGATGAGAATGATCCACTTGTGGGTAAACTGTAGGATACAAAGGCTCCCCCCTCTTTCTTTTATAGCATCAGTCCCACACAGTCTTTTGGGGATAGTGTTTTATTGGATCTTCCCTACTTTGTGGCAAGCTGTTGATGGGCCATCTATTATGGAGGTCTAGTGAAAGAAGACACTGGTCATTGAGTTATTGAGTTATTGAGTACGGCGCCCTGATACTATCTGACATTATCTTCCCCCATCCTCCAGCTCTTACATTCTTACTGCCCCCTGAATATTGAGATCAGGTGGCTTAGATGTTCCGATTAGGGGCAAGCCATCCACAATCACTATTACTTTGTTCTTTGGCCAGTTGTGATTTAAAAGAAGATATCATAAAAAGAGAAAGTTGGAGATTATGTTTTTTTCATAAACTTTTGGATTAAAATGAAGAACATATATGAATTTCATTAAACTAGATGACTTTTGTTTGTAAAAGTTAGGTTACTTGGGCTGGAAAGATGGAAAGTGGTTGAAATGTCTGCCATGCAAGCAGAAAAACTGGAATTCTAATCCCTAGATTCCATATAAAGTGTGTAAAATGACAAGTGGGTGTTTTGACCTTGTGACTCTACCCTTGGAAGGCAGAGCCTGGGAATTCTCAGAGCAAAGTAGCTAGTCATACTAGCACAAAAATCAGATCTGCGATTTTAATGAGATGTAATGTTTAATGAGAGACCCATCCTCAAAAGAACAAGATGAAAAAACAGTTAAAGAAAAATCTTGACCTCTATATGTATATGCATTCACATGTTCAAACAACCACAGGCACATGCATACCTGCTCACATGCAAACACACACACATATGTGCAATCCATACACACATAATACGAAAATGAAAATAAAAAACAAAATTAGTTAACCTTAATCATTGAAGAGAATCTTAAGGAATCTTTTTTAAGCTAAAGAATTATTTTAAAACTACTTTGGCTGGGTGTATTAGTCCATGCCTGTAATTTGAACACTTGGTAGGCTAAGGTGGGAGGACTGATACAAATCAAAATCCTTTTAATTTTTCAAAAGTGAAGACACAGTGTATCCAATGACTTTTCATCACAAGAACTAAACCCATTTATGTTCCTATTAAATAGTTCTAAATATAATTAGTGAGAAATCAGTTCTAAAGCTTTGAAAACTTTTTCTATATTATGGTAATAATGCTGTGGGTTCTTTGTTTTTTTTAGAAACAGTAAGCAATCTTTATTAAAACTGAGTGGAAGGGAGTGTCTCTAGATCACATTTTACTGTAATTGTTTTAAGTCATTGCTCAACATTTACAAATTTTTTTTGCGGTCAGAGATACAGTGCATTACAGTTTTAAAAAACTAAAGCATTTCTTATAATGAGAACTACAAATCAATAATTGGAAGCAGAACTTTTAGCACGTAGTTTGAAAAAAAGACTGAGATGAAATGTGTAAATAAAACTCATAGTCGAAAGTATATCTACAAGTACAAAACAGCAACAGTGGGAAGAAAAGGAACGTATTGACACATGTGTGGATTATCTAATTGTGGTTGCTTTAAAATGGGTGTGGGACATCTAAAAACTTTCTAATCCAAAGCATGTGTGTCCATCAGATGACAGCAGGAAGAGTCAGGATTGAGCTACACTAGAAGGCAAACAGCCTGGAACCCTGGGACCCAAGTGGTGCTGGAGATGTTTTGTACGACTCAGTCTTGGTTTGTTGTGCGTGACCATCTGATTCTGGATTTAGTGTAACAGAAACAATGATATATTTTTGTTTGTTTTATTTAATCTATTTTTATTTTTTTATGTGTGGTGTCAAGGGGGCACACATATGTATGCAGGCATGTGAACATGTGTGTGTGCATATGGAGGTCTGAGGTCTGAGGTTGATGTCTGAGGTTGAGTTGGGAAATCCAACAATGACAACAACAAACGGCTCCTTTAGTTGCTATTTGGTTGTGCATAGGGGCCATTAGTGTCTCCCCATAGCTTTGAGATCATATTCACAAGGGGAGAAAGAAAAAGGTGTGTGTTGTGGTGGTGGTGTGTAGGGGAGGAGAAAGATGAATCATCATTAATGGAGGAACTGCCAGAACAGCTCCTGTAAGGAAATGTTTTATTTTTATCAGAAAAGGCACGATAAAGTCCAGAGGTGCTGACACAGTGCCTCTGGGAAAACCTCCAGCAGGGATTTGCGTTTTTACCTACGTAAGAAGAGCCCTTGGAAATGAAGAATCTGGGGATGGTTTTGGCAAGCCTCGCCTCTTTGTAAAGCTTTCAGAGTGAAGAAAAGGCATGGAAAGAGGCCATCATAAAAGGCTACTCACAGAGGACCACAGAGAACCTGATTGGAATGTTCAGTTCACATATGTAGTCCATAGACAGCTCTGAGTTACGAAATCAGAAAAAATGCTGTTGGGGACAGGAAGATGGAGCAGACTTTTAAAAATTTAACAATAATGTATATAGAGAGAATTGTGCAGTTCATAGAGGAACAGTTTGAGAAAGTTTTGCAAAGCCAGCATGTCCCCATAATCACTATCAAGATCAAGATATAAAGCATTATTGCTCTCCTAGAAGCTTATTTTTTGCTCATTCCAGTTGTTACTTGTCGATAATTGATACATCAAGCAGGCAGAAAATCAGTAAGGATAAAGGTGAACTGAACAGCATCACCAATCAATGTGCTCTGGTACTGGCGTTTACGCTCCACTGAACAAAAGCAGAGCACACGTGCTTCCCAAGTTTACATGGAGCAACCGCTGAGACAAACCTCTTCCAAACTATAGGCTGTCACGAAACAGAAAATAATAAAACCATGCATAACATGTTATATTGTCAGACCACAACAAAATGTAGCCATGAGCCCAAAGCAAAAAGATAGATACAAAAGTCTAAAGAATTAAGCAACAAATCATTCAATAAATAATGCATGGGTCAACGAAATCTTGAGGAATTAGAAGCTGTATTATTTTATTTTTCATGTTTATATTTACAATCTATTGTGAATTGACTTTTGAGAAAAGTATGACATTTTTCATTTTTTATGGATAAGATCTGATTGATTTGGTGATTAAACATGCAGTGAACTACTTCTACATTCAGATACATTATTATTTATTTAAATAGTGGATGGACAGAAGTTCATCTGGTCCTTGTGTGGTACAACCAAACACGATGGACCAGAATCTACAAGGAGATTTGCTGGATACTCCATTAGTTGTCTGTGTGTGTGTGTATATGTATGTATGTGTGTATGTGTGTTTGTATGTGTGTGTATATGTGTGTATGTGTGTGCACATGTATATATGTGTATGCGTGTGCACACATGTATGTATATGTATGCATGTGTGTATGTTTGTATGTGTGTACATGTGTGCACATGTATGTATGTGTATATATGTATGTGTATGTGTGTGTATGTATGTGTGTATGTATGTATGTGTATATGTGTGTATGTGTGTATGTATATGTGTGTGTGTGTGTGTGTGTGTGTGTATGTGTGGGGGGGGCAGAGATCAATGTCAGATGTCTTTCTTAGTTGCTTTTCACTTTTTTTTGAGGTATAGTCTTTCCCAGAACTTGGAGCTCGTTGATTAGGCTAGACTGGTTTGACTGTAAGTCTCAGGGACCCTCCTGCCTCGACTTCATCAGTGCTAGGATTGCAGACTCGTAATGCCATACCTGACTTTTATGTGAGTGCTGGGATTGCTCTTAAGTTTTCATGCTTGGATGGCAAGCACTCTACCGACTGAACCACCCCCTCAACCTTTTCTTTTTTAATGTGTGTGGACATGTTCATGTGCATGTGTGTGCCCAGGCATCTGGACGCCAGAGATCAAACTCAGGTATGTTTTTTCAGGAGCTGTCCACCCTGTTTTTTGAGACAGGGTTTCTCAGTGGGACCTGGGGTTTTTCCATTAGGTTAGGCTGGATGGCTAGTGAACTCCAGGAATCTGCCTGTCTCTGCATCCCCAGCACTGGGCTAACAGGCGTGCATTACCATACCATCACTTTAAGTGGGTGTTGAAGATCAAATTGAGGTCGTCATGCTAGCGTGGAAAGTGCTTTATCAACTAAGCTATCTCCAAATTTATTCTTTACATAAAAGAAATTCTAAATAAATCTATCATTTAAAAATACATGTTAAATTGTAAAAGTGTGGGACAAAAGCATAGAATAATTGAAAAATTGGGCTGGAGAGATGGCTCAGGGGTTAAGACTCTATCTTGCAAGCAGAAGGTTCTAAGTTCAGATCCCAAATCCCACATAACACCTTGTGGGAATGGCCATAGCCCACAATTCTGGTCCTAGTGGGTGGAGCCTTGGAAATCCCAGAGCAAAGCAAGAAGGTAGAAGCAATCCAGGATGATTCCTGAAGTCACCCTTGGTCCTCACAGGGTGCACTCTGGTGTGCGTGCTACACACACACACACACATACACACACACACATTAAATAAACAAATAAAATTTAAAAAGAATTAATTTGAAATATTTTTGTGAATTAGAATGGAGAAGTCCTTCTAAAGCAATATCCCAAGCCCCAAACCCAGGATGTAAACACAAAGTGTTAGATCTAACTACATATTAGTTTTAAATATTAAGAACGAAAGAAAAGTGCATTAGTTAGGGAAAATTGGTTAACAAAAGACTGATGATGGCAATGTTGCTATGTTGTGCAATTAATTCCTCTGAATAGCAACATTCCCTCCCCAAGTGAGAAGGAGACTCAGAACACTTTAGAAGCTAATAAAATTTACATAGTTTAGGAAACATGAAAGTTACAAAAGCAGGAGGCTGCTATACAAGGTTACTAAAACAGTGAACCATTGCTGCAAAGAGGAGAATCTCTTTGGTGAGTCTAAATATTTCATTTATTTGATTGATTGTTTTGGTGATTAACATGCAAAAACTACTTCTAGATTCAGATACTTTATTACGTACTTAAATAGTGGGCGGACAGAAGTTTATCCATCATCTTTGTGAGGTTCGACCAAGTATGATGGACCAGAAGGAGCAACTTCCCTTTTTTTCCTCCTCTGACAGATCGGATGAGTCTGATGCTCTCTAATATGTAGATGTAGGTGGGACGTGATTAGCTGAGTGTAAGCAATCAGGAGACAGCTGTCGGACTTGGAGGAGAGAAAGAACATGCCTAGCCAGAAGTGTTCGCAACCAGGTTGACAAGTGGGTAGGGAAGCAGATAGGATCAGAGTGACTCTACAGGACAGTCTGCTGGAATTTCCATCTGCTCCTGATGACCCAGAGCTACCGTGACTGTTCTGGAAGCTGTTGCCATGACTGACTCAGATTGAAGATCATCACTGGAGGTGTCTTGATCTTCAGTGGTCATCACGGATGCTGAACACTGAACACTCTGTTGTCCAAACCAATCGCTCTGGGCATGGCAACTGTCAAATCAAATAACCATATTCCCACAGCAGCATGCTGTGTGCTTTTTGTGGGTTTTACTTGTTTGCTTGCTTTTTGTAGTTACCGTTTCAGTGGCAACCGAAGCCCTCCTACCCTTAGCACTGCCCAGTAAAATTTATGTCCTATCTGGCACTCAGTGAAGTCAGAAAGGCCTAAGATCCTAATGTCCCTGCTGAATCAACAGGATAAACACAGTCCTATCTCACCCAGTAACCTTCACGCATCTCCTGTTACATTATCCAGTTCTTGGTATAATGCCTTGTTTCCAGTCCCTAATATTCACGACAACCTTTGCTGGGGACATCCAAGTGTCCCTAATGGCTCCTATGAGCCAGTCCATCAGCAATGGAGTTACTTCATTCTGCAGCCCTTGTGTCAAGGAGGAAATGTTTACATTATTCTGCTTCCAAAACACACAGACTGATCTCATCTACCTCATTGTATCCCACAGCCTCACAAGCCTGGCTGTGAGACTTCTTGTATCTCTGGTTAAAAAAAAAAATTCCAGGAGCGGGAGAGGTGGCTCAGGGGTTAAGCCTTTGCCTTGCAGGCAGATGGTCCTGAGTTCAGGTCCTAGATCCCACGTATAGACGCCAGGCGGAAGCGGGGGCGGCCTGCGTTCCCAGTCCTGGTAGGGCGAAGCCTGTGAATCCGGGGCAGAGTAAACAAGGAGGAGGTGGAGGCGTCCATGGTGGTTCCCGAATTCGCCCGTGGTTCTACACATACACAGACACACACATACAGACACACACACACACACGCACGCATAATTGAATAAATTAAAAAAAAATTCCAAACTCAAAACAGTTCAGAAGTACTATATTCCTTGATTATCACAGTTTCTTGTCCTGGGTCATTATTAAGGTGCCAATCTGATGTGATATCATGGCCTTTCATTTCCTCTGTATTAAAATTGGACCTGAGTTGTATCTTCTGTACTTCTCTTCTCCCCTGCTGTCTGATTCTCATGGGTTCCAAGTTTTTGGACCCTAGGAAGGGCAGAAGAATATTAATATTCCAGCTCAAACAGGCAAACATTCTTACTTTCTCTATCTTTTTGTTCCATTGATGCTCCATTGTCGACTGCCTGCCATGTTGGGAAAGAGCTGCTGCTTTGCTGTTAGCGGAGACAAAGTTATTCTCCTCCAGAAACACCTTCCCAGACATTAAGAAGTGAAGTTTAATTAATATTCAGCCATATAAGACTCAATCAACTTGAGAATAAAATTAATCATGGCTCATATCATTTAGTAAAGATAAGGTGAGAAGGTATAATAACCAGGTAATTGGCGTTCCAGAAGGGAAAATAAAAGGAAGTGACCCGCTAATTTGAAGAGATTCTGACTGAAAATTTTCTGGAATTGTTGATGATATGTTTTTAGATTAAGGAGATTCAGTCAGTCTCAAGTGAGATTTTCAGAAAAATCATTCACAATTGAACGTTTCTTGGTGTTAACTATGTAACACGAAAGAAAAAAGTTTGTAAAAGCAAGCAGAGGGAAAACTAATTTACTAATACAGGGTGTAACAACTTATAGTATTGGAAGGTGCTATGTAGGCTGCTGCCGGAGAAAATTCATTCATATTCACTCCCAGTCATGGATCTTGGGTGCTACAATACCAATCCGCCAGGCAAGATGTGCCCTTTGGTTCAATATTGGCAAAACTGTTTAAGGTGATCAACTGCTTTCTGACTGGATCCCTTAGGTTCAATTTTGGCAGAACCGTTTAAGGAACCAACTGCTTTCCGACTGGACCCGGAAAGACTGTATCATGGGAAGACTATATACTATAAACAAAGTCAAAAGCCTGTGTTTGGGGAGGGCACAAAACTCACCTAAGGGATAATGTACTAATGATGCTTTGCTAAATGCATGTGTCGTCAATTTGCTCCTAAATATTTATGCTCATGCCCACTGATCAGTGTAGCTCTCAGCCTGGGGCAGAGAAACTTCTTTCTTTATAGGATGACAAGTGATGCAGAGACTCACAACTGGCCAAAGTGCTGAGAGTAATTGATTGTTGAGTGCTCGGTCTTAACCAGGGTATTCATTTCACCCCTTCCTGGAATTGTTAACAGAAAGTTGACATAGTAATTTCCTTTTTATCAAGTGGGTACGTGAGCTAAAATTTAAGGATGACTATCCAAACTACAGACACAGAGATTATAATTTTCTGATCTTAGTGGAAGAGTTTATTTTGGGGAAGGGTAGAAAGTAGAAGAAAGTATACCTAAAGCTTTAGACATGAGGCAAAGTTTGCTTTCTTGGTCTTGGTGCTATGATTGTACTGAGTTTTTGAAAACTGATTGAGTTGTGTACTTATGATATGTCCCTTTTGTGTACACACTTTTCAATGAAACTAAAATTAAACCCATATAATGCTCAAATATTTGGAAATTTACAAACGTTTTATTAGGATATTATGAATAAAGGTAGACTCAAAGTGGAAATTTGAAAATGCTTATAACTACCCATAGAGATACTTAGGATGTATAACAAAGGTAGAAAGAAATTTTTCTTTCTTTTTTTCCCCTCCTTCCCTCTCTCCTTCCTTCCCTCTCGCCCTCCCTCTCTTCCTCCTCTCCCTCTTTTCCTCCCCTCCCTCTTTTCCTTCCTCCCTTTCTCTCTCTCTTTCTCCCTTTCTCCCTTTCTCTTTCTCTCTTTCTCCCTTTCTCCCTTTTCTCCCTTTCTCTTTCCCTTTCTCCCTTCTCCCTTTCTCCCTTTCTCTCTCTCTTTCTCTCTCTTTGTTTCTTTCTTTCTCTCATCTTTCTTTCTCTTTCTTTCTCTCTCTCTCGCTTTCTCTCTTTTTCTTTCTCTTTGTTTCTTTCTCTTTATTTCTCTCTCTTTCTCTATCTCTCTCTCTCTCTCTCTTTCTTTCTTTCTTTCTTTCTTTCTTTCTTCTTTCTTTCTTTCTTTCTTTCTTCTTTCTTTTTGGGACTGAGCTCACAGCCTCATGAAAGTAGACAAGGATTATTATAGAGCTATATCCTAGCACCCATTTCTGTTTTGGAATATCTGTATCAGAAAGGGAAGCTTGAAAATCAATGAACTAAGAATCCAACTTAGCAAAAGATTAATAGAATAAATCCAAAGAAAATAGAAGGAAGGAAATAAAGATAAAAATCAAACATTAATGAAATTAAAAGAATTGATAAAATAGAAGAGATCAACAAAGCCACAACTTGATTCCTTAGAGAGACTAATAAAACAAACAAGCCCCTGGCAAGAAGTGATTATGGAGGAAAAGACAAAACAAATGAATAATGTTCATAATAAAAAACACATTCAGTGGAAATTTAAAAGAAGAGAAAACTATGAATGACCTTTTACAGTAAATCTGAAAACCCAATTTAAATAGACAACTTCCAAGAAACATCACTTGCCAATAGACTCAAAAAACAATAGAAAAAAAACAAGGCGCAGTGGCACTGTAATCCCAGCACTTGGTAGGTAGAATCCAAAGGATGCGAAGTTGAAGATCAACCAAGACTGGTTGATAATGTACATCAACAATGGACAAAATCAAGTGAATTTCATGGCAGCCTTTCAGAGAACTACACCAGGGTTGGTGAGATGACTCAGAGGACAAAGGTGCCTGAGCACAAACCTGATGACCAGAGCACTCATGGCAGAAGGAAAGAACTGACTCCTGAAAGTGGTTCTCTGACCTCCACATGTGTAGCTTCCTGCCTGGATAGGCAGACATGCTTTTTTTTTGCTTTTAGTGTGGAACATGCTTTAACTCTATTCATTTTTTATGTGTGTGTGTGTGTGTGTGTGTGTGTGTGTGTGTGTATCAGAGGGCACTATGTGTCCCTGTGGAGGACCAAGGGTAACTTTGGGCATCATCCTGATTTGCTTCTACCTCCTTTTAACTTTGCTGAGGGATTTCCCAGGCTCTACCTACCGGGACCGGAAGTGCAAGCTCCTGTCAATTCTGCCTGGCATATTTTTTACGTTGGACCTGGGACCAGAACTCAGGAACTTTTGCTTGCAAGACAGAATCTTAACCCCAAAGCATCTCTCTAGTCCCTGACCAGACATACTTTTGAGATTGTGTTTTACGGGAATAAGTTAGACAATGAAAATGGAAAAAGGAAAAAGGAAAAAGGAAAAAGGAAAAAAGCTCTTCTCATCCAGTAACATCCTCAGAGACACACACTTGTAGGATATGTAAAGTTGGGCATCCCTTGCTCAGTCAAGCGAACACTAACCTCCATCCCTCATCATGCTTGCTTCTCTCCTTCAGCCTTCCACAATTTGGGACCATTCTAAGTTCCTCCTCAGATTTACAAGAAGCTGCTGGTTTTTGTATTCCTGGAAAACACCTCTTGTCCTTCTCTCCTTCATCCCTATGTGAAGACTGAAAGACTTAGTTCAGCTATTATTCCGGGGCATGAATTATTCCCTGATCCCTCAAAGCAGACACGATTGCTTTCTCTTTCCTCTACTGCCAGTCCTTTCTGTCACTGTCAATCATATCCTTCTCATAAGTGCTTTATATTGTATTCAGGTCTGTACCTGGCATGTTTGAGTTTTATAGTGATTCCGAGTAGAGCAGAACTGTAACTTACGAGGTGGGAAAGAAGTTGATGTTATGTTTATTTTCATGGAATGACAGCAAGACCAATCATGCATGCAAGCACTTAGAAAGATGCTGTAGTTGGACTTAGGTTTCAAATGAATACATATTTTAAATAGAAATATTAATATTGAAAATAACGAAACATAGAAGTCCCTGGGCATATTCTAAATGATTACATATTTCACCTTATGAGGTCATCACATCAATACTGTGAACTAGATCCCAATATCTCTATTTCACAGGTGAGGACAGTAAAAGAAGGTCCAGTGCTCATAAATTTCCTGCCCCCAGAGGCCCTGCACATGCAGCTGCTATGTCACATGTATATCAGATGATGGCAGAGATGAAAGGTTATTTCTACATTCAATGTTCTGACTTGTGAACATTTGAGTCATTAGTAAGTCTGTCATACACACTGCCTGCCGACCCCCTGAGCTGACCCCCTGAGTCTGTACGTGTGTGCTCACAGCCTGAGTAGCCTCTCTTGGATTGGGCTCCACGTGTTCAGCATTCCTGGGTTGGGGGGTTCTGTGTGCTCTCAACATGTTACTGCCTCCTTGGTCCATTGCTCTATGTGCCCCAATGGGGACGGCCTCCCTGGACTGAGCTCCATGTGCCCACAACGTGACGGACATGGCTTCCTCTGGGCTGAGGCTCTGTATTCATAACATGGACAACCTCTGCAGGCTGGGGCTCTGTGTGACTCACAATGCAGATTGGCTTCCTATGGGCCAAGGCTCTGTGTGTTTACACTATGAACTTACTTGTCTCATAGAAGATGGACAAAACTGGTCTCTTTAGTTTTATGAGGGGTTGTTAACCATGTGAAACCGGAAGCTCAATAATAATAGTTAACTTTATCTGAATCATATTTTTATTACTCATATAGTATTTTACATTATAGTTTAATTAAGCAAATAAGAACATAAAGGTGGAGGTGCACATGCTAGAGGGAATATCCAGGTTTAGGGGGAGGGAGAAAGGGGTGGCTATGACCAAAATTCGTTGTATACATGCATGGGATTGTAAAAGAACAAAAATATTTTTTAAAAGCTGAGTCATTGGTGCTGAATTTTGAGTTTATCTTAGATGTCTACGACACACTGGGGAAAGGTCTGCAATGTCAAGAAAAAAGTTATCTATCCATGCACTGTGTTACCCAAGTTCTTGGTCTCCCCAATCCTGTAATAGTGTTCCTTGTATTCTTGACCATTGAAGGTGTTTCTTTGCTCCTTTTCTCCTCTGTTTCCTCACCCAAGAAATTCTGTTAATTATTATATGAAAAACCTTTCTGAAAGCAGCACCAGGAGCCACGTTGGTTCCAAGCCTGGTTTCTGTTACCGGAGTGCTTTCCACATGTGGTTCTCACCACGAGCGTGAAGTTATGGACTCTTCCTGTCGCTCTGCTCTCGTGGCTGCTGCTGCCAACCTCTGCACTAAGCAATAAGGAGCCAATTGCATATTTCAGGGTTATTATACCATTTAATCGGGATTTAGAAAACTGTACAGATTAAATGGAATCTTTAAATGCATTTATAATTAATGTTATTTTCATTTTACTGAAGTAAAAACACATTTTTTATATTACCAAGGGACAAGCATTTTATTTTTTTTCTCTAAAGAGAGTAATTTTCCATCTAAAGTTTCTTTCTCTTGCTTATACCAGAAAAATCATTGTAAGTTCTTACTGGAAAAAAATAATAGAGATGAATTCTAGCACACTTAAAACTAACTAAATAATAAGATGTTTCTGACATTGTCATATCTAAATAAATTTAGTGCCCATAAGTTTCATAGATTGATCTCAACATAACCAAAAACTTCTGGATTGAAATAAATATTCTTATAAGTTCACTCTCTTTTCAGAAATGTTCTTGGGCTGAAGAGATGGATTAGTGGTTAAAGTCTTTGCCTTGCAAACAAAAAGTCCTGAGTTTGGATCTCCAAATTCCATGTGAAAAATGCTGGGCAGATATGGCAGTGGCTTGCAAATTTTGACCCTGGAAGATGGAGGCCGGAAAAGACCAGAGCAAAGTAATAAGAAGAGCAATCCAGAATAATTCCTGATGCCATCCTTGGGTCTCTACGGGCACACTGATTGTACCCTCTTATGTACACACCTGCAGACACATATACACTCACCTACATAACACACATACACACGTGCACACAATGCAATAAAGAACAATGTTCTTGCAGGAATTTCATACAATGTGCAGTTGTAGGGATTGACAGGACGTTTACCTTGGAAGAAAGTGAAAGTGGGGATCTAAGTAGCTAACCCATGGCACTTTCAGGGCAAAAATCACAATTCTTTTTGCCTCTTTTGTGGTACTGGAGCTTATGGAGCCCAGAGCCCTGCATGAGCAGTATTCACAGGCCGTTACAGTTTTTGATAAGTAAATGAGATTGAAGCACAGCATTACCTCTCACAAACTATTATTATTATTATTTCTATTATTATTACTCTTATTGTTCAGATAGGGTTTCGTGTATCCCAAGTTGACCTTGAAGTGTAGTTGAGGATGTCCTTGAACTTCTGATCTTTGTTTCCACCTCCTGAGTGCTGTATTTAGCTTCATGTATGCTAGTCAAATAATCTATCCACAGAGCTATACCCTCAACATCGCTTTTTAAGTTTTAAATTGACACATAAAACTTGTACATATGTGTGGATTATGATGTAATGTCTTAATATATGTGTATATTATGTAATAAATTAAAAAGTAACATTAATTATCTCAAACAATTATTTCTTTGTGTTGAGAATATTCAAAATCCACTTTTTGGCTGTTTTTTCTCACAAAAGTCTTGTTGATGGAAGAGACCAAAAATTGGTCATTTAAATGCAAAAACATGAAGATTTTCAGGATGATTCTTTGGTTCCAGACCTGTCCACATGCTGGTCTCTGGAGCCAAGAGGCTGAATGTGCTGCGAGAGTTTGGCTTTCTGGGACCATCACAGGCTTTAGTAGTAAGCCACTATTATGAAATAGCTTGGGGAAGGCTTCCAGAGAAAATATGAAAAATCTGCTATGTATTTAGAAATGTACTTTCCCAGATATGGAAAGGGCATTACTGCAAAACTAAAATATTTTGGAAGGAAATTCATTGGCCCATATCCACCTTTTCTTAGTGCTGAGATTGAACCCAGAGCCTGGTGCATGCTAAGCAAATGCTCTTCTATTGGGCTGTACTCTTTGTCTCTGTGTCACCCAATTAAGACTTTTAAAAGAGCCCTTACATTGGCCAGTATATAAAATAATTGATCGAAGAAAAGTCTAATATTCCAACCATGAAGGGGGAAAAAATCCCTTCTGTTTCTTGAATTCCCTTTGGTGACCTGATTTGTCAATTTCAACTATTTTGAGAAAGAAAAATTAGAGCTATGGAATTAGAATAAAAGTTTCTGGGGCCAAATTTAGATTGACCTTGGGCCAGTCATTTAGCTCTTTGGGTCTGGTTCTTTTCCTTTTGTGTCTGCAAGTAAATTGGACTGGATCCCAGGTTTGCTGGTTTGGTAGAGGAGAACGTGGCCTTGATTGTAGAAGTAGAAGGTGATGTGGTAATTTAGTGTGTTTTATTTTTAGCTATTAAAGACTTGCTTTCTTGGTCAGAATGTTAGGGTAGTGGGAAATGTTTGTCAAGAATCACTGAACACACAACAACGATGCGTGCAAATTATTGTTTCCCTGTGTTCCTTTCTTCTTTCAACAATCATAGGAACAGACCTGCCTCTGATTATATGTCACCTAGATATAGCGGGTTCTTCATCAGAAGATTTAAAGCATTTTGCAAGCATTCATTAAAGCTTGCATCTTCCTGTGAAGTGCCTATGATTGTTTTACTAATACAGCAGCAAGCTGAAACACAAGGACACTGTTCAGAATTCCTAGGCCAAACAGGGCCATTTAACAATCAAAGGAACTGTTTGTAAATTACTTGTTCTGACCTGTAGGACTATGTAGTTACTTAGTAATGATCTACTAATTAGGAAAGCTCTGAAGGAAGACCAGTCAGCCTGGGTCTTCAGACATGGCAACACATTGGAATGCTTGTAGGAATGGGTGCAAATCTATCAAGCGAGGGAGGAAAGTTGCCATGAAACAGACAGGTCCTGTCTTCTTTTCAGAATTTGAAGCCTTCACCATACGCTATTAAATGAGAATCCCAGAGCCAGGTGCGGGATACCTCCCCATATGTTGTTGGTCAGACACCCCAAGTAACACAGTCTATTTCTATTGTTCTTGGTTGCCTACCCTAACTAGATGGACCAGACCTTCTTGTTAAAGACACTACTCTTTGGTTGCATGACAGAGAGAAATCAAGATGGAACTGAACTGCAAGGTTCCCCTTTCATGGCTAGCTTTTCATAGTGCTGGAAGGTGCTATGCAAGCTGCTGGGGGAGAAGAGCCATCAACAATCTTACCTTGCCATGAACCTATAAGCTACAATAATGACCTGCCAGGCAAGATGTGCAATAGTGGCATGACTATTATGGGGGTAACTAACTACTTTGCAATTGGGTTTGAGGCTCACTCCATAGGAGGGAACTCACACTGGAACTGTAAAACTAGTCAAGAGTCCTTGACTAGGGAGGACATAGGTACTAGCAGGCAAGTTACAGCCCTTGTTTTGCTGATGTGAAAATACCTTCTAAATGCTTTATTTTATATCCATTGATTAGTGCTACTCTCAGCCTGGACAGAGAAACTTCTTTTTTACAGTGGAGAGTGGCTAATGTAGAGATTCATATCTGGTGAAAGTGCTGAGGATAAGTAACTCTCGAATGCTTGGCCCCAAAGGCACCATCGGTATCATCCATCTGCAAGGTTCAGGAACATTGCAGAAGAGGGGGCAGAGAGAATGTAAGAGTCTGAGACTGGAAAGGAGTGCTGCAAAATGGTGTCTTCTGGTTACCTGACATTACTGCTGCAATCATAAACTCACTGCAGCTGTGGTTACCTGTATAAAACCTGAACAATATAGGGCCAATCAACATTCTGTCATGGATGGGGGAGGGGCTCATGAGGCCCTGCCCTCCTTGAGATACTATTGACAGTTATTGGCTTTCAGTGGTGATGTTACTGATACATAACCAATGCTCCAGTAAATAACTCCCTACTTAGGCTCACACAAGCAACCCTGCTTAAACTCAGTAGGTTAAAAAAACCAAACCAACAAAAAAATGAAAATAAGAGTACTTATTGGGAAGAAAGATTTCAATAGAGAAGGGAGAGGGATGAGAAATGGTGATGCAGGGAATGATCAAATTTCACTATATAAATGTTTGAAATTTTCAAATTAACAGAGAAAAAGAAAATTTCAGGCTTCATGCCCACATGGTGTGTTGGGTAGATTCCATTGGCATTCTGTGGAATTTGCAAAGACAGAAGTCAGGTTTGAACCTAAAGGCTCATTTATTCGAGGTCTAGTCCACTGAGTATCATTGGAAAGTGCTGGAACCATTAGGAGGTGGAGACTCAAGAGGTGTCCCCTTGATGCTGCTCATGATGGAAGTGGCTTTGCTCTACCATGGACTTCCTTCATGATAGGCTGCCTCACCACAGTTCCAAAGCAAATCCAACATGGACTGGTACCCGTAGAGCTGTGAGCCTGAGCACCCATTTCCGATTCATAAGTTAATTATCTACCTCGGGTATTTTATTTAGTGGTGACTAATGCACAGGGCTTCTGAGGAGGAGAGATGCTCCCTCAGGTGTTGCCGTGGATACCACTGGGATTCCAATCTCTAAATGGAACAGGCTAAATGGTCTCTTTGCTGCCTAATTTCACTTTTTACAAAAGCACAAAACATGGATCACCCTAGAGGTTACTACAATAATCTCTTAGTGCCTTACAGAATTATTGGGGCCTAAATTTATAATTTCCTAATGAGGGAAGAGTTTATTCTCATGAGTGCTAACTTGGTGGCCACGTGAAATGGCTGATGGACAAGAAAATTACTACTTGCAGTAGAATTTGTTTTGTTCCTCTTCTATTGCCTCCTCTTGGACCACTGCCTGATTAGTTTTCTCATAAGTAGTCATCTCTTCTTTAGTCCAGCTTGTGTAAAGCACAGCCCATTTCTTAGTATCTTCCCACAGCTCTTCATAGCCATCGGCAGTACTAGCAACAGCAGCAACCAACATTAGCTGAGCCTGCGAAGATGAGTAGATGTTGTGCTAAGAACTTTACGTATTTTATTTTAATTTAGTTTTAAACATTTCTGTGTAAATTTAGAGATCACTTACAAAAGTGGATCTTATTTTCCTTTCTTTTAAATTTAATTTCTGTGTCAGGCAGAGTAGATTAAAATTTTTCTGCAGGAATAAATTGTTTCCAAGTCTTAATGGTTTCTAACAGAGGGTTTATTTGTTGGTTATGTTACATACATGTCTTGAATTGCTGGGGAGACAGGGGTTCTGTTCCAGGCCTTGTCCAGGTACTCTGGCTGATGGAGAGGTGACATCTAGAATGGTGACAGTGTAAAAAGAGTGTGGCTAATAGTATACTAGATCTTGAAGCCAGACTATGAGTCTTGCTAACTTTTCTCTGATCAAAGCAAATTACGTGGCGATACCTAACTCGAAGGTGGATAAGCAACTAGAATTCTATCATATGCCTGGCAGGAGGAGTCACTGTAGTTTAAATGTTGTTTTAAAAGCTTGATCCTCAGGGTGGTGATGACTGCAAGGTGGTGGAATAGTGGAAGACCCTTAGGTCTTTGGGGCATGCCTGCAAAGAGGATTGTGGGATTCTGGCCTTGTCTTCTTTTGCTCTCTGTGACATGAACAGATCGGCTCCTGGCATGAGGTACTATCTTCCCAGAGACTCAAAACAATGTGATAATAAGTCATGAATGGAACTTCTAAAGCTATGAGGTAAAATCAGCTCCTTTTCTTATTTTCATATAATCCGATCACTTTCATTTTTATGATCCTAGTTCCCAAATTCATGCCTCTGGCCTTAAATTATCCTCTTAACTCCAAATCCATTTATATAACTGAGACGGTCTTCTCCAGACAGCCTGTATCACAAAGTTAGAAAGTAATCTTTTTCACCCATACTAGTGTATAGCTCAGAGATTGGCAGCTAAGATCCATGGAGCAAATATGTCTGGCTGCCTGTGTTCTTCAATTAAAAACCAGATTTACACTTTATAGTTAGACAAACCATAAGTGATACTTCAGGATACATAAAAACTATAGAAAATTCAAATTCCATTTTTTAGAGTGTTTACTTTTCAAATTGTGTGTGTGTGTGTCTGTGTGAAAGAGAGAGAGAGAGAGAGAAAGAGGTATGCCAGGGTGCACAGGTGGAAGTTAGAAAAAAAACTTTCAGAAGTCATTTCTCTTCTTCCACCATGTGGTCTTCTGAGAATTGAGCTCATCTTGTCAGATTTGCAAGCAGGAGCTACTTGCTCACCCCTTAATAAGGTCCTTCTATGTAGCTCAGGCTGACCTTGAACTCATGATTCTCTGTTCTACCTTTCAAGTGCTGGCAGTAGAGGTGTGTGTATCATACTCATCTGGTTTCAAATTTCATGTTCGTTAGCATAGTTTCATTGTGACATCCTCCTATTTGCTTATGTTAGTGTTTATATTTAGCTATAGTCGTCTTATTACAATAGCAACAGAGATCATATGGTCTACAAAGCTTAAAATATTTACTGTGCTGTCATTTACAGAAAAATAATTGTTGATTCTTGGTGTAAACAATGGATCTAGCTTTAAATCTCAATTTTAGTTTTCTTCAAGTAAGCTGTTCAGAGTACTTTATTTCTCTCAAATTCACATTCTCATGAGTAATATGAGAAAATCCTACTCGATGTTATTTTTTGTAGATTAAAAGAAACAATACGTGTAAGATACTTGATGCAAGTGACCCACAGATGCCATTTCTTCCTCTTGCCTTCTCTATCTTTGTAAAAGCTGCATGGTCCCCTGGTCGCCGATACTAGAAACTTGGAAGTCACTCTGGGCCTTCTTTCCTCATTGTTGAGAGATTACCTCCATGAAATTTGACATGCCATCCCTTCCCCCTCACGCCCACACAGTGGTCTTAGTAACACCCTAACCTTTTGCCTGAACTCTTTTCTTACTGGATTCTTGACTTACAATTTGTCTCCATTTCTCTGTTTTCCACACCATTGTCTGACTAAATATTTTTAAATGAACATATTCTTGTGCTCATTCTATCTTTGAAGCATGCAAGGACTCCTTCTCATCTGCAGGTAAACCTGCCCTCCATTCTCCATTCTTCCAGGAACTTTCCTGCCCAGTTTAAACTCTCACCCAGCCACGTCTTGGATCACATACATCAACCTTATTCTTGCTTGATGTTTCCAAGACAACCAGGAATGTTTTTTTTTTTCCTCCGCAGTATCCCAGGCAGTTTCTTCGCGGTCCATATTCAAATCCAAGCAGCTCTACCATTATGCATTATTCAACCCCCTTCTGTCACATGCAGAACTAAGCATACCTTTCTCTGGGTTTTCTTTAATCATGGCACGTGATTGGGTTTTTGGATTGTAAGTTTCTTGAGAGCAGACTACATATTAAAATCCCAATTTGGGGCAGAATGTGCCATATTCTGTAGAAATTTACATTGTTCATCAAAAGAAAGAACAAATAAATCCTACAAATATCTAATGCTCAAATGACTTTTTAATCTTCCTATTTTCCTCTTATGTTTTTTCTTTAATTTGAGGTGACTCTCAAAGTGTGGTTTCTCTGAACTGGCATGAACAGTATCATCTAGTAATTTGTTAGACATGAAGATTCTCGGGCTCCATAGAGCAGCAGGGCAGTTTTGATGCACGCTAAAGCTTGAGGTCCATTATCTTATATGACTTTGGACTTCTATATTAGATTCATCTGGGCACATTGTCTTGAAGATTCCAGGCCCCATCCTGTCACCAAAACCGAACCAACTTCTGTGCTTTAGTTTTGGCCACCTGTCATTCACAAATCAATGAAAAAGAAAGTAAATTAATAGTAGGAAGCAGAAAAAAAAGATTTATTTAATATGACCATTGGGATATTTAGTGTTCAAAAACAATCTTCATCTTTTTTATATGAGGTTTAGGTTTAAATAGAGGGCAAGAGCTATTCACAGCTAAGCAGATCTGCTAGCTGCAGTACAATCTGACAAGATGTCAGTGCTATGTCAAATCTTTTCCTAGGAGACAAGTTCTTCCTCTGGTTGGCACCAGCCTTCAGCTTTTTCTTTCTCCCAACATGAGAATTGGGAGAACCCTAATTTTTTTTTATTAGTTATTCAATTGTGCATGTGTGTGTGTGTGTGTGTGTGTGTGTGTGTGTGTGTGTGTGTGTATGTGTATGTGCGTGTGTGTGTAGAACCACGGACGAATTTGGGAACCACCATGGACGCCTCCACTTCCTCCTGTTTACTCTGCCCCGGGATTCACAGGCTCTGCCCTACCAGGACCAGAAACGCAGGCCACCCCCGCTTCTGCCCTGCGTCTATACGTGGGGTCTAGGATCCGAACTCAGGACCTTCCGCCTGCAAAGCAGAGGCTTAACCCCTCAGCCACCTCTCCAGCCCCTAGAGAACCCTAATTTTTTGGTGGTCCATTGTTTCCACACTGATAGACAGAAACAGGAGGGCACAAGCATTTCTTTAGAATATTTATCTCTGACTCATCTGGTCACATCCCCAAATCTCTGAGCATGTGAAATAGCTGTGCTTTCAAGATTAGCTGCACCTCAGTGGCACCAACAGGACTTGCATTTGTAGCAGTATCCTGATTTTATTCCCAAAGTTTCCGATTATGTGGCTTTAATTTGAGAGCCAGCACACTTGTTTGTTTGCTTGGTTTTCCAAGTTTTCCAATCAGCACAGACACCACTGGACTGAGGACTTAGGTGCTGGGACTTAGCAGCTGTGTTCCAATCCTGATGTCCAACTTCTTAGCAGCGTGGCTTTGACATAAGAACTCAGTGGTTTCCTACATTTGATATAGATGCGATGAGGTAATAATGCGTGAGTGTGTATACATATATATGAAGAACAGCTAGGACAGAGTCCGATTCATAGCAAGTACTTAACAGGAGTTATTAGAACGCCACAGTTGGTGCGTATGTTAACACCTGGGAACCATGGAGCTAGAGAATGTCCATATTTCCTTCTACCAAGTGTGAGTGGAACTACTTTGTTCATGTGGTTTGATCAGGAATGTGTACATAAGATCCTGGAAAGAGATTGTACCTGCAAGACTGATTGTCTGACCAGACCCTCAGTGATGTGGAGAGGTTAGAATGTTGTAAGTCCAGATGCAGATTATCTTAGACCATCTTTTATCAACTTTAATAGCCATTTATTACTCACCTCTATCCTCAACAAGTATGTGTATAGTCTAACATCTTGATATCTACTGGGTAAGTTTTTTGGAATGCACAACCCTAAGCCCTGGTTCCCACCCAATAAAGGCTAAGAATGTCATCAGACAGTTGCTATAGCTATAATGGAGCTCCCCCTGCTTTACTGTAACCCACCTACTTGATGTTTTCACCAATGTATTTGAAAAGTGCCAACCTAGCAAGATGGCTCAGGGGTTAAAGCCTCTGCCTTATAAGCAGAACGACCTGAGTTCCATTCCCAAATCCTACATAAAAACACGGGGCAGAAATGGTGGCTGCCTGTACATCTGGTCCTGGAAGGCAGAGCCTGGGAAACTTCAGAGCAAAGCAACAAAGAGGTAGAGAATCCAGAGTAATTCCCAAAGTATCCTTGGGCCTCCACCAGAACACACAGGGCTCTGTTACACACACACACACACACACACACACACACACACAAACAGAAAAATGTCTTGACTTACAGTTCCCTTCCTTAGGACAACCCAAGCCCACGCCCCTAGACCATGGTCACTCATATTTGACTCCAGAATAAACTATCTTTGTTCCTGTAAGGCGAGAGCTATGTTTCATGTGTTAACAGCACTCAATATAGGTTCCGTGGCTCTCAGTCTGCTCATTTCCAGTTTTGTCTACTGCTGATAGGGGTGACAAAGTGGCAGCCAGGTCACCTGCAAAGACACACTTGATAAACTAATTCAAGCCTTTAGCTCAAAGACCTCTATAAGTGTGTTTTCCCTTCCAGTTAGGCTTCTGTCCTCATGGGCAGGGATTGCTGTCTGGTATGTTGTTTGTTTACATCGCGCATCTAGTAGAGCCCTTGGCCTTGGCTTGAATACAGACTCGGGATGTCAAGCTCAAGCCTGCCTCTTGGGGGCCTAGTTAGGTTTTCTGAGTTCCCTGTGTCTTAATGTCCTCATCTGGGAAGGCAGGGTATGTTATTTCCGTTCCCTTCCCAGGGCTGCTGTGAAGAACAACAAATACAAATGCTCACCTAGCACCTTAGCATCTCTCATGTGCCATCAATTTGCAAATATTCAAAGGAAACAGAGTTTCCCTGCAGCTGGCGTGGGGCGTATTTATTTTAGGTCGAGGTTGATGGTGTTGTCAGATACCATTTCTAAACTTCCATCTCTCATCACGAATGAATGGCTTTTAAAAAAAAAACTATATATTTTTATTTATTTATTTATTTATTTATTTATTTATTTATTTATTTATTTATTTATTGTGTGTGTGTGTGTGTGTGTGTGTGTGTGTGTGTGTGTGTGTGTGAAAGGACACCATGTGTCCCTGTGGAGGCCCAAGGGTGACTTTGGGAATCATCCTGAATTGCTTCTACCTGCTTCCTTCTTTGCTCTGGCATTTCCTAGGCTCCGCCCACCAGAGCCGGAAGGGCAGACCACTACCGTTTTTTTGGCCTTGTCTTTTTACCTGGGACCAAATGGAGAGATGGCTCAGAGCTTAGGACTGTGTTTTGCAAGCAGAAGGTCCAGATTGGGCTTTTTTGAGACAGGGTTTTGTGTGCCTAGACTGACCTGGCGCTCACTGTGCAGCTGAAGATGAGCTTGAACTTTAGAACTTACTGTCTCTGCCTCCTAAATGCTGTACCTCCAGGCGTGTGTTATCATGCCTGGTTTATACATGTCAGAGTTGAACCCAGGGTCTGGTGCATGTTTGGAAAGTACTTTACTATTTGAGCTACATCCCCAGCCCATGAATAGCCATTTTTAGTGTGAATTGTTTAAATACTCAATTCCAAAAAGAATGAAATATTTAAACAGCTATTTTGTATGTCTTAATGTTACGTCTTTTTCTTGAATTACCAAAGGGTGTCTGTTCTCTGGGACTTGTGTGGCACCTTTAAGAAGGAAAATAGCAGGGGCTGAGAGATGGCTCTGTGGTTGAAGACTTTGCCTAACAAACAAAAGGACCTGAGTTCAGAACCCTACATCCCATGTAAAAAATGTCAGGTGGATTTGGAGGCAGCCTGTAATTGCAGCCCTGTAAGGTGGGGCTTGGGAAACCCCAGAGACAAGCAATAAGGAGGCAGAAAAATCCAGAATGAATCCTGATGTCACCCTTGGGCCTCCACAGGCACCCACACTCAAGGGCCCTCTTGTACATATACCTGCACACACATGTACACCCATCCACATGCAAAACACACATTCACACAAAAAGAAGGAAAATAGCACTAACAACAGTAACAATAGCTCTAGAAGCACAGAGGACTTCTAATTAATAATTATAATTCTCATATACTTACAGACCAAGTGTGCTAAATGGTTTAACAACGAATTTCCATCCCTGGTGAAATATATAAATCTTGTTTCCAGCTCTTTGGTGCAGTCGTTGCAGAAACTGAGATTTGGAATGATGTCACTAGCATGCCTTTTATCATCAAGTCCCACGAGGAATTATTTTCATTTTGAACATTTTCGTTTGGACATTAGGACATTAAAAGTCTTCCCTTTGAACTGTTCTTAAAGCAGAACTCCCAGAGTCCAGGCAGGCTGTGGTTTTCAACTCACCTCTCCCAACTACGGTTCTGTATCTTATTCTAGCCCGACTTACATCTCGGAGCATCACTCTTAACTTTTTATGTCTGCTTACTAGAGTGCTTCAAGCAGCTGGTTTTTATTTGAGTTAAAATTAGTCATACTGCTCTCTGGCTTTGGAATTCATAAGAGTTTTGGATGGAAAGACTGTTCTTGGAAGCTGGGCCCTGTGTAATTTCGTTAAAGTTGTTGGCTCGCTGAGCTTGCTGCTGTGGTTCCTGACAGATGAAGGGTGTGTGTGAATTGGCTGCGATGCCTTCATTGTATCAGGCAAAAACTTAATTGAGTGACTTTCAATAAGCCAGTTTATGTTTTGAATGTTAGAGCATTGCCTAAGGACGCTTAGAAAAATGTTTGTTATTCTCTTACAGTTGTTTTCTCACTGTATGTGTCCCCAAAATGATCTCACCTGTGTTCTGGCATATGGGATGTAATTAGGTGTGTGAGCATTTGCAGGATAAATCTGGTGAGTGTTAGGGCTTGGATTGCCTCGGTAAGGAATTTTTTATTTATTTCAGGTAAATTAATTGGAAATCACTTAATTTTCTACTAGAATTTCTAGTCACTTTGATATCCTTTAGTATTTCTTTTTTAAAATGTCATTGATAAAGATCTTTATATGTATATGAATACATCTTATTTATTTATTCATTTAATGTGTGTGTGTGTGTGTTAGAGGGCACTGTATCCTTGTGGAGGACCAAGGGTGACTTCGGGAATTATTCTGGATTGCTTCTACCTCCTTTTTGCTTTGCTCTGGAGTTTCCCAGGCTCCGCCCCCCAGGGCTGGAAGTGCAGACCGCTGTCATTTCTGCCTGGCATTTTTATGTGGGACCTGGGATCTGAACTCAGAGTCTTCACTCCTGAGCCATCTCTCCAGCTCTCCTTTAGTACTTAAAAGTTGGTTTAATTTCTTGGATTTGATTAAATTCTAGAGGTTAGTTTTGAAATTTAATCTGCAGAATTTGTTGTTGGAAAACATTTTGTATTGATAAGTTTGATTCATTTTCCCCCATTGAAACTTTTTTTTCTTCCAAATTAAGGAAAAATCTTTTGCTTTTTTTAAACACTTGTTTATTTGTCATGTGTGCGTGTGTGTATGTGTACACTGTACATGTGTGTATATGTTTTGTGTGTGTGTGTGTGTGTACGTACATACATAACATACTTGCCATGGCATGCTCGTGGGGGTCAGGGGACAACTTTCAGAAGTCATTCTCTTCTTCCACCTTCCAGAGAGCAAACTCCGGTTGACAGGCCTGCTGAGCCAGGCCTGTATTTACCATTGAATCTGTCATTTTCTAAATTTTATGCTGTAGACTGGAGTCCTCTGAGCATAAAGAAATGGAAGACAGGCTGCCCTGCTCTGAGGGCGCTCACAAGCAGTTAAGTGTGAGTGAGCAAACGGGTGCCATCCAACAGACCAAAGACTGGGAGGCTAAGCTTGCAGGCCCTCTCAGGGATGGTAGTTTTGATCTTTCTCTTCCAAAGCTGGTGAAGAGCTCGTGACTGGGAGCTGGGAAGGGCGCAGGCGGCTGCCTGAAGACAAAGCAGAGCGCTTTTGCACACAAGGTGGTGCTGCAGCTCCGTGGTGAGGCCTGGCCCTCGCAAGGAGGCGGAAGGACCTCGACACCTTGGAGTTTAAACTGAAAAACTGTGTTCTTTAGACCTTTCCTTGCCTGGCTCCATCACCTAGTTGCCTTCACTTCTGAACCAAAAGAATTCCATCTCTGCAGCACTGTCTACCGCCTACCCTTCCAGGGAATGCTTTGCTTTTGTGAAAAGGTATCCAGCTTTTCTGGAGAGTGTGTTTGGAGAGTACGGCATTATGGTAATTCACTATTAAGTGTCCGGGTTTTTGTTTTGTTTGTGATTTGCGAGGCCAGACAAACTTTTGGAACAGCCTTAGCTGTTGAAAGACTTTTTGGGAAGAGTGGTGTGGAGTCTGGAAGGGGAGGTCTCCAGGCACTGAATTGCAGTCGAATTTTTTTTTTTTTCTCTCCCTTTTAATGATTACTGCAGTATTTCTGGTAAGAAAAGTTATTAGGTGTTTATGGATGTTTCAAAAGACCAAGGAGGAAAAAATGCTGATTCCATGTTCAAATGTTCACCTGGGGCCCCTTAACACTCAGAACAGAACCGAAGCTGGGAATGCTAAGGGGTGAGAGCAGCTTAATCCTGTGTTGTTTCCAGCGTGTGGGGGTTGGGGGTGAGCTGGACAGAGTCCAAGAGCACAGGGTTGCTGGGAGCCATCCCCAAGGGAAGATGAGTCAGCTTGGCCAGGTAGGGCGAGGAATTCAGGTTTTCCCTCCCCCAAGTGCCACATCCACTGTTCTGCTGAACAGGGAAAACTTAGCCAGACTCCCCTTACCCACCTTGCAGGAAACATGGCAGAAAGCAGTTGGAAGGAGGTTTTAAAAAAAAATCAGAGTTCCACAAGGTGCACGATAATTTTTAATAATTATTTTAATATTTTTTTCAGTTTAGATATAATCAGTTTATTTTAAAAGGGAGGCATGGGAATTATTTCATGATGAAATATTCCAGAATTTCAGTGGAATGGGCATTTTAGAATACTATGATTTTCCCTCCTTTGGACACGGGGCTGCTTTGAACTGGCCTTTTCAGGACAGGTGAGAAGTGGCTTTAACTTGGTCACCTTCTTAACCAATCCATGTGGAATCTACAGGGCACACTTACTGTTCAGAATCTGTCATTTTGCTACGGATCTCCTTAGCATTCAAAGTTTGTCATATTTTGAAAAGGGGAAAACCTATACGTTAAAGGTCTAAGAAAATTATAATATTTAAAAAAATTTTTTTGAATAATGGCCCAAATATGGGACTTGACATTCCCATCCTTCAAATCTTTTCATACTCAGTCTTAAAAACAATGTATAGCCACAGAACATCTCATGATTTATGTTTGTTTTGAAGCAGAATACATATATGATGATGTAGATGTATTATGTCAATACTCTTTTAATTATATAAAATGCATATAATATATTCTTATATGAGATGATTATATAATATATTGTGCACATATGATATATGTTACTTTTTTGTGTGATGCCGGATATTGAGCTTAGGACTTTGTGTTTGCTAGACAAACATGTCACCCCAAACTATATCCTGGCCCTTTTTTATTTTTTTATTTTGAGATAGTGTCTCACTAAGTTGCCCAAGTTGTCCGACTTGGAATCTTCCTATCTCAGCCTCCCAAATATGTAGGATTATAGGCTGGCACTGCCAGGCCAAATTTATGTGATATTAATAGTAAGATATAATTCATACTTTAATTGATGTATGCGGTTTTTAAAATCTTATATTGTGGGATACAGCAAGCATTTAAAAAAACAACTATTCAGTAAGACTTGGGATTATATATACTAGCAACTGAATATTCTGAATTGAGACCAAATTAAGTATTAGTTTAGTGCTCACTCTCTAGAAACCTCTCCTAGTCACTATTTGGGATACTCATAAGTTCAGGACAAAATTATGGAAAACTAAATGAATGTATGTCAATTAGGTATTTTAGAATTTTACTTCAAATTTTTGTTTGGAAGCCAAATACATTCTATAATAATGTTCCTATAATAACATTCCTATAATTATTGTATATAATGATAAATTTCACTCACTAGCCAATACACGATTAAATTATAATGACTGTTTATAATACCTTCAAGCCTAGTTTTGGGGCTGGAGGAAAGACACCATCTTACATAGAGATGGGAAGAAGCAGATTTTTTTTTCTGCTTTACCAGGCAAAAACCAGTTTTAAGCAAATATTTTTAAATGAAGAAAAATTCGAACTCAGTTTCCTTTCTCCACCCCTTTTCCAAGAGTCCTGGACACCCTGCCCCAGGTCTCCTAAATGCTCCCCACCTTGGGCTTCTCACCCACCTAGCGAGTTGTTTATGTGTTCTGTGCTCTGAGTTACATCCCACCTGCTCGGGCAGGTCTTTGCCCCACCTGCCGCGGGAATCACTGCAGTGCTTGTTAATCACGGTCTAGGTACTCTAGAGTTTTTAATCATCCAAGGGAAGCCTGGGTCGTAACAAATTCTTTGGATCATTATGCACACTTAGAAATGATCATCTAATCAGGAGCAACAACATCCTACACCAATGTTTTTTTAAATTAATTATTTAATTAATTCAATTGTGCGTGTGTGTGTGTGTGTGTGTGTGTGTGTGTGTGTGTGTGTGTGTGTAGAACCATGGACGAATTCCAGAACCACCATGGATCACCTCCACCTCCTCCTTGTTTACTCTGCCTCAGGATTCACAGGCTCCGCCCTACCAGGACCAGAAACGCAGGCCACCCCCGCTTCTGCCTGGCTTCCATATGTGGGGTCTAGGATCTGAACTCAGGACCTTCCGCCTGCAAGGCAGAGGCTTAACCCCTAAGCCACCTCTCCAGCCCCTTACACCAATGTTTTTTAAACCATGCATACACCAAAAATTTCACAGTGAGCTCATTAAACCCCAGATTTTGAGGCCCTTAAGCGTGGTTTGTGATTCATTCTAACCCAGTGAGTTATGGACAGTGGGGCATTGCACACTGAAATATGCGAATTGTAGAAGTAAGACCATAGAATCTGCAAATTGTATGCTCATGTGTGTGTTCGCGTGTGCATGTACACACGTTTGTATGTTCAGAGGAGTCTGAAATCCAAGTTTAGAAACAGTTTCTGAACTGTTTTCTGTAATTTCTTCTAATTCTTCTCATTATTTTCCAAAGTCTCTCCCTGGCCATTCCAGTAGCAAGGATAATAAGGGGACTAGATGGGCAGAAAGACAGGGCATGCGAGCTATGCCTCTTCTAGAATTATGCATTTCTGAAAATCCTTTGTTATGCTCCATTTAAATTTCCTGGTGATAGAATTTTACTTTGCCACTAGAGGGCTCTCCTAACATTAGAAAATGTGGAAGAGGGACCTGCAATAGATCCTTTAACCAAGAAAATCCTTTAACTCTTCCACTCTATGAGCTTTTATTTCCTTTTCTTTTATAGACCAAGAAACCTTAAATGAGAGTTAATATTTCATAGGTGGAGTGTTAGTTCATAAGTTCTCATAATATTTCTACTGCAGACAAGACAAGCGGAAGAACCAAGTGTCTTTATATTGGTTGGCCCTGCAGTTCAGCCTTGTATTGGTCTTGACAAAGTGTGGGGGGAGCTTTCAAGACAGGTCAAGCCATTTGCAGAGAGAATAATATTGTGCAGAGATGAGTTAGTTATTTGTAGGATCTTGGAGATACACAAAGAACATGTTGACAGATGAATTTCCCCCCTAGCTAACCCCACCCCCCAAACAAACCTGGTTCTTAAAACACAAAGTAAATAGTTCAGTAATGAATGGAACCCTGGGCAGCTTGCTGGAAGTCATAGAAGGTCTTGTGCTCAGAGGGATCCTATTCTGGGTTTAATGGTTTTTGGTTGTCATCTTGGATTGTGAAGACTTTTTAAAGAAGGAGTCAGTTTCAGTCAGGACAAGTTCGGAGCTTGTCCAGAATAGGAAAGACTATTGTTTTCCATTATCCAGTTAGCTTTTTCTTAGAGATGTGGCCCCCCTGACTAATTATGTCATAGTCTTCAGGGGTGGGTTTCAAGAACTGGTGTTTCTAGAAATTTTTCAAGCCATTCCAGTGTGCAGCTCAGGCTGAGAGATCAGAGCCTGGTTTCTAGAATCTTCCTTTCATACAGATCTTTCCCACTTGGATTGTTCTCGAAGTTGAACAGGCTTGTAGAATTTTATAGTCTCACACAAATTTTATGTGGTAGAAAAATGAAAGTATCTGAAATTTGAGTCCTATTATAAATACACATTTTGTTTTTAGCACTCTTATATGAAAGATTGTGGGGTTCCAAAGAAAAACATCTTTCCTAAATTGAGGCCTGATTACTTTATATACCCTATAAAGCAGCAAATTGATTGACTGTGGAAAGAGAGGTCTTAGATATTTAGTGAGATTACAAGGGAGAAGAGAAATACATTGACTCTTTTCTTCTCTGCTAAAGGCTGGATATCCACTAGACATTGTATCCTGGCTGGCCTGCTTCAGGTTTCATTAAATGCCTCTTTTTTTATCTGAAGGTTTTGGGGCAACTAATTGTTTTTCCTTATGAGTCACCTGTGGGCTTTGACAATAATCTAGATGTGTCTGGTCCCAATCCTTCTGGATTATGGGAATTGAAGGCCCCAATTAAAGACCTGGGGTCCTGTAAGGGCAAATCCTTTTAACCTTAATTCACTAGGGGCCTCTGCTGAACAGAAGCTGTTTTTCTGCCTTCAGCTTTACAAATAAGCATACAAGGAATTGTTTTTCCCTCTAGCATGTCTTCCTTAAGTTACATCTACATACAGGCAATTTAGGGATTAATTCCAACCCTAAATATTTAACCATAAGAATTATATTAAATCTCTCCATTTGTGTGATTTTGAATTGGGCATTAAAGAGAGAAAGAGTAACCTAACAGCAGAGTAATTAAATGTTTAATGAAAATATTGGTAAGCCACAACCCGAAGGGAGATGAAAAGCAAAATAATCCTTAGGCTCTGGGAGCTTACAGATTCAGACTTGCATTCAGACACTGTTTTTTACTACTAGGATTTATGGCCAAGTTAAAATAAAAGATGATGGGGGACCCAAAGTTTTGAAGTAAGACATTTTGATATCGAACAGTTTTTCTCTTTAGTAAATGACCATCATTTAATAATGAATGACATAAATAATGTATCTACTTTGAAATTTTGAAAAGTCATTTGCACATATTTGCTAAACTGTATGAGGTTTTTGATGAGTGCTTGTTCAGCAGAGGTGCAGGCTGGTGCTTCGCAGATGTAGCCACTATACCTCAGCGCAACCATGGAAGGCAGTAACATGGAGCCACTGGATTGCTTACTTGGTGGTGTTTTGGAAGTTTGGGGAGGAGTAGATTAGTTCTTTAAATATTTGGCAGGCATTGGCAGTGAAGTATTAGATCCTTTTCTTTGATAGGAGACTCTGTGCGCGCGCTGCGCGTGTATGTGTGTGTGTGTGTGTGTGTGTGTGTGTGTGTACATGTACATAGAGGGCACTTGAGTATGTGCACCTGCAAAGGCCCAAGGGTGACATCAGAATCTGGTAGCGCTGGATTGCTCTGCCTCCTATTGCTTGCTCTGGTGTTTCCCAGGCTCTGCCTTCCAGGGCTGGAATTACTTTTTTTTTTTTTTTTTTCCACATGGGATCTTCCATCTCTCTACCCTGATGGGAGACTTTCTATTGCTGGCTTAATCTCCTCACCTGCTCTGTTCCACTTTTCTTTTATTTCATGTTTCAGGCTTGGTAAGTAGTGTGTCCAGAACTTCAGTCATTTCTTCTAAGTTAATCAGTTTGTTGGTGTGTAATTGCTCTTATAGTCTCTTATGATTCTTGATTCCTGTGATGTCAGTTACAACATTGCTTTTATTTGAATCTTTCTTTTAGTAGAGGTAAAGGTTTATCGATTTTTATTTGCCTTTTCAAAAAACTAACTTATGGCTTTATGCATAATTTCTGTCGTTTTTCTCATTTCTGGTTCATTTATTTCTGTTCTGATCTTTACTATTTTCTTCCTTCTATTAACTTTGGGATTTTTTTAGAGTTTCTTGGGCTGTAACATTAGGTTACTAATTTGAGATCTTTCTTCTTTTTTATTTAGTCATCAGTTTCTGCAAATTTTCCTCTTAAAACTACTTTTATTTTTCAGCTGGGAATAGTGTAATCTCAGAATTTGGCAGACTAAGGCAGGAAGATTATGTAAATTCAAAGCTGGCCTGGCCTACACAGGAAGTTTCAGGTTAATCTGGGCTTTAATATGAGATACTATATCTAAAAAAACCCTAAAAACTACTACTAAACAAAAAAGAAAACCAGCAAAATCCTATGTTTTTTTCTGGGTCCTAATGTCCCATTTTAGAGATGAGGAAACCTAGCCCTTGGAGAGGCTAAATGACTTCCCCCAAACTACACGGCATGCAAGTGCCAGACTCTGCTTCTTTCTAGAAACTTGCAGTTTCTAAAACTTTTAGGGACAACATTTTTTTTTGATGGGGGTATGGCAATGAAATATTCATAGTGTAAAAATGATCATGCTTAACTACTCTAAATCTATAATCAGTGGTATTCAGTACAGTTACATCACTGTGCAATTAGTATTCTGCATCTCAGAAACTTTTTCATCCCAAGATGATGATACTGTTTGAAAAGGTTGTGGAAACTTTAGGAGATGGAGCCTTGTTCAAGGTAGTTGGTCACTGGTTTTGAGGTTTATAACCCAGCCACTTCCTAACAGGATTCTATTTCCTGTCCTGGTGGGACCTGAGGAGATGAAGTGTTTCCAGGCACAAGGTCCCTATCCGCAGTGTCCTCCCCACATCGGTGGAGTGCATCTTCTTCGACCTTGAGTAAGATGAGTCCTGCCTCACTTTAAGTTGCTTTGTCAGGTATTTGGTTACAGTGACAAGAAAAATAACCAGTATACCCCAGTTCCTGATAACCATTATTTTATTCTGTCACCATGAATTTGGGTACCCTGGATGCTTCATATAAGTAAAAATCCTGCAAGGTTTGCCTTTTTGTTTCTGACTTAGCATAGTGTCATTGAAGGTCATCTGCGTTGTGGCATTAGAATTTCATTCCTCCTTAATGGTGATAATATTCCATTCTATGCATAGACTGTACAGTTCTGAACTCACACTTGGACTGTTTCCACTTTTTGGCTATTGTGAATAGTGCTGCTTTGAACATTAGTCTTCAAATATCTGTTTTGGTCCCTATATTAAATTCTTTGGGAAATATAATGAAAAGTGACATTTCTGGCTCAAATGTATGATATTTTTATGTTTAAATTTGATTTAAACACTACATTGTTTACAAGACAGAATTTTCCTTTAGGGCTTTTGATCATTTTAAAATCTCTACATAGGGCTGGGAATATGACGCAGAAGCCTTTGTCTCTCAAGCAAAGGATCTAAGTTTGGAGCCCCAGACCCCCTGTAAAAAAATGCTGAGCAGATATGACTGTGACCTGTAATTCTGGCCCTGGAAGGCGAGTCTGGGAAACTGCAGAGCAAAGCAATAAGGGAGTAGAACAAAGTCACCCTTGGTCCTTTTTCTTCCCTCACTGTGGTCCATTATCAACAAGTGGCCATCTGTTCTGTCTGGCTCTTGCTCTGGGTCTCTCAGCAAAAAGGAGATTCTTAAAAAGCAATGCACACCGGTAGTTTTCTTTCTCAGTAACACTAAACCCAAACATTCTTTTCTGATTCTGGAGAAAGCCAGCCCTAACATCTGATGATTTTACTGTTGAAATTACAGAAACACCCAGAAACCACACATGTCTAATAATCCTATTTGCAAACTAGTCATGTTTTCATAATCATGATAGTGCTAATAGATATGGTGATTACTGGGCTTCTTTCTCTGTGGGGCTGGGCCAAGTATAAATCACTGGGGGGAAAATGGAAAATATAAACAGCACTCGTCAGGATGCGTTCTGGGCAACTAATGATGACTCCCTAATAGATTTCAGCTGTGCTTCTACTGCCTTCTGCATTAATGGACACTTAATGACATCGTGCGTGGTCGCTTTGGCAATGCTGAAGTGTGCCTGAATTCAGTTCAGCAAAAGTTCGCTGCATGTCCTTTCTGGCTGTCATTAGGAGGAAAGACACAAAGAGCGCATCGATATCTTATCCCACGTTTTCTTTCCCATTTATATGACTGTTGAGTTGGAAGGGGATCTGAGGGGCTTTGCAGACTTTTCTCTCCCCATGTTCCCCTTCCTCCGTGCATTACAGAGAAGGAAACAGGCCTCAGAATGAGTCTGAATCTCTACTTAGGTCTGTACATTTTAAAACAAACTTAAGAAAGTTAAGCTTTCCTAATTTCATTCTCCTCACAAAGGTTGAGTTTCAGACATGCCCCGTGTCCCAAAATATTCTCTCCACTTGGCTTGTGTGAGACCATGTCTCAGAGTCTTCTCCTTTTCTGGGCTGTTCATTTTCTCCTTTTGTTGGTCCTTTTCCTTGACTTGTCTCTTAAACATAAAAATTCTTCACACACTAAGCCAGGACACCTTCTCTTGTTACTCCCCATCCTCTCTTTGTGCAAACTTATTTGCTTCTGATTTGGGCTTGTGATTCCTAAATCTGTATTTACTGCCATGATAATTTTCCTTAGCTCCAAAGTATACATCCACTTTTTTGCTCGGTGTCTTTGAACAGAACCCTTATGTACTTCACTTAAAATTTCACGTGACCAGTTGAGGATGGTGGCGCATAACTAGTTCTAGCACTTGGCATGCTGAGGCAGGAAGATAATGGCTCTTCCCTCAAATCTTGTGTTTGGTGATGACATTTAGATATAAATCCAAAAGTATAATCCATGAAAGAAAATATTGATGAATTAGTCTCCATTAGAATTAAAAACTTCTGCTTGGCAAAAGATGATATAGGGCTGGAGACATGGCACAGGGGTTAAGACTCTCTTGAAAGCAGAACTTCCTAAGTTCGGATCTCAGGTCCCATGAAAAAAATGCCAGGGGTAAATGGTGGGGCCTGCACTTCCAACCCTGGTGGGTAAAGCTTGGGAAATCCCAGAGCCAAGCCAGAAGGAGGTAGAAGCAATCCAGGATGGTTCCTGAAGTCTCCCTTGGTCCTCCACAGGGACACACAGTGCCCGCTGACACACACACACACACACACACACACACACACACACACACACACACACATAAAATATATTTCAAAAAGAGAATGCAATAATATGTAAGCAGTGAATTGAAAATGAAAACAATAAACACACTACAAATCTATTAGAACGGCTAAAATGCAAAACACTGATAACAGCAAATGCTGGTCAAGATGTGGAGCAATAGTCATTGCTGATAGGACAAAATGATACAGCTATTTTTAAAGACATTCTTGCAAGAATAAGCATATTTATATGTAATTTAGCATTTACACGCCTAGATATATTTATGTAAATAAAACACGTTTATGGTCCCTTCGGGCAAGCCCCGCAGCGACAACGGTGACATGGCCCTGAAGAGCTCTGTGGACGATTTCTCCTGGCAGCCCGCACCTGGATGAGGCCGAGACGAAGCTGCTGCAGATGCGGTCGGAGCGGCAGGACCGCATCTCCTGGCTCAAGGGTGACTGCCCGCTCCATGGGTACCGCATGCTATTGCGGGATGATCCTTCCGCAGGACAAATAGCCGAAAATCCACTGCGTGGCTTGTCAGGAGTTCAACTCAGAAGTGGATAAAGATAATCCGGCTCTGAATGCCCAGGTTGCCTTCTCCCGAGCTCGGGATACCAACTCACCTCTGCCACAGACCCCCCCCTACACACACCTCAGCCCCCAGTATCACCCAGAGAGCACTGTCGTCTGCGCCTACAAAAGCAGGTGTGGTAGCTCGCACACAGACAGCCCTCCTGCAGAAGCTGAATTGGACCTCAGCTGAGCTGGGTTCTAGCACATCCTTGGAGAATAGTATACAGCTGTGTGGTCTTATCCCAGCCCTGCACAGCCTGAGGCAGTTACAGCGCTGTGACAATCCTCACCCCCCAATACCTCTGTACTCCTGAGAAAAACCCTTTAGGGGGGGAAAAAAACGAAAACAAAAAAATGGCTGTCTCTCAATTTTTTTTTTTAACAAAATGACACACATGAAAATTTGGAGCAGCTTTAATCATAATTATAAAAACTTGGAAGCATCCAAGATGTCTTTCAATAGGTGGATGGGTAAATACATGGCGGTACATAATGGAATATTGTTCAGTGATAAAAAGAAATTAGGTTGGGGAGATACTCAGTAGATAAGGTGTTTTTCTCACAAGCATGATCCTAGAATCTACATTAAAAACAAGGCAGGTGTGGTGGCTGCTTGTAAGCCCAGCATTTATGAGGTGAAGAGAGGAATCCTTAGGGCAGCCTGGCTAGGTAGCCTAGAATATGGTGAGATCTGCGTTCAATTGAGAAATCCTGCCTTAATAATAAAAATGGAGAGCCATTGAAGAAGATGCCCAGTATCAACTTCTGACTTCCATGTACACATGCACCCATTCCCATGCAAACATACATGTACATATGTATGTACCGTCTATACATAAATTCAGGCAAGCAAAAAGAGGAAATGAACTTACACACAGTGGAAAAGCATAGAAGAATCTTAAATGTTTGGTGCTAAATGAAAGGAACCAATCTGAAAAAGGCTACATAACATATGATTCCAATAATGACATTCTGAAAATAACAAAATTCTAGAAGCAGTTGTATTAATCAATTTCCATGGCTATAATAAAATACTTGAGGAATGTTTCTTATAAGAAAAGAGGGTTAAAAAAAAGAAAAGAGGGTTGTTCATCTATAGTTTTGGAGATTCAAGAGCATAATGCTCACATCTACTTGGCTCTGGTGAGAAACCTTGTTTGCTGCACCATATGTTGGATGCCATTCTGGTGGGAGCACAGGTGAGGAGAGAGACTAGATGTCTAAACAGGAAATCAGGAGCCCTTTTAAAAATAACACATGCTTAGGAGAAAAGGTCCTCATTCTGTGAAAAGAGCATTATTGATCTGAGGGCAGTATCATAGTTAGATACGGGTGTCAGCTTGATAGTTGAGTGTTTGAGCTCTGGGCACGTTTGTAAAGAATTAGTAGTTGAATTGAGCCCAGAGCAAATGTGTGGGAGATTGTCTAGTTGATGGGGAAGACCCAGCCCATGATGAATGGGAGTAGGCTTTGGACCGGTGAATAAAATACAGAGAATTGGTTGAGAAAGTGGGCATCCTTCTTTATTCTTGGCCAGACATGTTGGTCTACTGTCCTCTTTTAGCTATTGTGTGGTTATAGGATGGCCAGTTCCCTCAGCTCCTTGGTGATGGTACATGCTCTCCTGCAAGCTGGATTAAGAACTGTAACCTGACAATCATAAGAGAAAACAAACCCCTTGTTAGATTGTTTGATGGTGATTTTATCAGCCACCATGCAGGTTGACTGCAACAGGCAGCATCCAGAAAGTCTTGCTCACCTCCCTCAAGGAGAGCCTGTTACTAACACCATATTGTACACCAAACTACCAGCACATCCACCATTGCAGGACAGATCACATCACAACTATAACAGTAATGGTTGCCAAAGATTTGGAAAAAAAAAAAAAAACAACAAGAATGAGTAGGTGTGTCCTAGGCAGCAAAACTTTTTAGGGCATGAAAATCATTTTGAATAACGATGCCAGGATGGAGTCAACACAGATGTTATCATAGAAAGTCCAACACAGGAAACCCCAGTGTAAAACATAAACTTTAGTTAACAAAAATACATCAACATAGGTTCATTCATTATAATATACTACAACAATGCAAGATGTTAACAATAGGGGAGCAGAAAACAGGAGTGGGGACAAAGGTGCATAAGGGAACTCACTGTATCATCTCCCCCATCATCCCAACCTGAAATATCTCTATAAAGTGAAATCCATTGTTTTTAATAGGATACAAAAAAGCATGTGCATAGCATAGGGAATGCAGAAGGCAGCATACTTGGAAGTTTTTATTTTTCTACCTGTAGCACTGGGTCATATCAAAATGACCTGGAAATGTGAAAGAAGCAGATAGTGCCCAAAGGACACCTTTCTACCCACCCTGTGAAGACGAGAATTATATTCAGAATCTCTGCAGGAAGCTTCTTGCATCTTGGAGACTGCTTTGGAGAGGAGGACCAAGGACTTGGCTAAAATTGGGTGGGTGGGAATCAATCTAGGCCTTGAATCTATATCCTCTGACTTAACATATGATAGAAAGATAAAGAAACGAGACAGTTCTCAAGATTCTAAGCCTAGTATCTGGGTTTGATTCCAAGTGCCCCATAGCTGGGCATGATGGTACATATATGCCATCCCAGCATTCCGGAGGTGGAGGCAGGAGGACCTCAAATTAAAGGTCTTCCTCAGCTATACAGTGAGTTCAAACAGAGTGGGATTGTATGATACCCTGTCAGAAAAAAATAGGTTCTAAATATAGTGTACATTTAGGAGAGATGGCTGCAGTCCATTCTGTTATTACAGGCTTTCCATGAGAGCCTGAGATTTGTGATGACTTTTGTTATAGCAACTAAAATCTTCTCTTTTCCACTCGAAATTTGTTCTTACCTGGAAACATTTCATTTTTTATTTATTTTTAAAGGCTTTTTTATGTTATTTTATTTTATTTGTGTGTGTATGTGTGTGAGAGAGAGAGAGAGAGAGAGAGAGAGAGAGAGAGAGAGAAGAGAAGGTACTATGTGTCCCTATGGAGGACAAAGGGTAACTTTGGGAGTCACCTAGATTGCTTCTATCTCCTTCTTGCTTGGCTCTGGGATTTTCCAGGCTCTGCCCACCAGGGCCAGAAGTGCAGGTATTTCTGCCTGGTAATTTTCCGTGGGACCTGGATCTAAACTCAGGACCTTTGGTTTTCGAGATAGAGTCTTAACTCCTTGAGCCATCTTTTCAGTCCACCTGGAAACATTTTAAAAGATGTTTTCTTTTAATAATCAATTTTGACTTTGCATATATATTATCCTTTATTCAGAACTTAGAGAAAAATGTAGTTTTGAAAAATTCATGTTTAATAATCTTCAACTCTGAGAAAAAAAAACAAAAGAAAAAGAAGGAAATAAAACCCATGTGTGAACAGAAAGATATATGTCAAACATATTAGTGTAATTCATTTTTGGTAGAGAGGGGAACAGGAATGAAAAGTATAAATACATAAAACTAACCTTGCATGGTTTGACTATAGTGTGTCTGAACAGAGGAAGATTTCCTTAACTCTTTATGGTGGTTTTATTTATGATTTATTTAACTTTTGTGGTTCTGAAGATGAAACCCAGGGCCTTGCACAAGCTATGCAAGTGCTCCACTGAGCTTTGACTACAATGGTTTAAAAATATTATTAGCAATCACCATTGGGGAGGAGACTGGCACATGTTAGAGAGGAAGAAAGGATGAAGAAGAGAGCACTACCTAATGTTCTGGTTATTATTCTGTTGCTGTCATAAAATATTCTGTCCCAAGCAATTTAAGGGAGAAAGGGCTTACTCTTTGGCTTAAGATTCTAGAGGGGATTGAGTCTGTTGTAATGGGGGACACACAGTGGAAGGCATAGCAGTAGAAGGAGGAGGCTGGTCACATTACAACAGCCACTAGGAGACAGTGAGATCAGGAAGTGAGGCTGCATTGTCCAAACTCAAAGCCTGCCTCCCAGTGACACATCTCCTCCAGCAAGACTCCTCCTCCTAAGGGTCCCAGAACCTTCCCTAACGACATCACCTGCTGGCGATGAAGTACTCAAACACACGAGCCGATAGGGAACAATTCTTCACTCGAACAACAGATAGTCTTTCCAAACATAAAATTATTGAAGAGAGTTTGACATGATGAGAAGCCACTGCCTGGGAAACACTTTGGACACTGTAAAGCACAATTAAAGGAAGAAATCTTGGAGCTGACAGATGGCAGTAGGCTGGTGCAAGAGACATCTGGAAGCAGATCGCCAAGTGTTGTTGGGTTTGAGGGGTAGAAGAACAAGACATCGAATATCACTCCATAATCTCTGATTCATGAATACAAAGATTGGGAACGCAGGTGGAGAGAGGCGCTGAAAGACCATCCCATAGTCTCACGTTGAAATTCAAAAGGATCAAAATCTACCAACTATGACTCTGGGGAAAAACGATTTAAAATTCTTTAAAGTTTTTTTTTTTTACATTTTTGAAAAGGGGGATTAATTTAAGAAACATACAAAAAGTATGAAAAACTTGGTAGGTGGGCTAGGAAAGTGGTGCAGTGGGTCAAGGTACTTTCTGTTCAAGTGTCAGGGCCTGAGATCAAATATCCAGGACCATATTAAAACCAGACATGTAACACAAGTATTTGTAATCTAGCTCTTTTACAGGGAGCTGGGAGGCAGGGACAGGAGAATCCCCAGAAGTTCACAGGCTACCTAGCCTGGTGTATACAGCAAAAACAACAATGGAAGGTAAAAAGCGCTATGCACAAGCTTGTTCTCTGATTTCCATGTGTGTGTCATGGCATACATACACCTGCATTCACACACAGATGTGCACACACAGGAACATACACACATTCTGTACATATACACATACACATACATGCATACATACATATACACACCAAGAAAAGAAAAGCTTATAGGCCCCTTGCACAATGGAATGACAAGAATGTTTACATTGTTTACAAGCATAATCACTCAAGTATAATAACAGTAGGAGTACAGGTAAATCATATTTACATATAGTAAAATGTATAAATGACCATCGCCATGCTTGGGTGCTATGTGCACCCAGCTTTATAAGTGCAGTCATTTGAGAAACCATGATGGACAACTTATCTTTCCATGAGATCATCAGTAACTGTGACAAATTACCATCATATATACACTTGCCCAGAGAGCTAAAAGCTTTAGAAATTTTATTTCAGAAACTCAGGTGTATTAAATGACATCTCTTCAATTGTTGTGGAAGCTTGGGCAGGTTTGCATGCATGCAGAATGCTGACAAAGGCAATATTGTGGCAATGCTTTTCCATGGAGTCAAATCTGCAAGAAATATACAAAACAAGTTAGAACTTATAATTTGATGCAGACATGCAGAGATACAGAATTGCATATTAAAACACTGCTGACAACTTTAAATAATAAGGGAAATGCTGGGAAAAAAAGCAAAACAAAGAAAAAAATTGGAATGGAAAATTTGACATGAAAAGTGTGCTGCAGGGCTAACATCTGAGCAATTGCTGGAAAGTAGTCCATTTACGCCAGCTGGCTTTCTCCAGCACTACCTGTCTTTGGAAGGTTTCCATTGCAATGCAAAGCTGCCTTTTTCCCTTTGGGGGCATGGTTCTCCTCAGAGAATTCACTCACACTCATTTTCTCCACGGTGCAGCTCATTTTGAAATGTTTTGTGATTCAGTCTACACTACACTAACATGAACATTTGCTATTTAATTTCTTGCCATGCTTCTGTGTAGCTTTGGGTATGAAGGAGTCCATTCTGCACATACTCAGATGCAGATCTCAGATTTGGCAGCAGCTATGCCAGTGAACCAAGCACATCACCGTCACACATCTTCTTATCCGACCATGCCATTACCTGTAATTATTTCTGGAGCAGTTTGAAATTTTAGGCAAATAGGGTTTCAGTTCACTAAAAGCTCCTGAGTTCACCTGCTGGAAGAACTATCAATACAGATGAATGAGAAAAAAAATTTTTTTGGACATTTGCTTTGAGATAGCCCAAGTGGTTTGGAACCCACTATATAGTACAGGGTAACCCTGAACTTAGGATCTGCCTCAGTTTCCTGAATATTGGAATTATAGCCAATGGTGCATTTTTTTTAAAAATGAAGTTTTTCTTTCTGTTGTATTGCATGGTATGTCAGTTTTCTTGTTGAAGTGGCTAAAATATCCAACAAAAGTAACTTAAGAAAGGAAGAAAGGGGGGTTGGCTCACAGTTTGAAGGTATTAGTGCATCACGGGAGGGAAAGTCATGGTGGTAAGAGCTTGAGAGACCTGAGCACCTTGCATCCAAGGTCACGTTCTCATCCGCTGCACTGTCTGCTTTTTATCTAGTTCAAAACACCAGCCCATGGAATGCTGCCACTCATATTGAGGATGGGTCCTGCTACCCTAATATATCCCGGTCTATAAAATCCCCCCCAGATGTGCTCACAGTCTAGTCTCCAGGGTGATCACAGATCCTTTGAACTTGACAATCAGTATTAACTCTCACACAAGGACCATCCACTCATTTGAATGTTTCTGACAAATGAGTTGGTATGAAAAGAATCCCAAACTTTATTGAAATTCACTTTTAGTCAAACATAATTCCAAATCCGTCAATGTCTTGCAAATCTAACTGAAGTTCATTTTTATCTAAAACTTCTCTACCAGATCCTCAAACAAACATTACAACTTACTTCACTTTTTCAATGATTAAATATCAGCAGAGGTTCTAAAATGTTTAGATCCCATGATTGTATATATTCAATTAAAAAAACCACTACAGACAATTTTGAAAATGTCTGGTTGCACTAGTTTTTCTATGTTGGATCTGGTGGTAAATGTCAGTTCATTTTCTTTGGTGGTCAAATTTGTAAACAAGAATATTTCATCATTTAATGTATTTTGTAATATTGGAGAAAAATCTACACCAACCTTTCCATCAAGCATATTTGTTTGGGAAAAATCACTTGCTGAGCTTATTAGATTTTCTTTATTAAAGAGTGCACTTCCTCTAAGCTGCCCTCTTAGTATCCCATTGGATTCCACAAGGACTGTGGATATAGCTTAAAGATAAGAATACTTGCCTAAAAGCCATTGTCATAGGCACAAGTATTAACTTGACTGTTGAGGGTTTGAGCTCTGGCTGCAGAATTAGTGGTTGGGTTAAGCCCAGAGCAAACCTGCAGGAGATTGTTTAGCTGATGGGAAAGGCCCAGCCTATAATAGATGGAACTAGGCCCTGAACAAAAGAATAAATACTGAAGGCTGGTTGAGGAAGTCGGTATCCTTTTGTGGGCTTGGCCAGACGTGCTGGTCTGGCAGGTAGGGTTCTTCCCTCTCTCAGTTGTTGCATGGAGATGGTGTGGCCAGTTCCCTTGGCCCTGGTGTTGGCATGAGCTCTCCTGTCAAGCTGGACTAATTACTGTAAACAGTAATCGTGAGAGAAAATAAATCCCTTATTCCCTTGAGCCATGTGATGGTCGTTTGTCAGCAACCATGCAGGCAGACTGCAACAGCCATTCACTAGTGAACTAATCATGGTTAAATCCCATTGATGAGGCTAGAAACCTCCAGATACAAACTACTTCTCAAGAGTGACATCAGCTTAGGACCAAGCATTCAATGTAAGAGCCCTTGTTGATATTTTATATTCAAATAGGGCATATCCTAAGAGTAGCCATTTCATCCACCTAGATCCATTCGGAGCCATCAAGAGGAACAGGGAGCTAAAGGCACTGAGGAGTACTCATTAAATCAACAGTCTGCCTGTAATGCAAAAGCTATGTAACAATCTGACTGCAGACTGTGCTCCTAATTACTGAACAGTGTCTAACAATGCTGTCCAATTGAAACAGAATGCAAATCAGGTAGGTAATTGAAATTTTTTCCTCTTAACCACATTAAAAATATTGTAAGATGGGCTGAAGAGATGGCTCAGGGATTACGACTATGCCTCAATAGTAGAAGGTCCTGAGTTTGGATCCCAGGTCCACGTAGTGCCAGATGGAAAAGGCAGTGATCTGTACTTTCAGCTCTGGATTTCCGTAGAGCAAAGCAAAAAGGAGGTAGAAACAATTCAGGATGATTTCTGAAGTCACTTTGATCCTCCACAGGGACACACAGTGCCTTTTGATACACACACACACACACAGCAAGTAAATAAACAAATAAAGTTTTTTTTAATTCCTTAAAAAAACAACTAAGTGCTAAAGGAAAAGACAGTCATAATGAAAAGAAATATTGTAAAAAACAGGTAAAATTAACTTAAAAATATATTCCACTTAATTCAATATATCAAAAAATTAAAATGACTATTTCAGTGTTTACTTAAAAAAGCAATTACTACTATTCTTAGTGACTTGAATGATCAAGTTCAGAGCTGTTAAGCTATACAATCACTCTATCACTGAGGTCAGCACCAACAGAAACAGTATGAATGAATTCTTCAAATTCCTTCTTTAAGGTTGGAGAGATGGCTCAGAGATTAAGTCTTTGCCTCACAAGCAAATGGACCTGAGTTCAGATCCATGATCCCATGTAAAAACATCAGGCAGAAATGTCAGTAGCCTGAACTTCTGGTCCTGTAAGTCAGAGCCTGGGAAACTCAAGAGCAATGAAATAAGGAGGTAGAACAATCCAGGATAATCCCAGTGTTACCCTTGGGCCTCCACAGGCATACATAGTGCTCTCTTGTACACGTACATGTACACCCATACCTACATACACCAACCCCCCCACCTTTTTTAGTATTAAGTCTACAAAACCCCCCTATTTTACACTTACAGCATACCTCCAGTAAGCTTTGTATTACATGTCAAGCAATGTCTAACCATAGGTAGCTACCAGTTACCATGTTTGATAGTGAGTGCGTCTAACGCATATGGGAGTTGAACTCAGTAACAAGCCTAGACAATGGACTTCTCAAGTTTCCTGTGGATGAGATCCCTACTGTTAGGATATTCCCTGTTTGAATGTAAACTTCTCAAGTTTCTCAAGATGGTTTATTGCCCTGGTGTATCTCTTGTGTCACTTTGAGTTGTGACTTTAAGTTACTACAACCGCTGTATGAAGAAAACATTTATGGAGTTGCTGTTAGTTTGTGAATTCATATGTGGTTTCTTTTTTTATTATTATTTATTCAATTGTGTGTGTGTACGCGTGTGTGTATGTATGTGTGTGTGTGTGTAGAACCACGGGGGAATTCGGGAGCCACCATGGACATCTCCACCTCCTCCTTGTTTACTCTGCCCTGGGTTTCACAGGTTCCGCCCTACCAGGACCAGAAACGCAGGCCGCCCCCGCTTCCGCCCGGCGTCTACATGTGGGGTCTAGGATCCGAACTCAGGACCTTCTGCCTGCAAGGCAGAGGCCTAACCCCTGAGCCACTTCTCCAGCCCCTATATGGGGTTTCCATCTTGCTATTACCAAGCTGTATTATATGTAGAAAGCAGGAATATGTAGGTTAGGAGGATTCCCTGGCATACTCCTACCTAAGTAGGTATAGAGAACAATAACTACAGAAAGAAAGAAGGAAGGAAGGAAGGAAGGAAGGAAGGAAGGAAGGAAGGAAGGAAGGAAGGAAGGAAGGAAGGAAGGAAGGAAGGAAGGAAGGAAGGAAGGAAAAAGAAAGAAAGAAAGAAAGAAAGAATAACACTCTAGTATAAAGGGGCTGGAGAGGTGGCTCAGGGGTTAAGCCTCTGCCTTGCAGGCGGAAAGTCCTTAGTTCGGATCCTAGACCCCACGTATAGATGCTGGGCAGAAGTGGGGGGCGGTCCATGGTGGTTCTCGAATTTGCCCATGGTTCTACACACACACACACACACACACACACACACACACATATACATACATGTGCACACACGCACAATTGAATAAAAAAAAAGACTCCAGTGTAAAACATAAACCAAAGATTGGGCTGGAGAAATGGATTAGTGGTTAAAACTTTTGCCTGCCAAGCAAAAAGACTTGAGTTCATATCACCATATCCAACATAAAAGTGTGGGTCAGGTGTGCTCTATAAATCTATACCTGGAAGAGGGAGTCTGGGAATCCCCAGAGCAAGCTGGCTAGCCAGGCTAGTTCTGATGGCTGCTCTTGATTTAATTCGAGATCCAAGATCACAACAATAAGGTGGAACCGGGATCTAGGATGATTCCTGAATCATCCTTGGACCTACACAGGCATATGCACACACACTCAAGAACACTCAACGTACAAACACCTACCCACCCACATACAAATACATATACATGCATGTACCCCATACACAAAAAAGGAAAAAAAGAAAAAAAATTAACCAAGAGATTTCAACAATGTGAGATACAGTGATGCTAACTCCTTTACATAACTCCATTATGCTGAATGGTCTGCCTTCTCATAACCTTTCTATAGGGGCTGGACATGTTTCTGAAGGGGTCTTTCTCTGAGTCATAAAGAAGTAGTTATTTTTAAAACACATTAAAAAAGGATCACCAGGTGATAATGATCACATCCCCTCAAGATGAAAGAAAAAATGGTTTTAGATGATTTTCTGTCTGGTCTATCTAGGTACACATATGTTGTCTCTAGATTCCAAGGGTAAGTGGATAAATGTGATGGTCTGCATTTGCCCTGTAACTAGTTAGAATTGGCTCTCTAAAGCAAATGTCTCTACTTGTCTGCTTTTGCTTTACCAAATGATCTGAACTGAAGCAATCTTTTAAAATGGTCATGGTGAACTCGATGTTTTCGAAAGCAAAGCATTCCAGCCATTTAGATCTGCCATCATTATCAGTGCACAGTGGCTCTTTTTTGTAGAATTAATGCATGGGGCTTCATTAAAGGTTTTCAGAATCCACTCATAAGTAGGACAATGTATTGTGCTCTCCACTAAGTAAGTGCTTATATGGAAGACTTGAAAAATATTCAGAAACATCACCAATCAGGGAGGAGAAACATTACAAATCAGACTCTGAGGGTTATTTTTTGTTTGTTTTTGTTTTTAAGAGACTCTCCTTTGCATGTGGGGAGGAGTTCCGAAGGAGCAGCAGAATAAGAAGACCAACCACTGGGAAAACAAAACCAAATCCAAAACAGAACAAAAAACAGTTTAGGAATTCGGAGATTTCATAGTAGCACTCCAGAATTCAAAGATGGTTGTCAGTTTAGAAAAAAAAAAAAAAACCCTTTGGAAATGAAAACTAGGCTGATTAAACTACCTAAAAGCAGTATGACCATCTTCTAATAAACAGACTCACTATAAGAAGCTTGGCTGCAGGAAGCCTGATTCGAAGTAGCTTAAGTGGAAATGGACTTTTTTGTTCACATCACTAGGAAGTCTGAGGAACATCTGGCCTGGGCATGCGGGAATCACAGCCCCAAACACTGCTCTTGCGTTTTTCTTCCTCATCTGTCTCTCCTCCCAGAAGAAATGTGGCTTCCAGCAGTGCAGAAATCATCATCTTATAGTTCAACTCCAAAAGAAATGTATCGTTAGCTGCCAGTTAGGAACACTTCATGAGCTACTGCGTTCTAGGCCAGACGGATTACTTGCCTAACTGACTCCTTGAACACTGAGTCAGTTCTAGGGGCTGCCATCTAAAGTTAGCCGCAAGCTGGGCTCACAAGTTGACGTGGGGCACTGATAAGCTCCCCATCAGGTTCACAAAGGCTGGTGCAAAGGTGACATTCCAACTAAAGCAGGTCAGAGACAATAGTTGAATGTTTTTCTAAAGCTATTGAAGAGGACCGGAGAGATGGCTCAGGGATTAAGACTCTGTCTCTGCAAGCAGAAGGTCCTGAGATTGGATCCCAGGTCCCACATAAAAATGCCAGGTAGAAATGGTCTGCACTTCTGGCCTTGGTGGGTGGAGCCTGAAAAATTCCAGAGTGAAACAAGAAGGAGGTAGAAGCAATCCAGGATGATTTCTGAAGTCACCTTTGATCCCCCACAGGGACGCATATAGTGCCCTCTGATACATGTGAGAGCATGCACACACACACACACACACACACACACACACACACACACACACTAGTATAAAAAGTAAAGCTATTGAAGAAAATATCAGTGGCTCAAGATTCAAAGAGTTCCTTAAAAAAACATTCTTTTCAAATTTGGAGTAGTGTGACAGCACCAGTAGGTCTGGAATGGGTCGTCCTGCTTTAGTTTCCTGTCAATATTGCTATGATAAATACATGACCTAAACATTCAGGGAAAGAAGAAGCTTATTCATGTTCACAGTTTCAGGTTATGATCCATTTATGATGGCAGGGTAGTGGTACCAGTATTGGGAGCCGGGGGAACTGCCCACACCATATCCGCTGAAGAACTGAGAGAAGGACATACTTTATAGCTTGCTATTCTACCAAATTCTAACCTTTATCTTACTCACCTCCCCAGGGAGGGAATGGTCCCAGCCACTGTGAGCTGGGTCTTTCCACATCAATTAGGTAATCTTTTTTATACATTTTTAATTATTATTTCAGCTCATACAAACTTAATAGGTACACCAGTTCCCTCCCTCCTCCTCCTTCCCCCAAACCCTCTGCTCCCCCTCCCCTCACCTTCTCTCCCCATCCCCCAGTGCGTCCTGCCCCAATTCCCAGAGAGTCCTTTAATGTGCATCCCTGACTCTCTGGGCCCTCCTCTCCGATGACATACGGACCCAGTGGCATTTCCCTGAACCCTTTCCCATGTTCCTCTTAAGCATAGGAACACTACTATGGCTGTCAATCCCTTGCCTCCAAGGATCTTGGTGCCTTTAGCAGATGCTAGACTTTGTGAGGTCAATAGTGTGTTGGACATTGCGCAGGGCATGCAAAGTCCAGTTATGATTGCTTCGGCCCTAACTTGTGTGGAGTATCTTGCAAATCATTGCTCCTCCCATCCTTTTGCTCTTACACTCTTACCACCCCCTCTTCCGCAAATTTCCCTGAGCTTCAGGATGGGGAGAGATTAGGCTGGCCTAGTTCTAGGTGGTTGATATAGAGTCTCTGAAGTTCTGGATTGTGGTTTGTTGATTTTCTTTTGCAGTTTTGCTGCTCCTGCAATGCCCTTCACTCCATCCTGCTGGGCACTGTATGTGGCCCCTTTCAGTCCTTGATGGAGGCCTATTTTCTCTACTGTAACATGGTCACTTCTCTCCTTGTTTCTGGTGTGGCCCTCCAACCCCATCCCTCCTGTTCATAATCCTTGCAATTACTGTAGGTAATACATAGATTTACCTATGAGTGTCTCAAGGTGGGCTGGGTGGGTTTAGTACTAGGAGCCACCTATTAGGGAGTACATACGGTGCTTAATTTTCTGGGTTTGGGATACTTCACTTAATATAATTGTTTCTAATGACATCCATTTCCCGGCAAATTCCAGTAATTCATCATTTTTGATGGCTGAGTAGTACTCCATTGTATAGATGTACCACAGTTTCCACTCGTCAACTGTTGGACATTTGGGTTGATTCCATGACTTTGATACTGTAAACAGTGCTGCTATGAACGTGGTCGTGCTTGTGCTATCGAGGTGAACCTTTGCTGTATGAGGGGTTATTCCCAAAAGTGGAATAGCAGGGTCATATGGCATTTCAATCCTTAATTTCTTTAAGAATCTCCAGAGGGCTCCCCAGAGTGGCTGTATGAGCCTGCATTCCCACCAGCAATGTAGGAGAGTTCCCCTCTCTCCACATCCTCTCCAGCATTTATTGTTGTTTGTATTGTGGATTTTTGCCATCCTGACCGTGGTGAGATGACATCTCAGGGAAGTTTTGATTTGCATTTACCTGATGGCTAAAGAAATGGAGCATTTTTTTTTATTTCAGCTCATACAAACTTATTAGGTACACCAGTTCCCTCCCTCCCTCCTCCTCCCCCCGTACCCCTCCGCTCTCCCTCCCCATCCCCCAGTGCCTCCCACCCCAATTCCCAGAGAGTCCTTTCTTGTGCACGTCTGATTTTCCTCTGGGCCCTCCTCTCCGATGACGTACAAGGACCCAGTGGCCTTTCCTGAACCCTTTCCCGTGTTCCCCTTAGGTATAGGAACACTGCTGTGGCTGCCAATCCTTTGCCTCCAAGGATCTTGGTGCCTTTAGCAGATGCTAGATTTTGTGAGGTCAACAGTATTGGACAATGCGCAGGGCATGCAAAGTCCAATTATGATTGCTTCAGCCCTAACTAGTATAGAGTATCTTACATATCATTGCTCCTCCCATCCTTATGCTCTTACACTCTTACCGCCCCCTCTTCCGCAAATTTCCCTGAGCTTCAAGATGGGGAGAGACTAAGCTGGCCTAGTTCTAGGTGGTTGATATAGAGTCTCTGAAGTTCTGGATTGTGGTTTGTTGATTTTCTTTTGCAGTTTTGCTGCTCCTGCAATGCCCTTCACTCCATCCTGGTGGGCATTGTATGTTACCCCCTGGCCAGAGACAAAAAGCTGTTAGAGTCTTGTGATAAAAGCACATTCAAAGGTAGATGTAATAAAAGTGGGAAACCACAGTGAGGGAGGGGTCTATCACCCATTTGCAAAATGGTTACTTTTTATCTGCCAGACTATATGCCCTCCTCTTCTGGTGAGATCACACCCCCCCAGTAGTAAAGATCAGGAACAAAAGTCTGTGAACTTAATCAGATGTCTCATTACTTATTTGGGTCCTTGGTGGAGGCCTATTTTCCCTGCTGTAACATGGTCCCTTCTCTCCTTCTTTCTGGTGTGGCCCTCCTACCCCATCCCTCCTGTTCATAATCCTTGGAATTCCTGTCTCTAGGTGGGCTGGGTGGGTTTGGTACTAGGAGCCACCTATTAGGGAGTACATACGGCGCTTAATTTTCTGGGTCTGGGATACTTCACTTAATATAATTGTTTCTAATGACATCCATTTCCCAGCAAATTCCAGTAATTCATCATTTTTGATGGCTGAGTAGTACTCCATTGTATAGATGTACCACAGTTTCCTTATCCACTTGTCAACTGTTGGACATTTGGGCTGATTCCATGACTTTGCTATTGTAAACAGTGCTGCTATGAACATGGTCGTGCTTGTGCTATCGAGGTGAACCTCTGCTGTATGGGGGGTTATTCCCAAAAGTGGAATAGCAGGGTCATATGGCATTTCAATCTTTAATTTCTTTAAGAATCTCCAGACGGCTCTCCAGAGTAGCTGTATGAGCCTGCATTCCCACCAGCAATGTAGGAGAGTTCACCTCTCTCCACATCCTGTCCAGCATTTGTCGTTGTTAGTATTGTGGATTTTTGCCATCCTGACCGGGGTGAGATGATATCTCAGGGAAGTTTTGATTTGCATTTCCCTGATGGCTAAAGAAGTGGAGCATTTTTTAAGATATTTGTTAGACATTTTAATTTCATCCCTGGTAAAGTTTCTTTTAAGTTCCAGGGCCCATTTTTTTAATTGGGCCATTGGTTTCCTTGGTGTTTAGTTTTCTAAGTTCTTTGTGCACTCTGGACAGTAGAACTCTATCAGATATGTGGTTAGTGAAGATTTTCTCCCATTCTGTGGGTTGCCTTTGAGCTCCCGTTACAATCTCTTTATCTGAACAGAAGCTCTTTAATTTCACAAGATTCCAACTGTTGAGAGTTGGTAGCAGTGACTGTGCCATTGAATGTCTGTTTAGGAAATGTTGGCCTAGCCCAATCAGCTCGAGGGAGTTCCCTATCCTTTCAACTATGGTTTTTATAGTTTCTGGCCTTATATCAAGGTCCTTGATCCATTTGGAATTAAGTCTTGTACATGGTGACAAGTACGGGTCCAGCTTTAATCTTCTGCATGTGGAGATCCAGTTTTGCCAGCACCATTTGTTGAAGATGCTGTTCTTTTTCCATTGGATTCTTTGTGCCCCTTTGTCAAAGACCAAATGGCTGTAACTTTGTGGGCTTATATCTGGGTCTTCAATCCTTATCCATTGATCTGTGTGTCTATTTTGAAGCCAGTACCAGGCTGTCTTTACAACTATGGATTTGTAGTATAGACTAAGGTTTGGTATGGTTATACCTCCAGCTGTGTTTTTGTTACTCAGGATTGTTTTTGCTATCCTGGGTCTTTTGTGCCTCTATATGAACTTTGAGATTGTTTGGTCAATTTCTTTGAAGAATTGCTTTGGGATTTTGATTGGTATAGCATTGAATCTGTATACTGCCTTTGGTAGGATGGTCATTTTCACGATGTTGATTCTGCCAATCCAGGAACAAGGGAGGTCTTTCCACCTTCTGGTGTCTTCTGCTATTTCTTTCTTTAGGGTTTTAAAGTTTTCATTGTAAAGGTCTTTTACCTCCTTGGTTAGGTTTATACCAAGGTATTCCATTTTTTTAGGGGCTATAGTAAATGGGATTGTTTCTCTCAAGGCTTTTTCACTTCTTTCATTCTGGGCATATAGGAAGGCCTCTGATTTTTGCACATTTATTTTGTATCCTGCCACCCTGCTGAACTTCTCAATTAGTTCCAGGAGCTTCCTGGTGGAGTTTTTGGGATCACTCAGGTATAAGATCATGTCATCTGCAAATAGGGATAGCTTGACTTCTTCCTTGCCAATTTGAATCCCTCTTATGTCCCTTTCTTGTCTTATGGCTTCGGCTAAGACTTCAAGTACAATATTGAATAGAAGTGGTGAGAGTGGACAGCCTTGTCTAGTTCCTGATCGAAGTGGGAATGCTTCCAATTGTTCCCAATTGAGCATAATCCTTGCTATGGGCTTGTTGTATATAGCTTTTATTATATTGATAAAGGTTCCTTCCATTCCTACTGTCTCTAGCGTTTTGATCATAAAAGGCTGTTGGATCTTGTCAAAAGCTTTTTCTGCATCTATCGAGAGTATCATGTGGTCTTGGACTTTGGACTGGTTTACATGATGAATTACATTTATTGATTTGCGTATGTTGAACCAACCTTGTGTGCTGGGGATAAAGCCTACTTGGTCCCCATGAATGATCTTTTTAATATGTTTTTGAATCCGATTTGCTAAGACTTTGTTGAGAATCTTTGCGTCTGTGTTCATCAGGGAGATCGGCCTATAGTTTTCTTTTTTAAGCGAATCTTTATTAGGTTTTGGGATTAAAACGATATTAGTTTCATAGAAGGAATTTGGTAGTGTTCCTTCCTTTGCTATTTGATGGAAGAGTTTAAGGAGTATTGGTGTTATTAACTCCTTAAATGTCTGGTAGAACTCTGTGCTGAATCCATCTGGTCCAGGAAATTTTTTGGTGGGAAGATTTGAGATTACTTCCTCAATTTCCTTATATGTTATAGGACTATTTAAATAATTCACAATTTCCTGATTCAATTTAGGTAAGTTGTGTTTACTTAGAAATTCATCCATCTCTTTTGAGTTGTCAAACTTCACAGAGTATAAGTTTTTGAAATATGATGTTATAATTCTCTGGATTTCTTGGGTATCAGTAGTGATAACTCCATGTTCATTTCTAATGTTCTTAATTTGGGTTTTCTCTCTCTTGCTTTTGGTTAGTTTAGCTAGGGGTGTATCAATCTTATGGATTTTTTCAAAGAACCAGCTTTTTGACTGGTTGATTTTTTCTATCATTTTCTTAATCTCGATTTCAGATATTTCTCCCCTTATTTTGCTAATCTCCTCTCTTCTACTACTTTTGGGATCAGATTGCTCTAGTTTCTCTAAAGCTTTAAGCTGCATTGTTAAGTTGTTTATTTCTGATGTTTCCATTTTTTTGACGTAGGCATTAAGAGCTATGAACTTACCTCTTAGAACAGCTTTCATTGTGTCCCAGAGATTTTGGTAAGTTGTATTTTCGTTATCATTTGCTTTCAGGAAATCTTGAATTTCCTTTTTAATTTCTTCCTGAATCCAGTTCTCATTCAGCATCATAGTGTTAAGTTTCCAGGAGTTAGTGTATTTTCTCTTGTTTGATGTGTTGTGGATGTCCAGCTTTAGGCCGTGGTGGTCTGATAGGGCACAGGTTAGAATTTCAACTTTCTTGTATATGTGTAGATTCATTTTGTGGCCCAATATGTGATCTATTTTGGAGAAAGTTCCGTGTGCTGCTGAGAAAAATGTGTATTCTTTGGTGCGTGGGTGAAAAGTTCGATAGAGATCTGTAAGGTCCATTTCTTTCAGGGTTTGATTAAGTTCCAAAGTGTCTCTGTTAAGCTTTTGACCTGTTGATCTATCCCATGTTGAGAGGGCGGTGTTGAAGTCCCCAAGAATTATCGTTTGGGGATTGATTTCTTGCTTTAGACGCTGTAGGGTTTTCTTAATGAATGTGGAGGGGCCCGTATTGGGTGCATATATGTTCAGTATTGTGAAGTGTTCCTGGTGAATTGTACCTGTGACTAAAATGTAGTATCCATCCGTGTCTCTTATAATTTTCTTTGGTTTGAAATCCACTTTGTCTGATAGCATAATGGCTACCCCTGCCTGTTTTCTGCTTCCATTTGCTTGTAGAATTGTTGACCAGCCTTTTATTTTTAGAGTGTGCCTATCTTTTGTGGTGAGATGGGTTTCCTGCAGGCAGCAGATTGATGGATTGTGATTTTTAATCCATGTTTGTAATCTGTGTCTCTTGATCGGTGAATTAATTCCATTAACATTTAGTGTTATAATGGAGAAACTATTGTTAATTCCAGACATTTATTATGTTTAGTAGCTTTTATAAGTATATTGCTTCGTTTTTAATGATGTTATACTTGCCTTCTGTTCTCCTGGATATGCCTGTTTTTTTCTTCACGCTTGAGTATCATTTCTAGCATTTTTTGAAGGCCTGGTTTGGTGGCCATGTATCCCTTAAAGTTGTCTTTGTGCTGGAAAATTTTTCTTTCTCCCTCGATCATGACTGATAGTTTTGCAGGGTAAATCAGCCTGGGTTGACATTTTTGCTCATTCAATACTTGAAGTATGTCTCTCCAAGCTATTGCTTTTACTGTTTCCACTGAGAAGTCATTTGTTATTTTAATAGGTTTACCTTTAAAAGTGACTTGTTTTTTCTCCCTTGAAGCTCTCAGCACCAGTTCTTTATCTTGAATGTGGAGTGTTTTAACTATTATTTGCCATGGCGAGCTTCTGTTTTGGTCATATCTGTTTGGGGTGCGGAATGCCTCTTGAATATGGATGGGCCTCTCTTTTTTTAGATGAGGAAAGTTTTCCTTGATGATCGTTTGAAAAATTTCCTCAGGGGTGGTATTTTGAGATTCTTGCTCTGGTATTCCATGAATACGCATGTTAGGCTTTTTCAGGGTGTCCCATATCTCTTGGATATTTCTCTGAAGTATCTTTTTGGCTTTAACAACCTCTTCCATTGAGCTGGTTAGTACTCCCACTTTGTCTTCAAGGTCTGAAATTCTGTTTTCTGCTTCGTTAGTTCTGTTGATAAGACTCTCTGTGGCGTTCTGGGTTGAAGATAACTTGTCTTTTAGCTCAGTTTTAAACTCTGGTTGAGTTTGTTTTAACTGCTCTATGCCAGTTTTTGTTTCTTGCACTGTTTTTCTCAACTCCTCCAGATGTCTGTTGTGTTCCTCTTCAAAGCGATTGATTCGATTATGTAATTCCTCCCTGATTTCCTCTTTCATAGTATTGAACATGGTAATGATCATATTTTGAAAGTCTTTATCCTGGGTGGGGCTTTCTTGGCCTTTTTCCGTGGGTTTGTTCTTGTTGGAGTCTAACATTATGGGATTAATTTCTTCAGTGGGAAATTTGTTTACTTGATTGTTGCTTCTCATGGATTTGCACTTTGACTTCGGCATTGTCATTTTAACTCTTAAGATCTCTCAATTTCACTAAACTGAATTATTTGGCCTGGGGTCCTGGTGGGCGGGGCGGGCGGAGACTTACCTAGGTCCTGGGGTGAGGCCGGGCTGGACCGCGCGCGCCTCCGGTCCGGTGGAGCTGGGTGGGGTGCAAAGGGGGGATGGGGGTGACGGCATGGAGCTATTTAACCCGAGGGCAGCTGGGGCGCGGCCTGGGCGCAGGGGGAGGTCCTCCTCGTCCCTTGGCCCCCCGCGCGGCTCCAGCTGGATGTTGGGAGTTGGAGCCGGGTCCCTGTGTGCCGACCTGGGGTCCTGGTGGGCGGTGCGCTGGGCGGGGACTTACCACCTAGGGCGCGGGTTTGAGGCCCGGCTGGACCGCGCGCACGTCCCCACCTGCGGAGCGGGGTGGGGTGCAAAGGGAGTGGAGCATTTTTTAAGATATTTGTTAGACATTTAATTTCATCCCTGGTAAAGTTTCTTTTAAGATCCAGGGCCCATTTTTTTAATTGGGCCATTGGTTTCCTTGGTGTTTAGTTTTCTAAGTTCTTTGTGCACTCTGGACAGTAGAGCTCTATCAGATATGTGGTTAGTGAAGATTTTCTCCCATTCTGTGGGCTGCCTTTGAGCTCGTGTTACAATCTCTTTATCTGAACAGAAGCTCTTTAATTTCACAAGATCCCAACTGTTAAGAGTTGGTAGCAGTGACTGTGCCATTGAATGTCTGTTTAGGAAATGTTGGCCTAGCCCAATCAGCTCGAGGGAGTTCCCTATCCTTTCAACCATGGTTTTTATAGTTTCTGGCCTTATATCAAGGTCCTTGATCCATTTGGAATTAAGTCTTGTACATGGTGACAAGTACGGGTCCAGCTTTAATCTTCTGCATGTGGAGATCCAGTTTTGCCAGCACCATTTGTTGAAGATGCTGTTCTTTTTCCATTGGATTCTTTGGGCCCCTTTGTCAAAGACCAAATGGCTGTAATTTTGTGGGTTTATATCTGGGTCTTCAATCCTTATCCATTGATCTGTGTGTCTATTTTGGAGCCAGTACCAGGCTGTTTTTACAACTATGGATTATGTAGTATAGACTAAGGTTTGGTATGGCAATACCTCCAGCTGTGTTTTTGTTACTCAGGATTGTTTTTGCTATCCTGGGTCTTTTGTGCCTCCATATGAATTTTGAGATTGTTTGGTCAACTTCTTTGAAGAATTGCTTTGGGATTTTAATTGGTATAGCATTGAATTTGTATATTGCCTTTGGTAGGATGGTCATTTTCACGATGTTGATTCTGCCAATCCAGGAACAAGGGAGGTCTTTCCACCTTCTGGTGTCTTCTGCTATTTCTTTCTTTAGGGTTTTAAAGTTTTCATTGTAAAGGTCTTTTACCTCCTTGGTTAGGTTTATACCAAGGTATTCCATTTTTTTAGGGGCTATAGTAAATGGGATTGTTTCTCTCAAGGCTTTTTCACTTCTTTCATTCTGGGCATATAGGAAGGCCTCTGATTTTTGCACATTTATTTTGTATCCTGCCACCCTGCTGAACTTCTCAATTAGTTCCAGGAGCTTCCTGGTGGAGTTTTTGGGATCACTCAGGTATAAGATCATGTCATCTGCAAATAGGGATAGCTTGACTTCTTCCTTGCCGATTTGAATCCCTCTTATGTCCCTTTTTTGTCTTATGGCTTCGGCTAAGACTTCAAGTACAATATTGAATAGAAGTGGTGAGAGTGGACAGCCTTGTCTAGTTCCTCATTGAAGTGGGAATGCTTCCAATTGTTCCCCATTGAGCATAATCCTTGCTGTGGGCTTGTTGTATACAGCTTTTTTTATATTGATAAAGGTTCCTTCCATTCCTACTGTCTCTAGCGTTTTGATCATAAAAGGCTGTTGGATCTTGTCAAAAGCTTTTTCTGCATCTATCGAGAGTATCATGTGGTCTTGGACTTTGGACTGGTTTACATGATGAATTACATTTATTGATTTGCGTATGTTGAACCAACCTTGTGTGCCAGGGATGAAGCCTACTTGGTCCCCGTGAATGATCTTTTTAATATGTTTTTGAATCCGATTTGCTAAGACATTGTTGAGAATCTTTGCGTCTGTGTTCATCAGAGAGATCGGCCTATAGTTTTCTTCTTTAAGTGAATCTTTACTAGGTTTTGGGATTAAAACGATATTAGCTTCATAGAAGGAATTTGGTAGTGTTCCTTCCTTTGCTATTTGATGGAAGAGTTTGAGGAGTATTGGTGTTATTAACTCCTTAAATGTCTGGTAGAACTCTGTGCTGAATCCATCTGGTCCAGAACATTTTTGGGTGGGAAGAGTTGAGATTACTTCCTCAATTTCCTCATATGTTATAGGACTATTTAAATAATTCACAACTTCCTGATTCAATTTAGGTAAGTTGTGTTTACTTAGAAATTCATCCATCTCTTTTGAGTTGTCAAACTTCACAGAGTATAAGTTTTTGAAATATGATGTTATAATTCTCTGGATTTCTTGGGTATCAGTAGTGATAACTCCATGTTCATTTCTAATGTTCTTAATTTGGGTTTTCTCTCTCTTGCTTTTGGTTAGTTTAGCTAGGGGTGTATCAATCTTATGGATTTTTTCAAAGAACCAGCTTTTTGACTGGTTGATTTTTTCTATCATTTTCTTAATCTCGATTTCAGATATTTCTCCCCTTATTTTGCTAATCTCCTCTCTTCTACTACTTTTGGGATCAGATTGCTCTAGTTTCTCTAAAGCTTTAAGCTGCATTGTTAAGTTGTTTATTTCTGATATTTCCATTTTTTTGACGTAGGCATTAAGAGCTATGAACTTACCTCTTAGAACAGGTAAGTTCATTGTGTCCCAGAGATTTTGGTAAGTTGTATTTTCGTTATCATTTGCTTTCAGGAAATCTTGAATTTCCTTTTTAATTTCTTCCTGAATCCAGTTGTTCATATTGTTAAGTTTCCAGGAGTTAGTGTATTTTCTCTTGTTTGTTGTGTTGTGGGTGTCTAGCTTTAGGCCGTGGTGGTCTCCTAGGGCACAGGTTAGAATTTCAACTTTTTTGTTTATGTGTAGATTCGTTTTGTGGCCCAATATGTGATCTATTTTGGAGAAAGTTCCGTGTGCTGCTGAGAAAAATGTGTATTCTTTGGTGCGTGGGTGAAAAGTTCGATAGAGATCTGTAAGGTCCATTTCTTTAAGGGTTTGATTAAGTTCCAAAGTGTCTCTGTTAAGCTTTGACCTGTTGATCTATCCCATGTTGAGAAAGCGGTGTTGAAGTCCCCAAGAATTATCGTTTGGGGATTGATTTCTTGCTTTAGATGCTGTAGGGTTTTCTTAATGAATGTGGAGGGGCCCGTATTGGGTGCATATATGTTCAGTATTGTGAAGTGTTCCTGGTGAATTGTACCTGTGACTAAAATGTAGTATCCATCCGTGTCTCTTATAATTTTCTTTGGTTTGAAATCCACTTTGTCTGATAGCATAATGGCTACCCCTGCCTGTTTTCTGCTTCCATTAGCTTGTAGAAATGTTGACCAGCCTTTTATTTTTAGGGCATGCCTGTCTTTTGTGGTGAGATGGGTTTCCTGCAGTCATCAGATTGATGGATTGTGATTTTTAATCCAAATTTGTAATCTGTGTCTCTTGATCAGTGAGTTAATTCCATTAACATTTAGTGTCATAATGGAGAAAATATTTTTAATTCCAGACACTTATTATGTTTAGTAGTTTTTATAAGTATATTGCTTCGCTTTTAATGGTGTTATACTTGCCTTCTGTTCTCCTGGATATGCCTGTTTTTTTCTTCAAGCTTGAGTATCATTTCTAGCATTTTTTGAAGGCCTGGTTTGGTAGACATGTATCCCTTCAAGTTGTCTTTGTGCTGAAAGATATTTCTTTCTCCCTCGATCATGACGGATAGTTTTGCAGAGTAAATCAGCCTGGGTTGACATTTTTGCTCATTCAGTACTTGAAGTATGTCTCTCCAAGCTAAGGCTTTTACTGTTTCCACTGAGAAGTCATTTGTTATTTTAATAGGTTTACCTTTAAAAGTGACTTGTTTTTTCTCCCTTGAAGCTCTCAGCACCAGTTCTTTATCTTGAATGTGGAGTGTTTTAACTATTATTTGCCGTGGCGATCTTCTGTTTTGGTCATATCTGTTTGGGGTGCGGAATGCCTCTTGTATATGGATGGGCCTCTCTTTTTTTAGATGAAGAAAGTTTTCCTTGATGATCGTTTGAAAAATTTCCTCAGGGGTGGTATTTTGAGATTCTTGCTCTGGTATTCCATGAATACGCATTTTAGGCTTCTTCAGGGTGTCCCATATCTCCTGGATATTTCTCTGAAGTATCTTTTTGGCTTTAACAAACTCTTCCATTGAGCTGGTTAGTACTCCCACTTTATTTTCAAGGTCTGAAATTCTGTTTTCTGCTTCGTTAGTTCTGTTGATAAGACTCTCTGTGGCGTTCTGGGTTGAAAATAACTTGTCTTTTAGCTCAGTTTTAAACTCTGGTTGAGTTTGTTTTAACTGCTCTATGCCACTTTTTGTTTCTTGCACTGTTTTTCTCAACTCCTCCAAGTGTCTGTTGTGTTCCTCTTCAAAGCGATTGATTCGATTATTTAATTCCTCCCTGATTTCCTCTTTCATAGTATTGAACATGGTAATGATCATATTTTGAAAGTGGTTACCTGGGTCAGGCTTTCTTGGCCATTTTCCGTGGGTTTGTTCTGGCTGGAGTCTAACATTATGGGATTAATTCCTTCAGTGGGAGATTTGTTTATTTGAGTGTTGTTTCTCATTGATTTGCACTTTGACTTTGGCATTGTCGTTTTAACTCTTAAGATCTTCTTTCAATTTCTGTGCGTTTTTCACTAAACTGAATTATTTGGCCTGGGGTTCTGGGGGTGGGCAGGGAAGGAGCTTACCTAGGTCGAGGTGAGTCCAGGCTGGATAGCGTGCGACCCAGGCAGTGGAGTGGGAGAAGGTAGGATGGGGCGTCAGGGCGCTATTTAACCTGGGGGAGCTGGGGCGTGGCCGGGCGCAGAGGGGGTGTCCTCCTCCCAGGCCCTGCGCCGCGGCTCCAGCTGGATGATGGGAGGAGCTGGGTCCCTTGGGCCGCCTGGGGTTCTGGGGGTGGGCGGGGGCGGAGCTTACCTAGGTGGCGGTGAGTTGGGCTGACCGTGCGCGTGTCCTGGGCGGCGGAGTGGGGGAAGGGAGCCAATTAGGTAATCTTGTACAGCTTGCTCAAAGACTTGCTTTAAGTAAACAATTCTTCACAGATGCCTTCAATTGTCACCTTGGCATCTGTAACTAACTGCCACAGGTTCTGAAATTGTGACTTTCTAGCCAGCTTCAGAGACTTAAGTACCACTATTCGATACAACACTTCTAAGTCAGGAATAATTTACAACATCTGGTCAATAGAAAATTGAAGGCTACGTATGCATAGTTGAGTCTTGAACATTTTAGGTTCAAACATTTGAAATACTATCCATCTAGAGCTATCATGCAAATTTTGATTTTTCAGGTCATAAATTTTGTGATATGTTGGTGCTTTTGAGCAAGAGAGCAATGATTAACTCATGATTTTGAGAAATATTAAAGTAATATACAAGTAGACTATGCCATTATACTGTGAGAAGAGGAGGCATGTGACTAGATTGGTACTATGTGGTCTACTGCAGGGTGACACATTCAGACAGGGCTGGAACTGGAGAAGAATTCCAAGCAGACATAGCTTGCTTCTGAGTTCCCAGACTTGGAGAGACTTGTCAGTAACAGGGCTCTAGTCACATAAATGGCGTCTCATGATAGTGCACAAGTGCTATGAATGGGGAAGAACTGGAGCCTGCAGGTTATAAAGATAGTGTTTACGATGTAACAATGGATATGAGGTCTAGGCTAATTTTAGAAGCACAGTTGATGAAGAAGCACAAGTCTCAAAGCAGAAGAGAGTGGAGGGAGTCAGCTGTGCAGCTTCAGAAAGGAAGATTAAGAAATAAGGCAATGATACTAGCTACAAATACTGGAGAGTTAACTTCCATTTAAACACCTCTCATTTTATCTTTAGTTAAGAAAATATCCCAACATCTAAACAAGACATAGCCTAGTACAGTGGAAGAACAGTGAAATAGACAACAGCAACCAATCAGAATGCAGAGTACTGGTGACCCTAAATGCTCAGCCAGAATCAGGCCAACTTATCTCTTCCCATCCTACAGCTCAGGGAATCATGAGAAAAGGGGGCAGTAAGATTGTAAGAGCTTAAAGATGGGGAGATCCACAACTGGCCAAGATATTCTACTCAAGGCAGGGCTGCTGTATTCAGGAACTCACTGCAATGAAACTTATCCTCACCAAACCTGTACAGTGACTGACGTCAACATTCCCCCATAGACTATCAAGGAACTCAGGAGAAATAATTGCATGCAGTGAGAACCTTAGGGACTAAGGCTAGACAGGTGAAGGGGAGCGCCCTTATTAGTGGGTCTACCCAAGGAAAGACGACTTAATCTGCCAAAGAAGCTTGAGCCCCTACTAGAGCAGCCAATCCAAACAAACCTCTCCTCCTAGAAGAAATGCGACTTCCAGATTAGAGAAACAGCTATCCTCTGAATTTTGAAGTTCTCACACTTACCCACTTATTGATACAGAATTTTCTTATTCTATACACCTTTTGCAGAGAAAAATCTGAATTTTGAAAACAAATGTTATGTTTCTGGTTGTCTGCATTTTGGGGTATATCATTAGACAGACATCTCTCTTTGGCCACAAACCTCATTCTTTTAAGAAATAAACAAAAAGAAATCAAGACTCGTAGGAACTCTGGGCACTATATATAACCTTCTTGTTATAAATCTATGTATTTACCAGCTACCACTACTACTGTAGTGCAGAACATGATTATTTTTCAACTGATTAAAATCGCTACACATAATAATTACAAAACCTTAATGAAGCGCTACCTATAAAGGCCATGGATCTTTCTCTATAATTAACTTGCCTCATTTCTTTTTTTTTTTTTTTGAGTGCTAATTTTTATTATTTTTTTTCTAGTTTTACAAGCATAAGAAGTTGTCCCTGCCCTCCCCTCTTTTCCCCTTGTTTCTTCCTCTTTTTCTCTCCACCCTCCCCTCTCTTCATCAATCCATCCTACTCTCTGCCACCACCTCGGTTTTTTATGTGGAACCCCAGGGTTGAACTCTCTGGTCATCAGAGTTGTATGGCAAGGTAAGTATTTTTACCTGCTCAGCCATTTGGAAGGTCTGAAACAGTAAATTTTAAAGGATTCTAAGAATAATACTGACCAACAGATGCTACACGAACGAGGAGATGCAAATTAAAAGGCAGTGGTGACTCACAGTGATTTGGCTGAAATAATTTGTGCCTGAGACAAGATGTTCTTTTCTGTCCTCTTCTGTCTTTCTTAAGGTGGGAGGATAACAAGGGAGAGGAGAAGTCTTCATTTAATGTTTCACATTAAAGAGAATTAAAATAATTCAAAATGACTTTTCTTGTTCTTGCAGTTTGATTTAACAAATGAATACACACATGTTTATTTGATGGAAACTCTATCCCTGCTTATTGGAAGCAGTGAATATGCTGGAGACTTCCTGCCAGTGAAGCCTTGATTTCTTTTCTGGCCTTTGCCCTGAGTCCTGCACATGCTCTGCCCCGATGGGCAGCCTTTGAGGTGCCCATTTCTTCCTCTGACTTTGGCCTTAGAAGGACACTTGAACTATCATGAGCAATAGTTAGGGAACTTTGGCTGATACTCACTCGTGCCTCCAGGTCCTTTCAGAATTAGGTCTTTATCTTTCCTGGACCCTGATATTGGTTAGTGACTTTTTACTAGTGTCTTCCCTGGCCTGGGACATTTGGAATGCTACATTACTACTTTGGAGCCCACTGTATGGACTGATCTGACACTGCCAAGGCTCAGTTTAGCCAGTAGAATGGAATATAAAGAGAAGCAAAGCTTTCAGTTAGCTGCAATTGTGTTGGTTTAATCAGTAGGGAAGGGCGGACTCGTTTGGGCTGTGAGAAGAGTTTGGCATGAACTGTTGAGGAATAAAGATGTCACTCCTGGTGACTGGATGGTCTTGGGAGGGAAGTCAGGCCTCTGAAACACTCTAAGCCAAGGCCTGGTTATAAACTCTGATGATGGCCATGATTATAACTAGCATTACTTGTTCGATGTTTCTTCCCTGTTAATCTGTAACCTTAAGTAGAATCTTATTCATAAACTGTGGCTCCACATGAGGTAACTTCAAGGATTTTAATGATGGATCTGTGCTGTGAAGCAGGGGGATGAAGGGGAGAATGGCATTTTCCCCCTTGAAGCCCAAGAGAACAGCCATGCAACCAGCAGGGGGTGCAGAAATGTAACCGTATGCCAGATACCACCTCGCTGAGCACTCAATGTCCCCTTTGACAGAAGCCACAGTGTCCACTGTGATTTTTATCTGTAGTGGAAATGTGACCCGAGATCTTACTTTGTCGTTCCAGGTTATGCAAATCCGGAAATTCAGAATAGACATATTGAAGTTGCTTATTTGGGTCAAATATGCCAACCTGGTAAGAGCAGGTTGAATTGTATATCTATATGCTATCATAATAATTATATTTATTTATTTATGAGACAAAAAAAGGAGAGAGAGAGCAAGAGAGAGAGAGGAAGGCACATGCATGCCATTGTGGAGGTCAGAGAGCAATTTTTGGATGTCAGTTCTCTCCTTCCACCATATGGGAACATATTCCATATAGGAATTGAACTCAGTTTGCTAGATGTGCAATTAGGTGCCTTGCTCGTTGTGGCGTTTCACCGATCCCATAATTATTCTTTTAATTTCTCTGTATTTTTTATCCAGGTCTGGAATAAAAGCATTGCCCACTGATGGGGACTTGCAGCACTCACCATAGCTACAGAGGTATGGCTCACTCTGTGGTTTCTAACATCTGCTTTTACTCTTCTTCTGAGCAGAGAAATCCGTCTTCCCACTTTGGGACTCTGATACCTCTCTCACGGTCCATAGATTCTATATGATTTCTTGCAGTGACTCTAAGAGACAACCTGGGAAAGTTTCTTCTGGATCTCAGGATAGATAGTTCATCCTGGTTTTAATGTTTGGACCTAGATGGCAAAGTGTTTGCTCTCATCCTCTTGGTCACACCTCTCAAATGCTGGGATAATAGACATGCACCACTACCTTTGATTTATGCGGTGCAGGTGATTGGCCCTAGGACTTTGTTGCAGTTTGTCTGCATGTTGCCAATAAATCCATAATAAAAGCACTTAGGACAATAAGGAGGTTTTATTCTTTGCTATGATTCCTGGCTACAGTTCTTAATCCATCTTGGTAGGAGAACTCATAGCAACACCAGGAGCAAAGGAACTGACCACACCATACCACAGGGATTGCTGAGAGAGAGGCAAACCTCACTTGCCAAACAGCAAGAAGTGCCAAATAAGTCAAAATATCCCAATTTCCTGAACCAGCTCCCTTCATCTTGTCAGTCTGCCCAGGGAATAGCCTCTCCTCCACAGACTGGGTCTTTCCACATCAATTAGACACTCTCCTGCAGGTTTGCTTACCTGTATGTGTAACCAGCACAGGCTTTTGTGCCTGCTAAACAAGCGCCAATTGAATTACCTCTCTAGGCCTGAAGGGGCTTTCACTTTGGCTAGAAAGCGGAATATGACTGAACATATTAAATAACCAAAAAATTTTGAGTGAATGAAGTGAATGAGGGAGGGAGTGAATCAATAGGATGATTGAACAAGTAAATGAATTTCTTACCCATCTGGTTAATGATACCATGGTTAGCAATGAAAACAGTTCTTCATTAGAGGAACTAGATTTACGATTTATTCTTGCTAAGATGTATCTCTACTACTTAAGATGATGCAAAGCAAATATTAAGCTGCTTCTGTGTATTTAAACCAATTATAATATAAACTAGTATCTAAGTAGATTGTGAAAATCCCTGGTTTTCACTTTTAAACTAGCAGAATGAGGTTAGGATTTATTGTCTTTAAACTTAATTTTATTGTATCATGGGAGTGTACACAATTTCATTTAGTGATGAAATATTTCAAGACATGAGGTTCATTGCTGAAAAGGAAAGACTGGAGATGACTGGACATAATCTCTAAGTACTTCCAAGTTAACATTTAGCATGTTTTTCAAATCAGCTTTATTAAGGTATAATTTATGGACAGCAAAATCTCCCCATCAGAAAAGTTAGATTTCATTAAGTTCTGACAAAAGAACAATTTAGTGTATTATTTTTATTTTAAGGACTTACACATGATTTTTTGCCCTTTTCACCCTTAATTACACAATCCCAATCTTCTATTTTTCTCCCATTACAAACTTTCTTCTTCTTACCTGTTCCCTCCTATTTTTGTGTCCTTTGCTTATGTGGCCCATTGGATTCCACCGGATTATTGTTAATTAATGGCATGTGAAATTTTTTTTAAATGGGAAAGAAAAACACTAATAGTAAATGATGAATATGGAGAACCCTGAATTCTCTATATGTACTTCATATATGAAGTGATTTTATTTGAACCTTTGGCATTTAGCTTCAATGTCAGGATCATGCTTTTTTTTTTTTTTAAATCACCAGTGCTACTTGTTGAGACTTCAGGTAGAATTCTAGTAGAATTACTGCTATTTATTAACTTCATATGCATTTAAATTGTTTTGAGCTATGGAACTTTCATGCATATTTCATTAAGAACATTGGCTTCTTTAATCTCATATATTAATACTCTTTACCAAAAATCTTCTACTTTATCCAGTTATTTGCTTACTTTTGTTTTTTCTCTCTCTCTTCTTGCTCTGTGTCTCTCTCTCACTCTCTCTGTGGGTTCACATGTTTGTGTGTATAGGTGCTGGTGTTTGTGCAGATGTGTGCGGGTGTATGTAGAAGTAAGGTCAACATTGGGTATCTTCTGTATTATCCTCTAATTTTTTTTATTTTTTGAGACAGGGTCTCTCATTGAAATTGGAACTCACCTATTGGCTAGAATGACTAGTCAGTGATCGCTAGAGAGCCACTTGTCTTTATCCATAAGTTCTGGGGTTAGAAGCACATGCTACCATGCTCAGCTTTTATGTGGGTATTGTGATCCGAACTCAGTCCTCATGCATATTCAGCAGGTACTTTACCCTCTGACCCATCCTCTCGATCTAATTGAACTTTTGATGAAGCATTGATTCTCATGGCTAAATACATTTAAAATATACAGAATTATACATTAAAAAGTTTCTCCCTCATTCCATAACCATTGCATGGTTACTCCCCCAAGCTATAAACTAGTTATTGATTCTGATGTGTCCTGCCAGCATTTATGTATTCAGATATGAGCAAATATAAATAGGTCTTATTTCCCCCCCTTAAAAACATCTGGCTATTTTCAATTTTCACTTTCTGCAGAAATCAATAGCCATTCATAGTTTGTCTTTTGGATAAAATAATTGTGTTTTGAACTTTAGTTCATTCAGATGAAATTTTCCTGAAAAGAAACATAAAGATTCTGACTCTCTCTTAGTTGTGCATATTCATTCCTTTAGTTCATTTATTCAGCAAAGATCTATTGAGTTTCTGCTGTGAGAGTTATTTTTACACTCAGTTCTTGGAGAATTATAAAGATTATGGACCTGGCCCTTGAAGAATTTATGGAATAGTAGGAGATATAAGATATGAAGCTAAACAACTGCAAGAGATGCACAAAATACCATAGCAGTTCTAACAAGGGAGAGATTAGGTAAATCCCATGGATCAAGAATGCTCAAGAGGCAAATAGTCTTTGAGCTGAGCCATGAACTTTGAGCTTATGTACCTGTGGAGGTGGGAGTGGGGAGAAAGGAGTATGCTCTGTGTTTTGTGGCCACACTTTTGTTTGCAAGTGACAAGATATTAAAGTAGTTTGAAGATCATGTTAGTTCCTGTAATCAAAACGTAGAAAGAGTGGAGCCGACTCTGGCTTCAGCGCTGTGGAGACTTCACCGGTGTTAGCATTTTCTGGCTCTCCTTCATCTGTTTCTCCTCCTTCTGCAGCCCATGCAGGCTCTGAACTTGTCTTCCTGCCTCATCCTCCCAAGTATCTGGGAATTACAGATCTGTTCTTCCTGCCAGGCTTACCTTTTCTCCTCAAGGCTGCTTCCTAGAACAGATGACCTAACTAGCATTACATTTCTTTGTTTTTTTTTCACATTTTATTTTTTTTCCCAATCACACAAGCTCAATATGTACCCCTGGCCTCTCCCTCCTCCCCTCTCCAGTGCCCTCTTGCACTCCCTCCCCTTTCCTCTTCCTTTAACCCCCCTCTCTCCCTTCTCTTCTCCCAGTGCCTCCCTGTCATGGTTAGGCACAGGTGTCAACTTGACAGTTGAGGGTTTGAGCTCTGGGCAAATTTGTGGAGAATTAGTGGTTGAGTTAAGCCCAGAGCAAACCTGCAGGAGATTGTCTAGCTGATGGGGAAGCCCCAGCCTATGGTGGGTGGAATTAGGCCCCAGAAATAAATCACAGAGAGCTGGTTGAGAGACGTTGGCATCCTTGTGTACACTTGGCCAGACATGCTGGTCTGGCAAGTAAGGATCTTCCCTCTCTCAGCCATTATGCTGGTGATGGCGTGGCCAGTTCCCTCGGCCCTGGTGTTGGTGCAGACTCTCCTGTCAAGCTGGACTCAGAACTTTAACCAGACTGTTGTAAGGAAATAAACCCCTTGTTTCCTTAAGCTGTTTGATGGTCATTTATCAGCAACCATGCAGGCTGCGGACTGCAACACTCTCCTTTCCTCCCTCCCATCCCCTGAAGCATCTTTTTGTGTCAACACCGAACCTGCCTCTGAGTCTTCCACCCTAGTGAGAGAGAAGGACTCAGTGGCATACCCTGGAACCCTTTCTTGGGCTCCCCATTAGTATGGGAACTCTATTATGACTGTTAATCCCTTGCCTCTAAGGATCCTACTGCCTGGAGCCTTCTCCCCTGTGATCCATGCTAGACTTTGGGGGGTCGCTGCATATCAACCATTGTGCAGGTCATGCAAAGTCCGATTATGGCTACTGCAGCCCTAACTTGTGTGGAGTATCTTGCATATCGTTGGTCCCCCCATCTTTAGGCTCTTACAATCTTGCCTCCCCCTCTTCCGCAAGGTTCCCTGAGTCCTAACTAGCATTACATTTCTACTGTGTTCAAGCCAAAAGGACACAGTAGCAGGGAGAGATCCAGTCTCAGGCAAGATGGGAAGGTGAGGAGTGACATTCAAAGGTTGTCTTCTGACCTGTACATGTGCACTACAGCACAGTTTTACCTAGGTCCCCAGTTACTGTAGCCTTCTCTGCTGCCAGTTCAGAAATTCAGATAAAGGATTGGCCCAGTTTGGTATTTATACTCTACTGTGGGTCAGAAGGCGAGGGATTCTCTGATTAGCAGCCCTGTGAGTAAAAGACACATTTAAGTGGAGAGGGAGTTTTCTGTAGGTGCTGCTCCCAGAAGAAGGTAGGAAGGGATGTGAGGCATGTGCAAAAACATGGAGGTGCATTCCCACCTGCAGCATGAGCAAAGGCATGAGCAAAGGCCACCTGCAGGCCAGGAAACTCAGAGTATTTCAGAAGGAGGTGGACAATAGAGTAAGGTTTTTGTGGAACCAAATTTAAGGAGTTGCTCATTCTCACATGCCAACCCTGAACTTGTAGGGCTTTGAGAGTAAATGAGTCCATAAAGTTGCAGTGCACACGTTTCATCTGCCTGATCTAAACTTGGCACTATTAAAGATTAACAGATTAATTAGTTGAAGATCAAATGCACCACACTGTATTAGTCCTTTCCAGAGATAACCTTTGAGGCAACTGCTTTAGTGGAATGACATAAGCAAAAGCTATATTGCAGGTAGTTAAGAAGTGAATACGCAGAGAAGAAACAAGGCAAAGAAGGTGGCGAAAGTATCATGAAATCTGCTGGTAAAAAGAATACAGAAGGAAAACTTGGGTGGAGAAGCAGGGAGACGCTATCAGTTTTTCCTGTAGCACAGGGTCGCCCAAAATTTGCTTTATAGGATGATTTTGAACTTCTGATCCTCCTGCTTCCACCTTCCAAAGTGATAGGATTACAGATGTGCACAATCATGCTTCTACTACTATGTTTGTTAATATTTATGATATCTGACTCAAGAAGCAGCCATCTAATTATCATTGGAGTGGTTTGAAGGGTACATGACTCCCTTCCAGTAAAAATAATTTTCTCCTAGTCCACTAGTGATATCTGAATTGCTAGGATTGGAGATTGGGGCTATTGAATTAAAGGGTTATCTCCTAGCAGTTAGGACATCCTGGGCCCCTATCTGTAGGTAATTCATTAAGCTTTTAGCAGCTATTTGTATGTTGGTGGGAATTGGTTTCTCTGACCTTTTTTTTTCTGTAAAAACCCAGAATGAATTTTGATGAAGGGAGAGTGAAGAACTCTCCCCTTTTTTTGGACTTTGGGAGATGGTACCTTAAGCACACATGGTGGAGAACTCCCAAAGGATAGATAGCTAGGTTCAAATAGGGAAACTGTACTTCACACTTCTACCCAGGCTTAATTTTCCATTAGCAATCTTCTGTCTCCCTCTCTCCATCAGTGTGTGTGTGTGTGTGTGTGTGTGTGTGTGTGTGTGTGTGCACTCCAGAGAGAGAAAGAGAGAGAGAGAGAGAATTAGCTCAGACTGACATTAAACTCCTGCTTATTACCACTATTCCTGACATCTGTGAATAGTGTGTGTGTTGTTTGTGTGCACATGCGCTATAATGCACATATAGAGGTCAGAAAACAACCTTTGGATGTTGTTCCTTATCTTTCCACCTTGTCTGAAGCCAGATCTTTTCATTACTGCTGTGTACGCCAGTTGGCTGGCCTGTGACCTTCTGGATATTCTAGCATCTCCACTGCCCATCCCCCAGTCTTGCGGGGAATGCTTACTCCAGTTCAACCTGCTGACTCTCATATGGGATCTGGGGATTTGAACTCAGGTCATTGGGTTTGTTCAGTGACAGCTCCCCAGCCTTGTGAAACATTTTTAAAAACAGGTCTTCAGCAGAACTGTGTCACAACTTTCCTGGAAATGTATCTTATCACAGGTACCAGAAAAGAATAATGGACTTGGAGTCAGAAAACCAGTTCTCCTCAATCAATGTTTACTTGGATGATGAATTAACCTTGGAGTAAATGGCCTTAAGATTCCTCATCAGCATAAAGCTCTTCCAGGGTTCTGGAGGCGGGTCCTGGCAAGATGCTCATCTGATCATGCATGTCTTTGAAATTTACAAAAGTAATGCAAGTTAACTGCAGGAATTTCTTTCCACTCCTCCCTTTATTTTATCCCTTGCAGCGTGATATTGGAGAGACTATAGTCATTTGGGGATCCAGTCGCTGAAGGAGAATGAGAGATAGACTTTGTGTTTAGTGATATGCATTTTTATGGTTTGCTGTGATTTGTGTGTAAAGTTACTAGCTACAGAACAGGGATGTCTTGCAGGAATATTTTCTGTGCTATTGTGCCAGTTTATGTCATTACAGGAACACGTAAGGTCCTCTATCACAGATTATTTAAGATGAGTCATGGTTTGAGGAAACTTGAAGTGCCATGAAATCTTCCTGCTTATATATGAAACTTTATTGAAAGTCAATCTAAAAAATAGCACCTGGTTTTAGCAATAATAGTCTAGGAAGGTAAAGAGAATTTTCTAAATTGATAAAAACTATTTAATTCAATCTACTTTTTCTATTGGTGGTTTACATACAAAGAAGCCAAAAGAAACCATAAAGAAAAAATAGGGGAAGACATATATAAGACAGTTATAAAGTGATTTTGTAATTTGTCTGGATTTTGTAGTTTTTTTTTCATTTAGTGGGTTCAAAGTTTTGGTCTGGTCAGTGAGATAATTTAGCAGATAAAGGGGGCTGTGTGCAAACCTGGCATTTCTCAGCTTAATCCCTATAGGCCACAGGGTAGAAGGAGGGAATAGACTTCAAAAATTGTGCTTTTACCTTCACACACTGCCAAATGCATGTGGGTGTCCGCTCTTTTCTCTCTCCTCTCTGTGTCTCTCAAATAAATATATAAGAGTATTTGTTGCAGTCAGCCTGCATCGTTGCTGATAAATGACCATCAAATAGCTTAAGGGAACAAGGGTTTATTCTCTTATGATTCCTGGTTACAGTTCTTAGTCCAGCTTGAAGGGAGAGCATGCACCAACACCAGGGCCGAGGGAACTGGCCACACCATCACCACATAACGGCTGAGAGATGGACAATCCTTACTTGCCAGACCAGCATGTCTGGCCAAGTGAACAGAAGGATGCCAACTCTCTCAACCAGCTCTCTGTGATTTATGCAGGGCCTAATCCCATCCACCATGGGCTGGGTCTTCCCCATCAGGTAGACAATCTCCTTCAGGTTTGCTCTGAGCTTAACTCAACCATAGATTCTCTACAACTGTGCCCAGAGCTCAAACCCTCAATGGTCAAGTTGACACCTGCGCTTAACTATGACAGTATTTAAAAATGTAACTGCTGTGACTTCTTTTCTTATACCCAATTTTGTACTCAGTGTGTGTGTGTGTGTGTGTGTGTGTGTGTGTGTGTGTGTGTGTGTGTGTGTGTCTGTCTGTGGTGCTGGTGATGTAACTCAAGGCTCTGAGCAAGCTAGTCAAACTTTCTGCTACACCTCTAACACTGCATATTTTACCTTAAGAACTGTATAAGTTTCCTGACTTATAAAGCTCAGTCATGTGTCTAACTAGCTTATCTAAACTCGGGAGTCACCTTACCTGCCCCCTTACCTAGTGGGGTTCTTGTGAGAAGTGAGGTGAAAGGATTTTCCCTCTAAGAGCTGCATGAATGAAAATAAGAGAGATCACTGCTTTCTCCTCAAAGAAGCCGACCTTGTATGTTCCACAAAAGGTTACATTACCTTTTCAGGATGCAGGGTTGTCCTGATTGACATGGTAAGCCTGGACCCTCTTGGCAAGACAGTTTCATGTGAGCGATAAGCAGTCCTAGGCAGAGTAAAGAGCCCAGGAAAGAAGGATGGCGCAGTATCACAAGTCACACCTTTCCCACGTGGGAAGATCAGCTTGGTGGGTAATCCCTTGTGGGGTGGTGAATAGCTGCTTCTGGTCCTAAGGGCTGTATTCAGCATTTAAATTCAGCTCACCTAGGGGTGTGGCCCAGAGGTGGAGCAGGCACTTAGTGTGATGAAGCCCTGTGTTTAATCTTTGGCAACTTAACAGACACAAAAATCAGCAGCATTTCAACTACGTAGATGAAAATTATGCAATTATTAAAAATAATTTTTTTAAAGCTAGATGTGTTGGTGCCTGCCTGTAATCCCAGCCACAGGTAGACATCATAATTTCCAGGATAGCCTGAGCTATGTAAGACCCTTTCATAAAACAAAACAAAACAAACTTTATTTAAAAAATATTTTATTTATTTGGGACAGTGAGAGAGAGAGAGAGAGAGAGAGAGAGAGAGAGAGAGAGAGAGAGAGAGAGAGAGAGAGATTGAGCAGACACTTGTGCCTTGGTACACATGTGGAGGTCAGAAGGCAATTTTCAGAAGTTGGTTCTCTACTTCCATCATGTGGGGATCAATGTCAGGTCTCTAGGTTTGTGTGCCTTTGTCTTTACCTGCTGAGTAATCTCATTGGTCCAAATCTGTCTAACTTCATAATGATTGAGTTTTTCAATCCAGTTGTATCTTCCCAGGCAGATGCTCTAGGTGGCTTAGAATATAGTTTTTCCTGTTTGCTCACTCTCAATTTATATATCAAATAGTCACAGTTACCTGAAAAATGATTTTAAAATAAATTTTGAAGTATGTATGTATAGGTCTTTAGTGGAAATATGTCATTTGTCATGAATTTGTAAAAATTCAGGGATATGCCCAGTGCAATAAAATGTGGTTTAATGGTGCTTAATTTAGACAAATAATAAGAATCTCAAATATATGAAAGTGTTTGAAGTGCAAAGCAAACTAGTTTATCACCCACCAAACTGTTCATGTACAAAATCAATGTGTGTGCCACCTAAACTTGGGTATTTGATTTCAGTGCTAGAGAATTCAAAACTGATATAGCCATTGAGAAAAACATATCAAATCAGTGTTCTCAGGTTGCAGATTGAAGTGCCAAGCTAAAATGAATTTCCAGGAGACAGCCTTATGTATATTTTATCAGGATTCGAAATTATACACAGTTCACTGGCTTCTGTCCATTAAATTTTAAAGTTGGAATGAATCTGTTATGAAGTAGATTTTTATAAGGCCTTTTCCATTTAAGATTTTAATAGAAACTTTTCCCCCTCCCTCTTTGGTTAGGTTAAGTATCGGGGAAAAGGGGCCAATCCACTGTCTTTAAATAGGATGCTTGTCTATGATTGTGTGTGTGTGTTTACTTTTTTGTTTGTAGGTCAAGACTGGAGTGGGAGGGGAAAAGAGGTGGAAGGGAAGGGGTAGAAGGAGGAGAGAAACGAGGGGGGGTGACTCCTAGTCTGTCCTCCTGCTATAACAGAATTTGAAATACTTTAACCTAGGAAATCCCTTGCAGAAATTTATTTCTCTCATGTTCTGGAGTCTGGGACGTCCAAAATTAAAGTTCCATCAGCTTCTGTGGCTAGTAAGGGTTGCCCTGCACTGCATCTGATGTGCTGTCTTATTGCTGCCCCTTCATATGACAGAAGGATCCAAATCCTGTCTCTTCATAGCAGAAGCACGGAAAGGTGAAAAGGAACAAAGTCTCTTTCAAGATCTTTCAGAAGGCACCAGTCCATTCATGAGAGACTTCCGGCATTCACGACTTGACTTAACCACTTCTTAAAGATTCCACCTGGCAGTAGTAGTGCTTTGGGAATTAAGTTTCAGAGTGGGGTTGGGGGGCTCACACACACATTCAGAGGTTTCTTGAAAGCGGAATTATATTTTGTCGGCTTCAGAGAGTATGTTGGCTAGAATTTTGAAACAAGAGGGAGTGACTCTAATTGTTTGGAAAACGTGTGAGATTTTCTATTAGGAATGCCAAACTACAGAATTAAAAAAAATGTTTAAATGGACAGAGCCCTCAGAAGCCTCCCAGAGAATCTCGCAGGTAAGAATCAGCTACTGGAGCCCGAAGGATTTCGATGAACGTCTTCGCCGCTCACATCAGTTCCGAACAGGCAAATACCCTTTTGCATGGAACAGCTGGGTTTCAAGGAAGATCCGAACATTCACTCAGTTTAACATATTTATCGTGCAACTATTACTCAGGCGAGGCTCTAAGAATACAAAAATTGGTGAGATTCAGTCCTTGCCCTTCAAGGCTTACACTCTAGGGAGGGTGTGGGAGGTCAAAATACAAATAGATGCACAAAGGTGTTAAAAGCACCAAGACAGCCTTTTAGATAAGGTGTTGGGCAAGCATTCAAAAAAAAAAAAAAAAAAAAGCGAACATATTTCTGTAGGGAACCCCGCTGCTTCAAGAAAGACCTGACTGTGATGGGGTAGGCCTGGGTAGCAATCCAAGTAGGGGTGATGTTTGGGCAACCCAACCATCTCCTAGCGTGCTGAGATATTGGACCCCGAAGCAACTTGTGCAGTTCTGGGGTCGCGCCCACAGCCCTTTGTCTCCACCGACCTAGGTGGAAACCATTCTGTTCCCCCTTGGTGGGGTACGCCTAGCGCTCTGGGAGTGTGAACCTGGCTAAGAGAGTTGCAGGGTAGGCCAAAGCCCGAGACTTTACTATAGACATGGAAGTAGCCCCTTTTCCCAAGAAAGGGGGTCCTGGTGGCCAACTTGGCCTAATGCGCCGATCGGACGCCGGGTCCTCGCACGGGGTCTTCTCTGGATCTCAGCGCTGGGATGGGCGCCAGCTAGAGCCAGTGGGGACCACCGAGTCGGATTGGCGGGACGAAGCCTGCCCGATGCTGGCTTCAGCCTGGGTCCCCGCGTTGCGACCTCTCGCGCAGGCCCAGACCGGCGCGCCTGCCCCGCATCCCCGCGCGGCGACCCGGCACCCCCGGAGCCCCGCTGCAATGCGCCCTGGCGCGTGACTCTCACCTCGATTCTTACTTAATCCCGGTCCCCTGCGGGCTTGTTGGGCGCGGCGGTCACCAGCCGCGGCTCGAGGCCTGCACGCGGGGGAGCTGCGGGGCTCCGGACGAGAAAGGTGGGTGCGCGGAGCGAGCTCTCCGCTCAGACGGACCATCGGAGCCTGGGTAGAAGATCTCTTTCCCCGGGGCTTGGTGGGGGTGGAGGCGGGTTCGGTCCAGGAACGAAGTTGGGGCCTCGACCCCGTCGCCCGGGGCCATCCTCCCCAACCTCCCGCCACGGGGGACCCACGCGCCCGCTGCCGTGGCGCAGCGGCCTCCAGGCGTCCGCGCGCCGAGCCCGGGGGCCGACCCGGCCAGCGCGCGGACAATGACCCCGGCTCCCCCACGCCGCCCCCTGCCGCCGCCGCCGCGCAGCCCGCGGGCAAACCTATTAGCCATTCAGGACGACAAAACCCCGCGGCCCCGCGCATTGTCCCGCCGGCCGCCCGGCCGCTGTCATTAGCCCTGATTACGCTGAGCCGCCTGACAGCCCCGCGGGCCGCTCTAGGGACCCCCCATTCACTAGCGCCCCGGCCCCGCCTCACAATGGGAGCGGAAATCGTTGCTGCTCGGGGTCCCCGCTGAATAGAGCAAAAAGCTGCTTCCCTCCTCCTCCCGCCGCCCCCTTAGCACTCTCTTTGGACACACTATTTTTCCCCCTTTTTGTTAAAATTAGAGAGAGGGGAGCGAGGTCAAGGGAGACTTTGCTGGCGCTCTTTGCCTGTCACTTGTTTAATGTAAACAAAGAGCAAGCCCCCCCACCCTGGCTCGGCGCCCCTCCCTTCCGGATTTTTATAAACAAACCGGGAAGGGTGAAGTAGAGAGCCAGGCGGCTGGGGTGGCTGCGGACTGGGATCATTAAAGTGGGGGAACAGAGAAACTGTGGGTGTTTGGGAAGCTTTTTGAGCCCAACCGGAGGGTAGCTGAAGTCCTGAGTAGCGGTGGAGGAGCCCGAGATGAGGCTGGATAAATTCCCCCTTTGGGTCAGGTTTGTGTGTCTAAATGCACAAACGATTTTCCTGTCGTGTTTTGAGTTCTTGCTTTTGAGGAAAATGACTGGCGGATCGCAGAAAAAAAAAAAAAAAAACTTGGCTCAGAGACATTTTCCCCAAAGGCAGCACACTCAGTTTTATACTACTCTCCGGAGTCTTTGTTTATAAAACTCTCTCTAGACCATGACATAACTAATATGTAAACAATTTAAGAAGACCATTTTAATACATATCCCTGGCAGAGTTGGAGGGTTAAAAAAAATCGCTGAAGATCGGGGCTATTTTCCGACATGGGTCATCAAAAGAATTGATTTTTCACAAAGGCAATTAAGTACCATTAGATTTCAGATAAACATTTAAAAAATCCTTTAAACGACATGTGTCACACCCTAAGATTTTAAAATGAATCAGAGGAATAAATCTCTAGGTCGTTGAAACACTATAAGCTACCTTAAAATGTAATCGTTAAATAACTTGTTAATTCAGGTATGAGGTGTATGTATTTTTAAAAACATCAAAATAGAATAATCCTCCTTCATTGTTTAGCCTTCTAGTTTTCTGTAAGTGAATGTGATTAAAATTATTTTGGATGCAGAAATCTTAGGTCCTAACGGTCTTACCCTATTTTCTTGAGAACACAGGATGGACCACATTTCCTTCAGCTTTTAGGTATCATTTGAACAAGCGAATGGATTGAGATTTTTTTAAACTTCAAACTTGTTTACCTTATTCTACTAATTAGTCCTTTTCTTTCCCTCTTGGACCTAAGATCATAAAATTAAAGATAAAATTTGTCAATAAATTCTGGTTCTATACAACTTGGTAACCAGGATGAGATGAAGGTGGATGGTAAGTGAATTTTTCATCGAAGTGCAGTTGGGCTGGGCAGATTCTAGACTAGGATGAAGAGTTTAAGAGGCAATCCCAGGTCCCTTGTATTTGCCACAACTTGCTAGCCCCAAGAGTGAATACCTTCTTAGATTTTGCACTCAAAGAGCCTTGTTTTCTCTCTGGAGTTCAGGCCTGCTTCTTGGCATTTGAACAACTACCAGAATCTCTAGGAATCAAAATTGTGTCTAGCTCTACTAGGGACCCTTTCAAAAGTTAGAAAAGGACATTAGCTTACTTTTGGGAAGAATATCAGTTTGATCATAAAGATTTCTCCAATTTTAGCCTTTTTGCTAAAGGGAGAGTTTTGATTTTCAATAATTTTGTACATAAGGGACACTGTGTAAACAAAATGATGGCCATTTACAAGACTCAAGTGAGTCAAACTTAATGTTTAAATGTTTTAAAAATAAAAAAAATCATCCTTAACTCGTGTCCTGTGAATCCAATAACCATTTGACCTTTATTGTTGTTGTTTCACAGAATGTCAGCTTTTATTTGGTTCAGAAATGGTATCAGGCTTCTGACCTAAGAAACACTTCTAAGGATATATGGGCAAATTAAAAGGACTGTCATGGAATTGGAGAGGAAAAACCAACTCTAGTAATTTAAAGATCAATGTTAAATTTTAAAACGTTCAATGTTTCACTGGGATGGGGGACCTGGAGACTAGATAGCATTTACTTTCTAACTACAAAGATGGTAGGTACTTTTATTGTTGTTATGGTTGGAATGTGTGTGTGTGCACGCAGAAGGAATATTTAAATACAAGAATACTTTTATATTTTGGACTGAGGCCATTACCCGGACAATGAAACTCTGGATGTCTTGTTCATTTTAATGTGGGAAGCAGACCAATCAATTCTCTGCAGCCTTGTTTTATTTGCTAAGTGCAACACTATTGCATACCTATCATTCTATTGTTGAAATTATCCATTTGATTAAAACTCACTTCTGAAGCAGGAAGATGCTAGTCTAGTTCCTACAGCAACTCCCAGCCTCGGTTTTGGTCTTATTTAATAAAAGCACAGTTTTAATGCACTGGATGCTCACCTAGCATGATCGTCGGTGTCCATTGCTTGTCAGTGGGAGGGGGCCTCACAACAAGATCAATACAGAGTCGCCCCGCCAAGGGTTGTCATACATTTTGATAACATAAAGCCCAGAATTTGTGTTCTCAAATTCTTAAAGAAAATCACTGACACTTCATAAAAATGTATGTCAGGTGGGCAGGCAGATTGCCTGTGCTGTGGATATGGGGAGCCACTGTAGAGGGCATGTTCAGAGTGCCAATTTCTACATCAATATCAATATGCATACATATATATGGACACAAATGGATCTACCAGGGGCTGTTTTAAAATTTTTACTGGGACATACCAAAGAAAACAGAGAAGACTTTGGTGAGACTATCTGGATAATAGTCTATCCTGCAACCCTGGTAAAGAGAGTAAGAATGGTTTAAAAAAAAAACCTGAGATAATAGCTCTCTTAATTAAGAAAGGTTATCCATCAAATTGTTTTATTATTTCGCTTCTCCACACAAAACACACCAGCTTGCTCATTTAGAAACAGCAAGTTCCCCAACCTACAGAGAAGCCTACCACAGCAGTCTCTTAAATAAGTAAATAACAGCATATATATGTTTTGTTAAAAAAAACTTTAAAGCAAAAGTTATACATATATAACAGCGTCCTTTCGACGTGAAATACCCACAGGAGACTCGGGGCAGGCGCGCAGCGTGCAGTCTCGGTCCAAATCCTTCGGAAAAAACAGAGCAATGAGTGCGTGGCATTGGGTCGGGCCTCGCCGCGGGCCCCGGTGTCGCAGTCCGAGCGCGCGCTCCTGGAGCCGGGCGGGCGGTGGAGCAGACACTGTCCTCCGGGCCCGCGGGTCCCTGGCCACCCAACCTCTGCCAGCTCTGGATCTACAGGTCTCTCTCATCCTTTCTCCCTCCTTTATTTTGTGCATCGCATTTTTACACTGGATTCTGCTTCTAAGCATACTGGGTGAGCAGCTCAGATGTCGCACTCGCTGTCGCTGGACGTGATGGAGATGGCCGAAGTGGCCGCCTTGCTGGATAGACTGGCGGCGGGGCTGGAGGCGACACCCAACACCTCCGGCACGCCCTCGCCCTCGGCCCGAAGGACTCGTCCGGAGCCTTGTGACAAAACCTGCTGCTGGAGTCTAGGGGGACAGGAGGGAGACGCGGGTCACAGTGGGTCAGGAAGCCATCCGTCAGCCCTCTCCTCCCAGGGCAACTTCCCTCTAGCCCCGCGGCCAGTTGCTCTTGCTCACACGCTGACCACGGCCAAGATGGGCTGTAGAGGCAGCTGCCCGCCCATGGCCTCACCCTCACACACTTTGGGAACCTGGCTCTTCACTCGCCCACCTTTGGGAGATTCACTGGAGTGCCAGGAAAAAGCAAGAGTGTGCCCGATAAGGCCGCGTCACTAGGGCTCCCGTTCCCAGTGGTGCTTCGGCCTGGGCTCAGGTCTGCGTTGGTTCTTTTGGACTCTGGAATCCTGGTCGGGTCCAATTCACAGCTTACACGGTGGTCAGAAGTTCACTACACCAAGAGTTTGAACCGGGGGCGGGGGGAGGGCATCCTGCCGGGGCATGAAAGGGAAGGTCGACTCGCTCGCTGGGTGTAGTAGCGCTTGGGTTGAAAAAAAATCCGACTGGTCTCCCCTCCTAGTAAGAGGATCCCCCCCGGAAAACGGCTTTCTGACCATCAGGGGAGGATGCACCCGGCTTCAAAACTAACGAGAGGAAGCCTACACTCAGCCAAAGACTTCGCTTAACGGCCAAGCCTGGGCCTGTGTTACACGCGTCAGCCACGGTCCTTAATGGACTCTGGGGTTTTAATCTTCATTTTTCTCCCACTCCAGTGAAGCCTTGGTTTGGTGACCAGATCCAGCTGCTGCAGAACCCCAGAGTGGGTAATCAGGGGCTCTGAAAGGACTCGTCCCACAGGAGCCCTAGAACGTAATGGATACCTAACCGAAGACAGACTGCGCCCCCAATTCGGGTTGACCCGGAGTCTCCCAGGTAAGGGCGCGGGGACCGCCTCGTGCGCTCCTGGGCAGTCTCCGGGTACTCACCTGTTTTTAGCTGCAGCCGCCCGGTCTCTTTGTCGGCGGTTCTTGAACCAGTTGCCCACCTGCGTAGGGGTCAGTCCGGTTGCCTGGGCGAGCTCTCGCTTCTTGCTAGGGTTGGGGTAGGGATCTTGCAGGTACCACTCCCGCAGCAGGTGCCGCGTACGTTCCTTGAAGCAGTGCGTCTTCTGCTCGCCATCCCAGATGGTCCTGGGCAGCGGGAACTTCTTCCTTACTCGGTACTTGTCCACCGGCCCCAGGGGCCGTCCGCGCAGCTTCTCGGCCTCCTGGTAGTGTGCCTCGAGCCAGAGCGCCTGCAACTTGGCGTGCGATTCCTTGGTGAACTTGTGGTTCTCCAGGATGTGGTAGAGCTCGCGGTAGTTGCCACCGTGGAAGGCCACGATGGCTCGCGCCCGCAGCACCGACTCATTCTTGTTGAGGGCCTCGCAGGCCGCGGGGGCCACGGGCAGCGACCACAGGAAGCGACCCAGGCGCTCCACGTCGCCACTCTCTTCCAGGGTCTCGCATACCCCGGCTACCTGCTGGGGGCTGAAATTCAGGATGGGCAACTGGAACATGGAGGCAGCGCCGGCGGCTGCGGGGCCTCGGGAGCCCGGCGCAGGACACGCAGCAATGCCCGCGGGCCCGGCGGGGTGCACCAGACTCTCAGGGCTAGGTGGGCGGGGGGCGGGGGATGATAAAGGGCCGGAGGACGCGTCCGGACTGGAAGGTCGAGCGGGCTGCGAGGCTTGGATTCGGCTGGGCTCCGCAGGGGCACGCAAGCAAGCAGGCAGGCAGGCAGGCGCCGCTACTGGGGCGGGCGGATCGGTGGCGCGGGCGCCATGGAGACCCCCTGTCAGTCACCGGCCAGCTCTGCCAATCAAGGCTGCGACCAGCGCGCCCTGGCCATTTCAGCACCTCCCAGTGCTCGACAGCGCCTGCCGTTTGCCCGCGGACTTTTCCCTAGGAGTTTTACAGAACCTGGAAGATGAAACAGAGGTACGAGTGGCTGGAACATCAGCCCCCCTATACCCCCCGCCCCAAACGCCGTCTGCTTCTCTCGGCTCCCCCTGCCCTGCCCCGCCTCCCTCTAGTTTACCACCAGAGAGGCAAGGATGCTGCTGTTACAGGAATTCACTCTGGGGAGGAGCGATGTCTGGGTCGAAAGGTCTCCAGAGGACAAAGAGGACTGGGCCAAATCGAAGTCCTTCAAGAATTCGAAAGTTCAGTTGTAACAAAGCAGCCAACCCCGCAGGAAGAGCGCGCGTGAGAGGGGCAGGGGATGAGGAAGCGGATCTGCTCAGTTCCCCCTGACACCCACTCCTGCGTGCCTCACGTTTCCCGTGTTTCAGCTGTAAAAGCAGCTAAGTGGGAATGGAAAGCACATCTGGAGCTGCAGGAAAGTGACCAGACATCTGTAGAAGAGGTTAGTTTGGACTCTAACCCCCTAGTCACTTCAAAGGCCCCCCTAAAGTTAAAACACCAGCACACTTGATGATTTGGACTCTGACCACGGAGTCCCAACACCAAGAAAGGGGTCCCTTACCCTATAATAAAGATTATACTTCTTAGCCCTTCTCCCTCTCCAGTTTAATGGGCTTTAACAAACGTGCCCGCTACTCTACAGAGTGAGAAGTCATCGCTAGGTCAGAAAGCAACTTAAAAGCTTCATTTCAAAGGTTTTTAAAAAATTTATTTAATAGATTTGGTCTTCTGGAGGGCTGATTTTTGCCTCTTCAGTGTTAAAACATGCAAGTCGAGTTTCAGGTAGAAATCCGGGCTTTTTAGCGTAGAAGCGATTTCAGGAAAAACAGATTGGGGATCTACAAGAAGGAGTGATTTGGAGTGGGAGGAGGGGTGGCTGGAGAACACTGCCCCAGCCCTGGGCACTGACTCCCTCCTGCGGAGAGGAAGCACCTTCTCTGAGCTCTGCCTTCTGGCGCGTAGATTGCAGTGGCAACTTTTATTGATTCCCAATTGGCATCTACATCATACTGTCTGCCGAAGCCTCGGTCAAAGACACCACAATCTCATCTGGACCCGAGTATGAAGATTGTTTAGTAGGAAGACGATTTGGAGCAAAAGGGGAGTCCCGCAAAAATGCTGGGGCAGTCTTGACAGGCTTCTGCCTCTAAGGAGTCAGATGGGAAGGCTCACCACGAATCCGACTGGGCCTGGCTATCTTTTCTTTCGTATCAAGTACACTTTGTAGGCGGCTAGTACAGATCCGTAAGTCAGAAGGCAGATACATAGCGCAGATGGTTGGAGGTGTCGGGTCAGATCACACTACGCCTGAGTGCAGGGCAAAGCTCGTTCTGACGGAAAACCCTGATATTATTTTTACAGATCCTCACAGTTCAGTCGGGGGAAAAAATAGCAGAAGGGAAAGGGGGGGGGGGGAGCCCTGCAAGCATTTACATCAATCTGTGAGATTGCTTTTACCGAGAGCTCATTTTCTTGAAATGCGACAGGGCAAGGGCAAAATAAAGAGGGCGATGTGGATAATGACAAAGCAAAGCATCATAACCTTGTCTAACTTGGAGCGATTTCCGAATCCCTGAGAGACGTCGCAGTAAGAGGCCCAGAACCCTTAAGGGAGGAGAATCCACGGGTAGAAAACACCGTGGGCCGGGAGGTCAGGATAGGGTGGGTCTGAACTGGGGGCGAGCTACGTTCTCTGAACCTCTGGCCAGGGAAAGACAAGTTTGCAAGGATTTGTGTGTCCGGTGACGCCCGAAGGACGTCGCGCCCACAAGGCACTCGGCGGAGACCCGCAGCTGAGAGCTCTGAGCGCCTCCACCCCAGCGCCATGCGGGGGGGGGGGGCAGCCGAGCGGCCCACGGGGTGACCTTCTTTCCACTCGCCTTTCAGCTGTGCGCCAAGTTTAAAAGCCGCAGATTCCGGGAGGACTGACTTTTTTCCTTCCACCTTTGCGTGCAGGCGCCCGGTCCGGGAAATGGGAATCTTTCTAGCTTTCTAGCTGGGATCCAGGAAGATTCCAGAAAAGCGTGCGGGCAGGGAGCAGCGGGTATCTGGTACAGGGTAAAAGCGACCCAGAAACGCTTGAGAGTTGGGGTCTACCTTCCCCGAATCCTATCTTCTTCCTGCCAGAGACTTGATTTAATTTTAGGGAAGTTTCATGGGGTTCTCAGAAATACTGCTATTGTGCAAAAGGCAGCGACCTTCGCTCTACCTCAAAAGCGCGCTTAGTCTGGGCTGGAGTTGATTTTTCTTAATTTTTAGAAAAGATAATTTAACGAAACGGGGTGGGAGGTGCCTGTCGTGGCAACCTTTAGCAACTCCTCACCCCTGTACCTTTAGCAACTCTTCCTCCCCCTTTTCTTTAAAACTCTTGACCAGGAATGGGGAAAACTCGGCTTTGGAAGCTGTTATCCTCTGATCTGTTCGGGCAACTACAACTTTTCTGTACCGTGTTCTGCAGCAAGTAGGTGAGAGAGGAAGGCCAATTCTCAATGAGACTCCAAACACCTTTTTTTTTTCAATTTCGAGCCAGGATTTTATTATTTATTTATTTATTTATTTATTATCTATCTATTTATTTATTTATGTTTGGTAGGGAAAGATACAGAGAGAAACTTGAAAAGCTGCACGGTGTCAGATTCACCACTATCACCTTCCCAGCCAGGAGATTCATGCCAGTGGGCTTTGGAATTTAGTATCTTCACAGGGGAAGTCGTCCCTGCTTCTGCAGCTGCAGTTTTTCCTCTTTAGAAAGAGAGGTGCAAGAAACACTTTCACATGCTGCTCAGCTGTGACTGGCAGTGCCAAGCGAGGCCCCTGTGTCTGTTATTCTCCTTTTGGAGTTCCAGTCTTACCTTTTTATCACCTGTTCTTAGCTCAAACGCATGAAAAATAATGAGGTGTGCCTCAACCTTAGTTTTGAGTAGTCAGGGATTTTAAGAACGTAATAATTGAATCTATCTGAAATCCTTGATGAGGACATTTGTACTGCTGCGGAGCTGGCTAGAAGACAATACAGGCCGAGTCCTTTGTGTACCCATTTGGGCTTCTGGAAGAGATTTTGTTTTCCATTCCAGGCTTCCTAGTTCAGAAGCTGGTTTTTATTTTTAATACCTCTAATTTAAGATTTTTATCTTAAAATAATAACACTTTAAGCATCTCATTTATAGAGAAGTCTTGTAGAAAGTTTTAGGAGGTAAATATTGTAGTCTTTGAAATGACAGCAGTAAAACTTCATAATCTCATTTATTCAATATTCTGATTTGAAGATGCTGCTGCTCACATATAGGTGTAGTTCGTTTATTCGGTACTCTAGATCTTCAGATTATAGAATGAACTTAGGGCCCTGTTTCCAAGTACTAACTCTCCTAAAAACTCCCTAGGTGGACTGTTGAATTGTTGAAGTGTTTCTCCCTTGGAATGCACTGTGTGGAATGCACAAAGAGCAGAACAGTATCATAACTGCCTACTCCTGAGAACACACACCATTTCATAAATGCCCTGTAGATATCCTAGCACTGAAAGATTAGCTGGCAGGAAAAGCATTGCAAGTGAGTACTGACCTGAGTTCAAGAGATTAGAACATTTTATTCTTCTGTTATTCACCAATTGTTGCTTAAGTAATATTTTAAAATGGTCTAAAATTGCCTATATTTTTAAATGGTATAAATTTTTATGTTTAAATATGAGGTGCACTATTTCAAAGTAGTGAGTAGTAATTTTTTTAAAACATTGCATCATCTCTCCAACTGTGTTTTGAGTCTGTGGTAGCTTCAAGATATTTGAATGAGAGTTTGCATTAAGCGAAATAGGATATTATACATTTTAATCCTCACAAAATAAACTCTGGTTTTAAAAATCACTTTTTTTGTCTTGCTTATTTAAGACAAGTCTAAAAGTGCATAGAGCTGACACATTGCTTGCTTAAAAATATTCGTCAAAGGATTCTCACCTGAAGGGTTAATGCTTAGCAATGTGACCAGTCTGCCACTTGTAAACACATTATTATCAATAATGAAGCCTTAATTGAATGACTGAAGAATAAGCAATTATAGTTCTATAGCAGAACACTACTTTTTTCAACAGACTATTTTTGACTATTTTCAAATCCAAGATCAAAATATTTTCTAAAACATCCATAGAAACCTTAAACCTCAAATGTCTGAAAGAGTGCAAGTTAGTTTTATCCTACGGGATTAGGCAAACCTTGCTAACATCAAAGTGTATGTTTATCATATGGATATTTTAATTATATCTACTATATGTATTATTTTACTCTCAAAATTCCTTTTCACATACTATAAAGCCAAATAGAAGCTTTGAAATATATATATATATTTCAAGTATATGTATTCAAAAATAGATTTAATTCTATAAGTTAACCTAGTAAATTAGCAGAAAATACTTTAAAAATTGCATTATAGAAATATACTTATGTGACATCTTACCCTTCAAAGCAGTAATTCTCAGCTAAGAGCAATCTTACCTTCTCATCCTCCTACTTTCAGAAACATTTGGCAATATCTAAAGACATTTTTAGTTGTCACAACTGCCAGCTAATGGGTGCAAGTCAAAGGAGCTGCTGAGCACCTTAATATTGGAACAGAACAGCCTTGGCAACAAACATCAGTGATGCTACTGTTAAGAATCTCTTCATTGAAAGAGTTCAAATAAATATCAGTGCACATACAAAACCTGCTCATACGAAAATTCTGTTTACTGTGGAGGTAAAGTATTTTCAAAGGTATTGGTATACTTTTATTTTTCAATTTGCTCCTACACCATTCTAATAAAATTGGTTCCTGGAACTAAAATTTTAATTTTTCTTAAAAAATGTACTGTACTGTAATTGGTCCTGGAGAGAATAGGGCTTTTCTTCCTTTCAAGGTGAACTCTGTATTTTTTTGTAATTGGTAGGAAAAATATCAGTGGTTGTCTCTATTTTACAAATGAATAAAATATGAAGACCACAAAGAGGTTAAACATTTACCCACACTGTATAACTAGCTAGTGACAGAGGTAGTTGTAAAACACATTCAAATTTTTATCCCTTGCTTTTCTCTTTCAAGAAAAAAAAGTTTAATTCTAGCTGAATTTCTGAGCAGATCTGAATCATACATGAATATTTCTGACTATCTCTCATGGAAGGTTCTATAGCATCTTAGACTTCTGTGACCAGAGTTTGGAGGACTCTGATTCGAAGATCTTGGGGAGATTTCAACTGTCTTGGTTCTTGTCAGATTGTATAACCCTGCAAACCCTGAAGAGCCCCTAAATCAAAATGTGGCTCTGGAGCTGCATTGTCTTCTTTGGGGAAGGGTTAGAGTCTAGGGCTATTGAAGATTCTTTCCTGAGTCAGCACACTGTGCACTCACAGGAAAAATGGAACTGAATACAGCCTCTGGGGGAGAAGAGATTGGACTTAGGTGTTGCAAGGCTGGGTTTAACTGAAAAAACTCAGAACTCTTTTGTCAGTTCTTTCAAAAGAATAAGAGTGATGCTTACAAGCATTTCTATAATTAACAAGCTGTCAACATTTCTATTATGACTACAGAAGTCTATTACAGACCTCAGAATTGTGGTAAATGTTTCTTTAGGTCTGAAATGTTAGCCTTCATCTTCTTTTCAGCCCAAGGGCAATTTTTGAAACCAATTTTGTTTCAATCATTTTGGATCAGTTGTGTGGTAATTTTGGGACTGCAGATGCTCCAGGCTCACCTATTGAAATAAAGATTTTTAAATGGAAACACAGAGAGGAGGCTGCTTAAGCCCCAGTAGGGACCAGCTGCAAAGCAGGGAATTATATAAGCAGACAGTAGGAATAGAATTGCAAAAAATTAGGAGATGGAGAAATGTGTGTATATTTCCTTTAGCAGCAGATTTTTAATCTCAAATCTTTCAAACCATAAAATTCTAAGCCCTCCTTTTTTCCATTTCAGCTTCTTCTATCTTTTCCATTGTGCCTAAGTCTTGACAGAATTAATGTAAAATAACTTGTATAACAGCTATTAAGATTGGAGTTGAACTGATTTTTTTTGGAATTTTAACACTTAATTTTTATTCTTCCTTTAGTAAGTTTCCTTCTGCTTCTCTTTTCTTGGTTTCTTTACTTTTTTATCCTTATCATCCTTTTTGTGATCTTTTAATTTTATTCCCTAATGAGTACCAATAATTATTCTCTGTATCATCATAATCACAACCATCCTCCTCCTCTTTTTCTTCCTCTTCCTCCTCTTCCTCATCACTTCTTTTCTCTTTTCTACTGTTTTTATGCATGATTCCTTCTCTCTACTTTCTATCTCCATTTGCTAAGTTTCTCCTCAGTAGACTAAGCTTTCTTAATTATTATGAAGTTATAATTATTATGGACAAAAGGTTCCCTCCTGAGAGAAGATGGTGTGAGGAATCGTTCTTAGAGAAGTAGAGTCATTGGAATAATAGTTTAAGGACAGTGTTGCTTTTCAGACCAAACTTTATAGAAGCCAATAAAATAGTAAGCATAAGGAAGACTTCAGATAGTTTAAGTATACTTATATTTAAAGTACTTATATTTTATTCTTCTTTTAAGTACATTTATTTTGGGGGGCAGTTTTATCTAATAAGTGGTATAATCCTCATGTGGTAGTTATGGGGATTAAAGGATAAATGATCACTCTGTGCCCCCCCAAAAATCTCAGTAAGTATTTGTTCCCTTTTTTCCCTGGGCAACCATCTACTTATTCTATCCACTGGGCTTTCTACATTGTCTATATGGTGTCTCACTTTCCATTTCTTCCTTGGTTTCCTCATCCTTCCCTGTTTCCTTTGGGGCCCATGAAACTTGGCAAGCAATAAGTTCCTTTGAAGTAGACTGTCCTGAGAAATACTGTTGTTACAATAAATTATTCTTAAGAAGTTAATAGAGATCTTAGATGAATTTCCTAAGATGGTCATTTGTATTTGCTTTCTGTGAATGATATAACAAGTTGCTATTAGCAGGGATATATGTTGGTTTTTTCCCCAGGGCAGCTCTTGCCAGGCCATTATTCCTTCTCAAAAGTTTTCTAAGGGTATCACATCTAGCATGGTGACCCATGAAGCTGTCCTGGGGCTGGAAAAGATGAAAGATGAAAAAAAGGATAGAGAAAAGTTCTGCCAAAACAGGAGGAAAAACCCACCGCCTCCCAGAGGGTGAATCCACACCTAGTCCCACCAGAGTTTATTTAAAATTAGTGGGCTGGGAATCTGTATGCAAATCTAAGCATGGGACATCTGACTGCTTGGAAGGAGAGGTAGAGAAAAGCTTCTGGTGCATGTTTGAATGGCCAGCCTGTCAATCAGAGAACCAAACATTCCTGACATTTATCATGGGCCAGAGATAGACAGTTTAATACCTAAGACATTTCCAGCATAGACAGAAATCCCTAAAGTTTCAAGTTGTGGCCTTATTCCTTGAAAGGCTTCAGAAAATACCAGTGGATTTCTGTACTTCTATTTTTTCATGCATCAAGACATTTTAGGGAACTATGACCTTACCTGAAGAACTAATATAAAGCAATCTGTATATATGAACTCTTGGACAGAGAATTTAGAATCATCATTTTAAGAAAACATAGAGAAACATTTCAGTAATTTTTCAGAGAAACCTAATAGAGTGATGGAAATAATTTTAAGTCAATCAGAAATCCAAATGCTGAAAAGCACACTGAATGAAATAAAAAGTGGCATTTATAGTAGAATAGATGAAACATAAAAATAGAGTTAGTGAGTCTGAAGACAAACTATTCGAAAATACTCAGGTACAGAGGCAAATAGAAAAACAAAGAGAAATGAAGAAAGCTTACAAGAACTTGGGTACTTCACTGAAAGAGCAGACATGTGGTAGAAAATTAGTCAAAAAATGATGATGAAAAACTTCACAAACCTAAAGTAAACAAATATTCAAGTAGAGGATGGACAAAAGTCACTAGTCAAACTCAACTCTGAGATGCATGATCTCAAGGCTATAATCACAGAGAAGACTCTCAAAGCTGCAAAAGGAAGGAATGAAGAGCACACAGGTGGTGGGCCTGATAGTGTTTAAATTGATCTCCATCTAGCTACCAATACAGTTGGAGGCCATTCTGGGCAAAACCTTGACTAGATAAATAAATACATAAATGTATGAATAAATAAATGTATTCTAGATCTAGCGATCCTATTTTTGAATATATGTCCAGATGCTACAAAATGCCAAAGAGATATCTGCATTTCCATATACATTGCAGTATTTTTCAAAACAGTCAATGCATGGAATCAACCTAACTGTTCATGGAGAGATGAATAGATAAAGAAAATGTAATTCACCCCCCCATACACACTAGAATATTATTTAGCTTTAAAAAAAGTTCCTATCCTTTGTGACAATATAGATAAAGCTGTTAAGATAATTCTGTTAAGAGAAATAAGCTGGGCACAGAAAGACAAATACTGGGCTAGAGAGATGGCGCAGGGGTATAAGCTTTTGCCTCATAAGCAGAAGGACCAGAGTTCAGATTCTGGATTCCACATAAAAATGGAAGACAGAGCCAGGGAAATCCCCAAGTGAAGCAAAAGGGAAGTAAAAGGAATCCAGGATGATTCCTGAAGTCACCTTTGGGCCTCCACAGACACACAGTGCCCTCTGATACACACACACACACACACACACACACACACACACACACTTTTTAAAAAGGAAGACAAATACTAGGCTGGCACTATGCATTATGGCAAACATGTTCTCTCTCTCTCTCAAATAAATAAATATTCCAAAAATAAATAAATAGAATAGTTGAGTGGTTTAGTTTAGAAAACGGGGATGAGGACATTTGGTTAAAGGATATGAAGTTTCAGTTAGACGAGTTGAATAAATTCTGAAGAAATACTATATATATCAACTAATTAATAATACTGTATTTTGTACTTCATACTTGTGTAGGTCTTAAGGATAGATCTTAAGTGTACTTTGTATTTGTGTAGATCATAAATCTTAAATGTTCTCAATTCATACACAAATAACTATATGAGATAATGAATATATTAGATAAATTGACTACATTAGTCATCTCATAATTGCTATGGCTTGAATATGGTTTGAATGTGTTTCTTTAAGGCCTCATGTGTTCTTATTAGTCCCCATTGCAAGATATGAAGAGGGTAAAAATTTGACCTGACTTTAGTGTTTAGAGTGGGGCCTTTGGGAGATTATAATTAGACACAGTCATTAGGATAGAGACCTCTTAACTGATCCTGGTGTAGTAGCATGAGTCCACATACCAGAGTCACAGTACATAGAGTGGGTCCATTGCTAACTTGTGGCACGTTGCTTTGCACTTCCTTAGGACTTTATTGCCAGGAAGTTTACCACCAGACGTACCCCTGTAGGGAAATTAGTCTTTTCTATAACCAAAGTGCCTCCATTATGGCTCCAGCGTCCATTTCACAAGAAAGTTTCTGAGATTCGTTCACCTGTCCTGTTTATCAAAACTCAGACAAAAGGATCTTCTAACTTCTTTAATTTCCACTAGGTCTGTCTTGGTTCCATAGATTATGCATCTGTTTCTTATCCAACCTTCTAAAACAGTGTGAAGTCCAGCTTCAAACCAATGAGGTTAAAGGACAGGAAACTCACATTGCATTAGGAATAAAGGATTGAATAGATTACCTGTTTGGTGTCTTTTCTAACTCCATAAGAGAAGTCACACACACTTCTGAAGAGTAACAACTTTGCCTTGTTGAAATGTCTTGGTCTCTTGAATGTTTATTTTCACACTTGGGATCTTCACAGCCTCTTAGCCTTAAGCATCAAAATCCGGTGTGCCAAAATAAATGTCAATTTTTAACAATTTACCTAGTCTGTGGTATTGTGCTATTAACAAGAAAACTAGTACACTAATGTATCAAGATTATACATATAATGCATGTTATAATCTATGAATACAATTTTCTTCAATTACATCTTAACAAAGCTGGAAAACATTTTCATATACACAAGTTCTTCCATTATTAAAACAAATCAGCCTTTGATGACTCATTATCATTAATCCTAGTAGCATTGTAACATTTATGATAGAATTGATTTTATGCACAGGTGATTGACAATACTTAAAAAATGATGAAAGCCTGCTTTTTATTTAAGTAATGTATGAAAACACTGTAGATATGGAGAGAAAGTGATCATTTAGGATAAAAAAATACTTCCACTGGAAGCATACAGAATTGAGAATAGCTCAGTCATTGCGATTCTACCTAGGTTCAAGTGTCGACATCATAAAATAAAAAGTTGAAGCCAATTTGGGAGTCTGGATTCTTCAAATTTGTTCTGCATTTTCAGCTTAACTATGTAAAACTTTTGAAGAAAGAATACATGCTTTAAGAAAATGTTACAATATTTTAAAATTTATTAAAACTTTTTGCTTTTCAAGAAATTTTGAAAACTGCCAAACTCTAAATTTTGAATGCGTTTTTTGTCATGTTAAAGTTAACATTGACTTTAATCGCTGATCGGATAGATGATAGATGGATCGATAGATAGACAGACAGATAGATTTGCTTCTGATGCGCTGGGTAGGCTCCCTGACACTCGCAAAGCAGCGAGGCCCGGTCTGGCAGGCGTCCTTTCTGGCTCCAGCACTGGCCCCAGCCTCGAGCCAGGAAGGCGCGATTCCCAGATCTCGCGAGACCGTGACCTCGGCTTCCGCGCAGGCGCCGCCCCGCCCGCCGCGTGCTCCGCGGGGTCTCCACAGGCGGGGCCTGGGCTTGGATGCTGAGGCTTCCGTGCTATCCCCGGCGCCTCGAGTTTGGGACCCCAAGGAGTGTGAGCGTGGAGCCCCGCGACGGGGCTGCTGGGGGGGCAGCCTGAGGGGTTGCGGGGCGGGTCCCGCTTGCGGGAACTTCCTTCTCGGTGGACACGCGCTGGGGCGAATGGCGGCCTCAGGCGGCGGGGAAGCCGCGAGTTCCCGCCCCACGCGCGGGGTGGGCGGCTTATGAGTTGCTACATGGGGGGGTGCTGGGGAGGGCGGAACCCGTCACGGGAGGAGAAGGGGAGTTGAGGGGGGAGAGGGACTGAGGGGCAGGGGGCTGGGGGGGAGGGGAGTTGAGGGAGGAGGAAGCTGAGGGGGCGGAGGGAGGAGGGGGAGGAGAGAGAGGGTGGAGAAGGAGGGGGAGGGGGAGGAGGGAAAGGGTGGAGGGGGAGGGGGAGGGGGAGGGGTGAAGAGTGGCGGCGGGAGAGGGACTGAGGGGCAGGGGTGGGGGGAGGTAATAATTCAAGGTTCAGTTCTTGCAAGCAGTCCTCTCCTCCCCTCCCTTAGGCCAACCAGGTTTTTAGGGAGGAATGTTGTGTTTAAAAAGTTGTTGCTGTTTTGCATAGCATTTCCGGAAATCTTCTCATTCATTTATTTTACACAGCATCCAAAATGAGTGATAACCTGTTCGTCAGTTTGGACAGGCTCCTGTTAGAATTTGGTAGGTGTAAAATGAAAATAAACAGGTAACTTTGCAAAATGGTTTGATTTTTTTTTTTTAACTGTGAAGTAAAATCACAAATGTTTATTTTAGTTTTCCAGTATGAGCAAGATATAAGTACTAAAGAAGATATGATTCAAAGAATTACTAGTAAGTAATTTTTTTCATGATACATAGATTTTTTTAGTCTTAATTTTATTGGTATATAGCATGATATACAGTTGCTTTCCTTTGTTTTTTTCTCATAGTTTTTTCTGTTCACTAACTATGAGCTGGTTACTCTAGGCACAGTAGCTGAGACTCACCTAGTTATTTGACAGTAAGTTTTTGTCCTCAACATTCATTTAAGTTTTTTCTTTCAGAATTGATACCTTATGTACAGTTCACAGGTGTTATTTTTGTCAAATAATAAGGTTACTTAAGCTATTTGAATTTATTTTTCTCTAGAAAGCACCAAAACTCAGGGACCATGATTGACGTTCAGGACATATATCATTAATAATAATTCTGAAGAGCAGTATTATGAATGAAATGGCAAGATAATTTAAATAAATGCAGTATTTTAAATTCTTAAAATGTTTTAGTTCTAGAAAGATATTTGTTGGCATAATAGTTTGAAAAGGTAGAATTTGGTTATTTTTGCTATCAAAAATATAGATTATTAAGAATTAGTTCAATTTTTTAATGAAATACCATTTAACATATTTACTTATTTTGAGAGAGAATTTGAGAGCACAGACACAGGTGTGTGTACATGATGGGCATGTAGAGGTCAGAAGACTAGTAAGTTCTCCTTTCATTACATGGGCTGCTCAGATTAAACTCGGGTCACCATCTGTGTGACCCGCTGAGCAATCTCTCCCACCCAAGAAATTATATCTTTTAATCTTTAATCATAATAGCAAATCAACTCACAAATAAATGAATTGGTATATTTAATAATTAACTGATGTAGAATTGATGATATTTCACATTTTGTTGAAACAAAAAAACCTTATAGTAATATGATTAACGAGTAAATGCTTGCCTTTACTAAGATGAAGAATTTAAATGTTTACCTAAGCGATCCTTTAGGGATAAGGACATTAATTTCTTTTCCAACTCAAGTGCTTATTAGTTTCTGGATGTACAAATAGGCCTGGCTTTGATCCTCTGAATTTTACTAGAGGTACCGAACCATCTCAGGCCTTACTTCCTTTCCATTTTCTGATTCTCCTCCTGTTATGTAAGTTGCCCTTTTCTTCCCTCCAGTATATTTATTTTGTATTCATGATTTCTGTTGTAAGAAACAAAACCAAATATTTCCTCTTTTCAGAATGCTTTGAAGGTATTAAAGAAAACAAAGCAAGTATTTGTAAGATACATGAAACTATAAATAAAACAGATGAGGAAATTGCTCATTACTATAAGCATAGTAAAGAAATCAAAGACAACTGTAGTAAGTAAGTATTTGAAGGAAATGACCTTTTAGTATTTGACATTTGGTTCTTTTACTCAAGATTCTGAGTTTATAGTAGAGAATATTGTCGGGCTGGGGATGTAGCTCAGTGTAAAATACCTGACCAGCACACACAAGGCTCTGGTTTTGAGCATCTCAAGCAAACATGGAAGGGGGGGGGCTAACTTTAGAGCAACACTGTTGTCTTTGTCTTTTCACTCTCTTGCTTTCCCCCTCCTCTCTTTCCTTCTCAGATCTTTCCTGTTCTTTTTCTTCTCTCTCCCTACTTTAGTCTGGGGATTCAACTAAGGACCTTGTGCATGCTTCTTTAGCACTGAGTTATAGCCCAGTTCCTCAAATAACATCAGGACTTAGCAAAATAATGAAGTCAAATTGCCAGCTTCTGGTGCCACTGTGGAAGGACTCACAAAAGGTACAAAGCAACGATAAGAAGAGTTTATAAAATCTCACTAAGGCAAATCTAGTTAATTTAAATACAAAGTTTTGAAAACTAAGAGTAGGAACACATGCCTATAATCCCAACAGTCAGGACATGGAGGCAGGGAGATTAGAAATCCAGAGTTCATGGCCAGCCCAGGATATATGAGACCCTGCGAGAAGAAAAAGAAAATGGTAAAGAAGGGGGGAAAGGAAAGGAAAAGGGATAAGAAGAAATGAGAGAAAAAATTGAGTATAATGTAGACTTAATAAGGGAAAGTTACTATTAGATAAAGTAATTTTGATCTTCGATTTTTTTCAAGATTTTAGTTTTTTGTAAGGAAGTCCAACATAAAATTTCCAAGATAAAAGACTTTAAGAAGTTTCTGTTAAGTCCTTTGTTCATTTTTTAAAAATCTTGTTTTGTTGCTATTAAATGGTTTGAACTGTAGTTTAACCATTTTAGTGTTAGGAAAATCTTGGACATTAATGATTTAATGTTTAATTTAGTAAGGTTTAGTTAAATGAATTTTGGTATTATGACATGGAAATGTTAACACTATGTTATAAATTGAACAAAGCAGATAATAAAATTCATGGCATAAAACTAATAATATACATATAATTATGAAATGCTAATAGTATCTTCTCAATGAGCATATAATTCTTTTTTTATTAATACTTTTTTATTATTATTTCAACTCATACAAACTTAATAGGGTACACCAGTTCCCTCCCTCCTCCTCCTCTCCCCGTACCCCCTGCTCCCCCTCCCCACCCTTCTCCCTCCCCATCCCCCAGTGCCTCCCACCCCAATTCCCAGAGAGTCCTTTCTTGTGCATGCCTGATTTTCCTCTGGGCCCTCCTCTCCGATGACGTACAAGGACCCAGTGGCCTTTCCCTGAACCCTTTCCCGTGTTCCCCTTAGGTATAGGAACACTGCTGTGGCTGCCAATCCCTTGCCTCCAAGGATCTTGGTGCCTTTAGCAGAGAGCATATAATTCTTAAATAAATTTTAAATTCTCAGGCTCTGGTATGTGCAGTGTTTCAACTGTATTGCTCATTCTGTGGAATATTTTCTAAGAAATGATCAGAATTACAGAAAAATATTTAAGTGAAAGCTCTATTTGGTAAATGATAAAAGAGAACAAGTTGTGGGGTTGGAGAAATGACTCAGTGCTTAAGACTCTATCTTGCAAGCCAAAGATCCTGAGTTCAGATCCTAGGTCCCATGTAATTACATCAGGTGGAAATGGTGGCGGCCTGCACTTCTGGCTCTGGTGGGCAAAGCTGGGAAATTCCAGAGTAAAGCAAGAAGGAGATAGAAGCAACCCAGGATAATTCACAAAGTCACCCTTGGTCTTTCACAGGGACATACAGTACCTTCTGATACACATACATCACACACACACACATAAAATAAATGAAATATATTAAAAGAGAATTTGTTACAAGTGAATATGATGTTGATTGTGTTAGAATACATAATGGTTATAAAATCTGTAAATAACATAAAATAATACAAGTTAGTATTAAAAATATGGATGATTATTTTCTTATTTTCCATTCTTTTAAATGGGCATTCATACATTTTGAATTTGAAGAAAATTAGAAAAAAGAGGAAGTATTCAAATATTACTTAGAATAGAAGGTACCACGATATATAGTAATTTCATATTGGAATTTTTTTTCTTTTTGCATGTGTGTAGCGTGTGTGTGTGTGTGTGTGTGTGTGTGTGTATCAGAGGGCACTGTGTGTACCTGTGGATGCCCAAGGAGGACTTTGGAAATCACCCTGGGTGGCTTCTACCTCCTATTTGCTTTGCTCTGGAGTTTCCCAGGCTCTGACTTCCAGGACCAGAAGGAAGTACAGGCTGCAGTTATTTCTGCCTAGTGTTTTTATGGGGGATCTTGAATCATCTCTCCAGCCCCCATATTGGATTTGTGTGTGTGCATGTGTGTGTGTATCAGGGCACTGTGTGTCCCTGTGGAGGACTAAGGGGAACTTGGGGAATCACCCTGAAATGCTTCTTTCTATTTCCTTTTTGCTTTGATCTGGGATTTCCCAGGCTCTGCCCACCAGGGTTGGAAATGCGGGGGTGGAAAGAATGGGGATGGGTGGTATTCCTCCCGGCTTTTTTATGGGACCTGAGATCCAAACTCAAGTCCTTCTGCTTTTGAGACAGTCTTAACCTCTGAGCCATCTCTCCAGTCCAGGAAATATTTTTTAAGTTGCAAAATAAATTAAAAATGTATAAGATGCATACTGATTTTATTTTTGCTATCTGATTTTATAATTCATTTTGGCCTAGTTTCTTTTAGCTCAGAAGAATGTAATAAATTATCAAAGGAGAAAAAAAAGCTTCTCTTTAGCCCTTTCTTTTCTTCTTTGAATATATTCTACAAAAGCATTTTTTCACTGAGAAAGGAGGATTGGTGTTGGAATGTTAATAGAAAGAATGTACAGTAAAAAATGTCACGTCATTATACAGTCCAACCATACCATGTGTTTCTCTTAGTAGTAAGAGCAAATTTTGCAAAAATTAATAGACTTTAATATTTGAGCATGTGAGTGTGTGAAATGCTGATAATGGTGGTCATAGATGATGGGCATATTTTTCTTGATGTGAGCTTGTTTCCTGTATGGAGAAATTACCTTAGATGATTGCATTGTTGTTTATCTCTCTCCATTGCATTCAGGTTTAAGTTATCTTTGTCAATTATTATTCTGAGATGCTAATTACAACTATCATTTTTGCCATAGCTGGAAACCCACGTGTGATGTTTTTCATAAACACGAAGATTATATGCAGGATCAACTTACTGCTTATCAAGAAACTGTTGAAAAAGACAAGTACTGTATATGTATATACTGTATATGTATCTATAAATCAATGTCATCAGAGCATGCTTGTTAGAATGGTAGTTGAAAATGTAGAAATTTTGTATTCTGAGGGAGTTTTTTTTAAGTAAATGGACTCTGTGTGTCTGGAGGTCTATTTATTTGTTGCTAAGCTCTTTCTAATTTTGAATACATTTAGATTTATTCCAGATACAGACTATTTCTAAGCAACAATTATTATAGCAGTCCTTCATTTAATAATCTTTCTGGCTGAACAATTATAGAAACAGGTAGAATACAACTTGTCTGTAGAATGAACTTATGAAAAATCTTGGGGTTTTAATTTTTTTCTTCTTTTGGCAATGCTGTGAATCAGACCCAGAGTATTGATTTCTTAAAATATTTTTATTCTTTGACAATTTATACAATGATACAATCAATGTATCTTGATCATATCCACCCCTCTATCTTCCCACACTCCTCCTATCTTTTGCCTTCTTCTTTTTAAAGAAGTTACTGAGTCCAGTTAATTCTGTCCAAACGTAAATGAGTAGGGGACCTTTCATTAGAGCATGGGCAACCAGCCAGCAGCCAGGTATTGATTTTTTTAAAGATTTTTTTGGGTCAAAGTTCAGTTTTTCAGACTGATGACTTAGTATAATCCAATAAAGAAAAGTGAAATAGTTTTGTGGATTTATTTCACTATATAAAATTTTACTATCTTGGAGACTAAATATTAGTTAACTTCATGAAATAAGGTTCTTCTCCCTGTTCTGACCTGTACAGCTTCTTTTCCTTCTAGTTATTATATATATGTATATATATATATATATATATATATACCGCCCACCTTCCACAAAATCTTCCCACATTCCCTCATTTATTAGAATGAATATTCATTTTAATTCTGTGATCTACCCCATATATAAATAAAAGTAAAAACAAGCATATGTCAATTTAAATTTATGTTCTACATATAACAAAACATGCAATCCTTTATTTTCAAAGAGAGCCCTAAAAGAGGTCTATAAAGTTAAAGATTTTTATCGATTAGCATTAGAAACCATGGAGGTGATTAAATTTCCTAGGGATACCATCTGAAGAACAGACAGAAAGTGGAAAAGGTGAAGGAGAGTGTTTTGTTGCCATTTATAGACCTTGTTTAATATGAATGTAGAATGATTTGTATAAATAATAATACATTTTTAAAATATTAAAAATCAAGACTTTCAGAAATCAAGAAAGCTTTATACAGAACATGCTTTCATGTGAGTTTTAGCTAACTGAATGAGATTAAAAAGGAATGCATATAGATGTTGGTCAACTAGGAAGAATAGAGAGACTCAGAACTTAGAGAGGAGAGAAATTTAAGATGATGTAAGTATTTGAGGCTGATGAAATTGCTCAGCAAATAAAGCCACTTGCCATACAAACCTGGCAAGTTGAGTTCAATCCCTGGAGCCCCCATGGTAGACAGAGAGGACTGTCCTCAACCTCCATATACATATGGATATATATATATGTGTGTGTATATATATATGCACACACAAATACACATAATTATATACACACAAAATTTTAAAATAGAAAAACAGAATGTGTGACTTAACTAAGCTGTGTTCTGCAATGTCAGTTAGGCTGAACATTAGAAATAAAATGATTTACTTAAACAAACTGGATCACTGATAATTTTGGAAGAATGGTGGGAATGGATATTAAATTGAAGAACATTAAAAAAATTGAATAAAGGGACTAATGAGATGGCTCAGGAGGTAAAGCCTTTGCCTTGAAAGCAAAAGGATCTGAGTTTGGATCCTTAGATCCCATGTAAAAATGCCAGGTGGAAACGGCAGCAGCCTATACTTCCTACTTGGAAGGAGAAGGGGAAATCCCAGAACAAAGCAGCAAGAAGTTAGAGTAATCCAGGATGATGATTCTCAGTGTCTCCCTTAGGGCCTTGCACATACATTCAATGCACTGTGCAACACACACACACACACACACACACACACACACCTTCACTCACACAAAGCAGAAAAAAAAGTGGTGGAGTGAACAACTCAGGTAATGATGAAAAAGTATATTTGAGAAGTATGGTAACTTAAGGATCGCTTGAAAGACAGGAAATATATATGGCAGTAGGAATAAGTAAATGCTTATTTACCTTTTATAGTTAATACTGTGATAATTGCTAGGTTTTAAATCTAATCTATATAACTTCATTTTAACAGAAAAATGTATCATGGTCATATATGTCAGTATAAGGATGTTTTGAAGCAATACCAACTAAAATACTCAGAAACACATTTCTCATTTGAATATTATGAGAAGAAAAAGCAACATGATGAAATTAAAAACAGAGTATTGGCATGTACTGAGCAACTAAAACTAAATGAAACTATTCTTATGGAATTTCTAGGTATTAACACTTTTGTTATGTATGTTATGTTATATTTAAATTATGGCATGTTTACAATGAAAAAATAGGAATAAATCATGCTCAACTGTCTTTTTGCAGTGCCTGCTCCCTTTCCATCGATTACTAAATGGACATTGCACATGTATCCATACCAGTATTTCCATTTATAAATCTTATTAGATAAGTATAATTTTTATTCATATACTTTAATTATTCATATTTATTTATTAATATACTTCCTATTTAGAAGCTCATAGATTTGCTTTTCTGTTTAATACAAATGTTAAAGAGTACTTTAAAAGTCTTCTGTAGTTAGTTTTCATATATGTCCACTAGAATGAAAGCAAATAATTTGAGAGAGAAAATAAAGTGGTTATATAATGTGTATATATACACACACACACAAATATATCTGGCTTTAAAGTGATATATCTTAGCAATTAGTATAAATATGTAAAAATTAGCAATGTGTAAAAAAATCAAAGGATGAATTGGTAAAGCATGAATTCATTAGGTACCTCATGTATCAGGCAATACTTGAAGTAGTTACAGAGCTGTTTTTGCAAGGAACTCACAGATTAGCATAGGTGGCAGACACATTGTTACATCTAATAAACTACCACTGGGTAATATATGGTTAAGCAATTTTTAATTTTTAAATTTTTTTAAACTTTGTGAGAAAGATAGCACTGTATGTTCCTGTTGAGGGCCACTTTATTTTCCTTGCTCCTACCTACACTTGTTCCCACATAGATACATATCTATAACTATTAAGACTTTAGCAATCATCCAGGATTGTGTCTATCTCCTTTTTGCTTCAAGCTGAGATTTCCCAGGCTTTGCCAACCAGGCCTAAAGTCCAGACTATTCCACTTGGCATTTTTATGTGGGACCTGAGATCCAAATTTAAGATTTTCTGTTTTTTGAGGCAAAGTCTTAACTCCTAAGCCATCTTTCCAGCCCTTAAGCGATTCTTAATTGATCTAAGTGTAACTGTTAAAGATACCTTTCCTGATGATGAACTTGAAACTTTAAGCCTCTTTTAACCTCCAGACTCCTTTGTATGGTTTCTTATCAGATTATAACTCCATTGTTTGCACTAAATCTTCTTATCCATGCATTCTACTTTTCTTCCCATTCCTTTCTAAAGCATTACTTTAATGCCTTTACTGCTTGCTCTCTTCATGCTTGGTTTTAGACCATTAGTTTTTTAGAGTTTTTTAGCCGATCTGTGCATTCTGTGTTAAATGAACAGAATTTAGAGGTAGTTGAAGATATAGCCAAAGTTTAAGGAGTTAGATATGAGTTGGAATGAGATACAAACTCTGTATGCCAAACAAGAAGAGGTGGATAGAGGCAGGAAGAATTCAATATTAAGATTTCAATATCTATATCTAAAAATGTTAGATTTGTCCTTTTGATAATAACAAGCTTTATAAATTATGTTCATCTGACGTGTGGTCTAACTTATAAATCATGGTTTATTGGCTGGATGGGAAAGGACTAATTGATTTTCATAGAGGTTTGTTCACTATTAACTGTTCTAATTTAGGACATTATATTCGTTAATAGCCATGAAGGATGTTTATTAATAGTTGAGAAATAGTCTACTTAAAATTGAGTATAAATCCAGTTCAAGCAGAAAGTCCAGATAGATGCTCTTCTCAGTTACACAGACAAAATGGACATAATGGACAAAGAAAAGAGAAGTTGGGTGAGCTTTTAATGCTTGCTTTAGAATAAATAATTATAGAAACTTAAGAAAAATTTAGTCTCATAATTATTGTTTTATTAATCAAATGAAATGAAAAAATGAACATGGGTTTAAAAGAATTAAATTCTGCCTTGTGAAAGTATTTTATTAAAAAAAATTCTAACAAGTATTCTGAATGAAATGTTATTTTAAGTTCATTAACAGGTAAGCCAATTAAGTTCAGTAATAGATAAACCAATTATACTCATCTTGCCTTTGTTTTCAGATAGTAATTATATCAATATCACTTACATGGTACATGCATTTTAAATAATTTGGATAGTATAACTATAACTTAAATGTAAATTTTATCTGACAAACAATTCCTTAACTTAAAAAAGAGTTAACTTGAGATGTAAAACGCAGGATATTCTTAAGTGTGCCAACAATTTTGCCAGACGTTCATTTGAATTGAAGAAAGAAGCAAATGATATGGAAATTGAAATCAGTTATTTAAACAAGGTACATATTTTAAGTTTATAATGTATATATTTTATGTTTCTATGCATCAAAGTATAATAATGATGTATGTTGTTCAATAAGTACTGTTTTGAGACAGTTTAAATATGGAAAAAGATAATATATTTGTTTCAGATTACTTTTGAAGCCAAAATGTATTTCAAGTGCTGACCATATTTAACTCTTAGTTTTGGATAATAGTTTGACTTTCTTTGGGGTTTGAGGAAAGAAGATGAAGAAAGAAGTTTAGCTTAGGAATTTATTTTGTGCTGTGGAGGATCAAACTTAAGTTCCTGTGCATGTCAGACAATTGCTCTACCATTGAGTACACTCTCACCCCTGCAGTAGGAATGTGAAGACATTAAAAGCTAGTATAATTCATATTCATATTACATATTTTCTATTATCCTCTTCATCCTCTTCCCTTAAAAGCCTCTTTTCTGCTACCTCTTATGGGCGACTTTATTTTCCTTTCTTCTACCTACACTTGTTCCCTCATAGATACACATCTACAACTATTTAGCTCTAGGATCTAGGTATGAGAAAACATTCATTAATTATTTTTCTGAGCCTAGGTTACCTCATTTAATATTTTCCAGTTCTACCTATTCTCCTGAAAATTCTGCCTTTCTTTATAACTTTCTATTGGGTATATGCATATATTTTCAATTTACATTTATCTGTTGATTGACATCTACATAACTTCATTTTCTTCCTATTGTAAAAACAGTAGCAGTAAGCATGGATTTTCAAGAGTCTCCATGGTAGGACAGAAGTGCTTAGGTATGATATAATGGGTCACAGAGTAATTTTATTTTCAGTTTTTTGTGAAGTCTCCTCTGATTTCCATAGTAGTTGCACCAGTTTATTCTTCAGCCAGCACTCGAGTATGGGTTCCTCTTTGTTCACCTTGCCAGAATTTTTTTGTAATATATATATATTTTTAAATTTTTATTATTATTTATTCAGTTGTGTGTGTGTGTGTGTGTGTGTGTGTGTGTGTGTGTTTGTATGTGTGTAGAACCACGGGCGAATTCAGGAACCACCATGGACGCCTCCACCTCCTCCTTGTTTACTCTGCCCTGGGTTTCACAGGCTCCGCCCTACCAGGACCAGAAATGCAGGCCGCCGCTGCTTCCACCCAGAGTCTATACGTGGGGTCTAGGATCCGAACTCAAGACTTTCCACCTACAAGGCAGAGGCTTAACCCCTGAGCCACCTCTCCAGCCTGTAATTTATGTTTCTTACCATAGCCAATCAGACTGCAGTGAGATAGATTCTCGAAATAGTTTTAATTTTCAGTTTCCTGAAAGTTGTTTTTTTTTTTAAATTATGGAACACTTCATGAATTTCTGTATCATCCTTGCATAGGGCCATGCTAATCTTCTCTGTATTGTTCCAATTTTCGTATATGTGCTACTGAAATGAGCATGCTAAAGATTTTGAACATCAACATTGGCTAGTTGGGGCAGTAGTTCAGTGGGTAGAGTGTCACCCTTGCAATCAGGGGTTTGAGTTTGAACACTAGCACTGCCTAAAGAAGGGTAGTGACATACAGGCTTGTAATCCGATTGAGCGCTATAGATGTGTAAAGCAAGAGGCTTAGGAGTTCAAAACCTTTGCCATAGACATCTCCTGACCTCCTTAAACATAGGAGACTGTGTCTCTAATTAAAACAACCAGACAAATATTTATTGACCACTTATATTTCTTCTTTGTTTTAAGCTTTCTTTTGTCCTTCAACAGTTTCATACATATATACAGTGTGTTCTGATTACCATAATACTAACCTTTTCTATTCTCCCTTTCACCTGTTACCTACTCCTCCTCAAAGTATCTTTGTTATATTCATGTCTTTTAACTTTGTTTTGAGACTTTGTTTTACTTGTGTTCCCAATGATAAACCCACCAGGTGACATTGGACACTTACCAACCCATAGTCACACAGACAATCCTAATTAAACAAAATAAAAAGATATAAATCAAAACAAAAGCGTATGAAGGTAATAAGGGCACTTCTAGGGAGAAGGATGAAATTGACTACAGTAACTTATGATAATTTGACAGAATTTGCTGCAGGAGAGGATTTTGTGTTCTTCATTTGTATCCCTCACAAAGTTGAAGTGTCCTAGTTGGGGAAAATGTAATATATGGTGTATAGCTCATAGAGATTTGTTTTCTTAGATTTTTAGAACTATAAGTAGCAGTATTTAAGTAGCAAAGTGAAGGGGTAGTAGGGAAACAGGAAGGGGAGCAAAGGGTTAAAGGAATGAAAAGTAGTAGAGAAAAATACTGTGCTAATATTAGGTTTGGAGAAGAGGACAGATGTAAAAGCCTTTTCCAACTTAGACACAAGTTAACAACACATCAATTGCACATTTAAGATACAAAAATGTGTATAATTTTAAAAGTTATATATTGCTTAGTGATTAAAGTGCTTGCCATGCAGGCTAAAGGACCAGAGTTTGACTCTCCAGATCCCATGTAAAATGTCCCACAAGCATTAAATCCCTCCTGTAATAGCCTTAGAAGATGGAGCCTGAGAATCCCCAGATTAAGCTGACTAGCCAGACTAGTCCCTTGGGGGTTTAATTAGAGATCTAGGTTCAAACCAATAAAGTGGAAGAATAATCAAGGACGATTCCTGATACTACCCTTAGGCTTCCACATGCACATGCACAAGCATTTATGTACATGTGAACCCACACACACATGCACTCATATACATGTAGATACACACAAAATGTACTCCATACAAACACATAAAAAAGTTATAGATGGATTCAGTGAGATTGTTCAAGTACTTATAATGTGAGCCCAACCACCTGAGTTTGATCCTTGAAATCTACATAAAGGTGGGAGGACAGAACCAAGTCCAGGAAGTTGTCCACTGACCTCCACATGCACTCCATATTCACATATCATGCACACAGAATAATAAATGAAAAATTAAAAGTTAAATATATAAATAGAAAATAAAACAATTCAAGACTAAAAATGAGAGTACAAATGGACATTATATAACATACAATGTTCACAGGCAGTGTTTCTTCCTGTTTGAAAGAAAGCTTGCCTCCTGTGTAAACTTAAGTTACTGTGCCAAATATGTCAAAAACTTTCTGTCATCCACATAATTCCTTCTCAACTTCAGACTCCCTTATGACACTCCTGGTACCATCTCCCAGTCTGTATATCTTGGTGTCTGGATGTCAATCTCATTCCATATGATGTATTTTTCCATGGTTTTTTAATCACTTGTTCTAGAGGGGAATAGCAGGTGAGGAGTTGATATATAATGCAGATTTTACACCTTCAGGGTTTCTTTCCCTTCCTTTGGTGCTTTATCCAAGAATTGCTAAGCCACTCTTTGCTAGTAGATTGAGTTCAATTCCTACTGCACTTGAACTCTTTCTTTTAGGGTGGTCTTCCTATGGTCTAGCAGATCTTTTGGTTTGCTGAGTAGTCGATGGTTGAGAGGAGTGGATTGTGAGCATTAGAAATTTCACAATTTCAGATTCCCATACTTCTCTCTTTTAGCACTTGCCTAAGGTTTGTCATGGCCCAATTTCCTTTGAAGTTGAGTTTAGACTCTGATTTGGGTTTCTAGCAGTGCAATGGTCTCTCTCCAATTCTTGCTATGCCAGATACTCAAGTTCTTCATGACAACTCTTTGGAAAGATTCAGTTTTGCACGGGAATGTATGGATGCCCCAGATGCTGCTTTATGAGAAAAAACCTCACCTGGTCATACTTTGTTTTCCTTAGCTCTTTCTCTTTTCTATTAGTGACTTTTTATCTTGACTTTCTTCCATCTAAGCTCCTGTTCTCACAGATACTGTTTCTGAATTGGCATCTTCTTAGAATCATCTTTATTTGATATTTAATAAAAGGAAGAACTTAAAGAAGTGTTTTAATATTTGATTTTGACACAACAATTTTCAATAAATACTACCAAAATGGGATTTATGAGAAAATATACATCTCTGACTATAAATAACTTTCTCCCTTGTCCCCATCCTCTTTCTTTTGACAAGGTTTCATTCTAATTCAGGTTGACCTAGAATTCACTGTATTCCAGGCTGGCCTCAAACTCAAGTCAGTTGTTCTCCCCTGGCCTCTCAAATAATGGTATTACAAGCTTGTGCCACAACACCTAACTCACAGGTTATTTTTTCATTTTAATTTTTCTTTTTAGCAAATTGCAAAGCTCTATGAAACTAAGAATCTTTCAGGAGCTCTAGAAGAGAAGAACAAAAGTACAGAAAAGAAAAAAGAGTTGAAAGAAAGGTATAGTAAACTTTAAACCTCAATTCTATGTGAATAGGTGTTCTGTATCTAAAGGTTGGATTCTATATTGTGATACAATTTTGTGCAGACTACTTTTGTTAATTTCTTACAAAAATATTTACTTAAACTAATATCAAAACCATCATTTTATTTAAGATAAAGTGCAGAGACAAGAGAAACTATAGCACATCTATTTTATAACCTGTCAGTTGTATAATTTATTGAATTTTCCATGATAGAACCACAGTAGATGTAAAATAGGAGAAACAGTGGTGGAATAGCAACAAGTTTATCTTTTTTGTCTCCTTGTCACCATCATGAGTAGTTCCTTTACCACAAAGTGAAGAAGAGTCCCAAAATACTACTAAATCTCTGGCATTGTGGTAATATAAGCATATTAGTGGTTATATAAGCCTCAGTGGTAGAGGTGTTAAGAAAAAAACTGATTTTACCTGTTATATATCAAAAATAGATGTAATACTGTTGGTATTTCTAATCAACTTTGAAAATTTGTTTATATCCTGTACAAACAGGATGCAACAGTATATGCTGAGTAAAAAAAGTAACTAGAGGATGTGGAGATGGCTCAATGGATAAAGCTCTTGCTGCACAAGTAGGAGGAGCAGAGTTCAGATCCTCAGAACCCATTTAAGTTTATTCTTAAAGTCCATTCCTTAAACTTCATTGTCTTTGATTTTTTTTCAATATATCGCCCCTCTGGAGTTTATTTTTCTGGTCCTATTTCTTTGGATTTGTCATTTTATTGATCTCCCAACTTTTATGTATTACATCATGATAGATGCCATTGATTTTTATGGTAAAATTGATTGAAAAATTGGCGAATACATAGATTTTATATTATTGTGTTTCATTATTATAAAAATGTGTATTAAAGGGAACTGATACAACTACTTAGTTATTTCTTTTGCATTTGTTCATGGATGTAGTGTATATCCATGTATATCTATGTGTGTATATGCATGTTCCTGTTGGTGCATGTGCACATGTATGTGGAGGTCTGAAGGATATCAGAAAATATTCTCAGTAGCTTCTACCTTAATTCCCTGAGACTGAGTCTCTCCATCAAAATCAGAGTTCACCCATATGGCTAGTCTTACTAGCCAGCTTGTTCTGTAAAACTCCCCCTCCCCCAAGTTTCTACTTTCCAAGGCTGGAATTACAGTCAGGCTGCCATACCACAAAGTGCTTACATGGGTTCTGAGGATCTGAACTCTGCTCCTTCTACTTGTGCAGTAAGAGCTTTATCTACTGAGCCATCTCCACATCCCCTAGTTATTTTTTTAACTCAGCATATACTGCTGTATACTAGTATTCATAGTTTTGCTTTCTATGGTTTCAGTTACTTGTGTATATTATAGTCCAAAAAAGTTACATGGGAAATTCCAGAAATAAACAGATGAACAGTATCCTGAATAATACGATAAAATCTCATGTCATCCTTCTCTGTTTGACATAGAATATTAATCATTCTCTTGTCCAGTGTATCCACGCTGTACACATTAGCTGACTGTTCATTACTTAATAGTTATCTCAGTTATGAGATCAGCTATGTTGCTATCCTAGTGCTAATACCTAGGATACTTCATTTTTACCTAAAAATGGTCCCCCAAAGAAAAGAATAACAGTGTTGGCAACTTGGATATGTCAAAGGGAAGCTTATTACAAAATGTTTTCTTTAAGTGAGAGGGTGAAAGTTCTAACCTTAAGAAAAGAAAATAATATACTTCTATTATTCAGATCTGTAGCAATAAATTTATCCGTAAAATTCTGAAGAAGGAAAGAATTAATTTCACTGCAGCACATCAGTGCAAAAGTTATAGTCGCAATATATATTTAGTGTTCAGTTAAGATGGATGACATTCAATTTATGTGTATATTTATAAGAAAAGATATGAAGAAAGATTTATAGGAAAAGATACAAAGCGTGACAGTAACTGTGATTCCTAGGCATCTGTTTGGAGTCTTGAGATGTATTTCCTACTTACAAAGAGATACTGATGTATTTTTGATAGTGACTATTCTATTTTTTATGTAAAACTCAATGAAATTATTCTTTCATTAAAAAGGTTAAAGGACACATTTATGGATTTGATTTAATCATTTTTGTGTCTATGCTAGTTGATTTGTTTTTTAATAAACCTTTTGAAAACTTGAAATCTAAAACATGCTATTTGTGGTTAGAACTTTTGTTTAGAATATATTAAATGTATTTTAAAAAGGAAGTCTGTTGACTGCTCTGTAACATGCAAAAATGGAGAATTATAACCTGATTGTATCCCTTGTTTTAGAATGTTGATTTTACTCAGTATTTAATGTAAATATTCCTATTTAGAATTTTTGAAAAAGATGAGCATGTAGTATTGAACAGAGCCCCTCAAACCACCCAGTTGTTTCTTCCTTATGAATCTCAGAAATTTGCAAGAGCTGTAAAGATGCATTCTTCAGAACCAAGAATTACAGGTACAGAATTTATTAGTCTAAAACTTCATTTTAATAGGCAAAATACACAGAGAATAAATGAAAAAAAATAATTACAGTTATCAGTTGATGTAAGCAAAGGGCAAATAACGCTAAGACTTACAGACTCTGAAAAGTACCATTTTGACTTAGCGTAAACAAAATAGGACTTCTTTTGTTTTTGAGAGAAATCATTTGTATAGCATGTTTAAAATGTTCTAACTGGCCACTGAGATGTTTAAGTCAGATTTTATGGTGCATGTGTAGATTAGATAACTACATTATATTACATTAATTATACTGCTCATTTTTATTTTTTATCTTCATTAATATTACTACTCTGTCTTTGGTTACCAAAAGTGTAGCTTTATCATTTGGTCATTTTGCAATTTCATATGCATGGTTGTTGTAGTAACTAGTATATAATAATGATTAAAAGTTTTTAAAATAATTTTGTACTTGTGTATTTTAAGTAAATATTTTTGTAAGCTTGATTTTCAATATTGTGGTTAAATGTTGAGGATATGGGCTAGTGTTGTGCATTGTAGCTCCATAGTAAAGTGTATGAAGCTCTGGGTTTGAAATTATATTGGGGTTTGTCTTCAGAGTTAATGTGAAATAATGCTGTTTAATTTAGATGAAAAAGAAGAAAGTTCTAGGAATCAGTCAAAATCTGCTAATAGTGACTTCAGTCAAAAAGAGAATGAAGCACAGGTACTTCTTTTTTTTAATAGCTTGCTTGCTTGCTTGCTTTCATTAAATGAGATAATAAATTAAGATGCAGAGTGTTGAAAGTATGTGCACGAGTATATCCACATACAGGTTATTTCAACCATTATGGCCTCAGGATCTAAAAAGTTTTAGAATTTTCTATATGGCATCCTGAATATAATCTTCTCCTTTTGCCCCCTAAAATATAAAAAACATTTAAGAATACAAAACCTGGTACTTGGTAGAATAGAAAATTTCAATAAGTACCTGAAAAGGGAAAAATAAGATTGGATTAATGAGGATTTATAGCCTGAGAAGTGCATAGGAACAACACCTAAAGTTATACATTAGGGTGTATAATTCACAGACCATAAAATTTATAATTTAAAGTGTTAAGTCCAGTGATTTTTATCATACTCACAGGATTGGTTGCCCATCTGTCACTACTGTGTGATTCCAGAACATTTTCATCACTCTATATATTTTGTTTGTTTTATTTTTCTTATTTATTTGAGAGAGAATGGCAGAAAGAGTAGGGGTAGGAGAGGGTGAAAAGATGTAGGCAAACATGCCTTAGGAGTGTTTGTGGAGATCAGATGACAGCTTTCAGAAGTCTTTTTGTCCTTCTTCCATATGGGCTTAGAGTATCACACTGTGGTTAATAGGTTTGCATGTAGACCTTTACCTGTTGAACCAATACAACTTTTTTTCAAGGATCAAAATTGTTTTTTATGTATATACATTAAAAAATTAATTTTTTGCTTTGACAATTTTATATACGTATTATAGTGCATTCCAGTTGTTGTTCTCCTTTTCCACCCTATATATTTTGAAAGGTAGAAATTGTATATGCTTATTTTATATATTCTCATTATATATACAATCATTATTTACGTATATATAGATGTAGAAAAATGCGGGGCTGGAGAGGTGGCTCAGGTGCAGGCGGAAGGGCCTGAGTTCGGATCCTAGAGCCCATGTATAGACGCTGGGCAGAAGCAGGGGCGGCCTGGGTTTCTGGTCCTGGTAGGGCGGAGCATGTGAATCTCGGGGCAGAGTAAACAAGGAGGAGGTGAAGGCGGCCCATGGTGGTTCCTGAATTTGCCCGTGGTTCTACACACACACATACACACACACACACACACACACACACACATATACATACACACACATACATACGCACACATACACAATTGAATAAATAATAAAAAATAAAAGAAAAAATGTATAGTTTATTTTTTATATACAAGTGTAATTCTTTGCAATTAAAATTTGACTATATACTGTGTATTTCATCAATGAATACATATTATGCTGCTTTGCTACATTCTTTAAGGATACATGAATGTATCAAAATTACTTATTAACTTTTATTGTATAGACGGAAATATAAAATGATAATTTATAAAAGTAAAAAGGCATAGAAATTAGGTGATGAATTAAGAAGGAAGTATTTACTTTGTTAGTCATGAATGTGGATAAGATAAAATTAAAAAATGTTTAATTCGAATGTAGAAATATTACTACAAAAAGTTAGCGTACTTGTCAAGAATACAGAATTACCTAAGAATCTTAAAATTTTTGCTTAAAATTGGTTCTCATCTCTTGATTTCATTTATGTTCTGGTTTGTTGCTAGTACTGATGATGAAAATGAAAAGCTAATGTAATTGAAATCTCAGAGTAGTTATGATATATGATTATCCTTTTATAGAGAATCTAATGTTCAAATTTTTTCTTTCAGATATTTAATGACTCTGGTGCAAGTAGCAACTCTAAATATTCATGTATTACAGCTGTTAAAAGTTCACAAGATTTTGTGCAGTTCAGGTAATTTTTTAAAATTCCTGAGGGTCTTGAGATATAGTTTAGTGCTAGGAACCTTGTCTTGGGTAAACTCCTAGCATTGCCTCCCTCTTCCAAAAAAGAAAGAGAAAAAAGAAAATATTTTCTAACTTTTCAAGTATTGTTAACTCAAAAATTAATAAGAATTATATTATTCTATTTTAGATCAAAACAGTCAAATTATGATAAGTGGATTGAAAAAGGGCATTCAGGTACTTGCCATTTATATTTTTATAAGTAATTATTTTATTAGTTTTTATGCTATTTAAATAATTTGAATGTTTTCATCTCTGGTTTGAAAATACAATTGTGCTTTTAAAATAAATTTTTCTCTAAATATGAAACAAATACATTTCATCATAGAAAGTTTGGGAAACAAAGAAAAATATAAAAGAAATTAAAAAAATCACCAAAAAGACATTACTGGCACCATATGTCCTGCTGTATATTCTTAGTCTTTTTTTCATTACGCATGTGGTGTATTACCATACCACCCTGAATTCTTCCGCTATACTTGTTACACATGTGTATTTTGTTCCCCACTCCTCAAATTTGAGTCATAAAAATGTATATAATTCTATATATCCTATTTTTCTTCTTAAATATACCTTTGAGATTATATCTGCATTAGTTTTTACTTGTAATGATTATAAAATGTTCCATTGTGTAGATATATCAGAATTTAGACTGTTTCACATTGATGATCTTGTTTCTGCAATTCTTTTTGCCATTATAAATATTTCCTATATTATTTTGTATTAATCTCAAGCTGTCCTGAACTATTTTATTTGGATTAAAAGTCAGAGGATCATAGGTTATGCATACAAGTTTACTTTCCCCAAATACCCAATTATTAGAACTGTGATATACGCTTTAAAAAGCTTCTGTCTTTCCACCGTATATATCTGCACATGCATATATATGTTTACATAACATACATATATGAGTATATGTGTGTATATCACATACATAATAAATTACTATTTTGGTAATCTAGTAATGAATAATGTATGTCATGCTATATAGGAGTCTTCATCTTTTGTCTGATTAATCACTTTTATCATTGTGCCATTTTGACATTATAATATTCTATAAATATATACATATTCAGAATGATCATATTCTTTTTATTTTTAGTTTTGACTAGAATTTATTAAACTCTATTTTTTTATTTTTCTAGTTTTACAAGCATATTGAGTACTCATCCCTGCTTCCTTCCATTCCTCCTCCTTCCTGTTTCCCTCCCTTCTCTTCATCAATCCATCCCACTTTCTCCCACCCTTCTGCGTGTCTGCTTCTATGGACCCCAGGGTTCCCTCTGACTTGTCTACTTTTGTGGGGGTTCAGCCTCTTGTGGCATACAAACTTGTCTCTCTTTTGGCTCATCTAACTTTAATCCCCAAGTTTTCCACAGGCACCAGTGTTCTTATCTCTCTTGAGTTCCTAGATAATCTATGTGGGCATGTTGATATGTCAGTCATTATGCAGGTTTGCGAAAGACAGTCACTGCATTAAGTTCCTAGATACAGCAGTCCTGCCTTGAATGAAATGTCTTGTCCAACAATGAACCTTCCCATCTTTAGGTTCTTACAATCTCATCGCCCCCTCTTCTGGGTTCCCAAAGCTTTGGAATGCAGGGAGATTAGGTTGGCCTTGAATCAAGAACACAAACAACAGAGAATGCCCATGAGATTATGGAGGAAGAGGGAGGGACACTTGTTTCACTGCTGGTGGGAGTATAAACTGGTATAGCCTCTTTTGAGATCAGTGTGGAGGTTTCTCAGAATATTAAAAATGGAACTGCCATATGACCCAGTTATACCACTCCTAGGAATATTCCCAAATGTCTTTATATTTTATTACAAAAACACTTGTTCATTTATGTTCATTGCAGTTTTATTCACAATAGCAAGAAAATAGAATCAGCCAACATGCCCATCAACAGATAATGATCATATTCTGTCAGCTTATTTTTCTGTTCTCACATGGGTGTCACTCAAAACAACATGCTTTTTCAATACAACTGCCTTTCCATACATCTTTACCTGAATAGGTGATCTGTTCCAGCTCTTTATAATTCTCTATATATGCCAAACTGATAGTGTTAGACAAGGAAGAATAATAGCTAATCTCATAGAAATCAGTGTATCTTTGACATAGAGATATTGGGAATGCATATAATTGTTGTGGTTCTACCTGTGCTAGCATATATAATGAGACTTAAGAAGATACAATGATTCTGGAAGAAAACCGTTTTTCAGCTATCTTCAAGAGTAATTTGAAGATATTAGTATATGTTTAAAAATAGTTATTGACTATTAACTATATTGACTTATATGACTTCAAGGGAGCAATTTCTTAAATAATAACTGATATACTATGTTAAAATTAAGATATTTTATTCATTAAAATAAACGAATAAAAAGTCACCAAGCCAAAGGATATTATTTGTAATACATAAAATTATCAAAAGTTTAGTTTCCAAAAACTTTTATAAATCAAGATACATGAAGGAAACAACCTGACTAGAAGTATGTGCAAAGGATATAACTAGACACTACCAAAAATAAACTTTAAAAAAATTTTTAGCAATAGGACTCCCGTAAACTAGTGACTGGAACTATTATTATTAATTCACTAAATATTGATACAATACCTAAATTATAACTGAAGCTAATTTGATGAGATCAGATGATTTCAAGGAAGATAATTATCTTGTTAAAAACATTTTAACATTTGACGTCCGTTACTGAGAGACATATATTCTATATTTTGAAATTCTACCCTTTGATATGTACTTAAACACATAAAATACAAGGATGTATGTAAAAGAATGTTTTAACATTACATGTAATTTTCTTCAAGGAAAAACAATGACGCTAAGTACCTGTTTGTAGTAAAATAGATGGATGCATAGATAGTGCTAATTAAGACTTGCAGCCCTGGTTTTCCCAAGCATGTTTATCTTATAGACAAACTAAGTAAACATTGTATCAGCAGGTTCCAAGGACATGGGAAATGAGGCTATGAATTTCTATGCAGCATGCAATGTTCTCTGAAGGGAAGTCAAAATCAATTGCATAAGCAGTCTTATCTGGAAGGAGACAGATAGGGTCTTGACCATATAGTTACATTTCTCTCCAGCTTTGAGGCAGGCCAACTTTGCCCTGATCATATCCTCTATAGCTTCAAGGGTAGCTGGTTTTGTCAAGCCATAGCTCCTTCTACCACTTTGACAGTCTAGAATCTGTATTATTTTGTGGCTTTGCCTTCTGCATTGTAGCCACTCTCCACAATTTATGTAAGTGAAAAATGAGAAAACCTATCTACATACAATAATATGGAGGAGTTTCACAAGCATATACTTAACAAAAAAACAAGACATATGAGCACATATATACAATTTCATCATATAACATTTTAAAACAAATATTTAGGTGCTGAAACCATATAAAACATTAGGAAATGATTATCACAAAAGGCAGAAAGAGGGGCTGGAGAGGTGGCTTAGGAATTAGCCTCTGCCTTGCAGGCGGAAGGTCCTGAGTTTGGATCCTAGACCCCATGTATAGGCGCAGGGTGGAAGCAGGGCAGCCTGCGTTTTGGTCCTAGTAGAGCACGGAGTCTGTGAATCCCGGCCAGGGCAGAGTAAGCGAGGAGAAGTGGAGGCGGTCCATGGTGGTTCCCGAATTCGTCCATGGTTCTACACACACACACATACACACACACACATACATACACATGTGCACACACACATACATGCACAATTGAATAAATAATAATAATAAAAAGGCAGAAAGAGATTACCTTCAACAAAGAGGACAGAGAGAATATGGGACCTTTTGGAGTACTTACGATGTTTTCTTATCTGGGGATGGTTACTTGAATATTTGCTTTATAACTTTTTTGCTAAATTACTGTATTTTGTTCTCTTGTTATTATCAGATCAGATAGAAACACATGGAATTGCCATTTTCATAGGTTAGACAGATACTGGAAATTTCATATTGTTAAAGCAATTTGTTTTATTTAATAATAAATCCAAAAGGAAAATAGTTGATTATCTTATAACAAACAGATGCTGACTGTGGAGATAAAGGAATAGTAAGACGACTAAGAGAATCAAAATGTACTCCACAAGTAAGTTGGATGTTTAATTTTTCATTTTTAAGTAGAACATTCTGTGTTAAAATATATTGTGTTCATTTCAATATCAGATTTAATGTAGTGATAATTACTAATCATCATTACTTTTACGAGGTTGGAAATCATGTTTCTATGAAGTTACAGATTGTTTTTAAATTAAAAAATGGAGCCGTAATAAGTTCACATGAACAAATTTAAAAAGTTATCATTAATGATGATATATATTGAGATTAAAACTTAATCATGATTGAAGTAAGTAATTTTGCTTAATAATATTGAATGATTTTCCATAGTGGTTCAAGACCATTGTGTACCTTAAAAGTATTTTGATATTATTTTTGCATAGTGGAAAGTTTTTTTCCATGCACAAGTGTGTGTGCATGCATATGTGTGTGTCTGTGTGTTTGTATATCAGAGGGCACTGTGTATGTACCTGTGAAGGTCCAAGGGTGACTTCAGTAATCATCCTGGATTATTTCTACTTCCTTATAGCTTGCTATGTTATTTCCCAGACTCCACCTTCTAGAGCTGGAAGTGCAGACTGTTGCCATTTCCACCTGGCATTTTTACGTATGATCCAAGATCAGTTCTCAGGTTCTTCTGCTTGTAAGGCAGTCTTAACCCATCTCTCCAGCCCAGTGGAAAGTTTTAATGATAGATGTAAACCATACATACCAAGTTTACCAGATGTTAAAGTCTAAAACAGGAGAAATGACGTAGTATTCTGTCATAAGAAAATACTAATAATAGGCACATTTTAATTTTTTTGACAAGGAGACACAAGATGTTTCTGTATGGGACTTAGTATAATCATATTTGATAATTCATATGATCTGCCTACAGAATGAGGTAAATGACAATTAGTATTCAAGTCCTCAATGTTTAGAAAAAAGTAGTTTAAAATTTATAACAACAAAGTGAGAAAAGAGCATATTCATCAATTTTATGTTAATGTGTACCTGAGATAGCAATTTCTGGAGATAATCAATTTATGAAGACAAAAGATACTGTGTTTCATATCTTAGTGGGTTTTAGTTTGTCATCAGTTGGCCCTATCACATTGGACCTTGGTATCACACATATGGCAGAAATGTATGATAGATCCAAACCCCTCACCTCATATCCAGGATATGGTATTTAAAAAAGGGGGGGGGGGCTGGAGAGATGGCTCAGGGGTTAAGCCTCTGCCTTGCAGGCGGAAAGTCCTGAGTTCGGATCCCAGATCCCACGTATAGACGCCAGGTGGAAGCGGGGGCGGCCTGCGCTTCTGGTCCTGGTAGGGCGGAGCCTGTGAATCCCGGGGCAGAAGGAGGTGGAGGCGTCCATGGTGGTTCGCGAATTCGTCTGTGGTTCTACACATACACAGACACACACACACACACACACACACACACACACATGCACACACGCACATGCACACAGTTGAATAAATAATAATAATAATAATAATAATAATAATAAATTAAAAAAAAAGGGAAAGATCAGTGTTTCACAATCCCATTCTAGAGCATGCTCCCCACCATGACATAAAGGGACCTTCCTCCTCCTCCTTCCCCCCTGCTTATATCCAACTTGATATCACCTCTAAGTAGTTCAAATTCAAAGTTGGAATTCAGCCTTTCTCACACCAACAAAAGCAAGATGAATTGAAAGAAATCACTTTTCCTTTTTAAGGAGGTAGCCACTCATAAGACGTGGAAATTCTTAAAGAGAAATCATTCCCTAAGCACTTAATTTCCATTTCAATATGTTCTGGTTTTCATTTACTTTTTTAGGTAGGGGGTGAAAGATGGAGCTTAGAAAAAAGAAATTATTTGGTGATTAAAACTAACTGGTGGGGCTGGAGAGGTGGCTCAGGGGTTAAGCCTCCACCTTGCAGGCGGAAGGTCCTGAGTTCGGATCCCAGATCCCATGTATAGACGCCAGGCGGAAGCGGGGGCGGCCTGCGCTTCTGGTTCTGGTAGGGCGGAGCCTGTGAATCCCGGGGCAGAAGGAGGTGGAGGCGTCCATGGTGGTTCCTGATTCGTCCGTGGTTCTACACATACACAGACACACACAGACACACACACAGACACACGCGCGCGCACATACACATGCATATGCACACAGTTGAATAAATAATAATAATAAAAAAACTAACTGGTTTTCGCTTTTGTGTTTAATAGCATTTTATCAATTCTTTTTAAAATTCTTATATTTATTTTGTGTGTGCCAGTGTGCATGTGCCATAGTGTGCATGGAGGTCCTTGACCTCCACTAGTGCTCTTTTTTTTACCTTGTAGGATCCAGGGATCAAACTCAGGTTTTCAAGTTAAGCAGCAAGTACTTTTCTAACTGTGGTAGCTCACTAGTCCTTAATTCACCAATTCTTATTTTGCTTACTTTATCTTTGAAGTGATAAGAGATTAATATGGTGTGTTTTACCTTATGCATTATATATGCATTATTTTATTAATGCAATGACATGCATTTTTAAAGCTTTGTTACTTTGCATTTGCAGGCCATATGCATAGAAAGCTTTGGAAAATCAGTAGAAAGTGATAGTGGTGAAGTAGAAGAAAGGACCGAAAATTTTCCACGAACTCCAGAAACTCCTTTATTTTTAAGAAATCCTGATGCTGTGAAGACACCTGAATCTCTGGATAAGATACAGTTCCTTAAAAGCCCCTTATTTGAAAGGTAGGTGTTTTATTAATAATTCTAATTGATATAATTAATTGTAATACCTACTAGCTGGAATCTTAAAAAGGGGTTTATTATGAAGTATTTCAGATCTGAAAAGAAGAGTCTCATATATTAACTTCCATGTATCCATTAATCTGTGTAAACAGTTAATAGTGTTCTGCCATTCTTGTCTCATTAATTCTCCTCCCATTTTTTCTGTAGCTTTTAGCTAAAAATGACATATATCCTCCGTATTCCCAGTGCAGTAGTATGTTTGCTTAAAGGTTTTACAAAGGATAAAAATTATGGAAAAATTTAAATGTCAAGCTAAAGAACTGCTGTGGGCTTTCTGAATGATGTTCCAGCAGTCATTTTCCTATACATCATAGTCTTTGAAGCAAGAATTGCCATTTTAAGTATAAGTATTTCTAAACTGAATATTTAACTTTGGAATTCACAGATTTATAGTTTATAGCTAAGAAAATAGTGCTGAGATTAATCTTTTGGGCCAGTTCAATATGTTTCTTAACACTGAAACCTATGTTCCTCTAATACATAGATTTCACTTCATCAGAAATATCTCACCTGTGTTCTACTTCAGTGTTTTAAATTGTTAGGAAGAATTGTAAATGAATTTCATGCAGTTGACTCAGGCACAGTACATTCAAAATTGAACTCATCATGAAATTCTAAAATTATAAAAGAATGTCATATGCTAAAACCACTATTTGTGGATTAGAAATTGTGATCTGCAAAACTATGTGACTTACTTATGATCATAGATACGCTGTGACAATATTGTCAGACTTCATGTGTATATGGTTTGTGGGCACTGAAGCACTGAATCTAAGGCCTCATTTATGCTATGCATATACTATGTCTTATGCTACATTCCAATCCTTTTTTAAAAAATATTTCATAGTATCCTATGTGTAAGGTATTGTTCTTGTTACTTTACAGATATTGTTCATTTAATACTCATAACATTACGAATTGTTGGTACACTATCTTTTTTATTAGATGATGAGACAGAATCATATGTAACTAATCAGGATTAAGGATGAGATTTTAAATTAGACAATTCAGCTCCACACTCCATGGTCTAACCTTTATCTTATTTATTTATTATATATAATTATTATAACTATATATTAATTATTTATATATTCATACTATCTTGAGCAATTATTTTTTCCAGATAATTTACCTTCTTTATGCAACATTTTGAATTGACTAGCTTCTCATTAAAATTCATCTTGTGGTTGGCTTTCAAGACCTTGAAGACAGTGTTGGAATTAAGAGTTTGGACTTTGCATTTAAATTTCAGCTGTGGTACTCAATATTCTGTTAAGCAAATCACTTAACTTTTATGTACCTCAAAATTTTTTCATATAAAATATGATAGTAATAGTACCTATTTTATTGTTTGTATGAGAAATAAGTAATTTATGCTTATTTAGATATCTAGAGTAGTGTCTGACAGTAAGTATCCATAATTACCCCCAAATTTATTTTTATATACCATATTCTACCAAAACTTCTTTTCTCCATAGATTTGTGTTATGGTTTGAAATGTGAGTTGTTCCCCCACCTCTTTAGGAGGTGGAGTCTTGCTGGAGGAAAGCAGTCATAGAAGTTGGTTTAGCCCTACCCTACTTGAGTGAGTGAGTCTGCTCTTGAGCTTGCAGCGGCAGTTCTTAATCTCCATGCTGTCTTCAGTGATTTAGACCTCTATCTTCTGCCTCCATTCATGCCTTTTCTGCCATAATGGGCTATATCTCTATTCTGGAATCATAAGCTGGACAAATCTCTCCTTTTCTTCCTTAAGTTGTTTGGCTTTGAATGGTGTCTCACAGCTACAGAGAAAAATAACCAGTACAGAAATTGGTTCTGAGGAGTGGGGTATTAACTGTGAGATTAAGAGTATATGATACCAGAAGGTGGAGTGTTTTGAATATGAGAGAAACTGATATGAAAGAAGTGAAGTATTGCTTGTGAGACTAAGAGAATTCAGTACCAGAAAGTGAAGTGTGAAGCTGATAGAAGTGTAAAGTAGAGAAGTATAGCTATTGCTGTGATGTGGCTAATGTGCCTTTGAAACTGTTTGTTGGGAGAAATACAGAAAACTTTGGGCTTTCATGTCTTGGAGACAGAACCAAAAGGGCCATTCTAGTGAGCATGGAAGAGAGTACTGCTGTGAAAAATGCAGACAATGGAATCCCAGCTTGTAATGATTGTCCAAAGGAGAACACAGACTGTGTTGGGGACTAGATGAAGGGCAAATGGAGTGATGTGTTGGCAAAATATTTGGTCAAGTTTTGCCCTCATTCTGAAAGCTTGTCTGAAGCTAAATTTGAGTGCTTGGTGGAAGAAATTTCAAGGCAATGTAGTCTTGATAATGAAGCATGGCTACTTTTTAGTGTTCTTGTTCAGTGATGAGGAAAAAGAATAAGGAATCAAGCAGAAAGAAGCAAAATCTTTGAGGTTTAATGAGAAAAGATGTGGTGGTAAACTTGAAGAGTTGAACCAGAAGGAGACAGAGAACAAAGTGACAGCTATTGTTAAAGCAGTGAGCTGCTTTAGCTAACCAAAGCCTTTGGTGTGTTTGGATAATAAAAGAGACTGCCCTGAGGACAAGGTCTGTGAATCCCAGGGCAGAGTGAACAAGGAGGAGGTGGAGGCGGTTCATGGTGGTTCCTGAATTCGACCGTGGTTCTACACACACATGTACATACACATACATACACATACATACACACACTTGCACACACACCTACACACACAATTGAATAAATAATAAAAAAAAAGAATGCAAATTCTTTTGGAGGGAAAGAGCTGAAGGTCAGAGTTCCAAGGGAATTGTCTGTTCCTCCAAAGCAAAGACCCAAGAGAGATTTTGCCTAATGTCAGCAACGAGAAGCTGAACTGTGAGTTAAAGGAGTCAGTCTCTAAATCAAGGCAGTAGCAGAACTTGGCAAAATCAGCCACATGGTTCTGGTTTTAGAGATGCAAGAGGGAGGAGGTCATGGATACCTCCTCCAAGATTTCAGAGAATGGCAAAAAAAAAAAAGTCAATGTGTGGGAGGAAGTCTACACTTTAGAGACCTAAGAAAGGCATTTTATGCTGTGGAGTTAAAATCTGGTTTGCCATTGAGAAGTAAGATGTCAGAGCCAATGTGGGACATATGCCAAGGAGAGTTGTACACCTGGGAGGAGCCAGCCTAAGAGAGTTTATGAGTTCTATGACCAGCTGTCTGGAGGGGTAGAACTGAAATTCTTTGGAACTGGGAGGTTTTCAACAAAAGGTTCATCTGTTGGACACGGAGTTACAGGATTTGGAGTTTGTCCTGCTGGTTCTCAGTCTTGGTATGGACCAATCTTTCCTAGATATCCCCTATTCCTCCTTTTTGGAATAGGAATGCCTGTTCTGTACTATTGTATATTGGATGTTTGTAACTTGTCTTGATTTTACAGGAGTTTTTGGACTTTGTACTTTTGGACTGTGTTGGGACTACAGATGTAGTAGTCTATGAAGACTTTTAAAGTTGTACTGAGTATGGTTTACATATGAGAATGGCAAAGAGCCTGTGAGGGCCAGAGGTGGATGGAGTGTCATGGTTTGAAATGTGAGTTGTCTCCCATAGATCCATGTGTTTGGGAAAGTTATGGCACCTTTAGAAGATGTGAAACCTTTCTGGAGGAAGGCAGTCACAGGAGTTGGGCCTTGAGGTTGGTTAGTTCCACTCTGCTTGAGTGAATGAGTGAGTGAGTCTGCTCTTGAACTTGCAGCAGCAGCTCTCAGCCTCCTTGATATCTGCAATGACTTAGGCCACATTCATCTTCTGCCACCAGTCATGCCTTTTCCACCATGAATAACTGTATGTCCCTCTGGAACCATAAGTTGAATAAATCCTCCCTTCTTTCATTAAATTACTTGACTTTGAATGGTATCTTACAATAACAGAGAATGCCCAGTATAATTTGTCACTTCAAAAACTATTTCCTACATAAACTTCCTATATAAAACTATTTCCTATTATAAATTCTTAATCTCTATGTCATTGCTTATGATGCTTACTAGACTGCATTGTTCAATAATACATTAACAACATTTTGATTATTTTTAAATCTTTCTGTAATAGAAACAGAAATGTAACACCTGATGATCAAAAACAAAAGGATTCTTCTCCTGGATTTTCATTTCTTATGAGTTATACTTCTAGATCACCTGGACTGAATTTATTTGATTCTTCAGCATCTGATCCAGAAACCTCATCAGATCAGGTAGTAAAAACCTAAAGTTTTATTTCCAAAAGTTATACATTGGAGTTTTAGATGATTTTAATCCTTAAGTACCAAACTTTCATGGAACAGAGTACTTACTAATAGAGGCAATTTAAAAAAATGCCGAGTCTGGGGCTGGAGAGGTGGCTCAGGGGTAAAGCCTCTGCCTTGCAGGCGGAAGGTCCTGAGTTCAGATCCTAGACCCCACGTATAGACGCCGGGCGGAAGCAGGGGCGGCCTGCACTTCTGGTCCTGGTAGGGCGGAGCCTGTGAATCCCGGGGCAGAGTAAACGAGGAGGTGGAGGCGTCCACGGTGGTTCCCGAACTCATCTGTGGTTCTACACATATATATACACACACACACGCGCGTGCACATACACACGTGCACACATGCACAATTGAATAAATAATAAAAAAATAAATAAAAATAAATTACAGCTAAAGGCACATTAAAATATATCTAACTTTTTAATTAATGTGTTTAACTGCTAAATAGGTTTTCCATATTTTCAATGTGAAAACAAACTATATACTCTCAATTAACTTCCAATACCATCATGTTATTCTTTTCAGCTGAGTGCATGTGTACATTGCAGCATTATCATTGGTGAATGTTAGCAGGCCTGAAACGTTTCTTCTGAATAGTTCTACTATTCAGAATTACAAATAATGATGAATTATTTCTGGATTTAGCAATTAAGCTCAATTTTAAGGCACACATTGGTAGAAATACAGTATATTGGCTAACTAGAACTAATTGGATCACTTGCATATGTAATATATGTGGGAATTAGGGTAAGTAAATCAGTTTCCTTATCTTTATGATAACAATAGTTACCATGGGGTTTATGAATGGTAAATGGATTTATGTACATAAAGCACTTTGAAAAATACCAAGAAATTCATAATATCATATAGTATCACTATAAACATTATCATAATGCTTATCTAAATTTGCCATGCTTAAACGTATTTCTGTAAATTAAAAGTTTCATTATGATATGATAAATTGAAAAAAATTACAGTTATTAAAAGATGAGATGATAGAGTATTATATACTATGTAGAATTCATGACTTCATATTTTGTCTTAATTTTTATATATTTCATAAACAAATTAATAAAAGGAATATGCTATACATGAGAATTTATTTACAATATTTACAATAGCAGAATGAATTGAAAGTGTATAACTTTAGCTGGAAACACATTTGATAAAATTATGAAACTACTGAAAAATTATTGAAAAAATTTATGACGTACTTAATAGGAAAAATATTACAAATACAATTTTTTCTTAAAATTATCTACAAATGTAATCTAATTTGAATCATATCAGAATTCTGGCAAGCTGTTTATTTTTAGTTATGTATGGTTTGTTGTGGAAGATCAGCCAAATAATTGATAATGTTTCTTAGGGAAAAGGTCATCATGAATAATCAAGAAAATGTTCAAAAGTAAAATTTGTGATAAAGTGGAATTCTAGAAAATATTTAACCCAGATAAGATAATAAAGAAGGAGCAGAGTAATGAAACATAAAGGGAATGATATAAATAGTAAAATATTAGAACTTTTTAATAAGCACATTATTGTGAGTGAGTTACATACTCCACTAAAATACACCCAAATATAAACTAACTGTAAGAAATGCAAATTAAATATAAAAATGACGGCAAATTGAAAATTAACAGATGGAAAATGATATACTTTAAAAATTATAAACCTAAGAAGTGTGTAAAACAAAAAAATATTAGGGGGAAAAGATATATCATAAAAATTAAAAGACCAACTAACCTATAAGGAAGATATAACAATCACAAATGTATATGGGGCTGGGGATTTAGCTTAATGGTAAAGTGCTTGCCTAAGCATAAAGCTTTAGGTTCAATCTTTAGTGCTACAATGAACTGACTTAAAATTGACACAGTTAAGAGGATGTTGCTGATAAATGACCATCAAATGGCTTAATGGAACAAGGGGATTATTTTCTGTTATGATTACTGGTTACAGTTCTTAGTCCAGCTTGATAGGAGAACACGCACCAATACCAGGGCAAGAGAAGTGGCCACATCATCTCTACTTAATGGCCTACAGAGGGATGATCCTTACTTGCCAGACCAGCATGTCTGGCCAAATATACAAAAGGATGCCAACTTCCTCAACAGACTCAGTATTTTATTCATCTGTTCAGGGCCTAGTCCCACCCACCACAGGCTGGGCCTTCCCCATCAGCTAGACAATCGCCTTCAGGTTTTCTCCTGCAGGTTAACTCAACCATTAACTCTACAAATGTGCCCAGAGCTCAAACCCTCAACCATCAAGTTGACACTTGTGCCCAACAATGACACTCTACCCCTTGTCAACTTGACACAAAAACAGCACCTTTAAACTTTAACCTTCAATCCTTGTCCCATAGGTGTTAAAAGTTATCTTAAAAATATAAATACATTTCATAAACAAATTTAAAATATTCTCTCATTAAAATTTCAGTTGTTAAAACGTTGGAACTGAAAATCTTTCTTTATATCCCAAATAAAATTATTGAAACAATGAGAAAACATCAAGTTGAGACCAAAATCCAGCAAATTACTACATCCTATACTTCAGTGTCCATCTTCTGTTACTCATCACTTAATCGAGGTGGCTCAGAGATTCTAGGTATTCCCAGTCCCTGTTTGCAGCTTGAAGTTATAAAAGCAGAGTTCCTCTGAACCTGGCTAATCTCCACTCGCAGTCATCCTCAGCAGCACTCCCACAGTTCTGGCATCTCAAACCCACTCTGGGTTTGCCTTTGGAGCCATAAGCTTCACCTTTCTTTGCAGGAACTCTATGTTTGACACTTGGTGTCAAGCTTTTGCTGTTCTCCATGAACCCCTCAAATCCTTCACGAAAACCAGTACCACCTAGGGGACACTACCAAATTTCAAAGCAAGGTTCAAACATACCTTGGTTCACTAGAGCCACAGCTGTACCAAATTTTGTGTGCTGATGCTGGAAAAGCCTCTTTTCTTTTTTTTTTTTTTTTTTTTAACATTTTTTATTGTCTCTGCTCATTTAAACTTAATAGGTGCACCGGTTCCCTCCCCCCCTTCTCCTCCCCCCGACCTCTCTGCTCACCCTCCCCTCACCCCTCCCTCCCCAACCCCCAGTGCCTCCCCTCCCCCAATCCTCGGAGAATCCTTTAATGTGCATGCCAAACTCTCCTCTGGGTCCTCCTCTCCGATGACGTATAAGGACCCAGCGGCATTTCCCTGAACCCTTTCCTTTATACCCCTTAAGCATAGGAACACTATTTTGGCTGTCAATCCCTTGCCTCCAAGGATCTTGGTGTTTTTAGCAAATGCTAGACTTTGTGGGGTCAATAGTGTGTTGGACATCGCGCAGGGCATGCAAAGTCCAATTATGATTGCTTCGGCCCTAACTTGTGTGGAGTATCTTGCAAATCATTGCTCCTCCCATCCTTGTGCTCTTACACTCTTACCGCCCCCTCTTCCGCAAATGTCCCTGAGCTTCAGGATGGGGAGAGATTAGGCTGGCCTAGTTCTAGGTGGTTAATATAGAGTCTCTGAGGTTCTGGAATATGGTTTATTGATTTTTTTTTGCGGTTTTGCTGCTCCTTCAATGCCCTTCACTCCATCCTGGTGGGTATTGGATGTCACCCCCTGGCCAGAGATAGAAAGTTGTTAAACTAGAGTCTTGTTATAAGAGTATATTCAAAGGTAGATGTAATAAAAGTAGGAAATCACAGTAAGGGGGAGGGGTCAATCACCCATTTGCAAAATGGTTACTTTTTATCTGCCAGACTATATGCCCTCCCCTTCTGGTGAGATCACACCCCTTCAGTTGTAAATGATCAGGAACGAAAAGTCTGTGAACTTAACCAGAAGTCTCATTGCTTACTTGCAGTCCAACTCTCAACACTTGGGATCTTGTGAAATTAAAAAGCTTCTCTTCAGATAAAGAGATTGTAACAGGAGCTCAAAGGCAACCCACAGAATGGGAGAAAATCTTCACTAACCACATATCTGATAGAGCTCTATTATCCAGAGTGCACAAAGAACTTAGAAAACTAAACACCAAGGAAACTAATGGCCCAATTAAAAAATGGGCCCTGGAACTTAAAAGAAATTTTACCAGGGATGACATTAAAATGTCTAACAAATATCTTTAAAAATGCTCCACTTCCTTAGTCATCAGGGAAATGCAAATCAAAACTTCCCTGAGATATCATGTCTCCCTGGTCAGGATGGCAAAAATCCACAATACAAACAACAACAAATGCTGGAGAGGATGTGGAGAGATGGGAACTCTCATACATTGCTGGTGGGAATGCAGGCTCATACAGCCACTCTGGCGAGCCGTCTGGAGATTCTTAAAGAAATTAAAGATTAAAATGCCATATGACCCTGCGATTCCACTTTTGGGAATAACCCCCCATGCAGCAGAGGTTCACCTCGATAGCACAAGCACAACCATGTTCATAGCAGCACTGTTTACAATAGCAAAGTCATGGAATCGACCCAAATGTCCAACAGTTGACGAGTGAATAAGGAAACTGGTACATCTATACAATGGAGTACTACTCAGCCATCAAAAATGATGAATTACTGGAATTTGCCGGGAAATGGATGTCATTAGAAACAATTAAATTGAATGAAGTATCCCAGACCCAGAAAATTAAGCACCGTATGTACTCCCTAATAGGTGGTTCCTAGTACCAAACCCATCCAGCCCACCTAGAGACACTCAACGATAAATCTCTGTAACACAGTAATTGCAAGGAGTATGAACAGGAGGGATGGGGTAGGAGGGCTACACTAGAAACAAGGAGAAAGGGATCCATGTTACAGCAGAGAAAAGCCTCTTTTCTAGGCAGCCAAACTTCCAAAGGGCAAAAAACAGTCTAACTTGGGCTTTCAGCCCCTGAAGGAATCTGGTTTTTCAAACTATGCATTTGCCATATGGTGACATTCATGTTTTCCACCATTCCAGTGCAAGTTAATAGGTTTTCCTTCAGTGCAAGTCACTCTGTTTTCCTTCATTGATGTTCATCTCTGCAACAACGGCAGCTGTTCTGCTGTCTGCCATTTCCATATCCAGAGCTTCATGGCCACCAACACACCTCTATCAAGCAAACCAGTCTATCGTCTTTAAATTTAGCTTTATCAATGTCTTTGTTCCCTTTCTCACAAGCTGGGCCCAAACAATTCATAACTCTCTTAGCATTTTCATTGTCCAAGTGGCCCATTAAACTCTGCAGAATGGTATTTGTAATCCACAAAGTGAAAATCTTCAAACTTTTCAAACTTTGTCCAGCAAAACCATTCAAAAGCCATGAAATCCACATAGTCAGATTTATCAGAAACACCCCACTCCTGGTACCAAATTCTATTGCGGTTCACCTACATGGTTGCTGATAAATGACCATTAAATGGCTTAAGGAAACAAGGGGTTTATTTTCTCTTATAATTACTGGTTACAGTTCTTAGTCCAGCTTGATGGGAGAACGTACACCAACACCAGGACAAGGGCACTGGCAATATTGTCTCTATGTAATGGCCAATCCTTACTTGCCAGACCAGCATGTCTGGCCAAGCATACAAAAGGATGCCAGCTTTCTCAACATACTCTCAGTATTTTATTCATCTGTTCCGGGCCTAGTCCCACCCACCATGGGTTGGGTCTTCCCCATCAGCTAGATAAACTCCTGCAGGTTTGCTCTGGATTTAACTCAACCATTAACTCTCTACAAATATGCCCAGAGCTCAAATCTTCAACAGTCAAGTTGACACCTTTGCCCAACTATAACAAGGGAGAAATAGACAAGCACTCAAATATGGAAGTTTTTTGTTTTTTTTTTTAACATGTTTCCCAACAATTGACTTGTGGTTCTCTTTGGAAAGCTAGAAAAAGAACAAAGCAAATCTAAATAAAATAGAATGAAATAAAAAAGATGCAAAGATAAGTCAATGAACTGGAAATACAAACAATAAAGAAAATTAACAAAACCAAAGTTGCCTCTTTGAAAATAATTGATGAAATTAACAAACTATCCATATTGACAGAAAGACAATTTATATTAGAAATTGAAATCTTTTTTTAAATTATTTATTCAACTGTTCGCATGTGCGTGTGTATGTGTGTGTGCGCGCGCACGCGTGTGTGTGTGTATGTGTGTGTGTGTGTGTAGAACCACGGACGAATTCGCGAACCACCATGGACACCTCCACCTCCTTCTGCCCGGGGATTCACAGGCTCTGCCCTACCAGGGCCAGAAGCGCAGGCCGCCCCCGCTTCCGCCTGGCGTCTATACGTGGGATCTGGGATCCGAACTCAGGACCTTCCGCCTGCAAGGCAGAGGCTTAACCCCTGAGCCACCTCTCCAGCCCCAGAAATTGAAATCTTATGTAAGGTTATAAATCTTAAATGTTGTGAAGTAGTTTGGTGAAAAATTCTTATGTGCATTAAAACAGCACGTAAGTGTAACCAAAATAATATAATAAAGTGTAAGAACTAATCAAATATAGAATAGACCAAAAAGTTTTGAAATCAAAGAATTTAGATGTGGCAAAAACAGAATCCTTAATTAGTATGGATATATTAGCTGCTCATCTTATACTGTGTAACAGTAAACTTACTGTTACATTGGAGTAAATGAAAAATTATTATCCATAGAATAATTTAGAGAAAAATATAGGTGAATATCTACCAGACCTTAGGAGAAAGGATTCTTTGAGAAGTAAAACAAGAACCAAGAGAAAAAAATTAAGTTTGAGTATATATAAAAACTTAACTTCTTTGCATTAAAATATTGAAGGCATAATAATAAAGTATTGTAAACATGGCAAAGAATGAACATCTCTAATATATAAACATTCTATATGTACCAATAAGAAAAGAATTTCCACAATAAAGAAGTTGATAAAACTCATTTGGTCAGTTCATTTAAAAAAATTGGGGTTTTTTGTTTGTTTCTTTGTTTGTTTGTTACATATGAATGTCAGAGAGCCACTGTGTGTGCCTCTAGAGGTCTGTCATAGTTAAGCACAGGTGTCAACTTGACTGTTGAGGGTTTGAGCTCTGGGCACAGTTGTAGAAAGTTGATGGTTAAGTTAAGCTCAGAGCAAACCTGAAGGAGATTGTCCAGCTGATGGGGAAGACGCAGCCCATGGTGGGTGGGATTAGGCCCTGGATAAATCACAGAGAACTGGTTGAGAGAGTTGGCATCCTTCTGTTCACTTGGCCAGACATGCTGCTCTGGCAAGTAAGGATTGTCCATCTCTCAGCCGTTATGTGGTGATGGTGTGGCCAGTTCCCTCGGCCCTGTTGTTGGTGCATGCTCTCCCTTCAAGCTGGACTAAGAACTGTAACCAGGAATCATAAGAGAATAAACCCTTGTTCCCTTAAGCCGTTTGATGGTCATTTATCAGCAACCATACAGGCTTACTGCAACAAGGTCCAAGGATAACATGGGGAATCATCCTGGATTACTCTATCTCCTTATTGCTTTGCTCTGAGGTTTCTTGGACTCTGCATTCCAGGACCAGAATTGGAAGTCATCACCATTTCAATCTGGACTTTTCATGTGGGATCACAGGATTTAAACTCAGGTCCATCTGCTTTCTAGACAGAGGCTTAACCCCTGAGCCATAATCTATGGGATATCAACTTTCTTTATTAATCATTTAATGTGATGCTATAATGATTGTATTTAGTCAAATGCAATATGTATATTATAAAATAGAGGTGGCTCAGGGGTTAAGCCTCTGCTTTGCAGGCAGAAGGTCCTGAGTTCGGATCCTAGACCCCACATATAGATGCCAGGTGGAAGCGGGGGCGGCCTGCGCTTCTGGTCCTGGTAGGGTGGAGCCTGTGAATCCCGGGGCAGAGTAAATAAGGAGGTGGAGGAGGTCCATGGGGGTGCCCAAATTCACCCGTGGTTCTACACACATACACACATACATACATACATACATACATACACACACGCGCACACACACAATTGAATAAATAATAATAAAAAAATTTTTTTAAAAAGAGAACTATTAAAAAAAATAAATAAAATAGTCAAAGTCACCTAGATCTCCAAAATAGTAGTTGAAACTGATAGTATCTGTTTGCAGAATATTGTTCTTCACAAAGCAGATCATGTTTTAAAAAAGCATGGAAAAGTCAATAAAATGATGCTATCATGATTCAGTTTTTTATTGAAGTCTTTTCCTTATTGAGAAGTTAGACATTTTTGGCAACTCAACTTGATCTGAACTAACATGAAGCCTTGAACATGTATTACTTCTTTAGATAGGAAAGCAATACTAAGAAGCTAATTTTTTAAGGTCTCCCAATAAAAAACATTGATTAGAATTTTTGATCACAGTAAGATTGAAAAGTAGGTACTACTTAGGATAGTATATGATTGACTATTAATATTTCATCTATTGCTGTAATCAAATCAGACTTCAGGAATGCTGTAGAAAAGTACTCTGCCGTAGAGCCATACGCCTAGGCCTTATTTTAGTACAAGTAAATGACAAATTACAGATTTTGAAGACAGTACTTTAGTTCTTGTTTGTTTATCCATTCAGTGCTTGGGATTGAATACAGGGCCTTATATATGTTAGGTGGAGGGTCTACCACTGAATCATATCACCAGCCCAAAGATACAACTCTTTTTAAGTCTTGTGGTGTGCTATATAAAAGTTACTATATGTCTAATATAATCCTATGTAATGAAAGTACCAAGTTTTAGAGTTAAATGTAAATGCAGTATATACTGTTGTATTGATTTCACAAGTAATAGCTACCAAAATTATTTTGCAGTTTAATGAACATTACTCTACAGTAAATCTAAATCGTCCTTCATCACAAGAAATTGGTAAGTGATTTAACATTTGCTATATATAAAAAACATGTTAACTTCCCCCTTAGTGTTTAGTTTTTCTCTAATTGATTTTTTAGATATTCAATTTGTTTAAATAATCAGCTAAAGAGCAACCTCCTTACAGCAGGTACCTTCATTTCACACATTTCACACAGGCAAAATCAGTTTCTTTTATATCATTCACTGATCTTTCCCTGTTCTTTCTCCATTCTTTCAGCAGTTCATTTTTCTCACCATTCTGTTGACATTTGATTTCTCCAGTGTTACTGACATTATTAATTTATTTTCTTTTTTAAAAAATGTATTATTTATTCAATTGTGCGTGTATGTGCATGTGTATGTATAGTGTGTGTGTGTGTGTGTGTGTGTGTGTGTGTGTGTGTGTGTGTGTAGAACCAGGGATGAATTCAGGAACCACCATAGACTCCTCTACCTTTTCCTTGTTTACTCTGCCCAGGGATTCACAGACTCCGCCCTACCAGGACCAGAAACGCAGGCTGCCCCCGCTCCCCCCACCCCCCCACCCCCCCACCCCTCACGCCCCCGGCGTCTATATGTGGAGTCTAGGATCCGAACTCAGGACCTTCCGCCTGCAAGGCAGAGGCTTAACCCCTGAGCCACCTCTCCAGCCCTTATTAATTTATTTTCTAAGAAAACAGTGTTGAGGTCAGTCTCTAAGTCATTCTTCCAAATGGGCATGAATCAGTCCAGGCTTGAATTGACTCTTATTTGTGATATTTAGTAAGAAGGAAAATAAAGCAGATGGATTGGGAAGGGTGTTATTAGGGAAAGCATTGATGAGAGACATTTGAACAGAGACATGAAGGAGATGTTGATGCTAGCTATTGGAAAAAGTGTTGTAGGGGGGCTGGAGAAGTGGTTCAGGGCTTAAGCCTCTGTCTTGCAGGGGGAAGGTTCTGTGTTCGGATCCTAGACCCCACGTATAGACGCTGGGCGGAAGCGGGGGCGGCCTGTGTTTCTGGTCCTGGTAGGGCAGAGCTTGTGAATTCCCGGGTAGAGTAAACAAGGAGGAGATGGAGGTGGTCCATGGTGGTTCCCGAATTTGTCCGTGGTTCTACACACACACACACGCACACACGCACACACATACATGCACAATTGAATAAATAAAACATAATAAAAATTTTTTTAAAGTGTTGTAGGAAAAGGATTAAAAAGGTCTCAACCTGGAACAGAAATTAAATTCTATGATTGAAATAATTGGAATGCAAAAGATTAAATTAGGGTTCCACAAAAAGGTTTAGCAAATAAAAGCATCTAGATACAATCCTGGCTACCTTCATTCCATCCTGTCAGTCTATAGGCATGCCATGACACAAGTGTGCCTGCTTCCCCATTTTCCCTCTCATAAATTAAGTAAAATATTTTTTTGAAAATAGTAAATCAGAGGTTTGAGAAGGAACAAGTCATGTGGGAACTATGGAACAATTTTCGGAGTGAAATAGAATGCTACTGGAGGGTTTTGAGCAAAGACTTGAAGAATTATTACATATTGCTATATGAAGAACAGAGTATGTGGAAACAAGGCTAAAAGCAAGAAAACAGATTAATAAGCTATTAAAATAATAGAAGTTTGAAATTGATGATGGCTAAGATAGTGGTAATAGAAATTGTGATAGTGGTAGAGAAAATATGATTTTGCCTATACAATTTTCTACAGGTAGAACTGGAAGAGTTTACTTAGGGATTGAGTAGTAATTATTGTGAATAGAGCTGTCATTTAGTGAAATTTGGGTGGTTAAAAGTTATTTTGAAGGGCTGGAAAGATGGTTCAGTAGTTAAAAGATTTTGCCTTACAAGCAGTAGGACCTGAGTTCAGATTCTCCAGATCCCATTTAAAATAATGACCAGCAGTATGGCACTGGCAGTATACTATAGTTCAACATATATTTTATGTAACATGACTTGCATGATCTTGTAATATTTATCTTCCTCAGGAAACCTATTTGGAAAAGCAGGAGAAGATGCCTTTGCATTTTCTTTTCCATCAGGGTCTTCAACTCAGACATTTGAAGCTGGAAAAGATGATTTTAGCTTTCCTTTTTCTTTTGAACAGGATCAAAATGCAATATCCTCCTCTTCATTAAAAGATTTATCATCCTCAAAAAATAAAATGAAATTTCCTTTTTTTTGAACTAGTTATTTTTTAAATTATTTTATTAATTTTTAATATTCAGGACATAAAATTTATATTATTGCTGAGAGTATGAAGAAACTTTCTAATCAATAAAGTAATATTGGATTACTCTAGTTACTTTTTATTGAATTTATTTAAATACTATTTTTGAAACATTAATTTATCATTTATTTTTTTTGCAAGACTTTATCCCAGCAGACCTTTTATTAATTTAAAGAGAATCCAATATTTTCCATTAGTCTTTGTTATAATATTATAATATTAAATCTACTTTTCCCTGAAACCTAAAATTTATTCTGGTAGTGTTTAGTTATTTTGATAAGGGCATGAACATCTTTGAACCTTTTAATAATAACTATGCAGAAATAGTGCAGAGGTATACTTTTAACAGTTAATTGTTTTTAATCATTGAATTTCACGTTTCATGGTTTCAGGATACAGCTATTCTAATAATAATTTAAGATAATTTATGTTGTTAACAGTAAAAGTCTGATTTATTTTTTCTTAAATGCAACGGTGGTAAAATTCAAATTTTATCAATTACGTTCATATATCTTTAAGAAAATTAAAAGCAAAAGACTAATATCTAAAAATTATATTCTTATACCAGTGGTCATCCTGGTTCTTCATTAAACCTTTTTTGAAGAATATAAAAATTTTGTTTCTCATCTGCAACAAGTAACATACCACATTTATATTTGAATTTTTATATTTTTATTATCTTTTTAATTTCATGTGCACATTTTATGTTCAGTATTTGTCAGTTATATATAACTTAAGTTAAAATGTTTAAAAATTTGATGAAATTGTATAAAGGCAATGCTTGATTTCTGTTTTATGATTTTTAAGTTTGTTCTTAAATAATAAAAAATATGACTCCATATTTTGACATATAAAAATGTTTTTTTTCTAAAACCTCTCCCTTCTTACTTATATCTGGTCAAACTGATTTAAAAAAAAAAAGCCTGGTTACTTTCTTCTTTGGTGGATAAGGAAGTTTAAAGCATGTATGGGAACCCTTATCTACCTAATTATTATGAACCCGGTACTGGGACTTTCAAGATGGCTCAGTGAGCAAAGGTGGCTGTATGCAGACCTAGTGACATAAGTTTAATCCCCAGAGCCCATTTGATGTAAGAAGAGAATCAATTTCCAAAAGTTGTCTTCTGACCTCCACATAGGTCTACTTCTCTATTTTTCCCTCTCTCTCAAGTAAATAAAATATTTTTTAAATCCATTGATTTTATTTCTCACACCTTTTTATTTCCTGAAAATATCTCATGTGTTATAAACAGTTATGTATCTCGAGAAAATTTAATTCATGAGAAGTCACAGGCCTGAAAACAAAATGAACAATTCTTGCACTCCCCATGAATTGAATCTTAAATAACCAAACTACTCTTCATAAGGAATGTCTTAAGGATGGCTTAATCCTTGCATCTTAGCAATGTTTGGCAATAGTGCCTTAACAGAATTTCATACAATTTTGTTGATGTATTGGTTAACTGACCTTTCATAAGTGTAGTATGTATTGAATTGGAATTGCATGAAAATCAGTCCTTTTTCCTTTTTTATTCTTTAACGCTTTCATACATAAATGCAATAAATCTATGTGTTTGCAGCCCTTACCCATTCCCATAATCCTCCTTTCCAGCCAGTCTCCCTCCCACCTTCTTATCTTTTTACATGTGTAACCCATTGGCTTTCATTTAGGATGTCTATTGGCAGTTGCCTGAGTAGCTGCTGGAGCATGGATGACACATCAGTGGGCATATCATTGAGCAAAGAAGCTCCCCCTGGGGCTTGGAGAGATGGCTCAGTGGTTAAAGCCTTTGCCTTACAAGCAAATGGGATCCCTAGTCCCATGTAAAAATGCAGGGCAGAAATGGAGGCAACCTGGAATTCTGGCCCTGGAAGGCAGAGCCTGGGAAACCCCAGAGCAAAGTAGTAAGGATGTACTTCAAACCAGGTTGATTTCTGAGGTCATTTTTGGGTCACACATACTCAAGTACTCTCTTGCGTGCATACACGTAACACACACACATACATGTACACCCCCCTACATAAAAAACACACAGGGAAAGAAGTTTCTTTTCTCTCGTCTGACATTAACCTTCAGTAATCTCTCAAGTATATTATTTCTTGAGATCTTCCTTCATCCATGGTGAAATGTTGATAGGCCAGCTATTGTGCAGGTCTTGTGAAAGTGGACATTAATTGCATCATGTGTTCTTGGGTGTGGCAGATGTATCATGAACAGAGGATACTGTCTTGCAGTACCACTCTCCACTTATAGGCTTCAATTCTTACCATTCTTCAACAAGATTCTCTGAGCCTTGGAATTGGGGGCAGGGGGATTTTGATGACCCATTTAGAGCTGAACACTCCACAGTCATTTATTCTCTGTACTTTGACCAGTTATGGTCAGTAGGATACTACTTGCTCTGGTGCTGAGAATTTCTCTAATCTCTGGGTATAATGGTGTTTAGATGGTAGTTTACTATCAAGGACTTCTACAGGCACACCCAAGTGGCATCTTGTACACATGCCTATATACACACGCATACAAAAGTGGGCCTTAGATCCAATCAGAGAGTAGTTGGGTGTTCCCTTTATTTACATGCCATTATTGAACCAACAAATCCAATGATTTAAGGCATTTTCAAGTCATCTTAGAAAACTTACTGAAATCGTTATGTGAGAAGAAAATTTTTTCTTACTATATTTTGGTGCATGTGTGTGCATATATGTGTTTATGATCATCAGTTTCAATATAAAAGCCAAAATTTGGCTGAGTATCATTTGTTTAGAGTATCAATAACATGTCACATGACTTTCCAAAGTCTTTGGATGGATGATTTAACAGGAGAATTTAAGATGTCTTTATTCTGTAGTTTAAAAATTCCAAACATTTAATAACTGACTGAAAAACAAAAGTTCTAGTTAAAAAGCTAGACTTTTTCAAACAAAGGGTAATATGGAAGAGTTGGATTTGAACAAAGTATATTATATACATAGATGAAATTGTCACAATGAACCCTGTTGTTTTGTATAGTTCATACACAATGAAGAAAGTTGTCAAGTATTTGTATCAGGTATTTATTTTATGATCTCATAGATATAATATAGGTATTGATTGTCTCTATATGAAGGAAAACAAAAAAATCTGGAATTGGGTTGTTTTAAGAGATCCAAAATTTACTTTAGCTTTGAGTGACCCAGTGATTTCATGGCTTATTTTTAATCCTAAATAAGTAGTGTGTAGCACAGTAATGTGGTTAGAATTTGTATGTATCCAAAAATGAATAGAATTATTTTTAAAGTATCTATAGTGCCCATGTTATCCCAAGAACATAAATTGAAGGTAGAGAAATACAAAACTACATCAAAAGCTCAAATTTTAGGGTATAAAAATAACAATAAGCCTCTCACCAAAACAAGGAGAATGGGATACAAATTACCAATATTAACAATGAAAAAGATCACTAAAACCCATATAAGAAATTAAAATATTAATAAGGAATGGCACAAACAATTATTTTTCAAAGATGGCCCTTGGAAATCACTGGAAAAACCCTTAACCACATATAACTGGGATCACTACATATGCTTCAGTGTCAGCAGTACTAAACCACAAGGTAATTATCAACATACTAATCTGGAAAGTGGTAACTGTCTCCTAGCTGACTACCTGCCTCTAATTTCTCCCAACTCTGTGTTATCAGTTTAATTTTTCTTAAACATTCTTTTTTTGTTGTTTGCTTCATAGATATCTTTGTGCTCAAGTGTCACATGTATATGTATGCAGAGGTCATCATCAACTGGTATCACTCATGTGCCATACATCCATCTTACTTTTTGAGACAGAGTCTCTCAGTTGGCCCGGAATTTACTCATACACTGGACCAGCTAGCCAGCGAGTTTCTCACTCTCTCTGCCTCCTCCTAATACTGGCTTTACAAGTACGACCCACCATGCACAACTGTTCTTTTGTGTGGGGTTTGGGGCTCAAACTCAAGTCCCATGCTTGCATGGCAAGCCACTTAGCTATTTTCTCCAGCCCTGGTCATTCATTCCTTTTTGCTTAATTTTCTCTCTTGCCTCCAGTTTCCTGTAAATCTCAGAGGAAGTCTAGAGATGAAATGTTTGGAAGCGTTCTGAACTACATTGTAGCAGTTACTCTGCATTGTTTTTTTTTATATAATACATTTTTTATTATTATTTCAGCTCATACAAACTTAATAGGTACACCAGTTCCCTCCCTCCCTCCTCCTCCCCCCTGAACCCCCTGCTCCCCCTCCCCTCACCCCTCCCGCCCCATCCCCCTGTGCCTCCCGCCCCGATTCCCAGAGTCCTTTCTTGTGCATGCCTCACTCTCCTCTGGGCCCTCCTCTCCGATGATGTACAAGGACCCAGTGGCATTTCCCTGAACTCCTTCCTGTGTTCCCCTTAAGCATAGGAACACTACTGTGGCTGTCAATCCCTTGCCTCCAAGGATCTTGGTGCCTTTAGCAGATGCTAGACTTTGTGAGGTCAATAGTGTGTTGGACATTGCGCCGGGCATGCAATATCCAATTATGATTGCTTCGGCCCTAAGTTGTGTGGAGTATCTTGCAAATCATTGCTTCTCCCATCTTTTTGCTCTTACACTCTTACCGCCCCCTCTTCCGCAAATGTCCCTGAGCTTCAGGATGGGGAGAGATTAGGCTGGCCTAGTTCTAGGTGGTTGATATAGAGTCTCTGAAGTTCTGGATAGTGGTTTGTTGATTTTCTTTTCTGCATTGTTGCTGATAAAAATCACAGCAAAACAGTTTAAGGAAACAGGGTTTTATTCTCTCGTGGTAATCTGGTTGTAATTCCTTGCCTAGCTTGGCAGGAGAGCACACACCAAATCAAGGAGCTGAGGGAACTGGAATACCATATTCACATAATGACTGACACTTGTCAAATCAACATGTGTGTGTCCAAGTATACACAAGGCGCCAACTTTCTCAAACAGCTCCTTCCATCTTATTCACCTAGCCAGCGACTAGTGCCACCCACGATGGACTGGGCCTTCCCCATCAACTAGACATCCTCCTACAGATTTGCTCTGGGCTTAACTAATAATTTTCCACAAATGTGGAACTCGAACCCTCAACTGTTAAGTTGATACCTGTATCAAACTGTGATATTTTCCCACTTTAGTTACATCACTCAGATTTTTCAAAATTCTCTTTATTTTTTAATTTTTATTTGTGTATGTGTGTGTGTGTCTGTCTTGACTGACTGTCAGAGGGCACTGTCGGAAGGCACACAAAGGGTGACTTTGGAAATTATCCTGGCTTGCTCTTTCACGTTATTGCTTTGCTCTGGGATTTCTCAGGCTCTGCTTACCAGAGTCAGAAGTACAGGCTGCCGCCATTTCTGCCTGGCGTTTTTACGTGGGACCTGGGATCCGAACTCAGGACCTTCTGCTAGTGAGGCAGAGTGTTAACCCCTGAGCCATCTCTCCAGCCTCAATATAAGATTTTTTTAAGATTTTCTTTTTTTCTGGCAGCACTGTGGATTGAACCTAGGATGTCCTGCAAGCTGGGTAAGCACTACTCAGCTGTAACCTCTATCCTTCTTTTAATATTTTTATATGCTATCATTTTCACCACTTTGACTTATTATTTATGTATATAAGGTATGTTATAAATGGACAAATTGGTCCAACTTGATAATCTCATTTTATTGGTGTATTCAGACTATTCATATTTAATGCAGATATTGGGTATTTGTATTAAAATTGAGTTTTGTATTAAAATTGTAGGTTTTTTTTTAGTTCCTTTGTGTGTTGCTTCTTTTTCCCTCTGTCTTCTCTTGAACATTTTAAATAATTACATTTTTTTCCTTCTGCTGATCTAATTTGTAAACCTCTTTGGATATAAATATCTATGTATTATATAGACATGGGTCTGGAGAAGTGGCTCAGGGGTTAAGCCTCTGCCTTGCAGGCAGAAGGTCCTGAGTTCGGATCCTAGACCCCACATATAGATGCTGGGCGGAAGCGGGGGCAGCTTGCGTTTCCAGTCCTGGTAAGGCGAAGCCTGTGAATTACCGGGCAGAGTAAACAAGGAGGAGGTGGAGGCGTCCATGATGGTTCCCGAATTCGTCCGTGGTTCTACACACACATACATACATACACACACATACATACACACACGCACACACATGCATACACACACAATTGAATAAATAATAAAAAAATTTTATATAGACATTGTTTCTCTGAGGGTTTCTGTGCATATCTACAATCCCAGTTTACTCTCAAGTACTATTGTATCAATTCATGCAATAATAAGAAACTTACACAGATACATTTACAATTCCACCCTTTCATTTTAGCAACTATTTCTTTTATACATTTTATTTTTTTTAATTTTTTTATTATTTATTCAATTTTGTGTGTATGCGTGTGTGTGTGTGTGTGTGTGTGTGTGTGTGTGTGTGTGTGTGTAGAACCATGGATGAATTCGGGAACCACCATGGACGCCTCCACCTCCTCCTTGTTTACTCTGCCCAGGGATTCACAGGCTCCGCCCTACCAGGACCAGAAACACAGGCCGCCTCCGCTTCTGCCTGGCGTCTATACGTGGGGTTTAGGATCGGAACTCAGGACCTTCCGCCTGTAAGGCAGAGGCTTAACCCCTGAGCCACCTCTCCAGCCCCTCTTTTATACATTTTATTTTTACGTAGCTATCACCACACACTACATCACAAATATTTAAGTCAGTTGACGGAGGGAAGTACTCAATATGCTTGTAAAACTAAAAAAAAAAATTAAAAAATTAATTAATTTAAAAATAAAAATAAATTCTTCCAGAAAAAAAATAAAGCAAAAGAATTGAATTTTTCTACTTTTTATAGTTTCTTGTGTTCTTTTTTATGTGAAGCTAAATTTTCATTTGATGTTTTTTGTCTAAGAGTTTACTTTAACATTTTTGTAGAGCATGTCTGCTGACAACTGTCATTTTTCCAACTCATTGTTGAAGACAGATATTCTCACTGAGTATAAGATTGTGGATTGACAGGTTTTTAGTTTGTTTGCTTTCATCACTTTAAGTGTATCACTCTGAGCTAGACATGATGTTCTATAATCCCAGCACTAAGGAGGCTGAGCCAGGAACACAGTGAGTTCAAGACCAGCTGGGCTACATAGTAACACCTTGATTAAAAAAAAAAAAGTATCCTTTTCAAATATGCATAGCTTTCTGAAATGAGTCTGCTATTGCTGTGTGTTTACTTGAGGCGGACTTTGCTATGGGGCATGGACTGTTCATTATAGAGATCGCTTCATTCTTTTTTAATTTATTCAATTGTGTGTGTGTGTGTAGAACCACAGGCGAATTCGGGAACCACCATGGACCGCCTCCACTTCCTTCTTGTTTACTCCGCCCAGGGATTCACAGGCTCTGCCCTACCAGGACCAGAAACACAGGCGGCCCCCACTTCTGCCCAGCATCTATATGTGGGGTCTAGGATCTGAACTCAGGACCTTCCACCTGCAAGGCAGAGATTTAACCCCAGCCACCTCTCCAGCCTCTAGAGATCACTTCATAACCCAGTCTGTTTTGAACTCTAAGATAGTTTCATCTTTGCTTTTCGTGGGTCTTTTTTTCTCTCTGCTCTGAGATTTGCTTTTTATCTTTTATTTTCAGAAGCTGGTGATTTGCCTTGCTTTTACTTTTTACAGATTATTTATCCTCCTTGGTCATTTTCCTGAGCTTCGGTGACCATTTAGATTGGTATACAGGGAGAAGAGGGGGACACTGGGAGAAAGGGAGGGAGGGAAGTGAAAGGAAGGGGAAAAGGAGGGATGGAGCAAGAAAAACCCGGGAGGGGTGAAGGGAGGGAGGGGACTGTGGTACCTATTAAGATTGTATGAGTGGGAAAAAAAATTTAAAAAATAGATTGGTATACACTATTAATTTTGAAAGTTTCCCAGGCATTGGTCTCTTTAAATATTTCTTCAGTTCTCTTCTTTCTCTTTCTTTTCTTTTAGACTTCCATCCATGTATGCTGAGCTATTTGACATTTCCCACAACTTTTGGATCCATTTCCTGTCGTTTTCAACTTTCCCCTTTGGACTTCAGTTGTAATTTCTGTAGACATATTTTCAAACCCATTGGCTTGTTATTCTGATGGATTGAATCTACTCATGAGTCCATCAGAGTTATTCTTCATTTTTGCTATTTTTTCTCTTCCTAACATTTCCATTTGATTCTTATGGTTTCTCCTTCTTGATATTATTTATCTTATCTTGCATGTTCTATGTTTTATTTTTTTATTTTTTTTAATTTTTATTTTTATTATTTATTCAACTGTGCGCATGTGTGTGTGTATGTGCGCACACGTGTGTGTGTGTGTGTGTGTGTGTGTGTGTCTGTGTATGTGTAGAACCACGGATGAACTCGTGAACCACCATGGACGCCTCCACCTACCTCCTTCTGCCCCAGGATTCACAGGCTCCGCCCTACCAGGACCAGAAGCGCAGGCCGCCCCCGCTTCTGCCTGACATCTATACGTGGGATCTGGGATCTGAACTCAGGACCTTCCGCCTGCAAGGCAGAGGCTTAACCCCTGAGCCACCTCTCCAGCCCCATATTCTATGTTTTAAATTGTAACCCTTATCACACTAGCCATTGTTATGATGTTAGACATCATAAATGATTCTGTTATTGCGTTGTGTTTTTGAGTATGTGGTTTTCTTTTTCATATATTTTGTAATTTTTTCTTCAAATTGAGGCATCTTAGGTAAGACTAAAAAAATAAAATGGTAAAGATCATAAACTATGTCTCCAAATGAGATATATTCCTTTTTCTATGTCTTTAGTATGATGCTTTTAATTTATCTGTGAGTTTGGCTGGGCTTGAGACCTGTTAATAAGGTTCCCTTCAGTATAACAGTAAGCTTCAGATTCCTGTGGTAACTTCTGTGTTCAGGATTAGCTTATTTTCTACAGAGTTTTTTCTTTTTCTCCATCATATATTCCATACTTAGCGTTAGGCCCTCTCTTTGTGTGGACACTCCAAGTTGTTGAATGCAGATCTTGAGACCGCCCAGCCTCATAATAGTGTGACCCAACTTATAAATTAAATCTCTTCATATAACTATATCTGTATTATCTGTGTCTACTTCTTATTGGTTCTTTCTCCGATAACCACAACTAATGCAGATTTCCAGCTCTAATGGTTTCCTTATGGTGTTTATATTATTTTGATAGATATCCCAACCTTTATCTTGGTTTAATAGCATCTCTAAGTTTTTGAGAAGAGAGCCAAAAGGCTTTTTCTATAGGCCAATCCCAGTGTTACCTTGGTTAGATGGAAAAACACCTCAGAGATTAGCAAAACATATTTCTGAATTTGTGATAGCAGATTCAGAAAAGATTCTGGAAGAAAGGACTCTGAATGTGGGTGGCAGCATCCCCTAGTCTGGTGGTTTGGATAGGATGAAGGAGGACGGAAGGAGAAAGCCAGCCGGAGGGAGCATTCCCTTCTGCACCTGGCCACCTCGTGAGCCACCCTGCTCTACCATCTCTACCATGTCCTCCCTCTCACAATGGACTGAATTTTCTCACAGTGACACAAAGTCTCACACATCATATTTGTTACCTTTGCTTTAAACATCTTTCAGTCTTTATTATTTTTAAAAGATGTACTTTAGAAATTATTAGAACAAACTGTCACTGCCTACAACAGAGATAACTACTTACTCTTCATTCAGTACCAGTGTTTCATTTAACAACCATTATTTTCTTTTTCATAATAGTCTTTAGATTTAGATTTAGAAACTAAAAAAATAAAAGTTTTTAGAAACTAAAAAAATAAAATGTTTGAGAATAAGCTATGGCATGTTTACCTTCTTTTCAAGAGAAGTACTCAGTACTCCAAGTATTAAATTGTCAAACCAAATTGAGTACAAATTTTAAGGGAAACAAAACTTGAGCAAGAAGCTCTAGTTTTAAAAGTGTTTCTTTTTTAAACGAATTTTGTTTCTGTAGTTTTAATGAGTTAAAGCCAACGAAAATTTTGTATATTTGAACCAGGTGTGGTGAAACACAGCACTTGGGAGGATAAGGCAAGTTCCAGGTCAAGCTGGACCATCTGGCAAGTCCCAGCTCAAGTAGCATCTCAAATGGCAAAAGCATGCAATGTATATTATGTGTATTTTCAGCTTTTAACATGATGCTTTGATAGTTTTGTGACCAAAGGGCGTCATGTCTTCAACAACCAGTCTTACCATTCCAGTGGTCTGACAACATCTGTGATAAAAGTCTGATTATTTGATTAGTTGTATTATGGTGAAGTGATTATTGCATTAAAGCCATTATGATATCTCCCAGCTCAGGTAGTATCTTCTTCTTAATAATGTTACCATTTAAGATTTACCCTTTTAGTAAATTTCAGGTAGACAAAAGTATTTTTAACTACATGTACTGTGATATGCACTAGTTATTCATAACTTTTCATACTACCATTTTACTCTGCTTCTATGAGTCTGACATTTTACCTTTCACATATAAATCAGTTCAGCCGGGTATTTTATCTTTCTTTCTTAGCTTATTTCTCCTAGTGTAATGTCCTCCAGGTTCATACATGTTGTCACAAATGAAAGGATTACCTTTTAAAGATGGAAGAATATTCCATTATTTAATCAGTCTTTCTTTATCCATTCATATCATTGGACACTTTTTTCCCATACTTCAACTATTGTAAATAACATTTCAATGAACATGACAGTGCTAATATCTCTTAGCTATAACTGATTTCATTTTCTTTGCACATAAGCATCACATGACTGGAATGGCTAAATCATATGGCAGTTCTATTTTTGATTTGTTTCATATGTAATGGTTGGTCTCAGCTGTCGACTTGAGTCGCCTGGGAAAGTGACCTCTGGACAAGTCCATGACAGATATCTTGGTTAAGTTCATTGACCCTAATAGCGAGCAGGACCATTCTCCAAGCAAGTGTTCTGGGACTGTATGAGGATGGAGCTAGCCCATCAGCAAGCATGCATTCCTTGACTCTCAGCTCTTCTGTGGATGTGATGTGACTAGCTGTTTCAGAGTTTTGAAATTGCGATTTCCCTGCAATTAGGACCACAAGTTTAGGATTGTGAGTTGTCCTCCCACTAAGTTGCTTGGGTCAGATATTTTGTTGCAGCATTGTGTAATGGAACTGAAATATGCTTTCCCCCATAATTACTGTACTAAAGTATATTCACACAAGTGCCGTACAAAAGTTCTCTTTTCTGCATGCCTTTTCTAACAGGTGCTATCTTTTGTCTTTTGATAATATTCATACTAGGACAGACTTGGATGACCTGAACCTTGGATTGTGGGAACCTTGCCTGGTGCTGGGGAGGGGTTTGTAGTCTGAATCCAAAAGAACAGGCTTTGAATCCTAGGCTACCAGGGTTAGCCTGGTGTCAGGGCAGGTCTGAATCACCATGCTTCCTGACCAGCAAGTGTTCGCTGCAGTAGACCAGGAGCTGTGGTCAGTAGCAAAGCTGAGTGTTCACTGCTTTCTCTTGGGGAACGGTATAATGTGGGCAATGCATCATTCTTATTTCTGTCCTTCACCTAGGTGCTGTGGGATCTAGTGATCAAAATCAAGTCCTCGTGTTTACAAGGTAAGGACTTCACCAATTGAGCAACTACTCAGCTCTATGTGTGTATGTGTGTGTGTGTGTGTGAGAGAGAGAGAGAGAGAGAGAGAGAGAGAGAGGGAGAGGGAGAGGGAGAGAGAGAGAGAGAAAAACAGAGAGAGAGACAGAGAGAGACAGAGAGAGACCAGGGTCTCATTATATAACTTAGGTTGCCTCAAACTCGTGATCCTTCTGCCTCTGGCTTCTGAGTGCTGGGATTGCTGGCATGTACCACCATGCTCAGCAAAAATTTTCTGACCTTTTGAAGGTCAGATGACTAATCTAAAGAGGGTATATCTGGCATGGTGATGCTTTTCATTTGACTGTTAGGGCACCACGAAGCCTGACTCAGAGGCCAAATGGCTCACTTAGAAGCATCTCCACTGCCTTGCTTTACATTTTGCTCTTGATTTCTACAAAGTTGACACAAGGCACATGTAATCAAATCTACATTTCTGGTGGGCAGACTTTGTCCTAATGTTCTCTGACTCACACCCACATTGTTGTTTGCAGTTCAGCAGTTCTGCTTCTAAACCAGCCTTTTTACATTTATTTATAAATCATCTTTAATACTACCATAGGATTTGTACTGTTATTTGAAAAATTTTTAAATGTATTTACATATTCAGTTTGTTTCCAGCTATGTCAAAATATAGATGGCCTAAAAAATTGCAATAAAATACCAGAATGCTAATAGTAAGCTCATTCTTCTTAATATTACAGTTTTACTTTAATTTAACTTTTATTTATTTATTTTTATGAAATTGGGGATTGACCCAGGACCTCATGCATACTAGATAAGCAATGTTCCACTGAGTTATATTCCTATAGTCCTATTAGTGATCTTGTATTAGACTAGATTTGTGGTTGAGGAGAATGTTTTAATTAGAAAACACAATTATTTTCAAATGGCTTTTTACATTTTCCTTTAAAATTTTTAATTTCCCCTAATTTTTAAAAATTTACATGAAATAAAATTTATTTTCTTTTTTCTGCATTAGTCCTCTTTTTATCTATGGTTTCATTTTCCAGTGTTTTGAGCTAAGTACAGCCAAATGTAGCTAGAAATATTAAGTGGAAAATTCCAGAAATTAACAATTTATAAGTTGAGTAGCCTTCCATTTGGTTCTGTCTCACCCAGAATATGAACCATTTCTTTGTCCAGTGGGTCTATCCTAGATATCCTATTAGACATCTTAGAGATTACATTCACATAATATTAAATACAATGTGTCATTACAATTATTTCATTTTATTACTTACTGTTAATTTCTTACTGTGTATAGTTTGTAAATTAAACTATTAAATGAGCAAAAATGTCCACCCAGACTGATATAGTGAGCAAAACTATTCGTCATTATCGAGGGAGAAAGAAAAGTTTTCCAGCACAAAGACAATTTGAAGGCTTACATGTCTACCAAATGAGGCCTTCAAAAAATGCTAGAAATGATACTCAAGCTTGAAGAAAAAAACAAGCGTATCCAGGAAGACAGAAGGGAAGTATAATACCACCAAACCCTAAATGTCAAACCATACACTTACAAAAGCCACTAAACATAAAAAATGTCCAGAATTAAAAATAATTTCTCCATGATAACATTAAATGTCAATGGTATTAACTCACCGATCAAGAGACACAGATTACAAACTTGGATTAAAAACCACAACCCATCAATCTGCTGCTTTCAGGAAACTCATCTCACTACAAAAGATAGGCACATCCTAAAAGTAAAAGGCTGGTCAAAAATTCTGCAGGCTAATGGAACCAGGAAACAGGCAGGGGTAGCCATTATGCTTTCGGACAAAGTGGACTTCAAACCAAGAAAAATCAGAAACAGATGGATACTACATTTTAGTCACAGGTACAATTCATTAGGAAGACTTCACAATACTGAACATATATGCACCTAATACAGGCCCCTCCACATTCATTAAGCAAACCCTACAGCGTCTAAAGTGAGAAATCAACTCCCAAACAATAATTCTTGGGGATTTCAACACTGCCCTTTCAACATAGGATAGATTAACAACCAAAAGTTTAACAGAGACACTTTGGAACTCAACCAAACCCTTAAAGAAATGGACCTTACAGACCTTTATCGAACTTTTCATCCATGCACCAAAGAATACACATTTTTCTCAGCAGCACATGGAACTTCTCCAAAATAGATCACATATTGAGCCCCAAAACAAATCTCCACATATACAGGAAAGTTGAAATTCTAACCTGTACCCTATCAGACCACCATGGTCTAAAGCTTGACATCCACAACACAATAAACAACAGAAAATACACTAACTCCTGGAAACGTAACACTATGATGCTGAATGAGAATTGATTCAGGAAGAAATTAAAAAGGAAATTCAAGATTTTCTGAAAGTAAACAATGAAAATACAACTTACCAAAATCTCTGGGACACAATGAAAGCTGTTCTAAGAGGTAAGTTCATAGCTCTTAATGCCTACATCAAAAAAATGGAAACATCAGAAATAAATACCAATGCAGCTTAAAGCTTTAGAGACACTAGAGCAGTCTGATCCCAAAAGCAGTAGAAGAGAGGAGATTAGCGAAATAAGGGGAGAAATATCCGAAATTGAGATTAGGAAAATGATACAGAGAATCAACCAGTCAAAAAGCTGGTTCTTTGAAAACATCCATAAGATTGATACACACCTAGCTAAATTAACCAAAAGCAAGAGAGAAAAAACACAAATTAACAAAATTAGAAACGAAAATGGAGTTATCACTACGGATACCCAAGAAATTCAGAGTATTATAATGTCATATTTCAAAAACTTATACTCTGTGAAATTTGACAACAAAAAAGAAATGGATGAATTCCTAAGTAAGCACAACTTCCTGAAATTGAATCAGGAAGTTGTGAATTATTTAAATAGTCCTATAACATATGAGGAAATCGATGAAGTAATCTTGAATCTTCCCACCAAGAACTGTCCTGGGCCAGATGGATTCAGCACAGAGTCCTACCAGACATGTAAGGAGCTAATAACACCAATACTCCTTAAACTGTTCCATCAAATAGCAAAGGAAGGAACACCATCAGATTCTTTCTACGAAGCTAATATCATCTTAATCCCAAAATCTAATAAAGATACACTTAAAAAAGAAAACTATAGGCCAATCTCTCTGATGAACACAGATGCAAAGATTCTCAACAAAGTCTTAGCAAATCGGATTCAAAAACATATCAAAAAGGTCACTCATGGGGATCAAGTAGGCTTTATCCCAGGCACACAAGGTTGGTTCAACAGGTTCCCAGGCACAACAGGTTCCCAGGCACACAAGGTTGGTTCAATAAACATAATCCACCATATAAATCAGTCTAAAATCAAAAACCACATGATACTCTCCATAGATGCAGAAAAAGCTTTTGACAAGATCCAACAACCTTTTATGATAACAACCCTAGAGACAGTTGGAATGGAAGGAACCTTTGTCAATATAAAAGCTGTCTACAACAAGCCCACTCAATGGGGAAAAACTTGAAGCATTCCCGCTTCAATCAGGAACTAGACAAGACTGTCCACTTTGACCACTTCTTTTCAATATTGTACTTGAAGTCTTAGCTGAACCCATAAGACAAGAAAGGGAGATAAAAGGGATTCAAATTGTCAAGGAAGAAGTCAAGTTATCTCTATTTGCTGATGACATGATTTAATACCTGAGTGATCCCAAAAACTCCACCAAGAAACTCCTGGAACTAATACAGAAGTTCAGCAGGGTGGCAGGATACAAAATAAACATACAAAAATCAGTGGCCTTTCTATATATCCAGAATGAAAGAAGTGAAAAAGCCCTGAGAGAAACAATCCCATTCACTATAACCCCTAAAAAAATGAAATACCTTGGTATAAAGCTAACCAAGGAAGTAAGTGACATTTACAATGAAAACTTTAAAACCCTAAAGAAAGAAATTGCAGAAGACACTAGAAAGTGGAAAGACCTGCCATGTTCCTGGAATGGCAGAATAAATATCATAAAAATGACCATCCTACCAAAGACAATATACAGATTCAATGCTATACCAATTAAAATCCCAAAGCAATTCTTTAAAGAAGTTGACCAAACAATCTCAACGTTCATATGGAATCACAAAAGACCCAGGATAGCAAAAACAATCCTGAGTAACAAAAACACTGCTGGAGGTATCATAATACTAAACCTTAGTCTATACTACACATCCATAGTTATAAAAACAGCCTGGTACTGACTCCAAAATAGACACACAGATCAATGGATAAGGGTTGAAGACCCAGATATAAGCCCACACAATCTCAGCCATTTGATCTTTGACAAAGGGGCCCAAAAAATCCAATGGAAAAAGAACAGCATCTTCAACAAATGGTGCTGGCAAAACTGGATCCCCACATGCAGAAGATTAAAACTGGACCCGTATTTGTCACCATGTACAAGACTTAATTCCAAATGGACCAAGGACCTCAATAAAAGCTAGAGACTATAAAAACCTTAGTTGAAAGGGTAGGGAACTCCCTGGAGCTGATTGGACTAGGCCAACAGTTCCTAATCAGAAATCCAATAGCATAGTCAATACAACCACCACTCAACAGTTGGGATCTTGTGAAATTAAAGAGCTTCTGTTCAGATAAAGAGATTGTAACATGAGCACAAAGGCAACCCACAGAATGGCAGAAAATCTTCACTAACCACATATCTGATGGAGCTCTATTATCCAGAGTGCACAAAGAACTTAGAAAACTAAACACCAAGGAAACAAATGGCACAATTAAAAAATGGGCCCTGGAACGTAAAAGAAACTTTACCAAGGATGAAATTAAAATGTCTAACAAATATCTTTAAAAATGCTCAACATCCTTAGCCATCAGGGAAATGAAAATCAAAACCTCCCTGAGATATCATCTCACTCCGGTCAGGATGGCAAAAATTCACAATACAAACAACACCAAATACTGGAGAGGATGTGGAGAGAGGGGAACTCTCCTACATTTCTGGTGGGAATGCAGGCTCATACAACCACTCTGGCAAGCCGTCTGGCGATTCTTAAGGTAAAGATTGAAATGCCATATGACCCTGCTATTCCACTTTTGGGAATAACCCCCCCATACAGCAAAAATTCACCTCGATAGCACAAGCACGACCATGTTCATAGCAGCATTGTTTACAATAGCAATGTCATGGAATCGACCCAAATGTCCAACAGTTGACGAGTTGATAAGGAAAATGTGGTATATTTATACAGTGGAATACTACTCGGCCATCAAAAATGATGAATTAATACAATTTGCTGGGAAATGGATGGAATTAAAAACAATTATATTTAAAAAAATAAATAAATAAAAACAATTATATTGAGTGAAGTATCCCAGACACAGAAAATTAAATGCCGTATGTACTCCCTAATAGGTGGATCCTAGTACCAAACCCACTTAGAGACACATTCAAAGATAAATCTCTGTAATACCTACAGTAATTACAAAGATTATAAACTGGAAAGAAGGGGAAAGAGGGCCCCACCAGAAACAAGGAGAGAGGGGATCATGCTACAGCAAAGATAATAGGCCATCATCAAGGACTGCAAGTAAGTAATGAGACATCTGGTTAAGCTCACAGACTGTCCTTCTTGGTTACTTGCAACTAACAGGGTATGATCTTACCAGAAAGGGAGGGCATACAATCTGGCAGATAGAAGGTAACCATTTTGCAATGGGAGACTGACCCACCCCTCACCGCAGTCTCCTACTCTTATTCCATTCACCTTTGAATCTATCCTTATAATAAAACTCTAACAGCTTTTTTAAAATTATTTTTTTATTATTTATTCATTGTGTGTGTATGTGTGTGTGCGCATGTGTATGTATGTGTGTTTATGTATGTGTGCGTATGTATGTGTGTGTAGAACCATGGACGAATTCGGGAACCACCATGGACCACCTCCACCTTCTCCTTGTTTACTCTGCCCCAGGATTCACAGGCTCTGCCCTACCAGGACCAGAAACACAGGCCGCCCCCTGCTTCTGCCTGGCGTCTATACATGGGGTCTAGGATCTGAACTCAGGACCTTCCACCTACAAGGCAGAGGCTCAACCCCTGAGCTACCTCTCCAGCCCCTATTTTAACAGCTTTTTATCTCTGGCCAGGGGGTGACATCCAATACTCATCAGGATGGAGCCAAGGACATTGCAGGAGCAGCAAAACTTAAAAAAAAAAAATCAACAAACCATAATTCAGAACATCAGAGACTCTATATCAACCACCTGGAATCAGGCCTGCCTAATCTCTCCCCATCCTGAAGCTCAGGGAAATTTGCAGAAGAGGGGGCAGTAAGATTGTAAGAGCACAAGGATGGGAGGAGTCATGATATGCAAGATACTCCACACAAGTTAGGGCTGAAGCATTTATAATAGGACTCTGCATGATCTGTGCAATGACCAACATATCATTGACCCCTCAAAATCTAGCATGGATTAAAGGCACTAGGATACTTAGAAGCAAGGGATAAACAGTCACAATAGTGTTTCTATACTTAAGGGGAACACAAGAAAGAGTTCTAGGAAATGCCATTGAGTCCTTTGGCCTCATCAGAGAGGAGGACCCAGAGGAGAGTTTGATATACACATTAAAGGATGCTTCAGAGATGGAGGGAGGGGGCACTGGGAGAAAGAGAGGGAGGGGAAAAGGGGGGAAGGAGCAGGGAGGTCCAGGGAGGGGTGGAGGTAGGGAGGGGACAGAGGTACCTATTACATTTGTATGAGCGGAAAAAAAAAGATAAAAACTATGATTCTACTTATAAAGGTACTACATAGTGGAGACAAAATCACAGAAACAGAAAGCAGAATAGTAGCTGGCAGAGAGTGGGAGAAGGTGGAATGGAGAATTATGATACATTAGTTCATATAGAATTTAAGTCTTATGAGATGAAAAGATGTTCATACAATATTGTGAATGAGATCAAGAGTTGTGACAGCAATGTCCTCTTCTGTCAACAGCCTTCTTACCTCACCATACTTTTTCACGTGGCTTCTACCTTCTTTTTGCCCTGTCTTTCATGATGTTCCTTGAGCCTTGGAGGAAGAAGTCTCATAAATGGGTAAGTATTCAATAGTTCCTTTCAGTTTTTTGATCAGTTGTAAATATCCATAACTACTGTTGCCCACTGCAAAAAAAAAGAACTTCTTTGACTAAAGGTTCCTATTGCATTAATCTGTGAATTATAAACATGATTATTTGTACAACAATTTTATGGGCATGGCACGTCTATTCAGAGAATAATGTCAGTGGCTCTTCTGCAAGGTCCATGACTTCTCTAATTAGGAGCTTTTGGCCAGTTTTATAGTACCAAATGTGGCTTCCTTCCAGGGAAACAGCCTTGCATTCTGCCAGAGAGTGGCAGTTACCCCTTTACTGACTCGCCATTATTGCCCCAGTGGGCATTCTTGCCTAACCAGGGTATATGGAGTTCATAGTTGAGTAAACTATGGTGACAGCTCTCCCCTAGAAGCCTGCATAACACCCTCTAACACTTGAGGGCTAACCAGCAGGCAGGAGGCTTTCATCCTAGTTCCAGCCTGATTTCTCTGTGTCCTGTGACCAAAATGTGATGTCTTCAGCAGCCAAGTCTTACCATCTAGTTCTGGTGGACAACCAACATCTTGGCAAAGGCCTGGATTATTTGGTAAGAGGAGGAGTGGACAGAAGCTTCCCTGGCCAACCCTGTAAAGGGGAGGTAGCTCACCTCTGGTACTGAGATTTTTGTTTAATCACCTACGGTTTCTGGGAACAGCTTTATAAATCCCATAGGGTACTGTTTGAGTTTCATTACATGTACCTGCAACAAAATATCTGACCCAAGAAACTTAGCGGGGGAAAGGGGTTTATCCCAACTCATAATTCTGGTAACAGTCCATCATGGCAGAGGAATTCCAGTAGCAATAGCTAAGGGAACTGGTCGTGTCATGTCCACAGCAAGAGCAGAAGGTAAGGCCCATGCATGAATCCTTTGTTTGCTTCTGCTTGCCTTTTCTCTCCATCAGGTTCAGTCCCAGACTGCTGCCTAGGAGTGGTGCTGCCCACGGTGAGCTGGGTCTTCACACATGAATTAACATAATCAAGACAATTAGCACTGGCATACCCAGGGGTCACCTTTACCTTCAGAGAATCCTTCTCAGTCCAACCTGCAGACCTGCCTAGTAGGTGTCAGATTTACAGTGATAATCATTGAAAGTACTTCTGTCTAAACTCTTTTTGACTAGCTTAAACTATCGTTTTTAGAATATAGTTCTTCCAAAGAATTAGCTCTCTCCCTCTCTCTCTATATATATACACATATACATATATATGCACATATACACATATACATATATATTCATATATATACACATATATATGAAACAGGAATTTTTTAAGAAGCATTTATAGTTACAAATTAATGGGGGCATATAGAAAAGAAGTGGTGTGTGGACTGTTGAAGAGCAATGACTGGCTTAGGCCCCTGAACTTATTATCTGCATTTGAAAATACAGACATATGTGTGCAAATACGATTCTGGAAAAATATTCTCTTTGCATAGATTTCCTCATAATTATTTATTTAGGCTCATTGGGACTTCTGTCTTCTATTTTTTGACAGTTTTGTACATGCACAAAATGTATTTAGGTCCTTTTCATACCCATCACCTTCTCTCACGCTTCTCTTTTGCAGAACTTCTTCCTCAAAAGTCTCCTATACTTTCATATCGAGTGTGTGTCATTGAGATTTATTAGTGTGCTAGCATAAACAGGGGGATATTTATTGGAGCCTGACAAGTTAACAGTAGCCAAACACTGAAAAAGGTGACCCCCTCCAGCAGCCATTAACTGTTGGTAACTCCTCAGATAGCGTAGTCTCATCAACTCCTTCCCCATCCATTATTGACTGTGGAAGGGCACAGTCTTGTGCAGTAGCTGTAGCTGCTGTGTGTTCTAATAATTGTAATGGACACTTCTTACCTAGAAGACATTTCGCATCACTCCTTTCCATCCTCTGACTCTTGCAGCCTTTCTGTGCTTTCTTCTGGGATGTTCCCCAGGCCTTACAGAGAATGACATATATTTGCTGTTTGGGGTTGAGCACTCTACAGTCACTTATTCTTGGTACTTTGACTAGTTATGAATCTTTGTATTAACTGCTGCTTCACAAAAAGAATTTTTTCCATCAAAGACCAGAAGCAGAGTTAGTCAATGAGTATAAACTTAAGTACTTAGAAGACTGTTGATAACATGCCATTTAGCAGAATATCACAGTACATTCCCTCTTAGGTCTTATGATTTTTCAGCTTCAGTTTTTTGGCCATAACTTTGAAGCAAGTCTCATTCAGCTGGTTACTCCTACAATAGTCATGCACTGTTGCACCAATGGACACATCTTGCCTGGCAGATTGATATCGCAGCATGCAGGGTTCAAAGCTGAGTAAGACTATTTTCTCCTCCCTCAGTGTACATAGCACCTTCAGGCATTGGGAACACTAGCCAGCAGGGAGGAAGCTTCCAGCTTAGTTCCAATTTGACTTTCCTGTGTCTTGCAGTCAAAAGCTGTAGTGCCTTCAGCAAATAGGGCATTACCATCTATTTCTAATGGGCAACTGTGCCAGTTATTTTCAGCTATCAGTTTGACACTTGAGAAGTAGGCCCTGGGTCCGCCTATATGAAGTTATTTAATTAAAGTAGACTTCTGACCAAGCTTGTATGGAATTGTTTTGGTTGTATAATTGATGTGATAAGACTCAGTCCATAGTGGGTAGGACCATTTCCTGTGTAGGTAGATAAGATGGAGAAAGCTAGTTAGCACTTCTGGCAAACTTACATGTGTTGGGCCCACCCAGGATTTGCCCCAGGGCATGGACGAGCACATGGGACTAAAGATGGCACTGAGGGCTAGTGTCCTGGGCATAACCCTGATCACATTACAGGGAGCCCTAATTGGCTTCCAGATATTGACCTCCCCTCTGTGCTGAGTGACATTAGACTTCACCTTTGGTACCTGAAGGTTTTGTTAACCTTTGACACAATTGGGTGCCCGTTTGGCGCCTTGTGGTCTTTTGTCTATATAAGTTCCTTCGTTTTCCCCCAATAAACTTGAGATTTGCTTTGACAAACTCCCCGTCCCGTGGCCAAGTCTCGGGGAGATTGAGGCAGAGGTGGGGATGGCCGGGACTTAACCTTTCTTCGTCCTTGCAGCCAGGAGCTGTGCAATCGTGTGAGTGAGTGTGTAAGTGGGTGTGGACATGCCATGCCATGGGTAGTGGACTCTACAACATGTTAGAAAGCAAGTATACAACATTGATCCTTGCCGCCCTGCTTTTACTGTATGCATGTGTGATCATACAATATGGTCAAGTCCCTTGACATCTACTGATAATTGTTGCTACCATAGTCAATTGCAATCTGGAATTGTGAGCCAATAAATCTTATTCCCTAAATTTTGGGGGTAAGGTGTTTATGACAGCAACAAAGTTATAAAACTAACACAGTAACCAAGAGCAATAGCAGCAGCCTGCTTTCCTTTGGGAGCTTTTGGAGCCCTCCCCAACCAACAACTCAGAGAAGTATTCCACACTTGGCTCTGAGATTTTTGTTTAATAACCTATGGCTTTTGGGAGCAACATTATCCACCTATTCAAGATACCTCTAGCCAAATGCTTTTTAAAAATATTATTTATTGTGTGCATATGTGTAGAGTATAGGCACATGGGTGCTACAATACACATGTGGCAGCCAGAGGGCAAGTTTTAGAAGTCAGTTCTCTTCTTTTACCTGTGGGTTCTGAGGATTGAACTGAAGCCATCAGGCTTGTGCTACAAGTGCCTTTACATGCTGAGCCATCTTAACCCCAAATTTTTAAAATATACTTTTAATTAACTTACAAAATAGTAAATTTCCATATGACTTCTTCCATACATTCTAATCTTTTTTTACCCTCCCTCCCTCCCTCTGCTCATACCCCTACTAGACCTCCTATAACCTTTCCTCCCCATTCTTCCCCCTCCTACCCTCATATCACATATATTCTGCTCTCCCCTTCCCATAAGACTTCTTCCCCATCTCCATCTCCCTCTCTAATGGCTATTTTCTAGATTCCTGGTCTCTACAGTTAGACACACAAATCTAAAGTTCAGATATGAGGGAGAATATGCAACATTAGTCTTTCTTGGCATAGGTCACCTAACTTAGTGTAAAGTTCCATTTGTGTATATGTACCACATTTTTATTAACCATTCATCAGTTGATGGACATGTAAGCTGGTTCTGTTTCCTAACCACTGTGAATTGAGTGGTAATCAGCATAGATATGCAAACATCCCTACAATAAGGTGTAGCGTCCTTTGGGAATAAGCTCAGGAGGGTTTCCTCATTGAAAACAAGGTTGATAGAGGCAAAAGATATGTTAAAATAACTTTTAGAGTCTGTCCAGGAATAAAGCAAATTTTCAATTATATTATCATTCAAAGAAATTGGGAAAATGCTATTAAAGTTCTGCTGTAAATGCCAACCTTTACAGTAATAGGGGTCTCTGAAAAAGAGCGGCAAGAATTGATTCCAGGTAGGGACTAGAAGGATCTCAACCAGCGTGAAACTGTACTGAGACAAATTTATTCTCAGCTAGATGTGCTTGTAAGTGTTACACATAGGGAATCATCTGGAATAAGTGACTATAAAGATTATAACAAGGAACAGCAAAATCTCATGGGAATGAAAGTCACAAAAGTGAATAACAGAAAGGCGTGCAAGGAAATACATAAAGACATCAGCAATCCTAAACAATCAACAGCTGTAACAGGGAAGGTGAAAGGAAGTACATAAAGACATGTGATCTACTGTGTCCTCAGACGGTCAGTAATTGTCTACAGTTTACAGTATCTAAAAAGACACATTTTTCTGCTGCAATGCTGGAAACAATGTGGACCTTAAATATAGGTTTAGGGAAAAGCATGTTGAGCTGTGTGATATCAATCTTCCCATTCTGAGATTAGATCACAGAACAAATAACAGACACTGGAAAGGCCAAAGAGCAGGAGATAAGTCTCCACTGTGCTAGCCTGATCTACACTCACGGAGTTCTGTGAAGGTCAGTCACAGCCCCTGCATTCTGCATATTTTATCTGTTGAAGAAATAATATTTCTTTCAATACGTCATAGAAAACTGACATTAAACTTTGATTTACTCATCTCATTTTTATTCTTTGGTCTGAGGAAGCACTTGATACCATCTGATAAAGCAAAACTATTAAGGGGTTCGGGATGTAGGCAGTGGTAAAGAACTTGTCTATCTTTCACAAGATCTCATATTCAGTCCCCAGCTGTAAGAAAACACACACACCAGGCCATGGTACTACATCCTGTAATCCCAGCACTTGGGAGGTGGAGGTGGAGGTAGGAGGATCAGGAATTCAAGACCTGGGGATCTGAACTCAGGTTCTTTTGTTTGTGAATCAAAGGGTTTAATCAATTGAGCAATCTCCCCATCCTAGAGGTGTGATATTTTAATAACATTTGTATGATTCTTGGACACTTCCATCTTCTCACCTTACTCTTAATTTGTAAAGAAGTTACAAAGCTTAGCATAGTATCTAGCCCATACTGTCAGAGTTAGGCACAGATGTCAACTTGACAGTTGAAGGTTTGAGCTCTGGACACATTTGTAAAGAATTAAGCCTACAGCAAACCTACAGGAGATTGTCTAGCTGATGGGGAAGGCCCAGCTTATGGTGGGTGAGACTAGGCCCTGAAGAGATGAATAAAATACTGAGAGTTTGTTGAGTAAGTTGGCATCCTTGTGAACACTTGGCCAGACATGCTGGTTTAGCAAGTACGGATTGTCCCTTTCTCAGCCATTACATAGAGATGGTGTGGCCAGTTCCCTTGGCCCTGGTGTTGGTGCATGCTTTCCTGTCAAGCTGGGCTACTGTAACCAGACAGTCATAAAGAAATAAACCCCTTGTTTCCTTAACATTTGATGGTCATTTATCAATAACCATGCAGGTGAACTGCAACACCATACTAAGTGCTTAATAAATAATTTTGGAAGGCAAATGGCATGAACTAGCTATGATACTAGGCTTGTTTTCTAATCAAAAACTAAATCTTGGGCCTGGAAAGAAAGCTCGGCAGATAAGGTGCTTGCTCACAAACCTGGAAACTTGACTTCATCCCCAGAAGCCCCCATGCTGGGAGAAGAGAATTTCCAAAAGTTGTCTTCTCTTCTGACCTATACCTGTCTTGTGCTCCCTCTTCCTCTCTCTCAAGTCAATAAGGAAAAAAATTTAATCTTTCTTTAAAAAATGACTAAATCTTTATAATTTTTGGTTTAAGTATCTGGCACTAGAGTTCCTGAGAACTTATAGCCCTATATGTGAGTGCCGTAAGACAGCTACTTGTCTTTCTAGTCAGGAAGCAGGGAGCTGTGCATGCTGACACTCGGCTCGCCTTCTCCTTTTTATTCAGTTTAGCAGTCCCTGGAATTGAGGTGTCTTCCCAGACCAATTAGCAGAGTCTGCAGGTCCCTTCACAGACATGCCCAAAAGTTTGTGTTCACGGTGATTCTAAATCTATCAATTTGGTACTTAAGATTATCCATCTCAAGCATAAATTGTATATGACTATATATGTATCACTATAGCATATGCTAAATTGAAGTATTTTTGCTTTAATATAATAAGGTGTAGAAAAAGATATTAGGGGATAGCTTATTGATAGCATGGTTAAAACCCCAGGTTTGATCTTTGTATTTCTCTTTTAAAAAGGTACAGTGATTTGGCCAAAGATATGGTACTGATTATTTCATGAGAAAACTTTAGATATTTCATTTTGGGAAACAATAATTGAATATTTCTTAAGCTATTGCACTAACATTTACCAAATTTAACATGACTTTCTTACAGGTATTGTATAAATCTGAAAAATATATTATCAGTATTTTACTTGTAAGTCCTTAGTTATCATTAACCCATTTTTTCCTAGAATATTCTGCATTAAGGCCTAGTCCCTTACTAGTACAGGCTCCCTGAAGGGAGCCCTGTGGTCCACACACAGGAGAGACATGAGGACAGGAACAGAGATGGACTGGTGAAGGGAGGAGAGAGAGGCTGAGAGAGGAAGGGAGAGGAGTGGAGGGGGAAAGGACATGGACAGAAACTCATTTTGTTTGTATATAAAAAATTCTTATATCCAAGAGATATGGGACACCCTGAAGAAGCCTAACATGTGTATTCATGGAATACCGGAGCAAGAATCTCAAAATACCACCCCTGAGGAAATTTTTCAAACGATCATCAAGGAAAACTTTCCTCATCTAAAAAAAGAGAGGCCCATTCATATACAAGAGGCATTCCGCACCCCAAACAGATACGACCAAAATAGAAGCACACCTCGGCAAACAATAGTTAAAACACTCCACATTCAAGATAAAGAACTGGTGCTGAGAGCTTCAAGGGAGAAAAAACAAGTCACTTTTAAAGGCAAACCTATTAAAATAACAAATGACTTCTCAGTCGAAACAGTAAAAGCAAGAAGAGCTTGGAGAGACATACTTCAAGTATTGAATGAGCAAAAATGTCAACCCAGGCTGATGTACCCTGCAAAACTATCAGTCATGATCGAGGGAGAAAGAAAAATTTTCCAGCACAAAGACAACTTTAAGGGATACATGTCCACCAAACCAGGCCTTCAAAAACTGCTAGAAATGATATTTAAGCGTGAAGAAAAAAACAGGCATATCCAGGAGAACAGAAGGCAAATATAACACCATTAAAAGCGAAGCAATATACATATAAAAGCTACTAAACATAATAAATGTCTGGAATTAACAATAGTTTCTCCATTATAACACTAAATGTTAATGGAATTAATTCACCGATCAAGAGACACAGATTACAAACTTGGATTAAAAATCACAATCCATCAATCTGCTGCCTGCAGGAAACCCATCTCACCACAAAAGATAGGCACGCTCTAAAAATAAAAGGCTGGTCAACAATTCTACAAGCAAATGGAAGCAGAAAACAGGCAGGGGTAGCCATTATGCTATCAGACAAAGTGGATTTCAAACCAAAAAAAATTATAAGAGACACGGATGGATACTACATTTTAGTCACAGGTACAATTCACCAGGAAGATTTCACAATACTGAACATAATGCACCCAATACGGGCCCCTCCACATTCATTAAGAAAACCCTACAGCGTGTAAAGCAAGAAATCAACCCCCAAACGATAATTCTTGGGGACTTCAACACCGCCCTCTCTACATGGGATAGATCAACAGGTCAAAAGCTTAACAGAGACACTTTGGAACTTAATCAAACCCTTAAAGAAATGGACCTCAGAGATCTCTATCGAACTTTTCACCCACGCACCAAAGAATACACATTTTTCTCAGCAGCACACGGAACTTTCTCCAAAATAGATCACATATTGGGCCACAAAATGAATCTACACATATACAAGAAAGTTGAAATTCTAACCTGTGCTCTATCAGACCACCACGGCCTAAAGCTGGACATCCACAACACATCAAACAAGAGAAAATACACTAACTCCTGGAAACTTAACACTATGATGCTGAATGAGAACTGGATTCAGGAAGAAATTAAAAAGGAAATTCAAGATTTCCTGAAAGTGAATGATAACGAAAATACAACTTACCAAAATCTCTGGGACACAATGAAAGCTGTTCTAAGAGGTAAGTTCATAGCTCTTAATGCCCACGTCAAAAAAATGGAAACATCAGAAATAAACAACTTAACAATGCAGCTTAAAGCTTTAGAGAAACTAGAGCAATCTGATCCCAAAAGCAGTAGAAGAGAAGAGATTAGCAAAATAAGGGGAGAAATATCTGAAATCGAGACTAAGAAAACGATAGAAAAAATCAACCAATCAAAAAGCTGGTTCTTTGAAAAAATCAACAAGATTGATACACCCCTAGCTAAACTAACCAAAAGCAAGAGAGAGAAGACCCAAATTAACAAAATTAGAAATGAACATGGAGTTATCACTACTGATACCCAAGAAATCCAGAGAATTATAACATCATATTTCAAAAACTTATACTCTGTGAAGTTTGACAACACAAAAGAGATGGATGAATTTCTAAGTAAACACAACTTACCTAAATTGAATCAGGAAGTTGTGAATTATTTAAATAGTCCTATAACATATAAGGAAATTGAGGAATTAATCTCGAATCTTCCCACCAAAAAATGTCCTGGACCAGATGGATTCAGCACAGAGTTCTACCAGACATTTAAGGAGTTAATAACACCAATACTCCTTAAACTGTTCCATCAAATAGCAAAGGAAGGAACACTACCAAATTCCTTCTATGAAGCTAATATCGTTTTAATCCCAAAACCTAATAAAGATTCACTTAAAAAAGAAAACTATAGGCCGATCTCCCTGATGAACACAGACGCAAAGATTCTCAACAAAGTCTTAGCAAATCGGATTCAAAAACATATTAAAAAGATCATTCATGGGGACCAAGTAGGCTTCATCCCCGGCACACAAGGTTGGTTCAACATACGCAAATCAATAAATGTAATTCATCATGTAAACCAGTCCAAAGTCCAAGACCACATGATACTCTCGATAGATGCAGAAAAAGCTTTTGACAAGATCCAACAGCCTTTTATGATCAAAACGCTAGAGACAGTAGGAATGGAAGGAACCTTTATCAATATAATAAAAGCTGTATACAACAAGCCCACAGCAAGGATTATGCTCAATGGGGAACAATTGGAAGCATTCCCACTTCGATCAGGAACTAGACAAGGCTGTCCACTCTCACCACTTCTATTCAATATTGTACTTGAAGTCTTAGCTGAAGCCATAATACAAGAAAGGGACATAAGAGGGATTCAAATCGGCAAGGAAGAAATCAAGCTATCCCTATTTGCAGATGACATGATCTTATACCTGAGGGATCCCAAAAACTCCACCAGGAAGCTCCTGGAACTAATTGAGAAGTTCAGCAGGGTGGCAGGATACAAAATAAATGTGCAAAAATCAGAGGCCTTCCTATATGCCCAGAATGAAAGAAGTGAAAAAGCCTTGAGAGAAACCATGCCATTTACTATAACCCCTAAAAAAATGAAATACCTTGGTATAAACCTAACTAAGGAGGTAAAAGACCTTTACAATGAAAACTTTAAAACCCTAAAGAAAGAAATAGCAGAAGACACCAGAAGGTGGAAAGACCTCCCTTGTTCCTGGATTGGCAGAATCAACATTGTAAAAATGACCATCCTACCAAAGGCAATATACAGATTCAATGCTATACCAATCAAAATCCCAAAGCAATTCTTCAAAGAAGTTGACCAAACAATCTCAAAGTTCATATGGAGGCACAAAAGACCCAGGATAGCAAAAACAATCCTGAGTAACAAAAACACAGCTGGAGGTATTACCATACCAAACCTAAGTCTATACTACAAATCCATAGTTATAAAGACAGCCTGGGTACTGGCTCCAAAATAGACACACAGATCAATGGGTAAGGATTGAAGACCCAGATATAAGCCCACAACGTTACAGCCATTTGGTCTTTGACAAAGGGGCCCAAAGAATCCAATGGAAAAAGAACAGCATCTTCAACAAATGGTGCTGGCAAAACTGGATCTCCACATGCAGAAGATTAAAGCTGGACCCGTACTTGTCACCATGTACAAGACTTAATTCCAAATGGATCAAGGACCTTGATATCAGGCCAGAGACTTTAAAAACCATAGTTGAAAGGATAGGGAACTCCCTCGAGCTGATTGGCTAGGCCAACACTTCCTAAACAGACATCCAATAGGCACAGTCACTGCTACCAACTCTCAACAGTTGGGATCTTGTGAAATTAAAGAGCTTCTGTTCAGATAAAGAGATTGTAACGCGAGCTCAAAGGCAACCCACAGAATGGGAGAAAATCTTCACTAACCACATATCTGACAGAGCTCTACTGTCCAGAGTGCACAAAGAACTTAGAAAATTAAACTCCAAGGAAAACACTGGCCCAATTAAAAAATGAGCCCTGGAACTTCAAAGAAACTTTACTAGGGATGAAATTAAAATGTCTAACAATTATCTTAAAAAATGCTCCACTTCCTTCGCCATCAGGGAAATGCAAATCAAAACTTCCCTGAGATATCATCTCACCCCGGTCAGGATGGCAAATATCCACAATACAAACAATGACAAATGCTGGAGAGGATGTGGAGAGAGGGGAACTCTCCTACATTGTTGGTGGGAATGCAGGCTCATACAGCCACTCTGGCGAGCCCGTCTGGAGATTCTTAAAGAAATTAAAGATTGAAATGCCATATGACCCTGCTATCCCACTTTTGGGAATAACCTCCCATGCAGCAGAGGTTCGCCTCGATAGCACAAGCTCGACCATGTTCATAGCAGCACTGTTTACAATAGCAAAGTCATGGAATCAACCTAAATGTCCAACAGTTGACGAGTGGATAAGGAAACTGTGGTACATCTATACAATGGAGTACTACTCAGCCATCAAAAATGATGAATTACTAGAATTTGCTGGGAAATGGATGTCATTAGAAAGAATTATATTAAGTGAAGTATCCCAAACCCAGAAAATTAAGCGCCGTATGTACTCCCTAATAGGTGGCTCCTAGTACCAAACTCACCCAGCCCACATTGAGACACTCAAAAGTAAACCTATGTAACACAGTAATTGCAAGGATTATGAACAAGAGAGATGGGTTAGGAGGGCCACACCAGAAACAAGGAGAGAGGAGACCATGTTACAGCAGAGAAAATAGGCCTCCATCAAGGTCTGCAAGTAAGTAATGAGAAACCTGGTTAAGTTCACTGACGTTCTTTCCTGATCTCACCAGAAGGGGAGGGCATATAGTCTAGCAGATAAAAAGTAATCATTTTGCAAATGGGTGATGGACCCCTCCCTCAGTGAGATTTCCTACTCTTATTACATCTACCCTTGAATGTGCTATTACAACAAGACTCCAGTTTAACAGCTTTTTGTCTCTGGCCAGGGGGTGACATACAGTGCCCAGCAGAATGGAGTGAAGGGAATTGCAGGAGCAGCAAAACTGCAAAAGAAAATCAACAAACCACAATCCAGAACTTCAGAGACTCTATATCAATCACATAGAACTAGGCCAGCCTAATCTCTCCCCATCCTGGAGCTCAGGGACATTTGCGGAAGAGGGGGCGGTAAGATTGTAAGAGCAAAAGGATGGGACGAGCAACGATTTGCAAGATTCTCAACAATAGTTGGGGCCAAAGCAATCATAATGGGACTTTGCATGCCCTGCGCAATGTCCAGCGCACTGTTGCCCTCATAAAGTCTAGCATCTGTTAAGGGCACCGAGACCCCTGGAGGCAAGGGATTGACAGCCATAGTAGTGATCTTATGCTTAAGGGGAACAAGAGAAAGGGCTTATGGAAATGCCACTGGGTCCTTATATGTCATCGGAGAGGAGGACCCAGTGGAGAGTTAGGCGTACACAATAAAGGACTCTCTGGGAATTGGGGGGGAGGCACTGGGGGAACGGGAGGGGGAGGAGGGGGGAGGGAGGGAACTGGTAAAAAATTTTAAAATGTATAATTAAATTTTTAATAAAAAAATTCTTAATAAAAAAGTAGCTCTCATAGTTGACTCATAAAAACACGTTTAAACTATTTGCTTATAAAATAATTTGGACACACTGTATTTACTTTTTATATCATTGAACTTGGAAGCATTACTATACAAATGGATCCTTATTATTGATTTATAAATTATGTTTATTAACATAATAAAATGCATGCATTAACATCTACTTGCATTTCTTCGCTTACAAAGATGGCGATAAAAACACTGACTGTCCACTGTCAACTTTCACATATTGTTGGTCCAAGCAAAGTATAGTTCAAGTCCTGGAAAAATTGCTAAGCCTTCAGCATTCCTTTGTCAAAGGAATAATTGTGACTAAGAAGTAGCAAATGGAAAGCAAAAAAAAGAATTAAGAGTAGTTGTTTTGCATACCATCAGTATTTAGTATTTATATATTTAGTTTCTAGTATTTTAATTCTGAAGTACTTAAGAACTGAAGTTATTCTAGATTGGTCTTAGCTTAGAAACTTGACAGATGTGAAGGAGCACACTGATCTTTTCACACATTCTCCCTACATTATGAATACACAATAATACTAAATAGAAAAATAAAAACTAAAGAGAAACAATCAAGGAGCAAGTTGAAAATTTTTAAATTGTCTCTATAGAAATTAGATGTTAATACTTTTAATAACTATTACTACCAAATCAAAACAAGTGACTCATTTATGAACACAGAAAAATATGAGAATATCTAAAAAAATGACAAAAATCACACATGAAAATGAAGGATAATCTATTAATTTTGTGTGTATGTGTATATGTATATCAGGGCATTGTGTGTCCCTGTGGAAGATCAAGGATGACTTTGGGAATTGCTTCTACCTCCTTTTTGCTTTGTTCTGGGATTTCTGAGGCTCTGCCCTCCAGGGCCAGAAGTGCAGGCTGTCATCATTTCTGCCTGGCTGTTTTTACACAGGACCTGGGACAGCCATCTCTCCAGCCTCTATCAGTTATTTTTTTAAACACACTATTAGCCAATTAAATTCCAGACTATATTAGGTAAGGATGCAATGCCAATAGTTTATTTTCTAAGTACATTGATAATATTAATGTGTCAAAGGAAGTTTTTGAAAAATGTCCATGTTGATAGAGGTCAGAAGAGACTTGTTAATGTTCAGAATATTTCCTCTATGAATTACACACTCCCCTCAAAAAATAAACAGCTCAAACTTGTAACCAACATTGTATTGGTTCTTAACTCTGGAGACATTAAAGAACTGGAATTTAGATGACTAGTATTCTTTAGTATTATTTTGGAAGCTGAAGCTTCAAGTTAATCAAAGGAGAAAAAAGAAACACGCAGAAGCAAAATTCAAATTTTTCCTTTTTAATATTTATTTTATCTTGAGAGAGAAAGAAAGATGTATGCATAGCATGGCCTATGGGCAAAAGTCAGAAATCAAGTCTCTCTTTCTACCATGTGGGCTTCTGGAATAGGGAACTCAAGTCACCAGGTTAAGAAACAGCACTTTGCCCGCTGAGCTCTCTCTCTGTCCCCCCAATTTTTACTTTCAATTTAAATGATCATTTACCCAAGAAAATCAATAGAAAAAACATTACAATGAATAAAATATTTCAGATTTGGAGCCAGATATAAATAAAAATAAGAAAATGTAGTCGTTAATATCATCAACAATCTATTTAAAATATAACAGAAAAGAGTTCCAATTGGGATAGTATTTTTTGGTCATGTGTGACCAAACTGAATCGATTTAACCTTTAAAGTTTCCCTGTTTGTTTTTTTTTCTTTTTTGAAGGTGTCCTACCTCTTATTTCACCACACAGATGTTCCCAAACTCTTTTCCCAAGTAACCATCATCAATGACTTGATCCACAGTCTCCCAACATCGAGTTTCTTAATATTGCCAAGTAGCATCTCATGATATGGATACGCCACAATCTGTTAGCTCTTCACCCCCCTGAAGGATGATTGGGTTGTTTCCAGTTTAGGGACAAGTAAAAGTAGCATGAATATTTGCATGTAAGTGTTTGTGGCAAATGACCAGTTCTTCAAATACTGGCTTTTTTTTTTTCTTCTATATATATATTTTTTTTATTTCAGCTCATACAAACTTATTAGGTACACCAGTTCCCTCCCTTCCTCCTTCTCCCCCCGTACTCCCTGCTCCCCCTCCCCAGCCCTCTCCTTCCCCATCCCCCAGTGCCTCCCGCCCCAATTCCCAGAGAGTCCTTTCTTGTGCATGTCTCATTTTCCTCTGGGCCCTCCTCTGCGATGATGTACAAGGACCCAGTGGCCTTTCCCTGAACCCTTTCCCATGTTCCCCTTAGGTATAGGAACACTGCTGTGGCTGCCAATCCTTTACCTCCAAGGCTCTTGGTGCCTTTAGCAGATGCTAGATTTTGTGAGGTCAACAGTGTGTTGGACAATGCACAGGGCATGCAAAGTCCAATTATGATTGCTTCAGCCCTAACTAGTATAGAGTATCTTATATATCATTGCTCCTCCCATCCTTTTGCTCTTACACTCTTACTGCCCCCTCTTCCGCAAATTTCCCTGAGCTTCAAGATGGGGAGAGACTAAGCTGGCCTAGTTCTAGGTGGTTGATATAGAGTCTCTGAAGTTCTGGATTGTGGTTTGTTGATTTTCTTTTGCAGTTTTTCTGCTCCTGCAATGCCCTTCACTCCATCCTGGTGGGCATTGTATGTTACCCCCTGGCCAGAGACAAAAAGCTGTTAAAGTCTTGTGATAAAAGCACATTCAAAGGTAGATGTAATAAAAGTGGGAAACCATACTAAGGGAGGGGTCTATCACCCATTTGCAAAATGGTTACTTTTTATCTGCCAGACTATATGCCCTCCTCTTCTGGTGAGATCACACCCCCTCAGTAGTAAATGATCAGGAACCAAAGCCTGTGAACTTAATCAGATGTCTCATTACTTATTTGGGTCCTTGGTGGAGGCCTATTTTCCCTGCTGTAACATGGTCCCTTCTCTCCTTGTTTCTGGTGTGGCCGTCATACCCCATCCCTCCTGTTCATAATCCTTGCAATTACTGTCTCTAGGTGGGCTGGGTGGGTTTGGTACTAGGAGCCACCTATTAGGGAGTACATACGGCGCTTAATTTTCTGGGTCTGGGATACTTCGCTTAATATAATTGTTTCTAATGACATCCATTTCCCGGCAAATTCCAGTAATTCATCATTTTTGATGGCTGAGTAGTACTCCATTGTATAGATGTACCACAGTTTCCTTATCCACTCGTCAACTGTTGGACATTTGGGCTGATTCCATGACTTTGCTATTGTAAACAGTGCTGCTATGAACATGGTCGTGCTTGTGCTATTGAGGTGAACCTCTGCTGTATGGGGGGTTATTCCCAAAAGTGGAATAGCAGGGTCATATGGCATTTCAATCTTTAATTTCTTTAAGAATCTCCAGACGGCTCGCCAGAGTGGCTGTATGAGCCTGCATTCCCACCAGCAATGTATGAGAGTTCCCCTCTCTCCACATCCTCTCCAACATTTGTTGTTGTTTGTATTGTTGATTTTTGCCATCCTGACCGGGGTGAGATGATATCTCAGGGAAGTTTTGATTTGCATTTACCTGATGGCTAAGGAAGTGGAGCATTATTTAAGATATTTGTTAGACATTTTAATTTCATCCCTGGTAAAGTTTCTTTGAAGTTCCAGGGCCCATTTTTTAATTGGGCCATTGGTTTCCTTGGTGTTTAGTTTTCTAAGTTCTTTGTGCACTCTGGACAGCAGAGTTCTATCAGATGTGTGGTTAGTGAAGATTTTCTCCCATTCTGTGGGTTGCCTTTGAGCTCGTTATCTGAACAGAAGCTCTTTAATTTCACAAGATCCCAACTGTTGAGAGTTGGTAGCAGTGACTGTGCCATTGGGTGTCTGTTTAGGAACTGTTGGCCTAGCCCAATCAGCTCGAGGGAGTTCCCTATCCTTTCAACTATGGTTTTTAAAGTCTCTGGCCTGATATCAAGGTCCTTGATCCATTTGGAATTAAGTCTTGTACATGGTGACAAGTACAGGTCCAGCTTTAATCTTCTGCATGTGGAGATCCAGTTTTGCCAGCACCATTTGTTGAAGATGCTGTTCTTTTTCCATTGGATTCTTTGGGCCCCTTTGTCAAAGACCAAATGGCTGTAACTTTGTGGGCTTATTTCTGGGTCTTCAATCCTTATCCATTGATCTGTGTGTCTATATTGGAGCCAGTACCAGGCTGTCTTTATAACTACGGATTTGTAGTATAGACTAAGGTTTGGTATGGTAATACCTCCAGCTGTGTTTTTGTTACTCAGGATTGTTTTTGCTATTCTGGGTCTTTTGTGCCTCCATATGAACTTTGAGATTGTTTGGTCAACTTCTTTGAAGAATTGCTTTGGGATTTTGATTGGTATAGCATTGAATCTGTATATTGCCTTTGGTAGGATGGTCATTTTTACGATGTTGATTCTGCCAATCTAGGAACAAGGGAGGTCTTTCCACCTTCTGGTGTCTTCTGCTATTTCTTTCTTTAGGGTTTTAAAGTTTTCATTGTAAAGGTCTTTTACCTCCTTAGTTAGGTTTATACCAAGGTACTTCATTTTTTGGGGGGCTATAGTAAATGGGATTGTTTCTCTCAAGGCTTTTTTACTTCTTTCATTTTGGATATATAGGAAGGCCTCTGATTTTTGCACATTTATTTTGTATCCTGCCACTCTGCTGAATTTCTCAATTAGTTCCAGGAGCTTCCTGGTGGAGTTTTTGGGATCACTCAGGTATAAGATCATGTCATCTTCAAATAGGGATAGCTTGACTTCTTCCTTGCCGATTTGAATCCCTCTTATGTCCCTTTCTTGTATTATGGCTTCGGCTAAGACTTCAAGTACAATATTGAATAGAAGTGGTGAGAGTGGACAGCCTTGTCTAGTTCCTGATCGAAGTGGGAATGCTTCAAGCTGTGGGCTTGTTGTATACAGCTTTTATTATATTGATAAAGGTTCCTTCCATTCCTACTGTCTCTAGCGTTTTGATCATAAAAGGCTGTTGGATCTTGTCAAAAGCTTTTTCTGCATCTATCGAGAGTATCATGTGGTCTTGGACTTTGGACTGGTTTACATGATGAATTACATTTATTGATTTGCGTATGTTGAACCAACCTTGTGTGCTGGGGATGAAGCCTACTTGGTCCCCATGAATGATCTTTTTAATATGTTTTTGAATCCGATTTGCTAAGACTTTGTTGAGAATCTTTGCGTCTGTGTTCATCAGGGAGATCGGCCTATAGTTTTCTTTTTTAAGTGTATCTTTATTAGGTTTTGGGATTAAAACGATATTAGCTTCATAGAAGGAATTTGGTAGTGTTCCTTCCTTTGCTATTTGATGGAACAGTTTAAGGAGTATTGGTGTTATTAACTCCTTAAATGTCTGGTAGAACTCTGTGCTGAATCCATCTGGTCCAGGACATTTTTTGGTGGGAAGATTCGAGATTACTTCCTCAATTTCCTTATATGTTATAGAACTAGTTAAATAATTCACAACTTCCTGATTCAGTTTAGGTAAGTTGTGTTTACTTAGAAATTCATCCATCTCTTTTGTGTTGTCAAACTTCACAGAGTATAAGTTTTTGAAATATGATGTTATAATTCTCTGGATTTCTTGGGTATCAGTAGTGATAACTCCATGTTCATTTCTAATTTTGTTAATTTGGGTCTTCTCTCTCTTGCTTTTGGTTAGTTTAGCTAGGGGTGTATCAATCTTGTTGATTTTTTCAAAGAACCAGCTTTTTGATTGGTTGATTTTTTCTATCGTTTTCTTAATCTCGATTTCAGATATTTCTCCCCTTATTTTGCTAATCTCCTCTCTTTTACTACTTTTGGGATCAGATTGCTCTAGTTTCTCCAAAGCTTTAAGCTGCATTGTTAAGTTGTTTATTTCTGATGTTTCCATTTTTTTGACGTAGGCATTAAGAGCTATGAACTTACCTCTTAGAACAGCTTTCATTGTTTCCCAGAGATTTTGGTAAGTTGTATTTTTGTTATCATTCGCTTTCAGGAAATCTTGAATTTCTTTTTTAATTTCTTCCTGAATCCAGTTCTCATTCAGCATCATATTGTGAAGTTTCCAGGAGTTAGTGTATTTTCTCTTGTTTGATGTGTTGTGGATGTCCAGCTTTAGGCCGTGGTGGTCTGATAGGGCACAGGTTAGAATTTCAACTTTCTTGTATATGTGTAGATTCATTTTGTGGCCCAATATGTGATCTATTTTGGAGAAAGTTCCGTGTGCTGCTGAGAAAAATGTGTATTCTTTGGTGCGTGGGTGAAAAGTTCGATAGAGATCTCTGAGGTCCATTTCTTTAAAGGTTTGATTAAGTTCCAAAGTGTCTCTGTTAAGCTTTTGACCTGTTGATCTATCCCATGTTGAGAGGGCGGTGTTGAAGTCCCCAAGAATTATCGTTTGGGGGTTGATTTCTTGCTTTAGACGCTGTAGGGTTTTCTTAATGAATGTGGAGGGGCCCATATTGGGTGCATATATGTTCAGTATCGTGAAATCTTCCTGGTGAATTGTACCTGTGACTAAAATGTAGTATCCATCCGTGTCTCTTATAATTTTCTTTGGTTTGAAGTCCACTTTGTCTGATAGCATAATGGCTACCCCTGCCTGTTTTCTGCTTCCATTTGCTTGTAGAATTGTTGACCAGCCTTTTATTTTTAGAGCGTGCCTATCTTTTGTGGTGAGATGGGTTTCCTGCAGGCAGCAGATTGATGGATTGTGATTTTTAATCCAAGTTTGTAATCTGTGTCTCTTGATCGGTGAATTAATTCCATTAACATTTAGTGTTATAATGGAGAAACTATTGTTTATTCCAGACATTTATTATGTTTAGTAGCTTTTATAAGTATATTGCTTCGCTTTTAATGGTGTTATATTTGTCTTCTGTTCTCCTGGATATGCCTGTTTTTTTCTTCACGCTTGAGTATCATTTCTAGCATTTTTTGAAGGCCTGGTTTGGTGGACATGTATCCCTTCAAGTTGTCTTTGTGCTGGAACATTTTTCTTTTTCCCTCGATCATGACTGATAGTTTTGCAGGGTAAATCAGCCTGGGTCGACATTTTTGCTCATTCAAATACTTGAAATATGTCTCTCCAAGCTCTTCTTGCTTTTACTGTTTCGACTGAGAAGTCATTTGTTATGTTAATAGGTTTACCTTTAAAAGTGACTTTTTTTTTCTCCCTTGAAGCTCTCAGCACCAGTTCTTTATCTTGAATGTGGGGTGTTTTAACTATTATTTACTGCGGCGTGCTTCTATTTTGGTCGTATCTGTTTGGGGTGCGGAATGCCTCTTGTATATGAATGGGCCTCTCTTTTTTTAGATGAGGAAAGTTTTCCTTGATGACCGTTTGAAAAATTTCCTCAGGGGTGGTATTTTGAGATTCTTGCTCTGGTATTCCATGAATACGCATGTTAGGCTTCTTCAGGGTGTCCCATATCTCCTGGATATTTCTCTGAAGTATCTTTTTGGCTTTAACAACCTCTTCCATTGAGCTGGTTAGTACTCCCACTTTATCTTCAAGGTCTGAAATTCTGTTTTCTGCTTCGTTAGTTCTGTTGATAAGACTCTCTGTGGCGTTCTGGGTTGAAGATAACTTGTCTTTTAGCTCAGTTTTAAACTCTGCTTGAGTTTGTTTTAACTGCTCTATGCCACTTTTTGTTTCTTGCACTGTTTTTCTCAACTCCTCCAGATGTCTGTTGTGTTCCTCTTCAAAGCGATTGATTCGATTATGTAATTCCTCGCGGATTTCCTCTTTCATAGTATTGAACATGGTAATGATCATATTTTGAAATAGGTGAGGCTTTCTTGGCCTTTTTCCGCGGGTTTGTTCTTGTTGGAGTCTAACATTATGGATTAATTTCTTCAGTGGGAAATTTGTTTACTTGAGTATTGCTTCTCATGGATTTGCACTTTGACTTTGGCATTGTTATTTTAACTCTTAAGATCTCTCAATTTCATTAAACTGAATTATTTGGCCTGGGGTCCTGGTGGGCGGATGGGGGCGGAGACTTACCTAGGGCGCGGGGTCAGGCCCGGCTAGACCACGCGTGCGCGTCCAGACTGGCGGAGCGGGGTGGGGTGTAAAGGGAGTATGGGGGCGTCTTGGAGCTATTTAACCCGAGGGCAGCTGGGGCGGGGCCCCTGCGCAGGGGAGGTCCTCCTCGTCCCTCGGCCCCCGCGCACAGCTTCGGCTGGATGGTGGGAGTCGGAGCCGGGTCCCTGTGGGCTGACCTGGGGTCCTGGTGGGCGGGGCCCGAACGGGGACTTACCTAGGGGGTGGGGTGAGGCCCGGCTGGACCACGCACGCGTCCTGGCTGGCCGAGCGGGGTGGGGTGAAAAGGGAGGATGGGCGCGTCGGCGTGGAGCTATTTAACCCGAGGGCAGCTGGGGCGGGGCCGGGGCGCAGGGGGAGGCCCTCCTCGTCCCTCCGTCCCCGCGCGCGGCTCCGTCTGGATGGTGGGAGTCGGAGCCGGGTCCCTGTGGGCTGACCTGGGGTCCTAGGGCGCGGGGTGAGGCCCGGCTGGACCGTGCGCGCGTCCCGACCGGCGGAGCGGGTTGGGGTGAAAAGAGAGCCAAATACTGGCTTATGTGGTGGTTTCATGCTTATTTTTGTAAAGTGCTAAAATATTTTTCTGATTTTGCTATTCTATATTGCCATCTCAATGTATTAGTAGTCAGATTCTTTTCTCAGCATCTTGTTAGCGTATGACATTAGTCTCAAATGTCAGCCTGACCCCTAGGAGGTGGTTCTCTGGACACATCTATGAGGAGTTATCTAGTTATCTAGTTAAAGCAGACATCTGAGTATGTCTGTAGGAGACTGTCTTAATTTTGTGGAGGTAGGAAGACCTGTTATGGGTGGCATCATTTTCTGAACTATGTAGGAAGGTGACCTGAGTACTGGCAAGCTGGCTGGCATGCATTCTGTGCATTCTGTGGCCAGTTCTCTTGGCTCTGACGCGCATGGTTCTTCCTGTCATAATGGATTTTGACCTAGACCTGCAAGCAGAAGCAAAACACCTTTGTCCCCTAAGTTCCTCTGCTCAGGTGTTTATTGCAACAATAAATTATAAAACTAAAACTTAGAGCAGAAGTTTTTGTTTGTTAGTTTGCTTTTCTTTGAAGCACTATGTAGCACAGGCTGGTCAACTCTCTATTCTCCAAGTCTTCTGAATGCCAGGATTCATGTGTGCCATCATGCCCAGCTCTAGAACAAAAAGTTTTTAATTTGCATTAGAGTAAATTTGCCTTTTATATATAATACTTCTGCCTTCAAGTTTAGGAATTCTAACTCTAGATGTAATGATTGCCTCATTTTTTAAAATTTTAGTGTTTTACAGTTTTTCTCTTATTTTTCTGTCTATACACACAAACATGTATATTTATTTATATATACACTTACACGCATATGTTTATGTATATAATTTTTTGAGACAGCATCTTACTATGTTCCCCAGACAGCCTCAAACTTGTAATCCCTTTCTTCAGTCTCTTAAATAGCTTGGATTATGAGGGTACATTATCACACTCCACCTAGAAGCTATTTGAAGTTAAATTCTTGTTAATGTGTGTGTGTTCAAGCCAGAGTTCTATTTTTTTTATAGTGGACATTCAAGTATTTCAATACCTTTTGTCAATAAGACTATTTTTCCTCCATTGACCTGCTTTTGCAGCTTTGTAAAGAAAAATCAAGAGGGCATATTTGTGTGAATCTTTTTTGATTCTATTCAAATGATCTATGTGACTACCACTCCAATATTACCAAACTGTCCTGAATATTATGGCCATACAGTATACCTTATTATTAGATAATCTGTCTCTTTCTACTATATTCTTTTTAAATTATTTATTTAAGAGTACATAACTATGTACCTCTATATGCATGAAGTAAAGGTCCACTTTTTGTAAATCAGTTCTTACCTTCTACCATGTGGGCTCCAGGAATCAAACTTAGGCTGCCAGATTTGTGCACAGGTGCCATTACTTACTAAGCCACCTCGCTGGCTCCTTATTCTTCCTTTAAAAGACATCTTAGTTATTCCAAAGCCTGTGTCTTTCCATATAATTTAGAATAAATATTATTTGCATTTATTTAAAAATCTTAATGGGATTTTTACAGGCATTGCATTAAATCTATAGATCAATTTTGGATAAAAGTTGTCTTCATTGCATTGAGCTTTTCCATTTATATGTTTGGGACATCTGCTTATTTGAGTCACTTTTTCTTTTACCAACATTTTATCATTTTTAACATACATATCATATATATGTGTATATATATCTTAGGAAATTATTTTTTTAAATAAACAGCATTGTGCTTTTAATTTTGGTTTCCATACATTCATTATTAATATATACAAATGGGATTGATATTGATATTATTATTATATCTTACTATGTATTATATATACCTTATTAGCACTAGGAATTTTTGTTTTGTATATTCTTGAAATTGGAATTGGTGAGATAGTTCAGAGGATAGGATGCCTGCTGTAAGACCCAGAGTTCAATCCCCAGAAGCCCACGTGGTGGAAGTAGACATCCAACCTTAAAAAGTTGTCCTCTGACTCACGCACCGTGGCAGGCCTACCTCCTGCCTTCTCTTAAGTAGACAGTAAATAAAATGCTTTTCAGAAGATTTTCTGAAATTATTGATGTCTACAAATAAGAAAATGATCATTTCTTCATTTCCAAGCCATATGGATTTTTTTCCTTGCCTTATTACAGTGTTTTGAACTTCAATCGCTATGTTAAATAAGGATGGAAGTGGATGTCTTTGCTTTGCTGATTCTAACAGGAAGCAGCCATTGTTCTTGGTGAAGCATGATGCAAACTGTAGTTTCCAGATCCACTTTATTGTGTTAAGGAAGCAGTTCTCTATCCCAAGTTTGGGATTAAGAGTTTATTTTAATGACTGCCTTTTCTGCCTCAACTCACAGGATTGCGTGATTTTTTACCCCTTCTATAAATCAACTGGCTTTTGGATCTGAACCAGCCTTACATATCTGAGATAAATCTCATTTGGTTATAACATATAATTGTCTTTATACATGGACAGATTCAATTTGCTATTTTTTCTTCAGTTTTTAAGTTCATAAATAATATTGGTCAAGTAGGTTTTATTTTACTTGAACTTTCATTGTCTTTTTTTGGTTTTGGTGCAGGGTAATAGTAGCCTTATATGATCAGATGGGATGTAGTCCCCTCTCTCCTATTTTCTGGAAGAGTGTGAAATTGGTGTTAATCTTTTAAGTGTCAGGAATAAATCTGTGAGTCCAGATGGGACTTCTCTGAGAAGTTCTAAAATTACAAATTTAATTTCCTTAATAGTTATAGCACTTGGTATCTTATCTGAGTTATGGTAGTTTGTGAACTTTTGAGAAGTTGGCTCAATTCTTTCAGCTTTTTAATCAGTAATCACAAAGTTGTTCTAGATATGATGGTTAATCTTGTATCTCAACTTGGCTAGGCTATCTAGCTATTTGGTCATAGACTGTCCTCAATGTTTCCTTAAGGATGATTATTGCTTGGACTTGGAGTAAAGTACATTGTTCTCTATAGTGTGGATGAGCTTCATTCAATCAAGTTGAAGGCCCGAGTGGAACAAGAAGACTGATCTTTCCTGAGTTAAAAAGCAATATTTCAGCAGACAGCCTTTGGAGTTTAACTATAATATCAGTCCTTTCCTAGGTCATTAGTCTGATGACTTTTGTCTTTGAGTTGTACCATCAGTGATTGCTGGAGAGGTGCAGGTACTGCCAGCCTACTTAGAAGATTTTGGGTTCACCTGCTTTCAATAGCCATGTGAACCAATTCCTTTAAAACTAAATCTCTCTCCCCTCTCCCTCTGTCTTACTAGTTCTCTCTTTAAAAAATAAAAACAAAAAACAAACTTTGACTACTACAATAACATTCCTTATTCTCTTTTTAATTGATGAAATCTATAGAGAAATTCCATATTTCATTGCCAACGCTGATGATAATTTATGTCTTCTCTATCCTTTCCAGTTTTGTTAGTGGTTTATCAACTTTGCTAATTTATTTCAAAGAGCATAGTATAATAGCCTCAAGATTAGGGTTGGAGAGTTGGCTCAAGGGTTAAAACCTTTGCCTTGGAAATCAAAAGACCTGAGTTTAGATTGCCAGATTCCATGTAAAAATGCCAGGCAAAAATGGCAATAGCCTGTAATTCTGGCCTGAAAGGCGGAGGAGCCTGGGAAACCCCAGAGCAAAACAGTAAAGAGGCAGAACAATCCAGAATGGTATCTAGAGTCATCCTTGGGCTTCCACAGGCATACACACTCAAATGCTCTCTGGTATTCAAATACACACACTCACGCACACAGGGACACACACAAAACTGTAGAAAAGAAAGCTTGCCTTCAACTCAAGATTCTCCAGCTGTAGTGGTTAGTGTTGATGTCAATTTGACAGGATCTGAAGTCCCGAGGAGACAAGCCTCTGGCACATCTGTGAGGGACTAGTTAGATTAAGTTAGCCTCTGGACATGTCTGTTAGGGAATATTTTTCTTAGGTTAATTGAGGTGGTGTTATGGTTAGATTCAAGTGTTAACTTTATAATTGTAGGCTGTTTGGGACACAATTGTGAAGAGTCAATGGTTGGAGCAGACCCCTGAACAAGTGTGCAGGTACTTGCTTAATTGGTATGGAAAACCCAGCCCACAGTAGGTGGTACTTTCCGGTGGTGGACCTGGTAATAGGAAGTGCAAGGAGGAGGGACTTGCTCTTCTCTTATCCTGTGTCAGCTTGCTGTGAAGTCCACTCTGTGAGCATTTTTGCCTTCTACAGCGCCGTTGCCTTCTTTGTTGCTGCTGTAGCTACTGCCTCCTACCTCGGCTGACTCAGAGCTCCATCCTTTCCACATTGCTGCTGTTCCTGCTGCCTTTGGAGCCTGGCCTTGTAGGCTTTGCCCCTGTTAACTGTTCGTGGAGCCCAGAGCCTTCAATCCTCCAGTGAGATAGAGGCTCAAGATCTTCTCGGGATCCTCAGCCAAGAACAAAGCAGCTACAGGTAGCTACTTTGAAGGACACTACTTTTATTGTGCATTGATTAATAAAGTTATATGTACATATTTATGTATGTGTGTGTATAATATATATATCCACACATGTATGTATGTATGTAAGAGATTCTGCTATTCTAGAAAATCCTAACTGATAAAGGTGGGAAGATTCACCTTAAGAATAGGTGTCTTGGGCTGGAGAGGTGGCTCAGGGGTTAAGCCTCTGCCTTGCAGGCGGAAGGTCCTGAGTTCGGATCCCAGATCCCACGTATAGACGCCAGGCGGAAGCGAGGGCGGCCTGCGTTTCTGGTCCTGGTAGGGCGGAGCCTGTGAATCCCGGGGTAGAAGGAGGTGGAGGCGTCCATAGTGGTTCGCGAATTCGTCCGTGGTTCTACACACACACATACATACACACACACACACACACACACAGACACACACGCGCACGCACACAGTTGAATAAATAATAAAAAAAAAAGTGTTATAAAAAAAAAAAGAATAGGTGTCTTCATGACCTAGTCTTGACTCAAAAAAGAGAAAACTGAACACCAGCATCATTGTTTTCTGCTTCCTGACTGTCAACATGACTATGTGACCAGCTGGTTCAAGCTCCTGCACCTTGTCTTCATTACCATGATGGACTTATTCCTCATACTGTAAGCTAAAATAAACCCTTTTGGTCTTGGATTGCTTTTATCTGGGCATTTCATCACAAGAGGAAGAGTAACAAAGATGGTAGCCACCTAGTACATATGAGGTGACATTTCACTCTAGCTTTGACTTATATTTCTCTGATATTAAGATTAACTTATGCTTGATGGCCACTTGTATATTATCTTGTACAAATATCTATTAAGCTATTATTCTTTGAATTGGAATACCACTTGCATATCAATTAGTTCAATGATAAACATAATTTTCAAATAGAATTAAGTTTTACTAAGATCTTACTGACTGCTATTCATATATTTTACAATAAAATGATAACATTAAATGTGAATTTTATTTGTTGTAAAATTATAATATACATACTTTTTCATATGAAACATATATACATTTTATTTATTCATTTATTTATTCTGTGTGTATGTATATCAGAGGGCACTGTGTGTCCCTGTGGAGGACTAAAAGTGACTTCAGGAATCATCCTGGATTGCTTCTACCTCCTTCTTGCTTCCTCTAGGATTTCTCAGGCTCTGCCCACCAGAAGCTGGAAGTACAGGCTGCTGCAGTTTCTACCTGGTGTTTTTATCTGGGACCTACGATCTGAATTCAGGACTTCTGATTTCAAGACAGAGTCTTAATCCCTGAGCCACATCTCCAGCCCCAAGATACATTCTTTTTTAAAATAGATAGCCATTGTAATAAAACATCTTCCCTCCTGTTTGCATTTCTTATATCTCAATAATCTTTACTTGTTAGACATGGAATCATACTAAAAGAAGTAAAGTTATATGAGACAGACACAAAATAGCAAAATAGAGACTTTTATCTGAACAAATATCCATAGATTTCTTTAAATATTTAAAAAAAACTGTTGTAGAAAATTATTAATTATTAGTGTTTTCAGGTTTTTTAACAAATGCAAAGAGACTCTATATAATCCTATTAGTGCTTAGCTTTCATTATGAATACTTTTGTCAATTAGCAAAACTTATTAGATAAAAGGTGAATTTTTATTAATAAATGAAAATTAGATTCTCTCTTTGCTGTAAAACCAAAGATGATCAACCACCAAATCTCAGCATTAATCAGTAAGCTTCACTTGATGCTAATTTTTTTAACATTTTTTATTATTATTTCTGCTACACAAACTTAATAGGTACACCGGTTCCCTCCCTCCCTCCTCCTCCCCCCGAACCCCCTGCTGCCCCTCCCCTCACCCCTCCCTCCCCATCCCCCAGTGCCTCCCACCCCAATTCCCAGAGAGTCCTTTAATGTGCATCCCTGACTCTCCTCTGGGCCCTCCTCTCCAATGACGATGAAGTACAAGGACCCAGTGGCATTTCCCTGAACCCTTTCCCATGTTCCCCTTAAGTATAAGAACACTGTGGCTGCCAATCCCTTGCCTCCAAGGATCTTGGTGCCTTTAGCAGATGCTAGACTTTGTGAGGTCAATAGTGTGTTGGACATTGGGCAGGGCATGCAAAGTCCAATTATGATTGCTTCGGCCTTAACTTGTGTGGAGTATCTTGCAAATCATTGCTCCTCCCATCCTTTTGCTCTTACACTCTTACTGCCCCCTCTTCTGCAAATTTCCCTGAGCTTCAGGATGGGGAGAGACTAAGCTGGCCTAGTTCTAGGTGATTGATATAGAGTCTCTGAAGTTCTGGATTATGGTTTGTTGATTTTCTTTTGCGGTTTTGCTGCTCCTGCATTGCCCTTCACTCCATCCTGCTGGGCACTGGTATGTCACCCCCTGGCCAGAGACAAAAAGCTGTTAAACTGAAGTCTTATTATAAGAGCACATTCAAGGGTAGATGTAATAAAAGTAGGAAACCTCAGTGAGGGAGGGGTCAATCACCCATTTGCAAAATGGTTACTTTTTATCTGCCAGACTATATGCCCTCCCCTTCTGGTGAGATCATACCCCCTTAATTGTAAACGATCAGGAACGAACGTCTGTGAACTTAACCAGGTGTCACATTACTTACTTGCAGTCCTTGATCGAGGCCTATTTACTGTAACATAGTCACTTCTCTCCTTGTTTCTGGTGTGGCCCTCCAACCCCATCCCTCCTGTTCCTAATCCTTGCAATTACTGTAGGTAATACATAGATTTACCTATGAGTGTCTCAAGGTGGGCTGGGTGGGTTTGGTACTAGGAGCCACCTATTAGGGAGTACATACGGCACTTAATTTTCTGGGTTTGGGATACTTCATTTAATATAATTGTTTCTAATGACATCCATTTCCTGGCAAATTCCAGTAATTCATCATTTTTGATGGCTGAGTAGTACTCCATTGTATAGATGTACCACAGTTTCCTTATCCACTTGTCAACTGTTGGACATTTGGGTTGATTCCATGACTTTGCTATTGTAAACAGTGCTGCTATGAACATGGTCGTGCTTGTGCTATCGAGGTGAAACTTTGCTGTATGGGGGGTTATTCCCAAAAGTGGAATCGCAGGGTCATACGGCATTTCAATCTTTAATTTCTTTAAGAATCTCCAGACGGCTCGCCAGAGTGGCTGTATGAGCCTGCATTCCCACCAGCAATGTATGAGAGTTCCCATCTCTCCACATCCTCTCCAGCATTTGTTGTTGTTTGTATTGTGGATTTTTGCCATCCTGACCGGGGTGAGATGACATCTCAGGGAAGTTTTGATTTGTATTTCCCTGATGGCTAAAGAAGTGGAGCATTTTTTAAGATATTTGTTAGACATTTTAATTTCATCCCTGGTAAAATTTCTTTTAAGTTCCAGGGCCCATTTTTTAATTGGGCCATTAGTTTCCTTGGTGTTTAGTTTTCTAAGTTCTTTGTGCACTCTGGACAGTAGAGCTCTATCAGATATGTGGTTAGTGAAGATTTTCTCCCATTCTGTGGGTTGCCTTTGAGCTCATGTTACAATCTCTTTATCTGAACAGAAGCTCTTTAATTTCACAAGATCCCAACTGTTGAGAGTTGGTAGCAGTGACTGTGCTATTGGATGTCTGTTTAGGAAATGTTGGCCTAGCCCAATCAGCTCGAGGGAGTTCCCTGTCCTTTCAACCATGGTTTTTATAGTCTCTGGCCTTATATCAAGGTCCTTGATCCATTTGGAATTAAGTCTTGTACATGGTGACAAGTACGGGTCCAGCTTTAATCTTCTGCATGTGGAGATCCAGTTTTGCCAGTACCATTTGTTGAAGATGCTGTTCTTTTTCCATTGGATTCTTTGGACCCCTTTGTCAAAGACCAAATGGCTGTAACTTTGTGGGCTTATATCTGGGTCTTCAATCCTTATCCATTGATCTGTGTGTCTATTTTGGAGCCAGTACCAGGCTGTTTTTACAACTATGGATTTTTAGTATAGACTAAGGTTTGGTATGGTAATACCTCCAGCAGTGTTTTTGTTACTCAGGATTGTCTTTCCTATCCTGGGTCTTTTGTGCCTCCATATGAATTTTGAGATTGTTTGGTCAACTTCTTTGAAGAATTGTTTTGGGATTTTGATTGGTATAGCATTGAATCTGTATATTGCCTTTGGTAGGATGGTCATTTTTACGATGTTGATTCTGCCAATCCAGGAACAAGGGAGGTCTTTCCACCTTCTGGTGTCTTCTGCTATTTCTTTCTTTAGGGTTTTAAAGTTTTCATTGTAAAGGTCTTTTACCTCCTTAGTTAGGTTTATACCAAGGTATTTCATTTTGGGGGGGGCTATAGTAAATGGGATTGTTTCTCTCAAGGCTTTTTCACTTCTTTCATTTTGGATATATAGGAAGGCCTCTGATTTTTGCACATTTATTTTGTATCCTGCCACCCTGCTGAACTTCTCAATTAGTTCCAGGAGCTTCCTGGTGGAGTTTTTGGGATCACTCAGGTATAAGATCATGTCATCTGCAAATAGGGATAGCTTGACTTCTTCCTTGCCGATTTGAATCCCTCTTATGTCCCTTTCTTGTATTATGGCTTCGGCTAAGACTTCAAGTACAATATTGAATAGAAGTGGTGAGAGTGGACAGCCTTGTCTAGTTCCTGATCGAAGTGGGAATGCTTCAAGCTGTGGGCTTGTTGTATACAGCTTTTATTATATTGATAAAGGTTCCTTCCATTCCTACTGTCTCTAGCGTTTTGATCATAAAAGGCTGTTGGATCTTGTCAAAAGCTTTTTCTGAATCTATTGAGAGTATCATGTGGTCTTGGACTTTGGACTGGTTTACATGATGAATTACATTTATTGATTTGCGTATGTTGAACCAACCTTGTGTGCCGGGGATGAAGCCTACTTGGTCCCCATGAATGATCTTTTTAATATGTTTTTGAATCCGATTTGCTAAGACTTTGTTGAGAATCTTTGCGTCTGTGTTCATCAGAGAGATCGGCCTATAGTTTTCTTTTTTAAGTGAATCTTTATTAGGTTTTGGGATTAAAATGATATTAGCTTCATAGAAGGAATTTGGTAGTGTTCCTTCCTTTGCTATTTGATGGAACAGTTTAAGGAGTATTGGTGTTATTAACTCCTTAAATGTCTGGTAGAACTCTGTGCTGAATCCATCTGGTCCAGGACATTTTTTGGTGGGAAGATTTGAGATTAATTCCTCAATTTCCTTATATGTAATAGGACTATTTAAATAATTCACAACTTCCTGATTCAATTTAGGTAAGTTGTGTTTACTTAGAAATTCATCCATCTCTTTTGTGTTGTCAAACTTCACAGAGTATAAGTTTTTGAAATATGATGTTATAATTCTCTGAATTTCTTGGGTATCAGTAGTGATAACTCCATGTTCATTTCTAATTTTGTTAATTTGGGTCTTCTCTCTCTTGCTTTTGGTTAGTTTAGCTAGGGGTGTATCAATCTTGTTGATTTTTTCAAAGAACCAGCTTTTTGACTGGTTGATTTTTTCTATCATTTTCTTTATCTCGATTTCAGATATTTCTCCCCTTATTTTGCTAAGCTCCTCTCTTCTACTACTTTTGGGATCAGATTGCTCTAGTTTCTCCAAAGCTTTAAGCTGCATTGTTAAGTTGTTTATTTCTGATGTTTCCATTTTTTTGACGTAGGCATTAAGAGTTATGAACTTACCTCTTAGAACAGCTTTCATTGTGTCCCAGAGATTTTGGTAAGTTGTATTTTCATTATCATTCGCTTTCAGGAAATCTTGAATTTCCTTTTTAATTTCTTCCTGAATCCAGTTGTTCATATTGTTAAGTTTCCAGGAGTTAGTGTATTTTCTCTTGTTTGTTGTGTTGTGGATGTCTAGCTGTAGGCCGTGGTGGTCTCATAGGGCACAGGTTAGAATTTCAACTTTTTTGTATATGTGTAGATTCATTTTGTGGCCCAATATGTGATCTATTTTGGAGAAAGTTCTGTGTGCTGCTGAGAAAAATGTGTATTCTTTGGTGCGTGGGTGAAAAGTTCGATAGAGATCTCTGAGGTCCATTTCTTTAAGGGTTTGATTAAGTTCCAAAGTGTCTCTGTTAAGCTTTTGACCTGTTGATCTATCCCATGTTGAGAGGGTGGTGTTGAAGTCCCCAAGAATTATCGTTTGGGGGTTGATTTCTTGCTTTAGACGCTGTAGGGTTTTCTTAATGAATGTGGAGGGGCCCGTATTGGGTGCATATATGTTCAGTATCGTGAAATCTTCCTGGTGAATTGTACCTGTGACTAAAATGTAGTATCCATCCGTGTCTCTTATAATTTTCTTTGGTTTGAAGTCCACTTTGTCTGATATCAAAATGGCTACCCCTGCCTGCTTTCTGCTTCCATTAGCTTGTAGAATTGTTGACCAGCCTTTTATTTTTAGGGCATGCCTATCTTTTGTGGTGAGATGGGTTTCCTGCAGGCAGCAGATTGATGGATTGTGATTTTTAATCCAAATTTGTAATCTGTGTCTCTTGATCGGTGAATTAATTCCATTAATATTTAGTGTTATAATGGAGAAACTATTGTTTATTCCAGACATTTATTATGTTTAGTAGCTTTTATAAGTATATTGCTTTGCTTTTAATGGTGTTATACTTGCCTTCTGTTCTCCTGGATATGCCTGTTTTTTTCTTCACGCTTGAGTATCATTTCTAGCATTTTTTGAAGGCCTGGTTTGGTGGACATGTATCCCTTCAAGTTGTCTTTGTGCTGGAAGATTTTTCTTTCTCCCTTGATCATGAAGGATACTTTTGCAGGGTAAATCACGCTGGGTTGACATTTTTGCTCATTCAATACTTGAAGTATGTCTCTCCAAGCTCTTCTTGCTTTTACTGTTTCGACTGAGAAGTCATTTGTTATTTTAATAGGTTTACCTTTAAAAGTGACTTGTTTTTTCTCCCTTGAAGCTCTCAGCACCAGTTCTTTATCTTGAATGTGGAGTGTTTTAACTATTATTTGCCATGGCGAGCTTCTGTTTTGGTCATATCTGTTTGGGGTGCAGAATGCCTCTTGTATATGTATGGGCCTCTCTTTTTTTAGATGAGGAAAGTTTTCCTTGATGTTCGTTTGAAAAATTTTCTCAGGGGTGGTATTTTGAGATTCTTGCTCTGGTATTCCATGAATACGCATGTTAGGCTTTTTCAGGGTGTCCCATATCTCTTGGATATTTCTCTCAAATATCTTTTTGGCTTTAACAACCTCTTCCATTGAGCTGGTTAATACTCCCACTTTATCTTCAAGGTCTGAAATTCTGTTTTCTGCTTCCTTAGTTCTGCTGATAAAACTCTCTGTGGAGTTCTGGGTTGAAGATAACTTGTCTTTTAGCTCAGTTTTAAACTCTGCTTGAGTCTGTTTTAAGTGCTCTATGCCAGTTTTTGTTTCTTGCACTGTTTTTCTCAACTCCTCCATGTGTCTGTTGTGTTCCTCTTCAAAGCGATTGATTCGATTATTTAATTCCTCCCGGATTTCCTCTTTCATAGTATTGAACATGGTAATGATCATATTTTGAAAGTCGTTACCCTGGGTCAGGCTTTCATGGCCATTTTCCGTTGGTTTGTTCTAGTTGGAGTCTAACATTATGGGATTAATTCCTTCAGTGGGAGATTTGTTTACTTGAGTGTTGCCTCTCATGGATTTGCACTTTGACTTTGGCATTGTCATTTTAACTCTTAAGATCTTCTTTCAATTTCTGTGTGTTTTTCACTAAACTGAATTATTTGGCCTGGGGTTCTAGGGTGGGCAGGGACGGAGCTTACCTAGGTCGCGGTGAGGCCCTGGCATGGACCGCGCGCGCGTCCCGGGCAGTGGTGTGGGGGAAGGGAGGATGGGCATCGGCGGGGAGCGCTATTTAACCTGGGGGTAGCTGGGGCAGGGCCCGGGTGCAGAGGGGGTGTCTTCCTCCCACGCCCTGCCCGGCTCCGGCTGGATGGTGGGAGGAGCTGGGTCCCTTGGGCTGCCTATGGTTCTGGGGGTGGGCAGGGACGGAGCTTACCTAGGTCGCGGTGAGGCCCGGCTGACCGCACGCGCATCCTGGGCGGTGGAGTGGGGGAAGGGAGGAATGATGCTAATTTTTTCTAACAATATTAGAATGATAAAACTAATTTAATGATGTTTTCTAGAACATAAATATAGCTGTTTGTTACATTTTTCTGAAAAGATACATTAGGTAGAAAAGGAAAGGATATATAATTGATATACTTTCAAGCTTAAATGTATATTTTTAGCTTTTATGAATTTTTAATTACTATACTTATCTAAATATTAGAGAACAAGATTGAAAATTTTAGCTTAAAGTGTTACAAAAAACGTTCCCCTCTTGTTACAAGGTACAGGGAAATTAAGACAAAAGGACAATCATGCTAAACTCACTTTGTTCCACAATGTTAAGCCATTGACCAAGTGAGAGTCTATATAGTCCGCTGGAAAACTAAGACTGTATTAAAAAGAGCTAGTATGAAAATGGGAAAATTAAAAAGTGAAAGTAACCTTTCAAAGTTAAAGTTAGCTTTTGATCACTTAAAAAAAAACAAAACAAAAAACTACTGAGGACAGGTTAGATAGCTCAGAGGGAAAAGAGGCTCCTGGAAAACCAGACAATCTGAATTCAACCCCCAGAGTCTATAAGGCAGAAGGACAGAACTGATTTCCTCAAAACTGTCCATTGTCCATGCACCTCCATCCACACACTGCAGACTGCTCATGCAAAGTAGATATTAGAAACTACTAAGAAAGAACAGAAGTTGGGAACCTTTTAAATACACTAAATAATGGATTCATCCACTTGCCAACCAACTGCATGACATATTCATTCCCAACTACTGTGATGACTTTAGGGGTGATAGTGATGTGCCCTGGAAGTGTGACCTCTGGACTTATGGAGCTTCAGGCTTATGAGATCTTTATGTGGAAACTAAGAAACAGGGCCTCATGGCCTGAATTTCAGAGTAATTTGTCATTTATATAGAGAAACAAAGTCTTGTACAAGTGTCTAAATATAACTCCACAAGGTCAACTAAGATCATCCCTTGGGGGAACCCACAAGATAACTCAACAGGTCAGGCATCTGCTCAAAAACCTGGGGCCTAAGTTCAACCCATGGAAGTTCAGAAGTAGGAGGAGAGAACTGATTTCTAAAAGTTGTCCTCTGACCTCCACCTGTGGAATATGCATGTGTGTGTGTGCCCCTCCCCCTCAAATGAATAAAAAAAATTTTTTTTAAAAAGATTGTTCTTTGGCCTTTGTCAGAAGACCAGGTGTTAACTTACTAATGTAGTACACTATTGCTTGAATTAACAAGAACTTGTGCAGAGGAAGAAGTGTAGAGCAGAACTAAAGGAAATATATCAGCCCTGCACCGCGTAGTCTCACAGGATCATTCTGGCTGGCCAAAACAACTGGGCTCACATTATCCAACTTATAAATGAGGGCTCATTATTATCTGTGAGGGCTTTAAAATAAGTGAGATTATAGGTAAGTTCTTACTTGAATTGTTAAACACTGGTGTACAATGTATTTATTTTTTATTGTTGGTTAAGCGTAAGGATAAGGAAGCAAAGTCCTGAAATAAAGTCAACCTCAACTTTTTGGTGTAGGTTCCGACTCTCTTTATACAAAACTGGTAGGTCCAGCTTACTTTTAGACTCACAGGTTTTAAAAGCTTTCTCTCTGTCCAGTCCTGCTTAACAGTGACAGGGAACAATGGGCTGGGCTACATCCCAGCCTTAGGACTCTCGATCACCACACATGCGCAGATTGCAGGCAGCACATTCACAGACATGTATTAAAGAGAGTCAAAGGCAAAGAATTAACACCTGCATAAAGGATGCAAAGCAGGCCATCACATTAAAGAGTATAAATTGATCAGATGAGAATGTAGTAAATGACATCCTAATGGTCTTTATTCTCTGTGCCTAAGGTGCTTTTATGCACCAGTGAAGTGCAGCCATCACAACCTCCAACTAGCCCCAGTTAGTTTAATTACAGCCTAATGCTCTCCAAATATGTCTGGCATAAAAGCCTTTCCTTCATTCAGATGAATAAGACTGAGCACTTTGAAAAATCCAAACTTTAGCAAAACCTTAGAGTACACACCAAATATAAATTCTTACCAAAAAAGTGTGCCCTTAACCTGTATTTGGTACGGTAAATAGACAGAATTGATGAAACTAAAGAATTTTGAGGCTTGAGAACATAACATACACAGATAACAAAAATCCTAAGTGAGAAGCATTGTTTGATCACCAAGATTTTTGGTTTCTGTGGACATGAAGTTTTGTGTTAATATGTAGAAAAAATTAGTGTGATAACTATTGTATTATCCATATGTTAGTAACAGCTGATAGGCACTAATTACTCTGCATTGTATTGCCACTTAATCCTATATGAAGTATAAAGTCTAAAAAGACAGATACTATTGTCTCTGTTTTAATGACAAAGAGACCGAAGAGAGATTAAGGAAACCACCTTAAGTCAAACAGCATGTAAGCTGTCTATCTGGAAATTAAACACAGGCAGTAAGTGCCTCCATATCAGAACTTTTGACTATTAGCCCACAAGAATGTTCAAATACGAAGCAACCGGCAAGGTTATCAGTGAGGTTTTTTAATCTTACAGCTAGGCAAACAGAATGACCACGAAGGGCACAGAGGTGGGTGTGTGAAGCCATTTAACCATGTTGAGCATTGGAAACCAGGGCACAGCCCTGATGGGGACAGACTCTTCCTTTCTCCTCCTGAGCACATTTTCCCACTGAAACCACAGACATCTGCCACCACCCCCCCAACACCAGATGAATTGTGAATGCTGGGGTTATAAACAGTCTTGCCTCCAAGACTGCTGCTGCTACTGATGGTGATGAAGATGATGATGATGGTTATATCCTGCAAAGATCTTGCGGACGATGCGTTTGTTTAAGGCTGAAGAATTATATAAGCCTCTAAGGAAGAAAACATTAAAAAAAAAAGCTGACATAACTAGCAAGAAGAATTTAAAGTCACACAACTGTAAGGATCATGGAAACAGGCCTATGTCTACAAGGGGGTATTTCCCCCTCAAATTAGCAAAACTGCCACTGAAAACCTTCCCAGGCCTTGGCCTCTGCGGCTGTCTTTTTCTCTGCCCTGCAGAATGTTTTGCCTCATATGACGCTAATGGAGAAAAAATAGTTTGTTGTTTGAGTGTAAAGACTAAATAATGTAAATCGGCTGCCTGAAGTGCAGTAAAGAAGAAACAAATGGATGTGCGGCATTAACAGAGTTAATTATAGATGCAGATTAAAAGGCAAGATTAAGTAGGGGAAGAAAAGCAAAGAGTCACCTTCGGCCCAGACCCGCCAAGCAGCAGCGGTCAGTCACCTAGCAACAAGTTTCCTATCCCCGCTGCGCTCTTTAATTCAGCAAATCTGCTCGGGATGGCAGGCTGTTCTCCTGACAAAACGCATTATGTTGGAGCCCGGAGGGATACAAAAATCCACTGTACACGGCACTCTGCTCCCTATTGACCACTGATCCTTTCTCTCAATCCACAAAAGAGGCTCACATAATGCCCTGAAAGGAGAAGAGTCTCTACAGAGAAAACATTTGCTTGTAATTGAGATTGACTACATAATGAAGATGATGTTCTTTTTAAAATTCTGCTTGTTGAGGCCACACTTTTTGTCTCCTGGCACTCAAAACACATCCCTGCTGGGAAAAGGGGCAAACATTGTAAAAACTCAAAACTGTGATTTTTTTTTTCCTCTCTGCATTGAAAGCACCCATTCTATAACAAAATGGCCAGGTCTCTCTCCTTAGAACTTAAACAAGTGAGAAGAAGGTAAACAGGAAAACTTCTATTCAGTGTTAGGGTCACAAATGCTTGCTTTGCAGACAAGCGATGCATGCGCATTGATTTGCACGACTGGGTGAAAATGACAGAGGATGTTGATGTCTTGATTGTGTGCTCTCTGAGGAGCCCTTCCCCTGAAGAACAAAACTCAGCCAGCATTTAAAATGTGTGGCTTTGAGCATCCATTAAAATTTTAATGTGGCTGAGAAGAAATGGTGGAGAGACAAGGAGAAGGCAAAATAGTTCATCGTCTTAATCTGGAAGTCATGAAGTGACTTGTGTTGGGCTTCAGCTGATTTCAAATAAACGAGATTATGTCAGGGTCTTTGTGCATATCCCGGACTCCCCTCCCACTAGCATGATCATAGCTCTTTTAAATCCAGATCATTAGATTCGTTCATTTTTAAAATAATTTCTAAATTATTCTTAGATTTTCAGTTATTAATATAAATTTCTGGGTTTCTATGCCTCAAGAATTTTATCCTGCAAGGTGGCTTTCACAAAAATGAATAAATACTTAGCAGAGCAAGCATTTGATAAGTGCTCATATGGTAATTGGCTGTTTTTAGTGGTGTCAGAACAGAGTTTGGCATGGAAGCCCCTAGAGATTCACAGGACCCTTAAGGTAGAATGAGGGGCAGATAAGCACAAGATAAAGCGTAGCTTTTTGATTGGGCTAAGGTCCCTTCTTAAAGGGAATTTGGAAACGTTAGTCGATATTACACAGAGACCATAGGTTTGCAGTGACATTAACAGGTATGGTTCTAAACTAGATGACAAAGTTCAGATGTTGCTGAAACCCTGATGGGAAAAGATTGTCAAAGGTTTTATTGAGAAGTTCAAAGAAAAATACAGCAATTCAATCTTCTACACATCGCGAGTCTTTACTATTACTGAGGCAAAGAGTGGAAATAAGGCAGAAAGTAATTCAGTTATACACCTCATTAGAATAATAATAATCTCGTGCTGGTTTGTGGCGATGACTAAATCTAAGGAACAGGCCAAAACGAGTCATTGTCTGGCTTGAAAAGTCTTAAAAGTGAAAGTCACTATAGCCTCAGAAGGAAAAATACTGATGTGTGAGTGATTGTGTATATTATACTTCTAGGAAGAAAAAAAAATGTAGGAGCAACAACAGACTTCAAAAAGGAAAATATTGTCACCTATATAGAGACTTGATAAAAAGCATCCTAGAGCTGGTAAGACGGCCGCAGGTTAAAGTGCTTGCTGGGCAGGCTCTATGATCTGAGTTCGATCACCTGACTTCACAAGGATACACACATACACACACACACACACACACACACACACACACACACACGAGTGTGTTCATTTAAAATAATACATTTGATGCGTAGTATAGCAGTTGTCTAGTGGGTGGGTAGAAAACAGGCCTATTTACTTACTGTTTGTTGTCGTGAGCACTTGGTTGTCACTTGTAGCCTTACTCTGTCCTCTGTTCTTCAGGTATATTAATTTGTCCAGACAAAGTACATGGAGGCTCTGGGATGCCAAGCTGAGGAGGAAAGGGTCTAAACAACAACCACATCTCTCTGTTAGACTGCATACCCTTATAATTGCCACATTGCTCATGAGGCCCAGTGCAAGGTCTGCTACAGCACATTCTAGGTGCAGTGTATTTTGTCAGAATGGTTACCTAATTTTCTAAACAGCAGATCCAAGCTCAAGAGGCAGAAGAACATGAAAAAGTAACAAGACTGAGATTCTCACCATGACGGGCACAGTTTCTGATGGCAGTTCATTGGCCCATGATATTTCAATGGTCCTTCCACCATTCTATGTTAACAGAGAGGCTTCTGAGATTCAACAATTTTATCAAAATAAAGTCCGTGTAAGCTTTGGTTCTATTCCTTTCCAGAATTCTGTGGCTATTTATTTATTCATTTTTCATCTTGGTGTATGTGTGTGTGGGGGGGTGCATGCATGTGCAAATTTATGCTCGTGTGTGGGCACGTGTGTGCATGTAAGGGTTTAACCCTGATGCCAGTAATCATCCTCCATTGCTCTTCCACCATATACTTTAGAGGCAGGGTGTCTAATCAAACCTAGAGCTCACTGACAGAGCTCCTCTCTGCTTTTGAGTCCAGAATCACAGGCAGCCTGCCACACCCATCTGACATTTTAAGTTGGATCTGAACCCTGGTTCTCTTGCTTATGTTGACAGTGATTTAACTACTTATCAGCCTCCCCAGTTACTTATTTTCTTTCCACAGACAGAAGTGGTTTTTGATACCATCTACTTGCATATTGAAACTGGGATTAGTTCCCTGAGCAGGAAGAGGGTTAATTTTTGCCCTTTTCTGCAGTAAGCGGTTTAAATGGATGCCAATGGCCTCGACAAACATCAACCTTCCTTTCTTCCTTTTTCCTGAAAGCATATGCTTGCAAAATTTCCTGGCAGAAAGGGTAGCTCCAAACTACCTTTCTTTTTTACTAGGGAAAATAAACCCACTTGGTAAACAATCTTCCACCAATGCTGACCTATGGGAAAACTAGCTTCCAGTGAAAGGTGAATTTCAACTTCCAAATAAAATGGGCTATGTTTTCCCCCAGTCATGGAGGGGCTGGGGGCTGGCAGTTAGATGGTAGCCAACTGGCAACCGGGAGACTGACCCTACTACTGTGCCCTATTTCTATTCTTCCCTCTACTTTTAAGCCTCTTCTTATATTAGGACCCTCTTTTAAACAGTTTTTTGTCTTTGGTTAAGAGAAGACTGCAATACCCAAACAGGATGTAGCCAAGTGCAGTGCAGGAACCACAAATTGAAAACAACAACCAACCATACTTCAGAACACCAATGACCCTTCGCTGTTCACCTGGAACCAGACCAGCCAAATCTCTCCCCATCCTAAAGCTCAATGAACCTTTCAGAAAAGGAAGCAGCAAGACTGTAAGAGCCTAAAGATGGGGAGGTCTTCAGATGGACAGATACTCCACTCAAGTCTGTGCTTCAGCAACCAGGATTTCACCGCAATGTGATTGGACCTTACCTGACCTATGCAATGGCTGCCATGTGGCTTCAGGCAGTAGAATCCTCAGAGGCAAGGGATTAGACAGATATAATGGAGTTCCTACACTAGTGGGCAGCCCAAGAAGGGGCCTAAAGGATGCCACAGAGTCCTGAACCCTCACTAGTGTAGACCATTCAGAGGGAACTTCAGAGCCCATATAAACTGAAATTCTGGAGATGGGAGAAAGAAAGAAAGGGAAGGGAATACCAAGAAAGGGGAGGAAGGGAGGAAAGGTGGAAGGAAGAGAGAGAGGTCTGGAAGAGAGAGTAGGATGGGAGGAATGGAAGGAGAGGAAAGAGGAAGGGAAGAGGGCGAAGGTACCAACCTATTGAGCTTCTATAACTAGGTAAAAAATAAAATTAATTTAAAAATGGGCCATGTTGTATGTGCATGATGAGCCACAGTGGAGTCATGGTTGAGACTTGGGTAAGGCATTGTGGAGATGGGGAAACAGGGAGTCTCATTGTAATAGTTCAGCTCTCTTTCAGGGAACACACTTAATAATTTTGTAAATATCATCTTCTCACATTTATGTCCATTCAGGGCACATTATCCACTCTCTTGGCTTTCTCACAGATTATCTGACATGTAACACTCACTAGTTTTTCTGAGGTTAATAGTTCACCAGGCAAAGTTAGAACTAAGCAGACTTGATCATTCCTGAAACTCTTGCTTGAAAAACTAGGGCTTTGTGTTGACAGCCTGGGCGTTGTAATGGGACTTTCTTAAGGCTAGGGTTCTTTTGCCCTGTGAATAGAGAGTAAAATCAGAGTCTCTAGGTGTTTCCACAGTTCTTTCTCATGCATACTTCCCGACACCAATTAAAGAGATTATGTCATCAAGTGAAAAGGAAAGCTATAACTCCTCTGTTAATGCCATGATTGTGTGAGACAGGGTCACGCGGCCCAATAGCACAGCAGTGACCTTCAGAAAATTAACTCTGAGCTCAATTCCTAATTAACCTTTTTCAATACAAAAAAGTATAATTTCAGGTCACTGGTGTCTCTCCCCCCCATACCTACTTTTTCTTCTATAATAATTGTGTTAACAAAATTAATTGACAATTGTCAAAAGATGTTTTTGCTTAATGATATTTTTGAGATTAAATTTGTATTTCCACTCCAAATATATTCTCTGTGTCTTTACAGCTAGTCAAGACCACAGAAGACAAACTTAAACCTACATGACTTTTCACTTTAAAATAAGTTCATGTCGATGCACAAAATGTCAGGTAAGAACTGGAGTAGATGGCACTTGCCTGTAATCCCAGTCCGGAGGGTGGCTATGAGTTTGAAACCAGCTTGAGTCACATAGTAAATTCTAGGCAAGGCTGGGCTACATAGTGAAACTCTGTCTCCGAAAAAAAAAAAAAAAAAAAAATCTGGTAGGTGTAGTTGTTCCTCATTCTGCTTAGGGGAAATTGGTGCTAGACTTCCCTCCCTTCTAAGACCGAAGTCCAAAGATGTCCAAGTACCTTATAAATAACATAGCATTTGCATATTACCTACACACATCTTCCTGTATGCGCTAAGTCATTTCTAGATTATTTATGGTACTTAATACAAGGCAAATGCTGTAAACAGTTGCTATGCCAATTAATGATTTTTGTCACGATTAAAGAAAATCATGACCAAAAAGTCTGTGCATGTCCACTACTGATGTAACGTTTTTAAATGTATTCCACTTGAGTCAGTAGTACATGCTGAACTTTGAGTGTGGAAGGCTGACTGTGTGCTGCTCTGCTCACTGTCTTCCCAGCAATGCAGATCTGTCAATCATGTGGACTCTTCAGTAATAATATATGTAGGTAAATGTAAAGATGAATGCAAATCTTTAAAGCAGAAAAATTCAACTTTTTCTTAGCTTGGAGTTAAAGGTCTCTGTAGTTCTTAAAACTTTGCTCTGCCATGTGATGTGTGTTTTAGTCCAGAAATTGCACTCTGATAAAAGTGCACCAATTACACTAGCTTTTATTTAGTCAGGCCTAAAGTTAAATAGCTGATGGACTTCAGATTCTCACACTGTCTGTTCTCTGGCTGAACAAAAGAGCAGTTACTTTCAAGGTAGTGCTGAATAATGGTGGAGAGTTTGTTCCTGATAGTAATGGTTTGCCTCAAAAGATTGTAAGGGTTCTCTGAATAAGTGGTTTTTTACATCATTTAGTAATTACCCTCTTTGACTTTTCTATTAAAGTAACATTCGTCAAGTTTTAAATCAAAATTAGCATTTTATACCATAGGTCTAGGAAATGCTTCAAATGTGAATGTAGGTTCTACTAACTCCTCCTTCATGAACCACTCTGAATCAGGTTGAAAAAAACAAAGGCCAAAATGTTGCTTTATTGACAAGTTATTCAGAAAGTATCTTAGCAATATCTGTATTTTTCTCATTCAAATTTTACCTCATTCTGTTATAGCAGTACTTTTGTATTCTGTTAGTGTTAGATGATGAATCCAAATCCTACAATAGTTAATGGAAAGAATTCTTAGTTTTTGCCATCTGGCTACATCACCCCCAGTGCTGAGGTCTGAGGTGGTACTGAGGTAGAGACAGCAGTGGATGCTCTATAAGACCCACAGAATGCTCTAAAATGTGCCAGTAAATAGCAATTTTTCACGTTTGTGCACCATGAACAGCACACCAGTGAAACGCTGCTAGTTGTTTATCTAGCAGTTGTATTTCTCTCAGAGCACTCATACATACTAGGATTAAAATGAGAAAAAGAGCAAGGATTAATAATGAGATACAATTAATGTCTTGCATGGATTTTGCATTAATTAGGAAAAAATGGCGCTGAGCTCATGGTAGACAGTGAAATGGAAAACAGCTGGAAAAGTTGCCCCGGTCTTTGATAACCAATCAGTACTGATCCTTAGAGAGAGACAGAAGGGAATCTTCTGGTTCTCAACTCAGACCAAAACGAAATGATATGGGGGGGGGGCTAAAATGCACATTTAAAAGAAAAAATTGTTTGTGTATAGCATTTGCCTTCACTCTCCCCCATGACTCCTGACCCCATCAACAATCCTGAAGAGAATAGTTCATGACTATAAAACGTGTGTGTGAGTGTGTGTGCGTGTGTGTGTGTGTACTCGTCTGTGGGGAGGATGAGCACAAAAATAGTTCTCAGCATGGTTATGAAGTAGATTTCCAATTTCAGGGGTAAGTAAAGTGACTTTGTGACTTCTAAAATTTCCATCAACACCCTTGTTCCATTCCTGGTGAATGCTGTTGTACTGCTTGGTTCCCTTGAATTCAAAAGGAACAATGTTGTGACAGGATTTGAGAAGCACTAAATAGCCCCATTCTTTTAAGTGGTGGCTGAGGTAAATTAGGGAGAAAGCACAGGAAACAGCTAACTTTACACTTTTAACCTTTGTCAAATTTATCTGTTAAGCTGAAATAAGTACCGACTTGCCAAAAGATATTATGTAATTGGAGAAGCAGCAATTATTAATAAGTTGGAACAGCCTCTAAATATTAGTTATTACATTTATTTCTCTCTCTCTCTGTCTCTCTCTCTTTCTCTGTCAAAGTACAGTTTTAGGGGGCTAGTTCTTTCCTTCTACTATGTGGGTTTTGAGGATCAAACTTAGGTCATTAGCCTTGGCAGCAAGTGCCTTTAACCAGTGAGTCATATCACTGATCCTATTAATATATTGTTTACTAAATCTTAATGTGTTAATGTGAAACTAAATGTGTTAAATACTTGCAACTCTGTAAAATATCTGTAACTTGGGGCTCCGAAAATTCTTTTTAATTTTTTTTTCTGAAAAGCATGCAGAAGTACATATTAATATACATGCTTTCAATGTGCCTTTTTATTTCAATTTAGTTTTCATTGAACTTTTATTAGAAGCAACTTAACAAAATTACTTTGAGTGTACATTGAGTAACAAAATTACTACCTGAGTGATAAAAGAAGGACCATTTTCTTTTTTCTAATTCAATTACATTTTTGTAATCTTTATTAGGAATCTTGAAAGTTACATATTTTTGGATGACAATGCACCTTAACTTTAACAAACCTAATGTTCAGTATTACTTGAATATATTTATGAAGTGTTAAGGTGGGCGTACTAGCTCTAAGTTACTATTAATTGTGAATGCACACTGACTTAACCTGGAATTGACCAACTGATACATGTAGGTTGGGCATCAGTCCTTATCTTAGTCTTCAGCTTTGCATATTTGAAAGATTTGGGTTTCACTTAAGAGTAGCTAATAGGACTTGGACATGAATATTGTAGCAATTTTAAAATGCTATGCTCAAAATGTAGCAGTTATCCAACAGATACTCTGAAAGGTGATCCCTGAAAATCATAAATTTTGTATCCAGAGAATCCATTTTGCTATCAACAAACTGATTTTAAATATTTTGTAATTTTAAGTTCTTTAAATCTCTGAATGGGGGGCTGGAGAGGTGGCTCAGGGGTTAAGCCTCCGCCTTGCAGGCGGAAAGTCCTGAGTTCGGTTCCCAGATCCCACATATAGATGCCAGGTGGAAGCGGGGGCGGCCTGCGCTTCTGGTCCTGGTAGGGAGGAGCCTGTGAATCCCGGGGCAGAAGGAAGTGGAGGCGTCCATGGTGGTTCACGAATTCGTCCGTGGTTCTACACACACACAGACATACACATGTGCACACACATACACACGCACATGTGCACAGTTGAATAAATAATAATAATAATAATAATAATAAATAATAATAATAAAAAATTTAAATATTTTAAATTTAAATTTAAAATAATAATAAAAAATAATAAAAAATTTAAATCTCTGAATGGAACTGACTATTTGCATCAGCAAGATAAAGCAGCCAGTCCAAATAAGCCAAGGCACCCAGCAATTCCTAAAAAACCTATTAGAATATATAAAAATTTTCATTGGGTTTATATCTGTTAACACATATTCTAAAATATATACAGCATAAGTGAAAAAATAAATATATCTTACACAGATTATTCTGCAATTATACAAACCATTTTGCCTACCAATTATACAAACCATTTTGGCTACCAATCCAACTTAATATTTCTAATATATTCTCTCTCCTTTTAATTAGCTTATTAAATAACTCATGTAATTTGCATCCTCCAGTGCTAAATAGGAAAAATGTAAACTGTTGTAAAGCAAAATGGTAGACCCTTCCTAGCAATTTTCTCAGGGTCACAGAAAGAGAATCAAAATTCGGCCCCCTGAAAAGATTCGGCATAAGATCAGCACATTCTTGGGGACAGAGCTCATGAAACGCCTAAAATATCTTTCTAACAAGCCTCAAAAGGGGCGGTGCCACTATAAGTAATGCAGTGTGACCACGGGGGTGTCTGTAAGGAAAATCTGCTCTTGGTTCATTCATAACGTACATGTATTGCTTTTTTGTTGTTCTTTTTCTCAGCAGTCACAGATTAAAGGAAGCATTTGCTATTGATCAACAAATAAATTATTCATTTAAAAACATTACAGTTATATACACTATATACTTAATAGTTCAGATTTCTCTACATGGAGATAGTAGACATTAATAGTTACTTAATTTTCAAAAGACCCCAGGCAGTAAAAGCTGTTAAGCATAACTCAGAGTAAGGACAGAAAAATCCAAGGGAAATTAACTGTTTGTACTCGTATGAAAAACACAGCCAGAATATTTTGACTACAGTACCTCAGGATTTTCTGAAGAGTTCTATTAGCTCTTTCTCAGCTAAAGCATTCTTTTTTTAAAAAATTCAATTGTAAAAAAAAAATTCAATTGTGCGTGTGTGCACGTGTGTAGAACCATGGGTGAATTTGGGAACCACCATGGACGCCTCCACCTCCTCCTTGTTTATTCTCCCCTGGGATTCACAGGCTCCGCCCTACCAGGACCAGAAACTCAGGCTGCCCCGGCTTCCGCCCTGCGCCTATATGTGGGGTCTAGGATCCGAACTCAGGACCTCCCGCCTGCAAGGCAGAGGCTTAACCTCTGAGCCACCTCTCCAGCCTCCAGCTAAAGCATTCTTAAGTGTATATTTAAATTCTGTGAACTTAAGTTGCTCTCCATTAAAGAAGAGTTGTAATGGGAAGTAGGAGGGATGGGATTGGGGATTAAGGTGTGAAAATATTATCTTCACTATGTTCATATACAAGACACTAAAAGAATAATGTATAATATGAATATACATAGAGAGATCTTCACTAAAACATGCCTCCCATGAAAAACAAGTGAGTAGTTACAAATGATTATATTCTTGGCAGTGCATCTTTAATTTATGTAGGTGATCTCTTATAGAACAGCACTGGAGATAAAGAGACTGTTAAAGCTCAATGTGTTTTATTTAATGGATGGATTTATAGACATATGTGAATACATGGCAAACACAGCTCAAGGTTTATCTTCCAGACTGGGAAAAGAACTAATTGAGTAAAAGGCACCTGCTCAAAAACTTGGCAACCTGAGTTTGATCTCTAAAGCTCACATGGTGGAAAGAGAAAGTGATTTCTGAAAGTTGTCTTCTACATATGTGCTGGCATATCTTTAGTGCCTGCCATGGAAGCATGACAACACTGAAGTAGCTGAAAGAAGTATGACAAAGGAGTTTGGGAACTTCAGGGTTCCTTCATGGATCCGTGGAGAAAGCTGCTGTGCAGAACGGGACAAGGGCAGGGGGTGTCTGGTGAGGAGGGAGTCCCCTCTGTTCACCCGTGGTGCTCAGGATGGACTTCCTTTAAGCTGCTTCTAGAGGTTAGTGCCATGGACGGCCACCCTGGGCGGAGTCTGGAAGACAGGATTTCCCAGTGAACATCTAATAGACATTTCTCAACCCTGTCAGGGCTGCGTGCCACACCCGGCTATCGATCAAGAGCTACTTAATGAGAAATGAATTGCAATGGACAGGCAGCCAGCTCTTCCACTAACCAGCACAGCAAGGAAACAATTGAATAAAGAACAAAGCTTGCATGGCTGCACCAGAGTGCAATGAGAGAAAAAAAAAACAGTACGGGCAGAATTTAAAGCGTCTATCTTACATATTATGCTTGATGCTATTTTATTGAGCCTTGAAGGTTAAATTTACTTGACCGGATTGAAATTTTTCAGCATTTTAAAGTGTCTTAGAATCCAACAGGATGGACTTGGGAACAAGGTTTGTTCTGCCATCTGCTGGTCGATTAAAAATAACGCTGCTTTTAGGAGCCTATGGTGGATGGAACAGTGAACCTCAGTCCTCTGGATTGTAAGATGCAGTTCTGCCACACTGGAGGACACCTGGTCCCAGAGTCGGGGGAAGGACATCCACAAACCTGAGGGGTGTGTGTGTGTGTGTGTGTATATCTGTGTGTGTGCTCACATGTATGTATTCCTATGCGTACAGGTACCCATTCTCTTGTGTGTGTGTGTGTGTGTGTGTGTGTGTGTGTGTGCATGCTTGTGTGTATATGTCTCTATGTATCTGTGTGTGTACCCCTGTGTACAAGTGCACATTTCCCTGTGTGTGCATGTCTGCGTGTGTCGTAGCTGTGTATATGCAAGTACACAACTCCTGTGCGTGTCCTTTGTGTGTGTGTGTGTGTGTGTGTGTGTGTGTGTGTGTGTGTGTTTGTATACACATGTGTAAAAAGACAGGAGAGAAAGAGATCTTAGGGGTAGGGGGTGCAATATACATGACATGAAGACAGAAGAAGGGACTGTTTGGGGGAGGAAGGGACCCAACAAGAGGGAAGCAGGGAAGGTGAGTGTCACAGTTAGGCACAGGTGTCAACTTGACAGTTGAGGGTTTGAGCTCTGGGCACATTTGTGTAGAATTAGTAGTTGAGTTAAGCCCAGAGCAGATCTTCAGGAGATTGTCTGGCTGATGGGGAAGGGCCTAGCCCATGGTGGGTGGGATTAAGCCCTGGAATAAAATACAGAGAGCTGGTTGAGAGAGTGGGCATCCTTGTGTACACTTGGCCAGACATGCTGGTCTGGAAAGTAAGGATCGTCCCTCTCTCAGCCGTTATATAGAGATGGTGTGGCCAGTTCCCTCAGCCCTGGTGTTGGTGCGTGCTCTCCTGTCAAGCTGGACTGTGAACTGTAACCAGTAATTGTAATAGAAAATAAACGCCTGGTCATTTTTCAGTAACCACGCAGGCGAACTGCAACAGGGCCAGTGACACAGGAGGAGACAACTAAGAAAACATAGATGACATGTATGTGTGACAATGAAACCCAGTACTCTTTGTGTTTTAACTTAAAAATTAAACTAAAAAAAAAGTGAAGGAACAGTGTTGGGCAGGTGGCTCAGAGGTTAAAGCCTTTGCCTCACAAGCAATAGAACCTGAGTTCAGATTCCCAGATCTCACTTTAAAATGTCAGTGGATGTGACTGCTCCCATATAATTCTAATCTCCGGGGGGGGGGGCAGAATCTTTAATAAGATCCTGAAGTCTGAGAACTGCTAGTATCCAATACTTGGCTGCATAATTTCAAGTGTGGGAAAAATTAGCAAGGTGACCACCGTGCGCTGAGCTCAGGGCTGTCAGCCGAAGCCGCTCAGATGCTTGGCAGACCATCCAAGACCAAACAAGGAGCTGTGAGGGTGAGCTCTTTTTGTGCTGCAATTCTGTCTAGTGTGCCAAGGCACTTTTGTATGAAATGCCAGCTGTCACATACATTTCCTTTCCTTGTAAATTTCTCTTGAAATTTCCATATGTTACAACCTTCCACATTAGGATGCAGTGGGAGAATTCTGGCCACAACTCACACTGCAGTGGTACACCCGGTGCCTTTTCTTTTGCCTTTTTCTCTTTTCTAATCTCTGCACCCTCCGCTGCCCCTTCTTCCTCCTGTTTCCTCTTGCTCCTTCTTTTCCTCCCTCCTCTTCCTGCTCTTGTGTTGGGGCGCTGACCTAGGGCTCCCACACTGCAGGTGGTGCTCCACCACAGAGTCTCGCCCTTTCCTTTCACAGTTCTACCAAGTCTCAGCAACGTCCTCCTGAAGGTGACTTCGCGGTCATAAAGGAGGCTGGGAACAGACAGCAAGAAAATGGGGTCAGAGCCAGGCCTAAGGAAGGCTGAGTGAGCCTCAGATCCTGTAGGAAACAGAGGACCTCGGAGAGTCCCAATGGGGAATCCCACCGGGCTCTGAAAGAGCATAGGTGAAAATGGGCAGCAGAAGGAAAGAAGAGCTAGAATATTTACTTGATAGTGTCAGCTTGATTCTATTTCCTGGGTCAAGCAAGAGAGCATGTGTTAGCTATGGAGAAACATTAATGTCAACAGCAGACACGTTTCCATTTTGGTGGCCCTTTTCATCCCTACATGAGATGTCAGATGACAAGGTCGGGAAATGGCTGGTCTAATTATGCTCACCTGAGAAGAAATGCTGGTTACTGGGACTAGAAAGACATTGTCTGTGAAGCATGTTTCTATATTTTAATCTTGCAGCTGATTCTGACTCCATTATGAAAATCTGATCACATCTCCCTAATTTCCTTGAGCAGGACGATTAATTCTAAAAGAATTAACTTTTTAAGTCAAAACTGCAATTAAGGTTTTCTTAACTCAAAGCCTCATACTTCCTAGAGTTCAATGTTTCTTCCAGAATACTCCTTCCTATACCATTTGTTAGATAATAAGTCTGTTGGTGTCTGGGCTCCAGGCTAAGCATTAGAAACTCCTTTTGGTTTTGCTCAGCACACGTAGTTTAATCTCTATCTTGCCTTGACCACTCTCAGGAATCAAGTGAAAAACAGTTGGGAGACTTAACAGCTCTTCACTTCTATGTCTGAGCAACCCTGAAAGGAGACAGTTTCTAGGTCACCCTGCCTACGCTGCATCTTTACTCAGCCTCTTATAACCTGACTTTGGATAAGTGAATGGACTTTCTTTGCCTCTCTCCACAGCTGTAGGATGAGGTAGCAACGGGAATTTCCTCTTGGGGCTGGAGTGAAGATTCCACAAGGAGTATACATACAAGGGAGTACACATACAAGTGTCGGGCAGATGGTAGGTAGGCATTCGGTAACACGAGCTGTTTAAAAATGCATTTACACTGACTATAAAATACCACATTAAATACTCGTTTTGGTAGTGAGTTATCTCAGAAGATTTTTAAAAGCTGACTTTCTCTGTGCCTGTCCTTTTCAATACTTGTAGATATTTAATCTGACGTGAAGAATTTCAGAACCAAGAATTTATTTCTTTACCTGGTCTCACTGTCCTCAGGGGAAAACACATGACCAAAGCTGGTTGACTTCTGCCTTTGCCATTTAAAAAAAAATCTTTCAGCAGCACTAGGACTTTTAATCCTTGGATTCAGAGTAATACCTGTCAATCACCTTTTTTTCTAATTAAATTTACCTGGAGCTCACTTTAGAGAAAATAATTTGTTCAGTTAAAAGTGGTAGCATATTTATGCTGCAATTAGTTAAGAACTCCACAAATGAACCCCTCCCCTTGGAAGAAAGGGAAATGCCTTTCAGATCCTCGAAGATTTCACAGCAATTAAGCCTAGAAGTGCAGGTGTGTGAAACACCTGTTTCCTCCGAATCCACCCAATGCCGGCAGACGCATCAACAAGTTGAAATAATTAGTTTACTCTATTAGGAGAAAAGCCCAGGACTGCTAAGGGCAACAAATCTCCTTTTTCTTCTTTCTCAAATTAAATGGAAAAAAAAAAAAAAAAGAAAAGATTCATGGGTGGTCTACAAATAGATTGGGGAGAAAAACTTTCCTTAAAAAAAAAAAAAAAGAGATAAAATGACAGGGAAGACAATGTTTCCTTCAAACAAACTTGGAGACTTAAGTTCAGAATTCTGTTTATTTTGTGAACATGATTGCAACTCTGCTTGAGAGCATGGGGAAAAAAAAAACCTATTTCAAGGGATGTTTATGGGAATAAATGAGGCATTTGGGAGGGTGTGCTCTTGCCTGACCTGCCTTTTGTGGATGTCTGAAGGATTACATTAACTCTTGATAACAAGATTCCTGATAAAGGCGTTGTGGAAATAGTATTGTGATTTTAAGAAGTGGGCCAGTCCATAGCTAGAAAATCACAAATTATCTTTTTAAGTTGCAATGTGACATTTGATTAATTTTGGGCTTTGTGTATCACACTTTTGTTTCCCTGGGTTCCATGAAAGCTCCTTTTGGACTTGGTGCAACAAGATCCGGAAGGGAATCTGTTTTTATGACTCTCAATTTTCCTTCCCCCACGTTTAGGAATCTTTGAGATGTTTAATTGGAATATGTTTTAGAAAGATGCAAGACTGATGAAAGACCAAGGAATATACTGATCTTAGGAAACTGGCTGTCATAGTTAGGTACAGGTGTCAACTTGACGAGGGTTTGAGCTCTGGGAACAGTTGTGGAGAATTAGTGGTTGAGTTAAGCCCAGAGCGAACCTGAAAGAGATTGTCTAGCTGATGGGGAAGGCCCAGTCCATAGTGGGTGGGACTAGGCCCTGGCCAGGTGAATAAGATGGAAGGAGCTGTTTGAGAAAATTGGCAGCCTTGTGTATACTTGGACATACACATGTTGATCTGACAAATGAGGATTGTCCCTCTCTCAGCCATTATATGGATATGGTGGGTGGGATTAGGCCCTGGAATAAATTACGGAGAGCTGGTTGTACAGTTCCTTGTATACACTTGGCCAGACATGCTGGTCTGGCAAGTAAGGATCGTCCCTCTCTCAGCCATGATGTAGAGATGGTGTGGCCAGTTCCCTCGGCCCTGGTGTTGGTGCATGCTCTCCCGTCAAACTGGACCACAGATTATAACCGGACTATCAGTAAGAAAATAAACCCCTTGTTCCCTTAAGCTGTCTGATGGTCATTTATCAGCAACCATGCAGGCGAACTACAACACTACCTATGTATGTAAGCAAATATGCATGCATTCAAATTCTGCTATTTCATGTCCTGTCTCTCTGTCTCTGTCTGTCTGTCTCTCTCCTTTTTCTCTCTCCGTACCTGCATGTGCATGCGTGTGCGTATGTCTAGGCCAGAATATGTCTTCTCTACTGCTCTCCACAGAATTTTTCTTTTTTGTTAATGTTTTTTATTATTTTTTATTATTATTTATTATTTATTCAATTGTGCATGTATGTGTGTGTGTGCATGTGTGTATGTGTGTGTGTGTGTGTGTAGAACCACTGAGGAATTCGGGAACCACCATGGACCGCCTCTACTTCCTCCTTGTTTACTCTGCCACGGGATTCACAGGCTCCGCCCTACCAGGACCAGAAATGCAGGCAGCCCCCCCTTGCTTCCGCCCGGTGTCTATACGTGGGGTCTAGGATCTGAACTCAGAACCTTCTGCCTGCAAGGCAGAGGCTTAACCCCTGAGCCACCTCTCCAGCCCTTCCACAGAATTTTTCAAGACAATCTTTTTGGACCCGGATCTTACCATTTCTTCTAGGCTGGCTGGTCAGTGAGACGCAGGACCTGCTCATCTCCATCCTAACTCCACAGTGTTGGGGTCACAGCCACATACCACAGCTCCTGACTTTCACGTACATGGTGAGTGTCTAAACATCCGTCCTCATGCCTGCACAGCAGTACTTTACTAACAGAGCTGTTCTCCTGGCCTGACCTTTTCTACTTTTCTGAAGACAATCTAAGATGGCCCAGTTAGACTTAAATAGAAGCTTTCTAACACTGCGGGGGCCAAGGGACTGGAAACTGTACACTGCTAATTCTATCTCAAACCTTACCAATATATTTTCCTTACAATGCCTGATAGTTTCATATGTATTTTTCATTTGAGACAGATTGATAACACCTGTCCTAGAGACAGAGCCACTGAACTGTGGCCAGAACAGGTCACAGAGAGAAGAGAACAGCTCTGACGACAGAGAATGCCTCTGAGAATGTGAGTAACATAGGAAGTGGGCCTCCTACTTTCTTTCTTTTAAAAAAAAAAGTGTTATTGTGTGTGTGTATGTGCGTGCGTGTGCGTATGTGTGTGTGTGTCTGTGTTTGTCAGAGGGCACTGTGTGTCCCTGTGGAGGACCAAGGATGACTTCGGGAAACACCCTACATTGCTTCTACCTCCTTTTTTGCTTCACTCTGGGATTTCCCAGGCTCTGCCCAGTGGGGCCAGAAGTGAAGGATGCAGCCATTTCCGCCTGCTGTTTTTTTTACATTGGACCTGGGATCTGAACATCGGACCTTCTGCTTGTGAGGCAGAGTCTTAACCCCTGAGCCATCTCTCCAGCCTGGGTCCCCTAATTTCAAGCATAATTTATATATGCATACATGTAAGTTGACATAATGACTTCCAGTTTCATCTGTTTTCTGTGCATGTTATTTTATTTTTCTTCCAACTGAATAATTCCACTGTGTATATGTACCACATTTTCATTATCTGTTGATAGACATCTGGGCTATGTTCATTCCCGGGTTTTATTGTTGCTAGCATAGCAATAAACATGGATAAGCAGATGTCTCTGTGGTGTGTTAACTATATCCTTTAGGCATACACCCAGGACTGGTGTATCTGGGTCATACGATATTTCTATTTTTAGTTTTGGGGAGCATCTCCATACCGACTTTCATACTGACAGTACCAGCTAACTTTCTCACTATCCCTGAATAAGGGTTTCTTTTTTTCCATATCTGCATGGGCATTTGTTTGTTTTGTTTTGTTTTTAATTTTCTTGATGAGAGCCATTCTGACAGGAGTAAGATAGAGTTTTAATTTGCATTTTCCTGATGGCTCAAGCCCAAATATTTATTGGACATTTGTCTTTTTTATACTAATAAAAGATTTTGATATTGGAGCTGGAGAGATGGCTCAGGGGTTAAGCCTCTGCCTTGCAGGTGGAAGGTCCTGAGTTCGGATCCTGGACCCCATGTATAGATGCTGGGCCGAAGCGGGGGCGGCCTGCGTTTCTGGTCCTGGTAGGGCGGAGCCTGTGAATCTCAGGGCAGAGTAAACAAGGAGGAGGTGGAGGCGGTCCATGTGGTTCCCAAATTCGCCCGTAGTTCTACACACACACACACACACACACACACACACACACACACACACACATGCATGCACATGCACAATTGAATAAATAATAAAAAAATTGTAAAAAAGATTTTGATAGAATAATCAGGTATACAATCAAATTCAAATCATTTGTATTCTTTTGAGAATTGTCTATCAAGTTCTTTAGCCTGTTTTTTATTGATTTATTTTTGGATTTTTAGCATTTAAATTTTGCAGCTCCTTATATATTCTAGATATTATTCCCCTGTCATATGTGTAATTGGTAAAGATTTTCTTCCATTCTGCAGACTGTCTCTTCACTCTGGTAATGGCTTCTGTTGTTGGGCAGAAGCTTTCTGATTTCTTGTAATCCCACTTGCCAAATGTTTAGGATTATTTGCTGGACTATTGGAATACTTTTCACAGAGTTCTTGCCTATGCCTGTATCTTGGAGTATTGTGCCCATTTTTCACCAGTAGTTCCAGAGTTTTAAGTCTTATCTTGGTGACTTTGAACCATTTTGCTCTATTTCAATTCAGGGTAAGAGGAACCTAGTTTCGCTCTTTTGTATGTGGATATCCAGTTTGATCAGCAACATTTGTCCAAGAGGCTTTTTTACTAATGTACACTTTTGACACCTTTGCCAAAGATTAGGGGACTGTGAATTTCTTTAGAGTTCTCTGGTTTATTCCACTGGTCTGCTTCCTTGTTTTTGTGTAAGTACCGTGCTGTTTTTGTTATTATGGCTCTGCAGTATAATTTGAGATCACCCTTCATTTTGCTTAGGGTTGCTTGAGATAATCAGGGTCTTTTATGTTTTGATAGGGATTTTTAGGATTTTTTTCCTAGCACTGTGAAAAGTATAATTTTGATTATGTGAATCTATAGATTGCTTTTTGGTAACATATTCAGCACCAAAAGAAGTCTCTCCATCTTCTAGTGTCTTCTTTAGTTTCTTTATTCAGTGTGTTAAAGTTTTCATTGTAGAAATTTTTCACTTACAACAGCAACAACAAATACAAATGAGGAATAACCCTAATACTTAGTAAGCTAATTAAAGATAAAATAAAATAAAAGTGTAAACAGCCATAGTGGAAAGTGATGTTTGGAATGTCTCCTGCTAGAAAAGGAGATCTCATTCCTTGATTTTGAGAAAAAAAGCATGAAAAACTGAAAGTAATTATAATCAAGGGCTTTTGTGGAAAAATGGAATTACAGAAACCCACAGTGCTTTCTGGAGTCCTTATTAGGTAAGGCCATTGCTTGAGATCATAGGAATTTCTCGTTGGACTGGAATGTCTCATGTATTAAATAGTCTCTCTCTCTCTCTCTCTCTCTCTCTCTCTCTCTCTCTCTCTCTCTCAGCCCATACTGAATATCTGGAAGGATTTGATTTTCTGGCTGCAAGATTGTCATTCCAAGATCACACTAGAAGTTAGGAAAGGTTTCCCATGATCCACCTCTCCTTCCTATAATCAGAAGTCCCACTCCTGAATTTGTATACAGACTCCCAGCCCACCAGACAAGACAAAAAGATCCTACTGTTAAAGAAAGATACCTGTGCTTTGATTGCAGGACATAGAAAGCCCAAGCTAGAACTGGGCTGGGAGCTCTCACTCTGCCAGCTAGACCTCAGGAGGGCAGAAGGTGCTGTGGAAGTGGATGAAGGGCACGGTCATCAACCATCTTACTTAGCTCTGAGTCCTTCATGCGACACCACTGACCTATTAAGCAAGATGTACCGACTCATGCAGTAGTGACAAGTCTGTTGTGAGGGTCATAAAATGCTTTCTAACTGGATTTGAGACCCACTTCCCAAGAAGAAATTCACTTCTGGTATTGTAAACCTGGTCAAAAATATGTAATTGAAGAGATCTTTTTATGCGCGTGCATGCGTGCGTGTGTATGAGTGTGTGTGTGTCTGGGTCTGTATGTTCTTGTGTGTGTGCACAGGTATCATGTGTACAGGTATGTGGAGGCCAGAAGTTAGCCTTATATGTCTTCTCCTACCTCTCTCCAGCTGAACTCTGGAAGGCAGAGCCTGGGGAATCTTTGGATCTCTGTAGACACACAGTGTCCTCATACTCTCTCTCTCTCTCTCTCTCTCTCTCTCTCTCAAGAATTAGTATATAAATTAAAGAGTTTCATTATAGCATTTCCTTTTAAAATGTACCTGAGAGAGAGAAAGAGCAAATGGGAGGGCTCAGAGGACAGTTTTGGTCAGTCAGCTCTCCTTCCAGCTCATGGGCTCCAGGGATCAAACTCAGGTCTCCAGGTTTGCCCCTGGGACTGCTGAGCCATCTGCTTGCTCCTCAACACAGCATATTTCTCCATGTTTTGTTTATGTTTCCTCTTCCTCTCCCCTCCCATGTCCGCTGTTCCCTCCTGCTGGTCCCCCTTCTGTATCCTGTAGCTCCCCTTTTGCTTCATGCCATATGTATTCTGTACCTTCCCTTTCCTTTTCTGTCCCTTCAAGTCGTTTTCCCCCCCTTTACGGTCTACACACACACATACACACACACACATACACACACACACATACTTGCACACGCACACATACACAGATATATAAGAATTAGAATATAGGATTTATATATAAGAGATGGCAATAGCTACATGACTTTCTATTTGATCTTTCTGGAAGGAAATGTACCAACTACGATGCATAGCATTAGGGTAATACAGGACACAAACAGTAACAAAATATGAGCATATCAAATTTCTCTAATTTTGGGGGGACAAAACTAAACATTTGAATTGCTACATAATCTAAAATATTTTATTTGGAACAAACAAGACTATTAAAAGTATAGCATATTTAAAAGGAGATCTAATCAGTATATAAGTGTTGTGTGAAACTCAGTGTGAAGCAGTTGTTTTCTAAGAAGTTTCTGGGTCACATCAGAGCATTTAGAGTCTTTCCCTTCCTGAGTCATGGACTTCAGCAAACAAATATTTGAGTGGACGAGGTGTGGGTGGGGGCATTGGAGACACAAGCTCTAACTTTCTGCCTCATGGTAATATGCACAACCATTTTCTCCTTATTAGTAACAATCATAATGGCACCAATAAAAGCATCAACCAATGGTCAGCAAATGCTAATTGTCTAAAGTGCCTTTTCACTTAATGTCCCTTTCTCACTGACATAGATGTATTTTTAAGTCTATGTTGTTAGTGTGTCAGCTTTCGTACGGGAAACTGAGGTAGGCACTTGAAGTTACACATGAGGCACTTGCAGATGGATCTGGCCCAGAAACAGATCATCTGAACTCCAGGCCCATGGGGAGCGTCGGAATGTCAAGATGCTAGCGAGCTATGCTGCCCCCTGCTGGAGGAATAAGCCATCCGCCCTCACCCAGAGCACCTTGGACCTCAAGCCGTCTCCAATGCCCGAGTCTGGCAAGAATCAGCTTCAAAGGGATACTTCGGATTGGCGATATTTAACATGATCCTGCCTGCACTTTCTCCAGGAGCGAATGTAAGACAATCAGAGAGATGGTAGAGCAGAATAATGAGGTAACCTGTCAGGGGAGGCTAAGCGAGCAAAAAGGAGCAGAGGGTCAGGATAGGCAGTCGAAAGCCAGGTCTCTTGTAGCCAGGTCTCCACAAACTGGCCAAGTCCCAGAGCTGTCCTGGAGACCTTACGTCTGTCGGTGGAACCATTTGACCTGTTAGGTAGACCCTCCTGTTGTTATGGTTGCATTTTGGTGTCAACTTGACAGCTGCAGACTCTTTGGGGCGCAGCTGTGGAAGGTTGGAAAGGCCTCTGAACAAGTCTTCAGGTACTTGACTGATTGCTGTGAGAACCCAGCCCATAGTGGGTGGTACTTCCCACCATAGTGGTGGACCAGATAATCGGAGGTGCAAGGAGGAGGGACTCACTCTTCTCTTATCTTGTATCTACTTGCTGTGAAGTCCACTCTGCACATTGTTCGCTTTTAAAGCATCATGGTCTTTGTTGCTGCTGCTGCCTCAGTCCTTGGCTGACTTGGAGCTTCACCTTTTCCACCACGTTGTTGCTGTTTCCGCTGCCTTTGGAGCCTGGTCTCTGGGTTTTGCTGCTGATCACTGTTCATCAATGACGTTAGAGCCCAACTGTTCTTCACCAAAGTCAGAATCCAGCGTCTTCGACTCTCCAGAGAAGCAAGAACTTGAGACCTTCTTTTGGCTTTGTGGAACATTCTTGTTAAGACCAAAGCAGCTATGGGCGACTACTTTGAAGGACACTATTTTTTTTTTAATTTTTTTTTTAAGGGAAATTCTTTTTTTTTTATTTATTCAATTGTGCGCGTGTGTATGTGTGCGTGTATGCATGTATGTGTGTGTAGAACCACGGAAGGACACTATTTTTTTATTGTGAGTTATTTTAATAAACTTTATATATATTACATTCTATAGATTCTGTTTCTTCAGAGAACCCTGACTAATAAATATACCTGGTGACTTTCTTTCTTTTAATATTTATTTATTGGAGAGAGAGAGAGAGACGTGTGTCACAGTGCACACAGTTACGTCAGAGGACGACTTTTTTTAAATTATTTATTCAGTTGTGCATGTATGCGCGTGTGTGTATGTATGTGTGTGTCTGTGTGTGTGTAGAACCACGGACAAATTCGGGAACCACCATGGACGCCTCCACCTCCTCGTTACTCTGCCCCGGGATTCACAGGCTCCTACCAGGACCAGAAATGCAGACCACCCCCGCTTCCGCCTGGCGTCTATATGTGGGGTCTAGGATCCGAACTCAGGCAGAGGCTTAACCCCTGAGCCACCTCTCCAGCCCCCAGAGGATGACTCTTGAGAGTCAGTTCTTTCCCTCTGCTAAGGACCCCTGGCATTGCACACCCTGGAGCAAGCAATGATTTCCATCCTGCCAGTGCATCGGAAGACCAGCTGAGAAACACTGGTTGCCTATGCTGTTTCTTCTTTAAATTATATAACTAAGTCCATTTTTAAATTTGAAGTTCCAATCCAGGGCCAGAGACATGACTCAGCAGGTAGAGTTGCCCTTTTGCAAATCTGGTGACTTGAGTTCAGTTCCTAGAGCCCACATGGTGGAAGAACCAACTTCTGAAAGTTGCCCTTTGACCTCCACACATGTCAGTGGTTTACATGCACCCTGTTCTTCTCCTTTTTCCTCTTTCCTTTCCTCCCTCCCTCTCATCTGTCTGTTGCAGTTGGATATATCTGCCAACTTGGCGGTCACACAGCTCTGGGCACATCTGTGAAGTGCTGATAATTAAAGCACGCCCTGAGCAAGCCTGCAGGAGATTATCTAACTGGCAGGGGAAAGCCCAGGCGGACGGTCCCTGGGCAGAAGAATAAGATGGAGAGAGCTGGTTAGGGACATTGGCGAGTCCCTTCAGCACCCTTGGACAGACTCACTATCTGGCGAGTGAGTTTGTCCCTCTCTCAACAATCCTGTGGATATGGTTGGCCGCTTTCCTCAGCCCCTGGTGTTGGTGTGGACTCACCCACCAAGTGGATTGAGAACTGTAATCAGACAACTGTAAGTCCAAAGAAAACCCCGTTTCCCCTCATAAGCCATTCAGCTGTACATTTATCGGGAAACCTCTCTCTCTCTCTCTTTCAATAAACAAATAAAATATGTTTCACGCTCTAGGTCAGTGAGCTGGCTCAGTGAGTAAATGCACTTGCTGCCAAGTCTAAGGACCTGCATTGAATCCCCAGAACCTACATGGTGACAGGACAGAATTGACCCCCTAGGGTCTGACATTCACTTGCCAGCCACGGCATGTATCCATCCTGCCGACTGTAAATAAATAAAATAACTAACCAAATGTTAGTAAATAAATAAATGAAATAAATTAAGCTCTGTCCATAGGCTTCTAAGAGCAGGAGATTTTGACGGGAAGTGAGGAGCGCCTAACGACTTGCCGGGACTATTTTAAACAAGGCTTTCGACTCTGGGCAGTTTTGTAGCTGGAGGATGTCGGGCATGTTTCTGATGATTGTGAACACAAGGTCAGGATCGCACTGAGCACAGCCCTTCCTGAGTTTAAAAAGGTATATTTTCCCCCCTTAAGCCTGGTGTGCCTGGTTTTATTCATCGGCTGCTAAGGACTAATGGAAAGTTTGATGTTTGTGGAGGGGCTTTTTTTAGGGCCCATTACTGCTTCCTCTTCATTCTGCCTACAGTTTTCTGCTCGAACTTTAATTTCTGCTTGAACTTTAATTTTTTTGCCACCTATGCTATTTTTGTTGTATCTAATACCAATACCATGTGTATTATAACTAACTTTATATTTTTTTCAGTCATTTACTTTTTGAAAAAAATGTTTTAAAAAATTGTTCGCGGGGCTGGAGAGGTGGCTCAGGGGTTAAGCCTCTGCCTTGCAGGTGGAAGGTCCTGAGTTCGGATCTGACCCCATGTATAGATGCTGGGTGGAAGCGAGGCAGCCTGCGTTTTGGTCCTGGTAGGGCGGAGTCTGTGAATCCTGGGGCAGAGTAAACAAGGAGGAGGTGGAGGTGGTCCATGGTGTTCCCGAATTGTCTGTGGTTCTACACACACACATACATACACACACATACACACACACACATACACGCACAATTGAATAAATAATAAAAAAAATTGTCTGCATGTCGCCAATAAATTCATACCCAAACAGCTTAGAGGACAAAGGGTGTTTTATTCTTGCTTAGGATTCTCTGTCTGTTCAGTTGGCAGGAAAGTTTATACCAATACCTGAACCAAGGGAACCAGCCACACCATTTCTCCAGGAACTGCTAAGAAAGCAGCAAACCTCCTTTGTCAGACTTCAAGTCTGCAAAGGTTTATATACCAAACTACCGAACCAGTCTCCTCCTTATCCACTTATCCAAGGAATAGTCACACCCACTTCCTGCATCTACCCAAAGCTCAGCCTTCAAATTGTCAAGCTGACACTTTACATATCTAACTAGCATGATCAGGTATAGTGGCAAACACCTGTAATTCCAGCACTTAGAAGACAAAGGCTGGAAGGTCAGCAGTTTAAGACCATCCTTAGTGACAAAGGTTATGGGATTGTGAGATGAATAGAAACCCCTTTCTTACCTTAAGCTGTTTGGGTCAGGCATTTATTGTAGCAACATGGTATGAAACTGACAATAGGCATTTATACAATGGGAATCATGGAACACAACTCTCAGATCCCATGACAGAGACGAGAATAATAACACTTGACCAAGTGTTAAAGCTGGTCAGAAGATAGCAAGAACATAATGGGGGGGGGGCTAAAAGAATGAGGTGCATGCGGTCCTAGTGAGGTGGGCACCAGAGGTCCTGTATCTCCATTTGCTTTTGAGGGTCCTGGGAATGCAGAAGCCCATGTTCCAACTCCCAGTCATAGTTTAGCTCCTACCTTATCCACAGGCCCATGCTACTGGTAGAAAGTTGACATGTGGCCAGAGTCTCTTCCACTCTTTGAGAAGTTCATGAAAGCTTTCTTTTAATGTCCTCCTCCATTTTCTTTAAAATCGGTGAGTAAAAAGTCATATAGCTGCACACATCTAGGATCTGGTCCAGCAAGGTGTCAGAATTCTCAGCAACTCAAAGCAAAAGATTGTTTAACTGGAAAACTGTGGGGATCCATTGTGAGATTCACTTGCTCTGTTCACAGTGACCATTCAGTTTGCCTTTGGGGAGCACAGGGATTCTTACCTCTTTCACTCCGATGTGGGATATCTAAGTTAGTTTCGCACTTACAAAACTCTTAACATTGGTTGGTGAATGAAGAACAAACCCCAAGCCTCTCCTGCTATCCATGAAAAGCACCACAAGGTCGTGAGAGAGAGAAGACAAGATGTCTTGGTGTCTGACCCTCAAGGATGGAGGGATGGGTTCCGGAGACCATGTGAATTGGGTGACTTTCCCATCTTTTCCATGGACTCAGCCACACAGCTGCAGGGAGCCTACAGAAGACATAAGTGGGCTTCCTGGTGGTTTGTGTGTGTGTGTGTGTGTGTGTGTGTGTGTGTGTGTGTGTGTGTGTGTATGCGCGCCTGCATGTGTTTCAGATTCAAAAACCTCAGGAGCTCAGACTGTGCCCACCTTCTCTTTGCACAGCTCCTATCCATTCAGAGAGCCATCTGATGCCCTGTGGCCCATCCTTAACCTTCTATTGGTCTCCGTGGCTTGAAAATCACAGGATTGTGTTGTTTTCTGGAAGCAGAACCCTAAATCCTCTTTTGCCTCTCCCCAAGGTAAACCCGGCGTTTTACATATGCTCTGTCTTAAGACCCAGGAGGTTTCTCAGTGTGTCGTCCAGTTTTGTGAACTTTTATGGTCTTCAACAGGAATATTTTTAAAATATGCCCATGAAAAGTGACAACTTTTATAGCTGCGTAAGATCATTACCTCCATCCCCTTCTAAATAAATCTCCAAATCATAGAAAAAACAAGCATTTGGTCAGGTCTCAGCCACATCTTGATCAGGAGCTTGGAAAATCCGATTTCTCCCAAGGAAAGCCAGGCTACCACCCATTTCCACACCAACGCAGCATGTGGGGCGTTCAACATTCCTGAGGACGGGTGTGTGGTGGGGCCCTGGGCCGGCCAGCTCTGGGGTCTTAGGGTGGATGGATAGATGACCCTGGGCAGTGCCTTCAGCTGCTCAGTGAAGGTAGACCCCAGCAGTCTTGTTGGTTGGTTGGCTTTTGCCACCTAGATTTAAAACAAACAAACAAACAAACAGGGGTCGGAGGTCTCTCTGGCTCCTGGGTTTGGGTGGGTGTTTGCAGGAGTAGCAAGAAGCTCCACGGTCCCTGAGATTCCTGAAAGGAGATATGGGTGATGTGTACACCTTTTCGCTCGCGGTTCAGTTCTTCAAACTCACAAAGTGTAAAATTGGGCTAGAATACAATTATGAATCAGACTAGACGTCAGGATTAATTAATCACCGTGCTCCAAATACATCCGCTAAAATAATATGAATTTGGAATATTGCTCCTCCTCCCTTGTGCTCGCCGGCAAACTGGAAGGCAAACAGAAATAAAAGGACCGAACCATCACCCTCTTGCATTTGGCAGCGCACGGTCAGAACTGAACATCCTCAACAGACTGATTCCACTGTCCAAAGCTGAGTTTGCCCACTCGGGTTACGTGTGCACATTTTTTTTTCCCCTTTCGGTGCTGGGAATCCAACCTAAAGCTTCACTCTTCCCAGCAAGGTCCAGAGAATACCCTCCGGTAGCCACTCCTGAGCCCATCCCTGTGAACCCAGCACACATTATCAACTAATGAACCCTGAAGTGGAGATGAGCATTTTTCATATCTCAGACAACAATGAAGGTGTCTGAAGTTCTGATTTCCACATTGGTTGGTCATTGAAATGATCCAGAACAGCGGCTCTCAGTGGGTGACCCATGAAGGACCCGCAGGTGTCTTCATCTGTGATCTCAGCAAATGCAGCATCAGACCCCACACGGTAAATGAAATTTGACCAGACTGCCACTTTATGTGTTGTTTTTGAGATAGGGGCTCACTCAGTAGCCCAGGCTAGCCTGCGACTCATGGTTTTCCTCTTGTTTCCCACTCATTGGGATTCCAGGTGTGAAACCACCATGTCCAGGCAAGACCTTCTTTCTCTCTCTCTCTCTCTCTCTCTCTCTCTCAAGTTTGAGAATTTAAAACCACAAATATAGTACTTTCCACCAGACCACTACGTATGCTGAAGAAGCAGCCCGCCCGTGCGATGCTTGTACACAGAGCAGCCAGGACTGGAGGCCATTTGTCTCCCATAGCTCAGAAGATATTTATGCTTAGGCGTCAAGCACATGTACTGTCAATGTGTGGGGCAGGCTCGTCTGCTCAGTCATCCATGAGTTACAGATGTGAGGAAGCTTGTTAATTACAGTATCTGGTTAGAGAACACCTCTAGTGCTCTAGTTAAGAAAACTGGGAACAGAGGAAGGTTTTCTCCTTCCTTCCGTAAACTGGCACGTTCACCCTCAGACTGCAGGCACGAGAAAACCTCTTGCTGGCCACCAGAGTCACTCAAATGGCCTGACTCTCCTTGAATAGCACCTTTCATTTAGAAGGATACAAATGTCCTTTGTGTGGATGCTCAGCACTGGGGCTGCAAGAGACAGCAGTATCTGGTTCTGGACTTGCCTGTAAGAGGGAACGTGGGGACCTTGACAGAGTTCAGGAGAAATCCATTAAGGCCATGTTCAAAATGGACCTTCAAACTGGGCAGTGTTATCATTTGTCACTATTTAAACAAAGACCTAGACTATAGCTTGAAGGACTAAAAGGAGAGAGAGAGAGACAGAGAGAAAGACAGAGACAGAGAGAAAGAAGTAAAGCTCATTTGGTAAGGAACCTGCCTAGTAGCTTAAAGACCTGGGTCAATCCCCAACAATGCATAAACTGGGTGTAGTAGGACACACCTGAACTCCCAGAACTCAGGAGGTAGATGCAGGATGATCAGCAATTCAAGGTCATCTTTGTTACCTAGTAAGTTTTAGGATACCCTAGAGTACATGAAACCATGGTGGGAGAGAAGACAACAGAGGGAAGATGGGAGAGAGAGAGAGAGAAAGAAAAAGAAAGAAGAGAGGAGAGGAGAGGGGAGAGATAGAGAAAGAGAGAGGGGAGGGGAGGAGAGAGGAGGGGAGGGGAGGGGAGAGGAGGGAAGGGGAGGGGAGGGGAGAGAGATCAGACATAGCTCAGTGGTAAATGCTTGCCTAGCAAGTGCAAGGTCCTGTGTTTATCTCTAGAACCTAAGAAAGGGGAACACACACACACACACACACACACACACACACACACACACTATTAATATTTATAACTAGCCTAAGTGACAAGGCTTCACATGTGCTTTTCATTTGGGCCTCTCAGCAGTTTTACGAATAGTCTCATCCCTCCTTCACAGGTAAGATGGAGCAAGGCCAAGCCACAGGACCAGAACATGGCAGGGCCAGCACTGTACTCCACTTAGGTTTCATTCTAGAATCTCATCCAGTGCTCTGACATGTAATAACCAATCCAGTTTTCAGCTTGGAATTTTCTGGAGATATTTCTGCCTCTGTGAGCAGCATGCTGTCCTTAGGCTAGGAGCAAGTTCTGTCCTCCTTAGGTTTTTGGTCTCAAATGTTTTCCCAAACCAAAGTTAAATTAACTCGGTTCAAAGATAGACTCTTTAAAGGTCAGATGTTAACTTAATCCTCTTTGGGTTTTGGGGTTGTCATTGAAAAAGATCAGAACAGACCTTGGGCTGCCGGAAGGCTTGGGGCTGATATTCTCTTCCATATCAGTGAACACAGACACACTACTAAAGGAAGGAACATTTGCTATGCTTTTGATAGCAGGCAGATTTGTTTTTCTTGACAAGACAGAGGATAAAAATATTTAATATCCATCTTCAGTGTGAATCAAATCGTGCCTTAGTGACATTAGATCCTCAGCCCCAGGGACACCATGTTGGCCACAAGGAGCTGTCTCAAGCCAACTCAGTGACCACAAGAAGAAACAGACTGTGATCTGGAGCCCATGACATAGCCGGAAGGGCAGGCTCCTGGCTTGCCCTCACCCAGTGCCTACCCAGGGAAAACTGTTCTCAGAGGCATCTCATCGTGCATCTCATGAAGGCTCTTGGAAGTCCCACCTCAACTGCCCACCTCATAGTTTACCAAAGGAAAAAAAGCAAAGATGGGCTGGAGAGATGGCTCAGTGCTTAAAACCTTTGCCTTGTAGGCAAAGGGACCTGAGTTCAGATCCCCAGATCTCGGGTAAAAATGTCTGATGCATGTGGCAGCTATCTGTAATTATAGCCCTGGAAGGGGGTTTCTGGGAAGCCCCAGAGCATACTGGCTAGTCAGACTAGCTTGAGCTGTGTGCTCTGGGCTTAATTACAGACCTGGGCTCATAGCAACAAGATATAGGAATGATTGAGGATGATTTCTGACATCACCCTTGGGCTTTCATAGGTACACACTCAAGTGCGCTTGTGTAGATAACCCCACACTCACACGCATACATTAAAAATAAAAGCAAAGCTATCAGCTTTGAGCCAAAACAAGCAACTTTATACATGGATACGAAAGGTACCCTCTTAGGCTTGGGCACCAAAGCCATTCAAGGTTAAATCTGAGTCACATTGGAACATCACCAAATGGAAACAGTGAGACCCCATCCACCTGTGACCTGACTCCATCTGATTCCCATTGGCTGGGATGATAAGCCGTCCTTATAGGACCAATCTAAGTCCTTCTAAGTCCTTCCCTGAGATTTTTGGAAAAAGGAATGTGTGTTACCAATGAGGGTGCGAGGGATTCATCTCGTCTAAAGATGTGTGTGTTTCTTCACAGATGCCCTCTCATTAACCCTGATAATCATGGTTGTAACAGTTACTCTTAACTATTGCTGTGAGAGAGCACCCAAAGTCAAGCAACTTAAAGGAGAAAGGGAGATTTATTTAGCTTACGGTTCCAGAGGGAAGGTACAGTTTCTCATAATGGAGGTGGCATGGCTGAATGGCCAAAGCTGGTGGAGGTTAAGTCACCACAGACGTCTTGGAAGCTGAGAGCTACAGACTGCTTGCAGCAAAGGCTGACTTCTCCTGGAGGTAGGGTGAGACTAATTCACCTCAAGGCCCACCCCTTGTGACTGCCTTCCTCCAGCAAGGCTCTACCTCTCAAGGTGCCATGACCTTGCCAAACACATGAGACTGTGGGGGACACATTTCAAACCATGACAACGGTCAAGAACTTACTAGTCCATTGTAAGTGTAGTAGAGAAATGCTATTTTAACTATTTTCTAATTCTTTTGCCTATATCCTTTCTTTTTATCCTTCAACATCCATGGGAATTTTTAAAAATTTCTTTATTTGTCTAGTTTTACAAACATAATGAGTTGTTGTCTCTTCCTCCCTGTCTGCCCTCCTCTCCTTTCACCATTCCATTCCTCTCCCACTCACCCTTCTGCCTGTCTATGTGTGTGGACCCCAGGGTTCCCTTCAGGTGGTTCTTTTTTAAAAAATGTTTTTATTTATTTAAGAGAGAGAGAGAGAGGAGAGAGCAGATTCATGAATGTACCATGTGAGCTCCTGGGTATTGAATTCAGGTCTTGCAAGCAGAGGCCTTACCTGCTGAGCTATCTCATGGCCTCAACATCCATGGTGTTACAGTTTGCCTGAATGGTTGCTGGTAAATCGCCATCAAATGACTTAAAGGAACAAGGGGTTTACTTTCTTACAATAGTTTGGTTACAATTCGTAGTCCAGCTTGACGGGAGAGCATGCACCAACACCAGGGCCAAGGCAACTGGTCACATCATCTCCACATAATGACTGAGAGAGAGATGATCCTTACTTGCCAAACCAGCATGTCTGGCCAAGTGTACACAAGGATGCCAACTCTCTCAACCAGCTCTCTGTATTTTATTCCAGGGCCTAATCCCATCTTCCATGGGCTGGGCCTTCCCCATCAGTTAGACAATCTCTTTCAGGTTTGCTCTGGGCCTAACTCAACCACTAATTCTCTACAAATGTGCCCGGTGCTCAAACCAACTGTCAAGTTGACACCTGTGCCTAACTATACACATGGAAATTTCTATATGCCCTCCCTTTAGGTTACACTAGTCTGTCTTAAAGAAAGAAATAAAGAAATTCTTGGCCTGGTCAGTGCTACGTAAGCACTCTTACCTAGCACCCTAACCATAACCTAGCACCTAAACCCAAGTTCAAGCTTTATCATCTGTAGCAAATTCAGCTGATTGGACGTGCAAGTCGCTTGGAACTTTATTTTAATTATAAAAGCTCATTTCTAAAATAAAGGCAAAGAACAAAAGAGAACCTTAGAGGTCAAAAATTTCTGTAAGTCCATAGTCAGCAAACTGCAGCCTGCAAGGATAAAATGCTTGTAAATAAAGCTTTATTGAAGCATAGTCACACACAACCAGGGGCTCTGTATGGTCTCAGCTGCTTTTGCACTTACAATAGTGGGGCTGAGTAGTTATAAGAAACTGGTTGGCAAAGTCCAAAAGAAGATAAGCGTGGGACCTGAACATAAGAAATGCTATTTTGTATATCTGTCTCCATTTTGTACTTGTTCACTTGTCCTCTCTATGAAACACTGGACATGCCAGATGCTATGACTCAACTGCATACATGACTCTAACCATGACCAATCAGCTCCAAATCAGGAAATACTCCGGGAGCCCCCCTAAACTGGAAGAGCAGCCTTTTATGGTAGTTTGTAAGAATTGTGGTCAGAGTAGGTAGAACTATCCAATTAGAAGCCAGCCACTAACTGCTCGAGGAATTCCAAAGGCCATAGGTAACGTAAGGGGTACTAGAAATTGCTGATGGGATACTCAAAATTGCTGGTTGGTCAGAGCTGACCAATCCCCACATGCCAACACTGCTTTTGCTTCAACTTACCCAATCATGTATCTGCTAGGTTAGAAACCTCATCCCCTAGAAGTAGCCCACTATAAAAAACCCTGTAAAACAAAGACTCGGGGTTCTCGTTCCTGATCTGCTGCGTCAGTGACGGTTGGAGTCCGGGCTTGAATAAAGACCCTCGTGTGTTTGCATCAGTGTCGGCTCCTTGGTAGTCTCTTGGGATCCAGAAATCTGGGCACAACAGTAAGAAGCAGAGATGTTTTATTCTTAGGAAAAAGATTAAGGGGCAGGTGATATAGCTTAGTGGGTTAGTAAGGCAACTGCTTAAAAACCTGGTGATCTGAGTTCAATCCCCAGAAGCCCACATAGTACTTGTGGGTATGCCTTTCTCATTCTTTTTCATTTATTAAAGACTGAAAATCCCAGAAAAGGGACCCCCAATTTCTTAGTAACTTTAGTACTGGTGATGCTTAGGTAGTCAGAACTTCTGGAGGATGAATAAACTAAGAGACACAGTTCACTTCTCTCTCTTTCTCTCTCTCTCTCAAATGGATAAATATTTATACAAACATCAGGTTAAAAACTTGGTCTGCAACAAGGGAAAATTCCAGGGCTAGAGCTTAGAGCTTCCTGGGTCTTACAGATGAGGAAGAGCCCACCATCCTGAGCTAAGCTGGAAGACCAGAGTTGGAATAGAAACCACACATCCACTGGAGAAAAGGAGAGAACAGAGGAGCGGCAGAAGGCTCTGAGGATAACCTTGATGCCAGTGGCAGGGGCCCCCACTTCCCTACGTGGCCTGCCAAGGGTCAGAGGGCACTGAGAAGGCTGTGACTTCAGTCTGCTACTTCAGACAGTGTCATCAAAACACTGAATGAAACAAACATGTGGGCGACTGCAGCACAGGCAGGCTACCTGTGTACGGAATTTTAGCATGAAAACCCAACTCCAGAAGAGACCCAATAGGAAATTTAATTGATTTGGCCACATTGTGAAATACAGAAAAAAAGGGAGGGGGCACTCAGTCTATCTCTGGAGAGTGCATAAGCATTGGGTTTAAATAGAGGAAGAACTGGGGGGGTCATATACGTAATTAATTATCCTACTCATGTGTCACTCTCACTTTTGATACTAGCCAGGTGGCTTGAGGACGTCCTTGTTGCTTGAGGGGACAGTCTGGCTTCCGGAGATGGTTGCCGTGCTTGGGAGTGCAGTTCTGTTTCTGGCATCCAGGACTGGGAGACCTTCCTTCCGCGGCAAAAGTTGTCAGTGACTGTCAGAGCTTTTGATCTTCATGAGTGGGGTTGGGGGTGAGGCAGGTTGGATACCACCAGTATTCAGACAGGTACTCCTTGTGTGAGGAACATGCCTGCGGGACCGAAGCAGGAATGTACCCCAAGGTAAAGGAGACAGACAGCAGGCGAGACAGAGATGCGGGCTTCCCCCTGCTTTGGTATCCTCCCTGGCTCAGAGCTATTTGGAGGGAACAGAGTCAGTATCTAAACATCGACCAGGACAAAAGATTCCACATGGCCTAGGTGCCCCACCTCAATGCCAGGACAATTCATAAGCCCCCCCTCCTTTTCCCCCCAGAACTTGAGGAGGTGGAAATGGAAGACAAACTGTTTGGAGGACGAACTGTGTGTTTAGCTTCCTTTAGAAATTCTGCCCAGCCAAGAGTCACCGGCATTAGCGTTACTGGGGGATTCAGGGGTTTTAGTTTTCAATAAACGAGTTTAGAAATGGATTCAAAAGGAAGCTGCAAATCTTGACAGCTGCTGGAAGGGGGGAGTGAGATCCTGTCTTTTGGGTTAAACATGGAGGTTCACAAAGGTCTGCAAGCAGTTAGAAGTCAGGGCTGGGCGGGAGGGGGGAGGTGAGGAACAAGTCAGAGAAACCCAAAGCGTTGCATGAGGGCTCAAGAGAAAAAAGTGAGAAAGCCCAGAGGAAGCTTGTTTAGACTTCTAAAACGCGCTTTGACTTTTGACTGGCATCTAAAAGCTGAGAGAAGGGGAAGTTCCTCAAAGTGCCTGTAGACGGTGTAAGTGAAGGCTTTGGGTTCCGGGAAAGAAAAGAACTCATTCATTAGGAGGGTAAGTGCTCCTCCCAACTCCTTAGCTTGCCTTCAGTGAATCAGCGTTCCGGAGGCGGGTCTCCCGGTCAGGTGAATGACAGACCCAGTTGGATTAATTCCTGAGGGAGGAGACATTTTGTCAGGTTTCTACCCTGAGTGGGGCCAGGGGAAGTAACTTTCCCTTAATGGGCCTCAAGTGATCCCTTTTCATATGGCATCTTAAGTCTTGAGGACACTGTGAGCTTCTCTTTGCAGGCTTACCAGGAGATGGCAGGTGGGGGCCATGGGGGAGCGGCCTGTCTCTAATGGCTTCCAAGGCTGAGAATGTCTGCCCAGCTGCCCATTAAGACACTAATACTGGCACTAGTGGTACCTACGGCTACACACCTTTCAAAAGTAATGGACACATTCTGCCTCCCAGCTACCTGGCCAGGAGCCACTAGCGACTTGAAGTGCATCTCTTGAGAAACTGAAAATTAAAGCACTGTGAAAAAGCTGCATGTGTGTTACAGATCCTGCTGAACACTGATGATACAAACTGTTATAGGTTGTAAGTCAAAATTATCTTGGGTTATTTTAGGTCCTTTAATAACTACGTACCTTAATTTCTGTATTCAACCAACATTTAAAAAATATTTTATTTATGAGAGAGAGGAGAGAGAGAGAATGGTCACGGAACAACTTTCGGAAGCCAATTTCTCTCTTTTTTTTTTAGGCAATTTCAGAACAGGGCCATGCTGGGAATATCTTTGACGGTCATTCCCCCCACTGCTGGGATTATCCTGAAGGAACACACTCTACTAAATGATGGACTGGTTCTAATATCTTTCACACAGATAGGAGGCTAGCTTCTCCCAAGCCTCTGTTTATGAAAAGATAGGAAGATGAGCTCTCACTGCATATAAGTTTCTCAAAAGAAACAGTTGGACCTTAAGGTCAGCCACAAGATTGGACTGAGCCCTGATAGGAACAGACCAATGAGATGTAGGGGACCAAAAGTTCCAATCTAGTCTGTAGAAACTGGAGCTAACCAATAAGGAAAAGCTCCCCCCCTTCCCCCCTACCTAACCCTATAAACATCCCTGATCCTACCAGCCATCTTCGGCTGTCTTGTCCCTCAAGGACTTTACCTCAGTGAGTTCTGGCCTTTCTCTCCTCTAATAAAATCTGCCTTAATCCTCTACATTTGTTCTAGTTTCAGTCTTTGACTCCTGAGCACAAGAACCTGGACATTTAAAAAAATCCATAACACGTTTACCATACGGATCTCCAGGGGTTGAACCCAGGTGGACAGGTAAAGCAGGCTACCTAACCACTGGTCTGTCTCACTAGCCCTGCTATAATTCTTAGATAAACTTCTGGGAATGCAGCAACCGTAGCAAAACTTGGAGCTCCACAAACATGAAGCTAAGAATGCTCTAATTTCTGAAACCTAAGGAAGGGACTTTCTGCTTTACTGTAACCCTTGTCTGAATCTCCCACCAATGCAATTGGTTAATGTCTTGATTTGACCTTCTTTTGTTCAGTGACCATGAAAGTTCATTAACTTCTCCCACAGTGGGGCAAGTCATTCAGGGTAATGACTTGAATCAGGCCATTACTCACATTGGACTCAGAACAAACTTTAATTTTTTTTCCTTTAAAGCGGAATTGTTATTTTATATATAAAGAGACATCAGATATTTATTAGTTCATGATTTAAACAGTCACAGAGTTTGGATGTAGCTCAGTGGTAGACAGATTGCTTGGTGCGCATGAGTTTTTGGGTTTCAATACAGAACGGAAGAAAGAAGAAAGGAAGGAGAGAAGGGAGAGGAAGAAGTGGAAGGGGGAAGAAGGAAGGAAGGGAGGAAGGTAGGGAAGGAGGAAGAAAACAAGGAAGAAAAAACAAACAGCCAAGAGGTTCGGGGTCCAAGAGGTTAGATTACTTTAGGTGCAAAGAGTTTCAATGCCACTTCAAAATTAATAGGGGGTAACTGAAGAAGTCTGGCTTAAGAAACGGTGGGACTTCGAGATCTGTTTATTACTCCCCTAGGCACCGTGTGTAGCTGTCTTGAATTCTTGGGAGTATTCTGGCAGGTTCGCAGACAATACAGATCGGCGAATACACCTCGGCAGCAAAACACAGGTTGTTTGCCACGAGGATGCGGGCGCTTTGATTTCGGTCCTTATTATTTCATACTGCTGTGAGGAAATGGACAAAGAGATCTGAGATGGGAGAAAATATGAATTAAGAAAAGAAACTCCATGTAAGCAGTAGTAGAATAGGGCGGGATGTGGGGAGACGGAGAGCCGGGCGGGCAGCGCCCTCGGAGGCTCCGGGCCCCCGCTCGCCTGCGGTGCAAACCTGTAATTACCAACACCAGGTGCGCGGCGCCCGCTCCCCTCCCGGGACTTGATAATTCACCGAGCCGTTGAGTGGTAATTGGCCAACCACCGTGGGAGTTTCCTTTCCAAAGCAGGATGCGCGGGGTGTCATGTTACATCACCCGGCAGCCAGAGACAATAAGAAAGGAAATGAAATTTACCAGGGAACAAAAGAGCCTGCGGCTCACTTTTCTTTAGTCGGGGACTGCGGGTAGAATTGACTTCCAGAGGCTGGGCAGAGGGTGGGGGGTTCGCTCCAATGCCTCCCCCTCTCCGAGGAGCCTGCTGGGAGAAGTGAGCAGAGGACCGACCTAGATTTTCTTTACCTTAGCTGGTGGAATCCACCTTTCCTGTCTGAGTCCCTTCGTGGGTTCCTTTGTGGCTGCCAAATGATGCAGGATAGTCCCCCCAAAGGTTACAGGAACGACCGTCCCTGTGTTGCAGGGTTCTTGTGTTCCGGAGTGGAAGATTGAAACCAGAACCTGTGTAGAGGGTTAAGGTAGAGTTTATTAGAGGAGAGGAAGGCTGGAACTCATGGACTCCAGACGTGGAGTGCCACGAGGGGCTGGGGCGTCCCGGAGAACGCATGGACCCCAGGCACGGAATCCAGGCAGCTGGGAAAGAACTCGTGGCACTGGAGGGCCAGGCATATTTGTACACCGAGGCAAACCCGGGGAAACTGGCTTTTACTTATCGGTTAGCTCCCTCTGAGCCCCAACCCACGGGGCTAGAGACCAAGTTGTTTGTTGGATTTGGAGAGCTCTATCTCCACAATCCTTTCAAAGGGAAGTTTCCCTCTTATCTCTGGGAGGATTGGAGTCAGTTTCTCAGCAGGGGTGTTCCTTCAGGGAGATCCCAGCAGTGGGGGATGACCTTCAGGAATTCCACCGTAGAGATCCATCCCAGCATGGGTCCCTTTCTTCCTCCCTTTCTTTCTCCCTTTCTTTCCTCCATTTCTTCCTCTTTCCCTCCCTCCCTTCTTTCCTCCCTCCCTCCTTCCCTCACTCCCTCTTTCCTTCCCTCCCTCACTCCCTTCTTTCCTCCCTCTCTCCCTTCTTTCCTCCCTCTCTCCCTTCCTTCCCTCCCTCCCTCCCCCCTCTTCTCTTTGCAGTGCTGGGATCACACCTAATGATGCTAATGAAATGTAACCCCCAGCCCATCATGATAAGCTTAGACGCCTGTGTCATGGTGTCTCTTTGGACACCTGGCTCCAATCCCATGTGTCACCTTTCGTGGCTACTCTGGATCTTTTTTCCATGCCCCCCCCCCACCTCTGTGGTAGCAGGCAGCCCGAGTCTTTCCTTTCTTGGGAAATGCACTAAAAGTAACTACTGCCTCTCTTCCCCCTTCTCCTGGCTGAGAGCCCTAGGCTGAGAGGATGGAAAGTCCCCTCCCATCAAGTGAAAGAGATAAGGAGTAGTTAGTAAACAGCTCTCATCCCAGAAGACAAAGGGATACACAAATGGCTCAAATATTGGGGACTCTAAACCTGCGTGTGCTGTGTGCCTGCTCTGAGTTTTCTCTGGGGTCGGATGAGGAGGCTGGAACCACGACAAATCCTAAGGCATCACAGCCAGGGAGGAGCCTTGGTGTTTTTGAGACCAATGTGGTTCCCCATCCCCCACCCCCCCACCCCCAAGACTTAGCAAGTCCTCTTCAAGAAGCTGAACTTTCCTGAGGCCTCTACCGTGGTCCTTCTGTGGTCTCTGCCTCTGAGGAATTGGTGAAATGCTGGTTCCCCGGCTATGAAAGGGTTCTGTCGAGATTGGGAATGCAATGGCGATGTGGAGTACTTGGAAAGGGGAGGTCGGGGGACAAGGAATGGGCCAGACACCCTGGTTGGGATGAAAGATGTGATGCTTGACCCATGAAGCTCCTAGACCCCCCATGACCACTGAACACCCACTATTTATAACAACCAGTCACATTTGACTAATTAGAAATGGGGCCCAGTTCATTCAGAAAGATAAGGAGGCTAATTCTTCTGGTCAGAAGGCCCTGGCCCTGGCCACATTAGTCCCTGGAATCTGGACATCAGAGGCTTCTGCACCCCAAGTAAGAGTGCTCCCCGGTTAGTTCTCAGGTAATTTCAAGTCATGTTTTTCATAGTGTACGCTTTTGTGGCTAAAATATAAATCAGTTGATTTGAAAGACACTGATGAATCCACTCTGCTTAGTTCGCCGCACTGCCGCTGTGTTCCTGGTCGCTCCTTCTGACTTACGTTGATCTTTGCGAGTCATGCTGAAGGCGCAGGAAGGGCGAGGCACTCAGCCTGTAGGGTGCTTCCTCCCCTCCACATGTAAGCTTTCTCCAGGTGCTCATAGGGTTGGACAGGCTCTGTAGGGGTTGGAGACACCCCAGGAAACAAAGCCACCTGCTATATAAGAGGGAACCTCAGGCCAAACACGTCACATGTCACATGGCTTTGAAGAAGTTAAAGGGACCACAGCGAGCCCAGTGAAAGTCCATCTTAATCCACAGAGCTCAAGGTGGACACTTGGATTGTGTGTGTTGGTCTGCTGACAAGCCACGGCATGGGGGCCACAGCACTGAAGTCACGGAAGTTCCAGAAAGGGGAGTCTGGTGTGCACCTCACATTACTCCAGGCAAATGTCGCTCTGAGTCAGCGGCTTAGAAGAATCACAGGAGCTCTTGAGGGTGGCAATGGAACCCCGTGTGCACTTCCGCTTGCCCTACTAGCTTGTATTTTGCAAAGTCTGCTTTCTTGAGTTCCCCTTAGTCCAGCATAACTAAGTGGAACAGAGGAACAGGACTGCACCTGCTGTTTCCATAGCAACAACAGACCCTCAGAGAGTCCTTGCGCAGGTGCTAAATTACTGCATGCATAACATTTCATCTCAGCTACCGTTTTTCCACACGATCCTCGTTCACAGGCCTGTCTCCTAATGGGACATCATTTGTTAATTTCTGAGTCTTAGCAGTCAACTCTTGTCCAGTTTTATTTCCTACAAAGCTCAGCTCGGGGCCTCGTGTGTACTGCTGATAATGGTAAAACCCTCTGCTTACATACATACTGGAATTGAGAGGTTGGCTGAGTGTAGCTATTGGTGGTCTGGGAAGATCCTGCCTTATTTTACATGGCGTTGCTGCTGCACGTCAGGGGAAGGCACCCACCTGGTCAAAGGCAGCTGAAGCATTCTGGCCTATGGCCCAGAAAAGCCGCTCAGCTCTGAAAGGACTCTTGATGATGGACACTGACTTCTCAGCCATCCAGATATTCTCTGTGGGGGAACTAGGATTAAATACATTTGTAGTCCATTACTTGGTGGCAGATAAAAGTAGAAAAGTTGAGTCACAGATGTGGTGGGATAGTTTTAGAAATTTATTATTGTGCATGTGTGTTCGTCCACACCTGTAGTTGCAGGTGTGTGCTGAAGTCAGAGGACAGCCTTTGGGAGCTGGTTCTCTATCCACCTTCATGAGGGTTCTGCGAGTGGAATTCTGATTATCAGGCTTGTGTGGCAAATGTTTTTGCTCATTAGACCCCTGATTGGTCTGTCTTCTGTCTGTCTGTCTCTCTCTCTCATACACACAGAATATCTCACTCTGGTAGTACAGGCTAGCTAGGATTTTATATGTGTAGCTCAGTCTGGCATCCAGTGCAGGATCCTCTGAATTACAGATGTGCACCATGTTGAGATCTAGAAACTGAACAGCAGTGGATGTGTGAAAGACTGGAGCCATTACGGATTTGAACGATGTGAGCTGCGGCTTTGTGTGTCTAGGTAAAGATACTCACATGATATTTACAAATACATTGACTCTTACAATGGAATAGCTTGAGAATTATAACAAACAAAAAAGCAGCAAACTTGTTAGTTTTTAGCTGAGTCCAATGTTTTGAAATTCAGGGCAAAAGCGAGTACTCTCTCCTTGTTAGAAGCTTCCTTCTCCAAACCTTCCTTTCTCTCCTGCTCTTCTGCTGTCTGCAGTTGATTATCAAATGGAATCCTTGTCTACTAACTAGACTGTGGGCCTCTCTGTTATTGAGAAAGAAGCTTTAGTTCCATAATTCGTGTCTCTAGTTGAGCAAGGTGAACTTCCTGACTTGTTATGAATCATGTAGCGGTGCTGTCAGCAGCTCCTTTCCAATATGTAATTGCTTTCCATCGGTTCCTGCCCATTTATTTCCTCTAAGATACACTGACATCTGCCTCCACTGTAGTATACTTGTTCTCAGATAATGAGTTGAGAACTTGCTGCAAATCTACTATATCCACACACAGGCACGAGAGAGGAAAATGTTTATAAAAGGCACGGAAATCAACTAGCAATGACTATAGCCAGCAGGCATGGTGGCTCCTGAGATCCTAACACTCAGGGAGCAGGAGGATCAGGAGTTCAAGGTCACCCTCTGCTGGACTACATGAGATCCTGTCTCAGCTAGTAATATGACCAGACTGTACAAAACTTCCTTTCTAAAACGATTGTGGACATCCACATTCGATGTAGTCTGAAGAAATGAAATGTCATTTGAATGTCCGTTTTCTTTGTACTAGGGATTAAATATCCAATGGCAAGGTAGTTTTATTTATTTGAGAGGGGAGAGAGGGAGGAAGACAGGGAGAGAGAGAGAGAGAGAGAATATGTATAGATGCATGTTATGTTGCATGGGCGGAGGTGAGATGACGACTTTCAGAAGTGAGTTCTCTCCTATATGTGGCCTTTGTGGGATCAAACTCAGGTTGAGCAGATGCCTTACTAGCTAAACTCTCTCTAGCTAGTTGAGTATTTTTATATAACTGCTTACTAGAAGATACATTAGTTTCTAGAAGTTCTGATCACAGATTGGTATCTCCTAAACAATATCCTTCAGTAATCCTTATTGGTTCCACATACTGTAGGTCTAAAGATAATAGTGGTGTCTAAAAACCAGGGCCCTCTGCTTCTAGTCAGGACTGAGTATTGGGGTCAGATTGATCCTTTACATGAAGCAAGTAGGGAATTAGGCAGAAAGCCCAGAACACAGGTTCTGACACATGGCATGGTCAAGGAGTAGCACCCAGGGTCAGGATTGCTGAAGTAGCTCGGTGGGTAAGGTGCCTATTTGCAAACCTGGCATCCTGAGCTCCAGCCCAGAAGCATGTGTAACAGGAAAGAACGACTTCTGATAACTATCCTCTGACCTCCATTAACGTGCCATGGCGTGCATGTGTGTGATTCTCTGTGTGAAGCACACTGCTAAAAGTATCACTCATGAAACAGGAAGAGGGAAAGGGAGAAATGCATACACAAGCTAGAGTGGACAGGTGGAGGTCACAGGAACTTGTAGTAGTTAGTTCTCTCTTTCTACCGTGTGGACAGGATAGATACAGTGTCAACTTGACAATTGAAGGCTCCAGCTCTGGGCGCATTTGTCAAGAATGAACAGTTCAGCCCTGAGCCCGCCTTCAGGAGATAGATGGAGAGGGTCTAGTGTATGGTGAGTGCGACTATTCCCTGGACGTGTGGGTAAGACTTAGGGTGTTGGCAGCATTCTTTGCCATAATTGATCACACATGCTGTCTGGCAGTGAGGTCTGCCCCATTTTCAGAAGTTCTGTGGACATAGTGTGGCCAGTTCCCTCAGTTCCTGATGGTTGATACATGCCTTTCTGCCAAGCTAGGATTAAGAAATGCAACAGGAGCTAGAAAGATGGCTCAGGGGTTAAGCCTCCACCTCACAAACAGAAGGACCTGAGTTCAGATCCCAGATCTGAACCAGGCCAGGAGGAAATGGCAATGGCCTGAATTTCTGACTCTGGAAAGTGGAACCTGGAGAACTCTAGAGCAAAAGGAAGTAGAACAATCCAGAAGATACCCCAAATCACTCTTGGGCCTCTATGACCCCATGCAGTTTTCCTTTCTCTCTCTCTCTCTCTCTCTCTCTCTCTCTCTCACACACACACACACACACAAACACACACACAAACTATATAAATGTAAAAAAAAAAAAAGTAACGAGGCAATCTAAGCCAGAATAAATTCCCTTTATTCCCCCTTGTCATGGATTGAAATGAGAATCGTCCCCCACAAGTTCATGTGTTTGACTCTTTAGTTATTTGGGAAGGTCAGGGCACCTTTAGGAGGTGGAGCCTTGCTGGAGGAAGGCAGTCATGGGTGGGTGGGACCTGCTTGAGTGAGTCAGTCTATTCTTGGGCTTGCAGCAGTAGCCTCCACGATGTCTGCAGTGACTTAAGCCTTCACCAGCTTCTGCCAGCCAGCTGTGCCTTTCCCACTCTGGAACTGTAAGGTGAATAAATCTCCCTTTTCTCCCTTAAATTGTGTTTATGACTATTTTCTCACAGCAACAGAGAAGAGTAACGGGTATATCCCTTAAGGCATTTTGTCGTGAATTTATCAGCAACATGTAAACTGTGACTTGAGCTTCTGGGATTATATTCAGGTCTCTGGATTTCTGAACAAGTCCCTTGTCCACTGAGTCATTTTACCAGATGCATAAATGGATTTAAAAAAATATTTTTTAAAAAAGGAAGCAGGGTCTCTCACTGAATCGGAAACTGTTTCAGCTAGACTAACTAGTTGTCAAACCTCTGGGATCCCATCTCCATTTTATCTCACCCCCAGCACTGAGGATATAGATCCTATGGCAAAATCATCTTGCTTTTTACACGGATACTGGAGATCCAAATCGGTCCTCAGTCTTGCACAGTAAGCACTACCTGCTGAACCATCTCCCTATATGAACCTGTTCCTTCATATAGTAGCGCACGAAAGGAATGAAGAAAAGTCAGCTAACACGGGTGGGAGAGTTTAATGAGTAACAGACTATTCGATCCCAACCTCTGTACTAATCACATGTTAAGCACAAAGGTAAAAACATGGCGGAGGTGGAGCAAGCTAGTAGGCATCCTCTTTCACCAAGCGGTGATGTCAGAAGTGACGTTCCATCATGAGTGGCGTGACTGAGTGATGATGTGTCCTGGCGTGATGCGCTGAGCTGGACGTGACGTCAGTTCTGTGGGCGTCTGCTGGCACCAGTGACAAGGAGAACACGTCCGTCACACGGAGCCCAGTGGCGGGCTGTTCTCAGCAGGTGAGGCTTCTGCTCTGGGGGGGAACCAATAGAGACAAAGACAGGTAGAGGAACTGCTCCAGAGCAAGCCAGAGACATGCTAACAGCTTCATGATCCTGCCTTGACTCTGACACCGTGGGCACTAGGTGAAGTTTGAATGGGGACTGTACACGAGATAATTCTACTTTGAAAATGTTCTGTTCTTCATTGTGACAATCATGTCGATAAGTGAGAGAACACCCTGACTCTTAGGGAGGCTACACTGAACACTTTAGGCCTGAAAAAGCATGTTCCCAACTTCTTGACTGCCTCATCTAGGTTTTTTTTTCCACTTAACCCATTTTTTGGGAACCCTACCCCCCCACTCCAAAGGGGGTACTTTTAGCTTTGACTAAAATAAGCACCATAGAAAAAAAAACACCTGAGGTGTTTCAAAGTGAAGCTGCCATGAGGGCCCTTTTGGAACAAAGAAAAGTGCAGGTGTAACTTCAAAGACCACATAAGGTCAGCATCCAGACTCTGTGCATGTGTAACCTTATCACAATCTGCAGAATGTATAATCACCATATATGGGAGACAAAGAAACTAGACTGTGAGAGGAAGGAACCCCTGTATAAAAAAAGCCCTTTGGGGCTGTCTTTTGGGTAAGAACCCACAGAGCCCTGTTACCACAGATAAAACTACCCCCCACAAGGCAGCTTTGGGTCCAGCTTTCTCTGTCTAGGTCTCCTGCTCCAAAGTGGACAGACCTTGCCACTTGGTCTTGGGCTGCACAACGGTAACAGGTTTAACTGTCCACAGGGTTTTGCAAGACCAGAACCCCTCTGGGCCTCTGCACTCACTTCAGAACAGCAAGAAGCTGTCTCGTGTTCCTAGACTTTCTCTCCACCAGAAGCAGCTCACCTCAGAGCTGTGGAATGGCCCTAGCTGGGAGTCAGCACCTTAAAAACGTGGGGTGTTACCTTACAGGATTCTAGGGCCCCGAACCAGTGAGTGAATATGGTGCTTGGTCAAAACTAACAGGATGGTTGAGACTTAGGCTGATGGTTGAGACTTAGCTGTCCAAAATGGTAGCCACACTTATTTAACTTATTAAAATGAAAAAACAAAACAAAAAGCCACAGTTGGCTCACATTAGCCACATCTCAAATATCAACAGCTACATGTGGCTAAATGCTCACCACATGGACACATCGTAGCATGTTCTGAGAACTGAAAAACAGATCAGTATGTAAAATGTTGCTTTTCATTCTCAGGACTGCTGACTTTGAAATTATAGTATCCAGAGGAATTCTTACACCAAAGCTCAAAATGCTAGCTCCAGTAAGCTGGAAGGTGGCATTGCTACCCAACCACTCCCAGCTCCGCATCCCTGGTGCAAATAAGATTTTGAAAGGCTGTGATACTGTTAATGGCTAATATATCAGAAAAAAAATTATATTATGCTTCAGCAATCGCACTCCCAACTCTCCATGACTTAAAAGAAGTGTATTTTGTCATCCACCCTGTGTAACAATTACCAATCAGCAGTGGTGGCTGTGTATGCTTCACTCTGGAATCTAGAATAAAGGCGGGTCTCCTCCATGGAGCAGTGCCAAGCCCGCGACCGAGGACTCAGATTTACATTTACGTAGCTGGAACCTCATGGCCGGCCAGATGCAGTGGGGTGAAGTACAAGAAGTGCTCTACAGGCTTTCAGGCAGGCCCAAGGGGGAATTCCAAATATAACGATACAGTGACATAGATAGATAGATAGATGGATGGATGATGTAATAATACGGGTCACTGAAAGCAAACAGCGCTACTGATACAGTCAAATAGTGTGCATGCCTCAAAGCTTTCGGATATTTTATCTTCTTCCTCTGCTCATTATCTGCAGTTGTTGGCTATATTTGCCACTTAATACATAAGTTACATGGACTAGGGAGATCGCTCACTAAGGAAGGTGCCTGCTTGCAAACCTGATAATCTGAATTTGATTCCTGGAAGCCCACAGGGTGAAAGAAGAGAACTGACTTCCAGAAGTCCACTGACCTCCACACTAAGGCATGCAGTCCACGGCTTTTTCTGTAATAATTTTTAAAACATAGAAATTATCAAGTGGCAAGATGGGAGCATAGTGAGTAGTCATCACAAGAGGTGGTGTGGTGGTTCGCACCTGTGGTCCTAGCGCTTGAGAGAAGGATGGCAAGTTTGAGTCCAGCCTGGACTCAACACAGTGGAAACTATTTAAAAAAAAATCAAAATCCCCTACAATAATTAAATCGGCAGCCATCATAGAAATAACTGATGATACTGTGTGGTCTCTCCCGAGACTCATCCGTGTGTGCGCACGCGTCTGTGGAGAACCAAGGATGACATCATTAATCATGCTGAATTGTGCTACCTACTTATTGCTTTGCTCAGGGGTTTTTCTAGACTCAACTTCCAGGGCCGGAATTGCAGGCAACCACTATTTTCTGCCTGGGATTTTCACATGGATTCGGGGATCTGAACTCAGGTTTTTTTTTGCTTTTGAGGCAAAAGCTTTATTTAACCCCTGAGCCACCTTGCCCAGTGTGAATCACCCATTTTTGAGAAGTGCACTTGCAGGGCGAGAGCCTTCGGAGCATGCACATAGTGGCCTGGGGATGCCGAGAAAGGGTGGAGAGACAGTTACCACAGGCTGGCTCGGCATCTGGCTTCTCTTCCCGATGGGCCTGTTGGTCTTAGGTGTAATCCTGGTGCCTTGCTCTTTGGGACCTGTCTCACCATGAGTTAAATCCTTCCTCTAGTTATCTATCCTGGTTCCTACTCATTTCCCCAGCTTCCCATTGCTTCCCAGTATCAAGTTCCTAAGAGAATTTCTCCCATTTCACTGTTAGCTAACAATAGTTAAGAGTCTTCGGTTACAAGTCCATCATGGTATGGAAGGTATAGTGATAGGAACAGGAGAGAAGAGAGAGAGAGAGAGAGAGAGAGAGAGAGAATATGAATAAGAGATTGGCAGTTCACATTGTTTCCACACTAAAGAATTTGGGGGGGGAGGCAGGGTGGGGACTGGCTATCAAAAGCTCAAGGCTCGCCCCCAGTATTGCACTTTCTCCAGCAAGTCTTCACCTGCTAAAGGTTCCACAGCCTTCCCGAAGGTACCACCAGCTGGGGACCAAGTGTTCAAATGCATAAGACCATGGTGGGACATTTCACATTTACATCACAACACACAGTCTCACTCTGTAGCCCAGGCTGGCCTCAAACTTATGGCAATTGTCATGCTTCAGCCTCTTTTGGATGCTGAGATACCCAGTGTGAGAGGTCACCACACGTGGCTTAAAGCTACACAACTTAAAATACAGTTGAAAACCATCATAATGATTTTTCGTAAGCATGACATCAAATGTACAGCCAATAAAAGAAAACAAAAGGACACTATCAACAGAGTAAGAAAAGCTACCTACAGAATAGAATAAAATATTTGCAAATGACATTTTCTAAGGTATGAATATCCAGAATACATAAAGAACTCACACAGAAAACCCCAACCTCATCTAAAAATTGGCAAATTATAAACTTAGACATTTCTATAAAGAAGATAACCGTTAGGATGTGTATTATGGAAGTATTGGCAAAAATAGGGAGACTGCAATCCCCATGCATTGCTGGTAGTAACATAAAATGATGCAGTGTGTAGCAACAGTTTAGAAGTCTCCAATGAGTTGAACAGTTACTGGCTCAGCAATCCCACATAGATTTCACAGCAACATTGACAGTTAACTAGTCAAAAAGGATACATACACTCTGACATACATATGGAATATATATGGTATATACTGTCATAAAAAATGCTGATATAACCTGTCAGAATCAAAGCCCTGATAATAGTAAGCCTTGAGAACATGAAGTGAAAGAAGACAATGCAAAATGATAAATACCACATAATTCCATTGTGCGAAGTATCTGGAATAGGCAAATTAATAGAAAAGGTAGATTAGCGGTCTCTTAAATGCATTACCTTTCTCTCTGCTGCTCCTGTAAGACTAGACAAAAGCAACTTAAGGGTTTACTTTGGCTCATAGTTCATCATGGTGGGGACATCATGAAAGCATTGTATGTGCAGCAAGACAAATTCATGCACGCAGGGGCTCAGCTCACTTCCTCGTTCATTCACTAGGGGATTTGGGTCCATGGAATGCTCGGGTGAGTTTTCTCAGCTCATTAACCTAATCTAAAAACATTCTTCACAGAATGTCCCAAAAAATTGTCTTCTATGTGATTCTAGAAGTTGATCTATATGATTCTATTGAGTTACTGTTACATTAAAATCCTTACCAGAACTAACTTTCTACTTGAGAAGTGAATGAACACTTACAAATGGCTAAAACTTACCATGCATATGTTGCCACAATAAAAAAATACCAAATAGTAATAAAGTCTGTGAGATCTTTCTTGGGAAGTTTTTTTTTTCATTAAGTATTTATTACATGTGTGTTCACATAGGTAAACTGTTGTCAGATAACTTTTGGGAGTTGGTTCTGTCCTTCCATTTTGTGGGCTCTGGGGACTGAACTCATACATAAGGCTTAATGGCAAGTGCGTTTACCTGCTGAGCCATCTTACTGATGGTCCAAGTTCACTTAGGTAGAGAGTGTTGATCAAAGATGTTTGGAAAGTTTTTTTCCCCCTCCAGATTGTGATCATTTTTTTTAGGGGGGGGTGGATGAAATTATGGTTTATTTCAAATGATGGTAGGAGCTGGGTATGGAGCCACAAATCTGGAGAGGGTGTTGAGAATTCAAGGCTGTCTTGAAATACACAGCTCTAAACCAGCTCGGGGAATAGAGCAAAATCTGGTTTCAAAAATGAAATAACTTTGATTTATCGTGGAACTTTACTATACAATAATCAGTTATCAATCAGGGCTTTTGATCTACCCTTGTATTGCAAAACATTTTAGAAAAAGTATCACCAAATTTGGAGATTAAAATACAGGCTGGGTACCAAATTCTCTTCGCGAGTCTCAGAAACCGTTGAAAAAGTTGTATTTCAAAGTGCTGCCACTAAAGCCCATACAACTGTGGGGATACAACAGGAGGCAGCAAGCGAGACTCGAGGGCAGAAGCCCAAAATGGCCCCATGCTGATGAGAGGCCCTCATAGAGCAGCCTGTCTTGTGGCATGTCATGTATCCAGTCAGTCTAGCAGGGGGCTCTTACTTGACACTGGTTACTGTGTCTCCCTAGCAACACCGGACAGGACAGCTGGAATGACAGGAAAATGGAACATGCAGCAAGTCTGCTGATAGGTTTTGTTAGAGCACACTTTACAGCCAGAGAATTTCTAGACTATGTCCTTGTTTTTCCCATGTCCTAGTCACCATTAGTGACCTGAATCTTTGTTTCAGTTTCCCAAAATTATCATACGATGAACCACTAGACTTGCACAAAAGCTTTTCAAGCAGCTTTAAAATAATGAGGAAGGAACTTAGGTGGCCCAGATTCTCAGCAGCAAGAGTGGGATAAGGGTAATACGGGGGAAAAAAATTGTGGTTTCAAATAATTTTTTAAAAAAATGCACCTAACAAATGTGTCTTAAGCACCCCAGAAATGAATTAAGGAAATAGAGGCTATCATTAAAATTTTATAACATTTGCTATTATTCATTGTAAGAAACCTGAAAACGTGAAAACTGGTAAACCATCAAACTGAACTTATTGTTTGGCCATCTTCGGGGCCTGTGTGGAGGGGGGAGTGGAGGCCTGCTGCAGCAGTGCACAAGATCAAACAGGAAGCCCTAACAGCATTTCCGGTGACCCTAGACCATCAAGTGCACAAGTCAAACCCAATCAAGACCACGGGGCATGACGACCAGCAAAGTGGCACTGGTCACGAAGAACCTGTTCCACCACAGGCACGAAAGCTCTGCCAGAACTACTGCATGTCTCTGTTGTCTCCTTCCATTTCTAGGGCTCCAGAATATTCTTTAGTTACAGATTTAGTAAATGAGGACTCTTCACCAAGCGGTCAGCCAAAATTATACGAGATAGTATGATCTAAGGCAGATCCAAGGGATGGATCAACAGGACCAGACAATGATGTTAGGTAAATATTAAAATACGGCTGAATATGAGGAGAAAGCGGGTTTATGATAAGCAGTATCTGTAAGATGGGAATAAACTTCTGAAAGTTCTCTTCTGGAAGCGAAGAACCTAACGAACCTGGACTTTTCCTCAGGGATGTACCTTTCTGGAAACCAGACTGGAGAGTTCTTGGAGATCACCATCCTTTCTGGCCCCCTGCTTTGTAGGTCAGTTTCCTGCTCAGTCCACTTCTCTCCCTCAGGGACATGCGCCGACTTCCCACCGTCTCATCCACACTGTTTCTGGCACTTTTTCAATGTCTCCTAACACACAGAGCCACTTTCCTATTTTCTGAAGATGAAACACGTACAGCCATGTTCAATCTCAGACACACACTGGATCCTCTGATGATTTGGTTCTTTCAGGCTCCTTGCATTGGCACGTGGACTTGCTTAAGAAGATCTGAGTTCATTCATTCTGCAGATAGCCCAGTTGTAACTAAAACAGAGAAGGCGGGTCCAGGCCAAAGATGCCAGGCATCACACATTTTTGTAAAGCAAAGAGGGAATTTTTTTTTCTTGAAACAGGGTCTCATGCAGCATAGGGGTGACTGCGCTCACAGAGCATTGAACTTCTGATGCTCCTGCCTTGGTCTCCCAAGTGTTGAGACTGTAGGTATGCTAGCACATCCCAGTTTTGGAGGACTGAATCCAAGGCTGTATGTATGCAGGGGTTTGAATAGAAAAGAGATTATGACCCACAGAGGCAAAGGAAGGTGCAGGATCCACTAGGGCGGTGAAGTGTAACTTTCAGTGTCAATCATCTTACAACCCAATGTTTACTACAGAAGAATTTTTAAAGCTTCCAGGTCACTCTGTCTTTTTGATAGGATGAGGTCCACTGCTTTACGAATTGAGTAACAGAAGAGTATTTATAATTTCTTAAACTTCATTTCAATTACTTTCATAGTGAAGTCCACAAGTGACAGTAGACAACTGGAGCTGCTTGGCCCCTTCCTTCCCTGGAACCCCTTTGAAGGGGCTAGTAGAACTGCAATGGAGGTGCTGACTACCAAGCAATGAATGACAGCTACTGTGTAAAGTGCATGGGTGACTTGTGGCCTACATTTTCTCCACTTCTCAATGAGAAACATGACTGCTTTCTAGTGCTTACTATTTATCCTTCTCTTTCCTTTACTTCTTTCCTTTGTTGCAAGTAGAACATGTCAACTTCACTAAATAACTTCAAGATAAAGTCTAAGAAAATTGCAGAATCTATTAAAAAGTACAATTACCTTCATGTGAAAACCCCCAATTTTCACACATAAACACATGATTTTTAAACAAAAATATCTGACGCTTAGTCCAAGAAATCAAAATAGTTAAGACAGTTCCAACAGAGTTCTAGAACCAGCCGTGTGATCTTCTGAGATTGCTAGTGTGTTCCGACCTGGAGTTTTGGAGGCTCGCTCTCCAGGAAAGTTCCTTCTTGGAACCCTGTTCCTCTTGGGGGACCAGATCCACCTGGTCACAAACAGGGGAAGCCTCCCAAGGTCAAGGTCAAAATTGACCCGTGAAGAATAGTCACACATGGCGTATGTAATACACCTAAAACTATCACTACTCAACAGTCCAGGATACAGTCATGTTGCAAACATCGGATAGAACACGCAACAAGGAAATCCTTATGATACGTATGGATGCAGGTTTGATTCAGATGCCTCCAGTACTCACACAAGTCCTACAGCAGAATGTAGTCTGGGAACCTATGCATTTAAAAGACCAAGGGAAGGTGGGAACAAGGCAGGGATTCTAATTTTAGATATGAAAGTAAAACTAAAGAATACAAAGCAAACTTCTCTGTGATGTAGTTCCAAAGTACTTTAATTGCACTTATTAAATGCCAAGGCCACTTTTATTAACCATCACTGCAGCAGATAGTCTGAAAGAAAGCTGCAATCAAAAGCTGAAGCTACACCAATTATATCAGTACTTACTTGCTTTGCTTTTGACAAACCAAAACGTTTCTTATGTGCCTTTATCTATACTGTATCTACTTTAGCCATTACAAATTTTTAATTATTTACTATATTGTATCTACTTTAGTCACTACAAATTTTGAGGGTTTTTTTCTAAGAATGTTCTGGAAACATTGGGCTAAATAAAGTTTTCACAGTTCTAAGAAGTTAAAAGTGGCTAAAGTAAACTGAATAATAAAGTCAGAATTGCACTTGTATTATAATTGGCAAAAAGTTTATCACACAGAATGAAATACACATTAAGATGCCTGGCTGTACTGCGAACTGGTACAAAAAACAAATCTGACAAGTCTACTGAAAGCACACAAAACTTCTACCTAAAACAGAACAGCCACAAGCTACGCGCAATCTAAGGATTTTAAACTCTATACTATTTCAGTCACTTGTTACCGAGACTAAGATTCGTAATCAGTTTCACACCTGGAATAAGAATTATATTTAAAGAACAATTATTTCCACAGAATTTCTCATCACAGACTGAGCTGGATACAAGTATCAATAATGAAATATTAAAGAGAGTTTTCTACTCACCTTATTTATTAAATTATTAACATTACTTTCCCATCTTAATTTCACTGGTTATTATACAATCCTGCTCTGAGCATTTACATAATTATCATTTAGTAGTTTTCCTAATTTCTATTGGAAGAACTTCCTCAGATACCTAAGCAATATATCAACCTGCTAAATTTGGTATATTATCAAAGTTCACATTCTCAAATGTTTTACACACACACACACACACACACACACACACACACACATTTTCATGTATGCTTGTCACTCCATTGTAAGGAGAGACACTTAAAATATAATGAGAAGTACCAGAAACTGACTTGCATTCCAACCGATCAAAAATGACTTATTTCAGGGGCTGGAGAGGTGGCTCAGGGGTTAAGCTTCTGCCTTGCAAGCAGAAGGTTCTGAGTTCGGATCCTAGACCCCATGTATAGACGCCAGGCGGAAGCGGGGGCGGCCTGCGTTTCTGGTCCTGGTAGGGTGGAGCCTGTGAATCCCGGGGCAGAGTAAACAAGGAGGAAGTGGAGGTGTCCATGGTGGTTCCCGAATTCGCCCGTGGCTCTACACATACACACACACACACACACACACACACACACACACACACACACACACGCACACACACACAAACGCACACATGCACGGTCGAATAAATAAATAAATAAATTTAAAAAAAATGACTTATTTCAGAAACTATCAAACTGAAGTAGTTAAAACTATCACTTTTGAAGATCAGTAATAGTCAAATATTGGAACCTTTGCTGGTTCAAGTTAATTTCTGAGAATGCTTTGCAAATAGCTGTTAAGGAGAGTCATAGAAGACTCAAACCTGTACGTGGAAACTACAGCAGAGATACTCCTATTAAGAAAAGCAAGGAAAAAAAAACAATTCAATATTAATTAGCCTTTTAGTCATGAATTGAGAAAAAATTACTCATAGTTCACAAAATTTCACTCCCATCACCTATTTCAGTCTCAAACCTCTAGTTAGGCACATTAAGATCAGATACTGTCAAACCCACATAAACTAACATAAGGCAGATGTGACATTACCAATCATCAAAAGCAACAGATGAAATAAGCATTTCCCTTCTGCATACACACACACACACACACACACAGCAGAGCTACAGTAGAGCCATAATCTCTGTCCCAGGGCTACTAGATGAGGAAGCCATTCTCCAGATTACTTCCAGTTCCCAGGCTCAACTCTTCAGGAGACCAATAAGTTTATGACATGGGCAGCCAAACATGGGTGTGTTCTTGCCTCAAAGGAACAACTTCTGGTTTCCTCTTTGGAGTATATTCATGAGATAACCATCAACCCAGCCTTTGTGACCACCATTAACCTTCCTAAAATCAGGAAGATACAAGTCTAATTCAAATCATGGCTAGATTCAACTGGTCAAGTTCTGTTGGAAAAAAAAAAAATCTCTTAAAATGACCCATAATTAATTTCCAGATTTCTCCACAAAACACACTCCTTGCAATATCAAGCAATCATAAATACACACACATTATTCAATTGCCTGTTTTATTTAGTGGCACCAATTTTTCAAACTAGAAATTTCTACTTTTCATCTAACATACAATCTGTAACCATTCACAGGCTGAATGCAATTTTTCAAAGGACTAGAAAACAAAAAATACATTCTTAAACTTAGAACTAAATTCACATATTTTCTTTGGACCAGGAAATGATACATAATACAAAATATACATTTGTGGAATTTCTTTAAAAGTGTGGATCACAAACTGCAAAATGGGTAAGTTACTGTGGAGAATTGTTACATATTGCATTTAAGAAAAATATTTCTGCAGTTCTGTTAGTCTTACATTGACAGAATCTAAAAAAACTGAATATATACCAACATGCTTTTAATGGGTACATGTCTCCTCATTCAAAACATTTACACAAATGAAGTGAAACCATTACAATTATGAAACTAATCAGCACTGGGCATCACTAGTTTATCACTAAACAGTGTTTTCCTGCACATATGCTAGTGAATTAGTAAAGGGTTAATTAGGTAAGACAAAAATTCTGTTTCAAGTCCCACCAGTAGAAATTAACCTGCAAATAGACATGGAATTTTGGCCGCAAATTTATGTTTTTGTAAGTATCATTTAACTTGTATATTGCCAGTTGTCTGCAGATTCTATTCTAACCTATGTTAAGTAATAAATTCCTTAGAATCTGAAACAAAGTTAACATTTAATGAGAATCTTAAAATCTGAGTGAGATCTGACAGCTAATATGTTAACACATTGTAGCTGACTATGGCGGGTCAGAAACATTCCAGACACATTTTCATTTTGTTTCTGACAATTTCAAGAGTGGCAAGAGATAAAGCCTTTGTCCTTCAAAATTGAACACTTTTTTTTCCACCTTTATATATTCTTTCCCCTCAAATACAACCCATCTAAAAGATAATGCTTTAGTATACTGTGGTATTGAACTTTGGCCAGGGGGCAATAAACCCTTTTTATGCTGAGGTGGGGATCTAGGAAACCCATTTCCCATCCGTCTGACCTGCTGTCTACAGGAGAGCACGGGCCATTTCTCCCCATCACTTATTCTGAAAACATGCTAAGGCTGGCCTCTTCAGGGCAATTTTACGCTTATGTGAAGCAAAATTTTATTTTGAGTATCTTCAACATTGAAGAAAATAATTTTCAGGCAAGTAAAGGAAATAGGAATAAGCACTTTAGGGCAGAAGGAGGCCTACCTTGTTCAAGAAAACAGTTGGTAGGTAGGTGGTGGGCAATGTGTTTTTATTTGTTTTTTGATGAGCGATCCAGTTATATAACACTCACACACACACTAGTGGGGTATACATCAGTCTAAAAGGTTAAGCAGGTTAAGAACCATCACTAAAATGATGGTGAAATGATGAAGTCTCAACTTTTCCAAATATTTAATGAGAAAGTAACTAGCAGAAAACTGGGTTTTAGAGCAATGAAAAGAATGGAAGGTTGGGCTTCATGGCAAATAATCACATTTTTCTCTGTTGCTTCTATGCTAAATGATCTATAACTAACTTTACACTTTTAGTCCTTGAAAAAAGAAATCAAACTATTTGAACTAATTCTTACTGAGTTATATGACTCAACAGTTCTCAACAGTCAGTTCCAAGACAACCTTTCTGTGACTGCTTATATAATTAAGAGTAATCCCATGCCCTTTCCCCCAGCACCTGCCCCCTTTCATAACTGTAATTTTCTGACTTTCAGCTCAGTTGAACAAAGTATTGGCTTTGATAAGGTAACACAGTAAGCTTTCATGTTCAAGAGAAAAGAGACAGAAAATGAAAGAGGAGAGAGAGACAGAGAGAGGGAGAAGAAAAAGGAGGAAGAGGAGAAGGAAGGAAAGAAGCAAGGAAGGAAAAGAAGGAAGGAGGAAAGAAAAGAGGGAGGGAGGGAGGGAAGGAGAGAAGGAAGACCAAGAGAAGTCCAGAAAATAGGAGCAAATGTTTCATGCAGAAAAGAGAAAATGGTCACACTTCATTACCATTTCATTCAACTTGGGCAACTCTTTCCTATTCCTCATAAAAGCAATGGCAATTTTAACACCATCTTAGGTTTTTCTAATCAACACTCCTTCCTGCTGCTAGTATCAATAAGAAAACAACAAAGAGAACAGAAATCACCAGCTTAATATATAAAACAAGAAAGGGAACTTGTTATTATGTAGAGTATCCTTCAGTATGACACTGAACTGAAATATTACACATTTAGAAAACACGTTTTCAAATATTTCAACCTCAAATTATTTCAACCATATTCTGAAATAATGTATAATTTAGAACAAATAAACCCAAAACATGTGGCACGTTATGAACAATAATTAGGCTTCTAAAATTCTAAACTATAAAGACTTCCTAATGCTGAAAGATTTCATTTCGTGAATGAAAAACTAGTCAATTTTAAAATGGTCATCTCTTTAGCAAAATATGAAAATAAAAATATATGAAATTCTTGAAGGTCCTTTCAAAGAAAATCATTCACATGAGAAACATTTACATATTTTTATCTTTTCAAACACCAAATTCCAAAACAATACTGTAAAAACAGCAAGTTTAAGCTAGAAGTATATCATGAAATTAAAAATTAAACAGGAAAGATGAAATAGAATATTAATAAACAGGAAAGTAATACCAATTTCATCAGTTTGTTGGAGATTACATGTTGAATTCCCAGATGAATTTGTTCAACAAAGATGGGCAGTGAAGTTATTTTAAAATATTCAAACATGTAGGTTACCATTTGGCAAAAAATTCATATTAACACAGTGTTACAAAGAGCAGAGCAGAGTTTTACTTAGTAAGATTTGCCCTGTATGCTGAAGTGAGGATCTCAGAAACCCATTTCCCATCCATCTGACCTGCTGTCTACAGGAGAGCACCGGCCATTTTCCCCGTCACTTATTCTGAAGAGATGCTAAGGCTGGCCTCTTCAGGGCAATTTTACACTCATGTGGAGCAAAATTTTATTTTGAGTATCTTCAACATTGGAGAAAAGAAAATTTTCAGATGAACAGAGGAAATATGAACAAGCTTTTTAGGGCAGGAAAACGGTGGGTAAGTGGTGGGCAAGGTACTTTTGTTCGTTTTTTTAGTAAGTGATCCAGTTATAATATTAACACACACTAGAGCTTATATATAAATTCTGCCTAAACACAAACTCCCTGAGAACAAGGACTATTTCATCTCTTTACAGTCCCAAAGTACTTAACCTAGAACAGTGTTTTATAGGTAATACTTGCAAACACTTTGTGGAAAAGCTGAGTTGTGAGCTGAATTGGTACATGGTCAAGCAGATGATCGTTAAAAGCAGTACTATAATTCGTATTTGAATTCTATAGCTGATTTATTATTTAACTGAAATTTCTTTTTATTTTTCTGACATCAGAGCTTACTTTGTTGCCAAGGCTGGTCTTGAACTCATAATCCTCTTGCCTCAGCATTCCAAGCGCTGGATCACAGGCATGAGCCACCAGGTCTGGCTTTTTAACTCAAATTTCTTACTGTTAAATAGTATAAAAAATTAAGTAGATGGACAGCTGCATAGTTTTTAGAGGCAAATTAATGTGTTGTAAACTAAAAATGAGGATAACTCTAATGTCAAAAAAATACCAGTTTGATTTTTCAAGTGAAAAATTAAGAGATCATATACCTTATTAAAACAGTAAGAGACATGAAGTTTTTTAATGTTAATAAAAGCCTACTATGCAAAACTAGCTCTTATTAACATGAATCTGTTTCCAATACTAGACTACCATCAAACACACACACACACACCAAATCATACCATACATCCAATTTTGAGGCATTTGCCCTGAAAAGCTAATTAGCATCACAATAGAAGGTGAGGGCCAAGAACTTAAGCTATACAACACAAGTGCTCACATGGAGGGACAAAAATAATTGTTAAAAGTGTGGTAGTTGGGCTTCTACCATGACACTGTTCCAGGAAACAGGCATACACAGGTGTACGTCCTCACTGTATGTTTATGAAAAATCACACCTCGTGTGGTGGTGCCTACTCACGTGGGAAAGAGTTAGTCTTCTTAGATCACAGGCAGTTCTCTTACTTCCAGCCTATTTCAGAATTTTAACTTCAACAGAAAAATAACTTTCTTTTTTTTGTTTAAAGACTCTCAAATAAAAGTCTCTAACAAGCTATTATGGTTTGAAATATAGCTATCATCTATTTTACTTATGTCTTTAGTTTTACATCTCAAAGCTACCACAACCCAGTTTAAAGTTTTGAAATTTCTGAAACTAAAGATTTTAGGTTATTTTTTAAAAATGAAGGAACTGGCTAGATGTGACAGGGATTGGTTTTCAGTATAGTATGTCTAAGGATCAGTCTGTACTAGAAGCACCAGTTCACTAAATGCACATTTAGACATCTGCAGAGCCACAGTTTAGCACATTATCATGCTTCCAACTCTAGCGCAGATTAGACATGAAGCATTTATTGTAAGTTAAGTTTGAAACTGGTTCTGTAATTCCAACTGTTACAAACTTCTAAATATAAATAGTACTTTAGGGTTTCTTCATTCATGCTGAATTAAGATATAAATTAAATATAATTAAGCTACATTTAATCACCTCATAAGAGGGATAAGGAAGAGCTTGCTGGTTATGTGACTACTTAAATCTGAGAAATTTCACATTACTTTTTCTACTATTCTCTTAACTTTACATTATTTTTAAGACTACATACACAAATATGTTTAATTTCAAGCTAGGGAAAAAAACAAATATAATGAAAATGTGTTATATTGACTTTTATACACAAAGTTTAGACTTTGTATTTCATGTTACATTTTAATCTTATATTTTAATAGTTTCCTAGTGGGAAATCTGCCTACTAAACTGATTAAATAACATGGTGATAAATATAGTACGCAACCTAAAGAGACAAAATACAGAAGGGTACAGAACAGTAGTTTTCATGATGTGACAAGACTGTGCAACTTACATGCTTTATAGAGGAATTAAAGCCTAAATTAAATTAGGTATTTTATATCTACAGTTCCTTAAGGTCTGAAATTTATTTTTAAAGGCCAACAGCTACATATTATCAACATGCTATATTTCAAATCACAAGTACATCTTAACCACTTAGAATCTAGACACATGGGTCAATTAAAAGTCACAAAGACACACATTCAACACATAGGCATCTACTGAAGTGTGAGATTGTCAAACTTTTGACAGTTATTTCAATTAAACATTAGGTAAATTCAGCCTGATGCACATATTAATGAAAATAAGCAGCCTGAAAAAAACCTACTTTTTAAAAAAAGAAAACAGATTAAGAAACAGCAGAGACTTCAGTGTTGTAGTCTTGCCAATGGAAGGGAAACAGTCCCATCCGTGTCTTGAATAATAGTACTGTCCAATTAAAAGAGATTAACATCTTTCCCTATGAGAAACATCTTGTTACAATGGCATGATGTTTTTGAAAAGACCAGGGTAGAAGAGGAATTACACATACATGGTTAAATTTCTTGTTTGTTAAATCAAGCTTTATTGATAAAATGGAATTCAGAATATCTTACTAGGAACAGCAGCAGGCCCAGCCAATCATGATAGCAAAAATGTGGCAGTCTCCTACCAGATGCAGGAAGATGCTGCTTTATCAATTAGTAATTAAATGTAAGGACTTGTAAAAGAGGTGCAAAGAATCAAGGCATCTCAGCCCCAAGATTGACATTCTTATGAATATACTGTATTACCTGCAATAGTCATGGCCACAAGGAGAAAACACCCTAGAAGACAGTAAGTGAAGGGAACGGCTTTCTCAACAATGCCAATTCCTGCCAGAACATTAAGATAGTTTCCCACAACTCCTTGGATGTACGGTTTTGTAAGATTTTGAAATTATTCTCCATAATCATGTGCACATCTGAGCATCTAGCGATGTGGCTGCTGCTCTCCCTATCCCCACCCCAAGTCCATACAGAACATGACTTGAAAGGGCTATGCATCTGTTGCATCACACAACAAGCCAAACATTTCTCTTATCATTGATAGAGATTTTAAAGCAGTTCATAATTAAATATGAGCATTTTGTACAAGGACAATTACACTTTACAAAAAAAAAAAAACCAACAACAAAAAAAAACCAAAATCATACAACAAAAATTGCTAGAGTCTGTCTGATTTACAACATGAATTATGGTTTGAAAATCACGTTTACATAAGTCTCAAATTTACAAAAAAAAAATCAGTTCTGGGCTAGTTGTTATACTGCTGAAGTTCTCTGGTGTAATCACTCTCACCCGTCATATCCCCTTTCTTAAAGTTGAAGATGGATGTTAAAAGGTTCAACAAAGTTGAGCTGTACTCTCCTTTGGAGGCGAAGTAAACTCCATGGCTAGATGAGTAGTTTTACCACATATCATCAGTTGATGTAGAGTCCTTTACGGAAGGAAAAAAACAAAACAAAGAATTAAATGAAAGCAGAGATGCCCAAAATCACCATTTTCTGAACAATGCAGACAGACAAAATATTTGGAATAATTTTACTGTGAGGTTTAAATGAAAGCAGAGATACCCAAAATCACCATTTTCTGAACAATGCAGACAGACAAAATATTTGGAATAATTTTACTGTGAGGTTGAATGCATCACTAAATCAGCAAAACAATTAAAAACACCTTTAATCTGTTTTTAAAACACCATTTTCATAAGCATCTATTGTACTGTGAGAGATTAAGATTTCAAGTCATGTGATATCAAGTTAATGGAATTGCAAGACTTAAGTTAATGGGAGAATACAGCATTCTCATAATTAAATTAAGTATATTTCAAGATTGTTGACAAAGGTATTTCTAACAATAAAGACAATTCAGTAGAAAGCAATGTTCTGAATTCTGTTATACTGCTTTATAAAACTCAAATATTCCAATTCTGAGTAGAGATATTTCTAACTTAAAAAAAATGGTGGAGGCAAGTCTTCTGAAGTTGAGTGATGAGTTTCCCAAACAGTAATCACTCACCATAATAATGTCTTTGATTACTAGAATGTAATACAGGCAGAAACTAGAGCAAGTAGAGTGCTCGGGGGTAATCAGTAATCAATCAGGGGTGTATACAACTGGATGAGTGAACAGCTCTGTGGAAAGGATGTACTTCGGAGGGAAAGGGAAAGCAGAGGGAGCTAAAATACTACTTACAGTGTCATCATTTTTGTAAGGATTCAGTCTATTGTAAACGGCTTCAATTACATTCCGCCTAAATTTCAAAAAATGCAGAAAATTAACTCTCCAGAAAGCATAGCACTGCTTAATAACTCATAGCCAGGTGTTCATCAAAACTTCAAAGATAATCTTACACTAAAAATGCATTTAGTTTTAGCTCCCGTTGCTACTAACTAAAGCTATCTTGAAGATACTTGTGTCCCAATGTTAAAGTAAGGGAACTTTACTGTAAAATGTAATATTATACTGACATAGTCAAAAGAAGGGCAAAAATCAAGTTTAAAAAAGAAAAGTAACAGGGCTGGGAAGATGACTCAGGGTTTGCCTTGCAAGCAAAAGGACCTAAATTTGGATTCACAAAACCCACATTAAAATGCCAGGTGGATAGGAAAGCAGTCTGCACTTCCAGCCCTGGAAGGTGGAGCTTTGGAAATCCCAGAGCAAAGCAGCAAGGAGTTAGATCAATCCAGGATCATTCCCAAAGTCACTGGGAAATTCAGAGGTGCAGAAACAATACCCAGATGTAAGAAAAGACTCTTGCTCTTTGGTAAACACACAGACACAAGAAAAATAATAATCACAAAAAGTCAGTCTACATGATGGACTTCTATTTGAGCTAACTAAAGTAGTTACCAGTTAGCACCTTAAGACACACCAGTAAGTCATATCATAGTTCTGAAAAAGTGATTTTATCATCTACTGTAGTAAAATTAATTCACATATACTTGAGAAGTTTCAACAAAATTGAAATGTCAATTATAATGTCTTCATGACAAGTCTACAAATTAGCATTTAAGTAAGATTTTATTTAAAAATATGGCCGGGAGTAGTGGTACATGCACAATCCCATGACTGAAAAGGCTAAGGTAGAAGGATTGTAAACTGGGAGACAACCTGGGCTACGTAGGGAGACACTGTCTTGAAAAAAAAACAAAAACAAAAACAAGGGCTGGTCCTTTCATATTCAGTAGTTGAGTCCTTTCCCAGTAAGCTTAATAAGACCTTAGATTTGATCCTCGGCATCATGAAGAAAACACACGTACACACATGTATACATTAAGTCAAAAATGCAATGTAACAGGCAGTTTTTTAAATTACATCCTCTTTATTCCCAAAATTGCTTTGAAGCAATTTTAGACAGTCATATCATAGTCATATGGAAGAACTTCCCAAAAAAATAAAGGTTTAAACAGGAACTTTTATAATCACTATTTAGTGAAAAAGTTTACAAAGACTATGGCCACACTAATAAAATATAGTAGATAGAATCAAAGAAATAGTCAGCAATACATCTGTACAAACAATTAAGTGGAGAGTTTGGGTAAAAATGTTTTAAGTATTAAATTAGAAAACTGCTTGAATTCTCTAATTTATATTATGAATTACAGATGTAATATCTAATATGAATTAGATCAATTCTACAAAGTAATGGGAAAGGAAAAAAAAATCAAAAATCTATTTGCTATTTTTTCTGACACCAAAAACGAATCAATCAGCAATAAACAATCAAAACGCTGGGAAATTCAGAGGTGCAGAAACAATACCCAGATGTAAGAGATTCTTTGGAGTGTTAAGTTACCCAAGTTTGATAAAATAAAATGATACTACCACCACTACTTCAATCACCTCACTAATGCCATGTAATTTATTTTTAAAAATTCTTTTGAATTTGATCTCTCTTATTTTGTGAGGAAACCAATGCTATCCACGCTTCCTCTGAAGACAATCCTTAGTAAAGTTATAAACAGTGGTATTCCGGTATTGATTCCAAATTAGCACCACATCTTACACTAAAAAACACTGACATTACAGATGACACACATTTGTTCAACACACACCTAACATTTTCATTTACAGACAAAATCTGAGAGCATGGAGAATGCAACGTACTTGCTGGCCAGTTCACCCCCTGGGGGGAGGCTGGGGATGTTCTCACTTGCTAACGTGCGCATCACGTGGACTAAGTCGGGGACGCCTTCTCCCTGCTTCTTTATGATTTCTGGGAATCAGAAGTACTTTTTTTGTAAGTGTTATCAAAGTCTAATTTTTAAATCACCGAAACAAACATAACAAAGTTTTTAAAGACAGCATTTACTTTTACTACATCTGAAGTCTTCAAAACTGGTATCATTAAGAAGAATTGCTTATGACCAAGGGATGTAAAAAAAGACACAAAATATTAAATTCAAAGAACTAAAGATAAAAATATAAAAAGAAAAATTACTTCATGTTAAATTGATGTGTTACACAACCATGGACTTGTGAGTACAAATGGCATCCTTTAAGATGCCAACTACTGACTCCAGAAGAGATCAAACACCTGTCTTTACACTGGATACTGACCTATAAAATACATTGTACAAATAAAATGATGAGAAATTCAAGATTTGAAAAATAATCTTTAAGGATGGGAATTTAGCTACTAACCCAAATCACATGTATTTGTAAAATGATACTTAAGTAGTATGTGTTAAATTATGTACTTGAATATCACTCTTCAGATCCATTTTTCTATAAAGTAGCTTTAAATGATACATTAGATACATAATACAATTTTCTTCACTTATTAATAAACAAAGCTTGAAATTGAAAAGATCTGACTTTATGATTTTGAAACACAAAGATTTGTAAGCTGTATACCTGCATTTAAAATACTTAGTTTCACTTCACCCAGTTAATAATTGGGCATAGCAATCATCACATCTGCAGTGTTACCATGCAGATGCATAGAAAATCACAAATTGTGAACAGAGACCTTATAAAGATTTCTAAAGCTAAATACAAGAAGTCCTTATCTAGAATTTCAGTACACTTAACTCTACATGCAATTGCAAAATAAAGGCACTTGTGAATTATATGGTTAAGGTTTGTTCAGCTTTTGTTTTTAAATGTTTACAGTAAGCAAAGTCATTGAAACAAGAAATTATTCTAGCTGTTGATATGTAGATATCTCTGAAAAAAACAATGCACAAGATTTGTTCATCCTTTAATTAAGCCTCAAAATACTGATCCACCATTAAAGGCATAAATTAAAAGACATCACTACCCATGAAATTTCTTTAAATGCTTCCAACTGCCCTTTAGAATAAAGGCTAAATTTTACCATCTATTATTTGATGCCCTGTCTTCTTTCTTTTCTTAAGCCAGTCTTAAATCTGAACAAAAAGCAAGGATCTCAGATTTGGTTTGCCAAGTTCCTTTATTGTATAATCTTTAACATCTAGCATATTTATGCTCTACATGATTCTTCTAGTGCTGGAAATCTACTATACAAAAATAAAGGGATTTGTTGTTTAGCTAAACTACACAATTTCACAATTTAAAACTGTAGTACATTTAACATACAGTCTCTGCTAAGCCAATACAATGATTTGGAAAGAGCACTAGATACAGGAGAAATGAACACTGATGATAAATTTAACCAATGATGGTTTCAGTTCTGAAAAAACATTACCATATTGGATGTAACTTACATCTTTGCTAAAATATAAGTTAGGATGTTTTAACTGTGAATACAGGAAAATAAATTCTACTAAAAATAAAAAAATGCTTAGAAACGGTTTATATCTTATTGCATGTGGGACAATCCACTTAAATTACCTGAATAATTACACTAGCCTTAATTCTGCTTTTGAAAAAGAAATGAATTCTAAGAAACCTTAAATTGCTTTTGGACTGTACGTCTTCACTAGATTGTAAAAACGCTGAGTGCTTTCATCAAGAATATGTATGTAAAGAATTATCTATGCTTCACATACACATACAAACATCTGTTCTTCTCTATTCTCCTCTATGAAGTTTAAGGCCTTCTATCAGTTTCCTCCAAATTAGCAACTTTAACGCTCAGCAGCAAAGATTTAAAAGCTATACCCAGATAAATTATGACCTTAAATTAGCTTAGAAGGACCACAGACTTGGTAGCAGTTTGGTTAAAAAAGAAGCTGAGTCTTTTCACGCCCCCTCCCCCCCAAATAGACAATAGGAGAAAGCAGAGCCTGAGAAACTGTGTCCTCTTCACTGTGGAAAGAGAAGCCAAAAACACTGAAAGCAAATAAAATGAGGCTTAGTAGGTCACAGAACTTAGTCACAGCATGTATAAAGAAGAGAAAATGGCATTTGGTGTTTGTTTTGGAACCTGCAGTATTTCTTCACTTAAGACATACATCATTTACAATGCGAACAGTTACATTCTTTCTGTGTCTTTGAATAGCAGTTTTCACTAATTGATGATTTTCTCTCTACCTGCAGTTTCATCAAATCAAAGAATTCCATTTTTAATTTATGACACAAAATCTTGAATGGTACAAGTATAATACTTGAACATATAAAAATACTAATTATTAATGTAAACTCTAGGCAGGTTGCAACTCTTGCTTGATAGTAAGAAACAAAAAACTTAATATAACAAAATTATATATAGTGAATATTTTATAATTCCACCAAAAATTTAAAAGAGTGAACAACGAAGAGAAAAATTGCAATTCATTTCTAAGACTGGACCCCATTTCATAGAGAAAAAATACTAAGGTACTCATTATTTCTTTCTACCAATAATTTAAAGTGCCAAAACATTACATACCAACGTAAGTTCTATACATATTCTTATAGTTTTATATTTTTCTACTAATCAGTTATTTAAACCAATGACCTCATAGCATTCTAAATATATTTTACTTTACTGGATTATCTACAAATAACATATTGAAATACTATGTAAAAATCACAAGATCCTTGAAAATAGAGAGGAGAAAAATGCATTTAATCGTACATTCAAAGAATGAAATACTAAACAGTACAAACACATACTAAACACACTACTATTAAGGGAGGGCAATAAAAACAGAACAGTTTCAGAATTCTACATAGTACTGAAAATTTTAAGCTACTTATGATTCTAATAGATTGACTATGATTGACAGTGACCAATATAAGGGAGAAAATGAAATAAGCTGCACACTTACTTTAAATAACACAGACACAATGGGAAGTAATAACATGGCAGGTCAATGCTTGCATGCCATTGAATCTTTTAATGTGCACATAAATGATGTTAGGAGATCCAAATGTTTTTCACATTATTAAAGTTATGTCGAGGCTTTAAAGGAACTGCATAATCTATGTGCTTAACATATATATGCAATAAATAAAGTCTCTGGGAAGACAATGTTTTCACAAAGTAGTACCTGCATCCAAGATCATTTAATAGCTAGGAATGTGGTTCAAGGGTAGACCTCTTGCCTACTATGGTTGAGGTCTTAGTTTGATTCTCAATACCACAAAACAAACAATTGAAAAGCCACTATCACCAACAAAAGATTTATTTTTTTTCAAATACTTACAGGCAAAACACTTGAGAGGTACAAACACCTTTTCTATCTGTTTTAAAGTCATCTGCAGAAGATTAAGAAATATCCATCCTCCTGGAGTTCCCAACTTATTCTTAATCTTACTTAGCAGTTATTTTTTGCTAGTAGAAAATTACTACGTCGCCTGTTCAGGTTTATCTTGTTTAGATACTATTAATTTGTGGCTCAGGCAAGAAACTCTCCAACAGTTGCAAACAAAAATTTTTAAACTGTAGCATATGAAAGCTTTTAATAACCAGACTGTGACCTTTGAGGTATCAAAAATAAATAGGTAAACAAACAAAAATATTCCGGAAATTGTAAGTTAAACATGCAGCTTTTCACAGGAAGATAGTATAAGGAAACAAATGACAAATCAGCGTTTCCTGGCTTAAAATTATTCATGCTGGTGAGCTTCCTGAGAATTTGAGATCCCACAACACTGTAGCCACTGAAAACAAGTAATCCTGAACGCAGTGTACAAGGCCACACCAGTTGTCATTTCTAACAGGACTGATAGGACAACTGAATACACACATCTGAACAGCTACTACAGAATGTCCCTTCTCATTTATATAAACTAGTACTAGATGTTATTAAAGGCACATAAAGGAACTAAAACTCTGAAATGTTAAGCTGATTGTGCTGAAGGTTTTCTTTAATAAAGCTACTTATTTTTTGTTAAATGATCCACCTTCTACTCTGCATTCCAGGTACTTGTCCAGCTCTGCCTCCTTCTTCACTGCTTCTGGCGATACTTTGGGTGCATTTGGAAAACAGATCAAAATCACACTCATGTTGTCTCGACTTCCCTGGGAAGAAAAAGTTTGAAAAAATAATTTGGTTTTCTTTATGGTTTTCAAAGCTTGAGGATTTCTATAGCTTTCCCAATTATAATTATATTATTTTTAGCGAAAATGTTATTTTTAAGGATAACAATAGGTATATAAGGGGGTGGCAGTCAAATCATATACTGAATATAAACTATAACCAACATTCCAAAAGTCGAGAGAAATACTACAAGTGAAGTTCCATGGTAATAATCATTGCTCAAGTCTCCACAACAAAAGCATTTCTAAGCTATACCTAAGTACAACAGCTAATCAGAGGTCCATAGCCCTGTGACAAACATGGTAGAAAATGTTAGTTGATATTCCTTACAATTAGGACCTGCCCTGTGGTGATATATTTTATAGATTTATATCCAAATCAGAGTTGTGAAGCAATTGTATTTGTTTCATAAATAAACATACGGAATTAAAAACAAAACTACAAAAATTTACAAAATCAGCTTTTACCTTTCATAAAAAAATTTAGAATCTATATTCACATGTTGAAATTTTTTTTTACAATACAGTAGAGCCAGTGAGATGGCTCAAAAGATAAAGGTATTTCTCATGCAAGCCTGATAACCTGAGTTTAATTCCTGGAACCCACAATGTGGAGGGAACTGACTCCTGAAAGTTGCCATCTGACCTCCACACATGTAACATGGCAAGCATGTGTACGCACACACGCTAAGACAAAAAAATATTAAAATAGAGCATAATATCGAAAAGATAGAGACTGAATAGCTAAAATCTGAATCAGACAGTTCTAAAGCGGTTTTTTATTTAGCTAACATGTTAAAAGATAAACCCAAAAGAAGCTGGATACTACCTTCATGAATGTTAAATATGACAAAGAATACATGTATTTTATTGTTTAGTTTTTCCAAACTTAAGAAATTGACAGCATACACTATTAAGCCGCTACTCTGTTGCCCTTTAAAAACATACATGCTGTATATTATATAAATCTTATTTCTAAGCATGGTTAGATTTTAATGGGTATGTGGATACAAAACTACAACAAATATGTTGGTTTTTTATTTCTCTGTGTTAAAATACTTAGAGGGTATGTATATATTTCTAAAACTCAGCTTTTAAACATTGGTTTTCAAATAATAAGCCAATGAGCATTAATGACAAAATAGAACAGATTGTACTAGAAAGTGAAGGACTCAGATTTTATAGTCTGAATGCTGGAGAATCAGTTTTAAGTTCTCCTGGAAAACAAGCAGCACATACTGAAAATATATTACATGCCAGTCTAGAACATGGACTCATAATTGCATGCACGTGCGCACACACACAAACATACACAATTAGCTTTCTAAATGTAAATCCTCAATAATCCTATAAATCAGACATTCTCCACATTTTACAGCTGATAAAAGTTGTTTAAGACCGAAAGCACAAGGGTGGAGAGATGGCACATAAAAGACTATGCCTTGAAAGCAGAAGGACCTGAGTTCAGATCTCAGGTCCCACATTAAAACACTAGCAGGAATAGCCTGTACTTCTGACCCTGGAAGGTGGAGCTTTGGAAATCCCAGAGTAAGGAAATAAGGAGTTAGAGCAATCCAGGATGATTTCCAAAGTCACGCTTTTTCCTCCACAGGGACACACAGTGCCCTCTGATACACACACACACTCACACACACACACACACACACACACACAAATTTAAAAAACAAAAACAAAACAAAAAATCCACTAAAGTAATAGAGGTAAGTCTTGATTCCAGGCCTGACTCTTAAGTCTGTAGAATGTCCTCTGGCTTCAGCTTCCTCATCTATAAAATAAAAGGTCATACACATGACCCCATGTATATATATATATGTCTGATCTCCCAATAACTCATAAAGCTAGGTAATATCTGTCCTTTTTAAAAATTAAAGACATTGGTTGCAAATAGCTTACCTGAAGTCAGTCTCGACACCAAGTTCTTCCTGCTCCACGTCGAAGGCTACTTGCATTACATTACACCAAATAATCACTAAGTTCCCTTTGTTAGTGCTATGGAGTCATTAAACCAGAGTTCCAAAGCATTTCCATAAATGTAGTATCACATGTATACTAAAAAACTTTTCACTTACAGATACTGAGTGCAAAATCCTCCCCACTCTCTTTAATTTGAAACATGATATAATCTTTTTATCTTTGAGAACCTTCCATACGATTAAAAATCTTAAGTACTCATAGTTAAGACTAAGCGTTTTTATTTCAACTCTCACAAAGATAGTAATTGTTCATTTATTTCTATAAAGTATTTCTGTATTTTCACAGCTGGTAAAGAAAATGCCTTGCAACTGTGCCAAAAACTTATCAATAGGCTCTAAAATGAGTACACGAGAGTAGTAATTAATGGTAAAAATGATTAAAAAGTCTAAATACCTTATATAAACAGGTGTCCACTACTTCATTGCAAACTTTCTCAAGATCATCAGTGACTTCAAGTCTGGATCTCACAAAATCACAGAGCTCTTCGTTTCCCATAACATCCCAGATACCATCACATGCAAGAATAATAAACTGATCATCTTCTTCAGATCTTTCAATATCGTGGACTTCAGGCTCTGGTGAGACAAGCTGCTCTGTAGGACCTTTTCCATGGACACATTTGTAATCAAAATCCCCAAGAGCCCTGGACACAGCCAGAGAGCCGTTCACACGCTGAATCATCACAGAGCCACCCGCATTCTGAATTCGCTCTTTTTCCAGCGGATTACTTGGTTTGTGATCTTGTGTGAAGAAGTGAACTTTCCTGTTCCTACAAAGTAAACCTCTCGAGTCTCCACAGTTAATGAAATAAGTATGTTGGGGAGAAATTAAGACCCCCACAGCTGTTGACCCACTTCTATCTGCACCATGTTTCTTCTCTGACATAACTCTCATGTGTTCATCAATCTCCAGAAAACCTGTTCTGATTCCATTCTTTACATTTTCCACAGAAGGTGCTCCTGTAGCCCCTTTAAAATCCTGGTTATTGGTGATGTGATCTAACAAATGCTCACAACAGTATTTGGCAACCTGAGAACCAGCATGCCCATCATACACAGCAAAGAATGACCATGTTTCAAGTCCACTTGGCAAACCGATCACAGCTGTATGCGCGTCCTCCATTTCAACTCGCCAACCTTGCATGCTACTTAGGCCATAGCGCAACCCATTCCCCTGCCCCTGGGCATTATGCTTTTCCATCTTTGGCTTGTCTAAAAATGCTCCCATTATGTCTTGATCCTTTAGGTCTGTAAAGGAAGAGAAACAGGAAAATCAGTAACTATTTAAGCAAAATACATGTCCAACCATCTTTTTAAGAGCCCAGGAGATACAAAGGAAGCTTTAAAGAACTTACAATGTCTTGTAAGAAGACATTCACTGTATTGCTCTTGAAATCTGGAGATTAATAAGAAAGAATTGGAGGGAAAGGCTAATCAAGCACAGACAACAGGTAGAGGGAACCAAGTCATCCAGACAAACAGCAGATCTGCCACTTACACACAACCACCTGAGGGGCAAAGAAGACTTGGCAGTGGCCATTAACATACATGAACCACGCCAAGGTTTACTAAACATGTACAATCTTATAAACTATATACCAAGTAAAAAAAACAGGTTAAAGGATACATAGACATCTACTAGTGCGAATATCTTAGTTGAACACTAAAGAATTTTGAAAGTTTGATTGCAAACATCTAATTTTGTTCCCAATAGAAGAACTCTGTGGGGGGAAAAATCTGCTCACAGTGCTTTAAATTTTCATATGCCTTTCTTTAAAACTCATTCAGTCTCCTTGCTTGGAACCCCCTGCTTCTTTTATAGAAAAAAAAAAAAGTTCCTATTTTTTAAAGTCTAGTTCAAACCCCTTCAAAAACTTTTTCAGCCTTTAACAAAGCCATTAAGTTATTAAATGGTCCAGTCTAAATTTTAAAGTTGCAATCCATACTTAGGAATTTATATATAAAACATTACAAAATTAATCTATCTGACAATCTATTAAGCTAATGGTAATAATAGAATGTATTGTTATTAAGCTCTATGATCATTAGGTACCAATTAGAAAGAGATCAAATGACCTAGTTATATCCTTGTTGAAAAGTCTGAAAGCTCAGGGCATTAATCCATTCCCAAGTCAGCTCCCTTGTTTGGAGCAGACCAACATGCAGACAGGTGAGCTTCACTGGTCAAGATTTAGGGCAGCCTTTACTTAGGAATGTAGAGACTTGGGTTCAAGTAACCAAATGAATCACAAAACAAAGTCAATCTTGAAGAACAGGATATTGAAGAGAGAATGGGAGTAAAAAGAAGAGATAGAAGGTAAAGAGAAATACCCAGGCCCATCACTATGTATTTCTGACATTAGAGGACTAATTAATTAATGACCAGAAATGCTAACTCAGAAACAAAAGTTCTTTAGGAAATAAAAAAATGTGGTTTCCCAACAACTTTTTCCTCCTACAGGACAAACTATACACACACACACACACACACACACACACACACACACACACACACACACACACACACACACGACTTTTAACTGATGTGGTAAAGAATTTTGCCTACTCCTCTGCCCCTATTACAATTTTACTAATGGAAGATAAATTCATGTTTCACAGTGGGATTTATCAGCTCATTTTTCTGAGATCAAGTTGAAATACATAACCCCAAGGCAAGTTTTGTTTTGTTTAGTTTTTAAAAGGATAATGCAAGGATGACACCACTTTATAAGTAGATAATGCTCACAGAGAATTCTTAATCACACTGTTTTCTTAAGTATTATACCTTTATCTAATCTCAATAAATCTCAAATGTGAATATTATTAAGGACAATTTACAAATGAAGAGCTCAAGTCAAGATTAAGGAATTTACCTCATTCCAGTCAACTAGTAAGTTATTTGAGTCTGACTCTGAATTGCCATTAACTAAGTCAACAGGCCTCAACTGATAGCTATGCAAAAGTATAATTTATGGGCCTTTCAAAAAATAAAAATTTTTCCAATCAGAATTTTCAGAATATGGTTGGAACCTACGTATTTGTGTTCCATGTGATTCTAAGGCATAGGAAAATTGCCAATCAATGGAAAAAAAATCAGATGGAATATTTTAGGCTTAAAAAGAGAGAAAGGACAGATAAGGGCCAGAGAGAAAATGAAAATAAATTCAAAGTTTTCTATGCTAGAAAAAAAATGAGAAACTTTATAGGAGAAATGACTATTACTTTAGGGGAAAAAACATGTGAGGAAAACTCAAATACATGTTTCAATCTATAAACCAGTCACAAAGACCTTCAAGAAGTAAAAATACTCCTCCTCTAAGAATTCCCCCACTGCATAAAGTACTGAAAAACCCAAGTTATGAAGTTACACCAAAGCAGGGCTTAATTTAGTGACTACTTAGTGTCTCTGAAATTCTCTCTTCATTTATATAATAAGTGCTAATCTTGCAGGGTTCTTACAAATGTTAAAGAATACACACAACACACTTGCACTATGTCTAGCACATTATAAATACTCAATATAATGGACATTAGTATGTAATTCTTCTAGTATTATTTTCTAGTCAATCATAATAATGTATCTACCTGGAGACCAGCTCTATCTGCCTACCAGTCAAAAACTTGTACTTTTCAGGAGTAAGGAGGTAGGAATTGAACTCTGTGTTTCATTCATGCTATGTGAACATTCTTCGACGGGGCTACTACATACCCAGCCCATGCATGATACACTTTAAATAATTCATTAGTGAATAGGAGGAGGCAAATTGAAAACAAACAAATGCTACTTCTTACCTAAATAACATTATTGGAAATTAGTAAAAATGTGGAGGAACAGAAGCTCCCCTGATACTGCTAATGGCAAAACTAGAGGTTGAAGATGTACATAAGCAAAAAACTCAGCAATTCTAATTATCTCTTCCAGAGTAATGCGCTATAAATAAGAACTGAAATCAAGTTAGTGGATGTATGACTTGCATTTTAAAAAGATGAAATAAGAGTGGCTTCCCAGGAATCAAAGGAGAGCAAGTATTATCTCTTGAAAATTCTGTTCCAGGTGCATATTTATATTACCTAAGCTTCAGCTTAGCATATGATTATTATTGTAGTAAAACAAAACAACCTTGAAATATGTCGCCCTAAAGAAACTTTCACATCACCCAAGGTAACATGTACAAACCATTTTCAGGACTACAACAGCAAATACTGGGGCTGGCTCTCAGGGCTTCAAGCCTTTGCCTTGCAAGCAAAAGGACCTGAATTTAGATCCCAGATCCCACATAAAAATGCCAAGCGGAGATACCGCTGGCCTGTAATCCCAGCCCTGAAAAGGTTGAACCTAGGAAACCTCAAATAGAGCAAATAAATAAATAAGGTAGCAGAGCAATCCAGGATAATTCCTGGGCCTCCATAGGTACACATGCTCATGTACCCTTAGGTACACATATACACACCTGAAATAACCTAACGGTATGTTGGAAGGCAGACTAAATAATGGAATACCATTTAACAAATAGATCTAGTTACAACATAGATACTTCTCAAAAATAAAAGGTACTATGCTGATATATAGCCAAGTGATTCAATATACACATGTGGTTAAAACAAAAGAACAGGAGCTAATTTGACAAGAGTGGCTGCGAACCTGAGAACAGGAACTTTGTTCACTTATAATAACGTACAACATACAGGAGAAGTTCAGTGATATTTATTGAATGTTAGTTTTTTCCTAAGGGAGAAAAAAAAAGAGAGAAAAGAATGTGTTCAGAGAAAGAAAGGTTCAAAATGTAAATTTAACTATGTATCTAGTGTTTCCTGGACTTTGAAGCAGTTAGCAGGGAGAGATCTGTTCTCTGCTTTACCTTTTAGTTCTTTGCTTCATCTAAAGTATACTGAACTCTTTCAAAAGTTGTTTCTACTAAGAAGTCAAAAGAAAATCAAACCAAGGACCAAAAGAAACCAAGACACTTTGAAAAACGAACATAAGATTCTCTTAAAATTTAATCCAAAGCCTACATTTCCATCTCTGAACAACTAGATGAGGTATTATTAACAGGTGGCTACAGGTTTAGTAATAACAATACATATGGGGAAGGGAGATTTTTTAAATCTGCACATCCCCAAAGGGATAGCATTTTCCCTTAATTTACCAAGGAAACTGAGCCACAGTGAGGTAAAGTCACCTACAAAAAGGTCAGCAGCAAGTTGCCTCATGTGGGCATCAGTTCTCCTAGTGGGCAGGCTGCAAGTACGTGTGTGTGTGTGTGTGTGTGTGCGTGTGTGAGAGAGAGAGAGAGAGAGAAGACTCTCAAGGCCGCTAATCTAGTATCTCTCTATTTCCTTATTTGTACAATGGACATATCAATACTTACATCTGAATGTTGCTGCAAAGTAGCCATGCAGAGCCTGGCAAAATGGAGGCACTCGGCATGCACACTATTTAATGATTACTATCTGCCTACAAACATACACCTAACAGAAACCCTAATCTTTTATTTAAAAACAAGCCTTGTTCTTATTTTCCAGATATGCATAGAAAAAGTGAACTTTTACCTCTCTGGTTCCTGAGTAATTTGTAGAGGCTGGATGAAGCAGTCAACTGTAAGCTATATAAATGCAGCAGTTGGTTATACAAATAAAATGCCAGTACTTACTATAAATACCATGTTTACATCAGCCTCTTTCATAAATGAATGCCTAAGCAGTATTTTATTTAGATCAATTAACTTGGTATACATGTGTATGCACACACACACACACATACCTATAGAGACAGACAGACAGACAGTAATCCTAAGACATTTAATTTGGCAACAAAGTTACACTCAGTTTCTGAGAGAAATTTCAGTTCTAGAGTCTTCAGTACATGTTAGACATCATCACAAGAATTATTGGCTGATTTGAATTTTTTGAAAAAGTACTACAATAAACATAAGACTGACTTATTTATTAAGATGTTTAATGTATGAGTCCCCAAGTATATTTTTTGTTGCTATTAGAAATCCAAAATCAAGCAATTTAAGGGAGAAATGGAGGTTTCTTTAGCTTATGGTTCCAGAGGGGAGATAGCCTTTTATGGCAGATGTGGCATGGCTGACTGGCAGAAGTTGGATACAGGCTAAGTCACTGCAGACATCTTGGAGGCTGAGAGCTACAAGACTCCTTTGCTATAACATCAGACTTCTCCTGGAGGAAGGGTAGGACTAATCTACCTCAAGGCTCTTCCTCCCTCCCCCACTGTCTTTCTCCAGCAAGGCTCCACCTCTCAAAGGTGCTATGATCTTCCCGAAAATATGAGACTGCAGGGGATACATTTCAAACCATGACACCAAGTAACAAAGTCTTTTCAAATCTGGACACATCTGAACCAAACTACATGGTATTTTTCTGTCTGCCAGTGGATATATATTCTAAAAAAAGAATCCCTCCAGTTTCCATATCAAAACAGACACTTGCTAATGATGTGGGTAAAATGGTACTTTCTTAGCTAATGACACCAAAACCACTCTTAGGGTCTTTTTCTGGAAGCACTACTTTGAGCAGATATTTAAGGCAGGGGGAGTGGTAGGACTCAAAGAATATACTCGAATAACAAAAAACACTGTTAAACTGGCTTTCCAATGGGATGGATGTTGGTAAGTAGAGTATCTTTGATGAGTATTAACAGATTTAATTATAAAGATAATGATGAAAGTTTAGAATAGACATGAAGAAGAGAAATCAGAAAATGTAAAGAAAACACACTCACACATACACATTTTTCCCTCTTATGCTATACGGCATTAGCGACTAAAATCTTCTCGTGGGAGCTTGTTGGGGGGATACTTAATAGATAAGAAGCAATATATGATATGGCAGCGTTCAAGTTATTTGCAGCAGGGTGTGAAATATACACTGACTATTACCAACAAATCTTAATTCTATATTGCTCACCAATATCTTTATGAATAAATTTTGATCTCAAAGGGTCAAGGGAACAATATTAGACAATATCGTCACAGCTATGATTCACTGAAGTGACACAAACTACTTGCAATCACATCACAGGAAAGGATAATCTAGACTACATAAAGCACTTTTAACTTTAAAAAAAAAAAAACACTTTTAACTTTCCAAACGGTGATTAAGTTATATTTTTCAGTTCAAGGTAACTAGTTCAAGATCACCTATGGATGAGAAAGCAAAAAACTTGCAAAAAAAAACCCCACAACAACTAAAACTAACTATAATCAAAGTTTTCTTCAGTTATGTGCTTTTCGACTGAAAATTCACTGGATTAGTCACTAAAAACATATTCCTAGTTGTCCACAACTACAGAAATTCAAGACAACAAAAATACTATAATGTAAAATTCTTGAAAGCACAAGCAATTCTCAAAAGAAATATCAAATTGGTATTAGCCATCTCAACTGTCAAACTGAATCCTAAAAGGCAACAGGGAATACAGTCTAAATTTATAGATTTAGGATTATACAATTGCTCAATTACTCAGGTACATATAGGGTAGCATTTTAAGACACGTAAGGACACAAAATGTATGCTCATACCCTCTATATTTAAAATAATTCCAACTATGTAAACACCTATGTCTTAAACTACTACAAAATAAGTTAGAAGCTATCTGAATTCTTTTTTCTGTCTGTGCACTACAAGTCAGACAGCATTTGAGAGTGTGTGCCTATGGAGGCCCAAGGGTGACTTCCAGAATTACTCTAAATTGTTCTACCTTCTAAGTGCTTTACCTCCTAATTGCTTTGCTTTGTGAAGGCTGCCACTATCCCCATGCATTTTCATGGGGATGTGAACTCAGGTCCTTTTGCTTTCCAGGCAGAAACTTAAATCTCTGAGCCATCTCTCCTGCCCATAATCTGAATTTTTAGTATGTCTAAAAAAATAAAGTCATAAAAATTGTTTAGCTATTCTAATTTAATACCAAAGAAACATTTCTGTGTCTCTAGAATTCAGTATATCAAAGCATGTATTAAACATGAGAAAAATGGAAATATCTTTTCATAACAAGACTAAAACTATCTATTCAATATCAACATTAATTTCTTTTATGTTCGTTATGTTGATGTCTAACGTCCCTTATTGGTAAATTAAGCAAACTTAATTGCTTTTCAATTATCTTTTTCTAAAAAAATGGTAAGTTAAAGAAGAGCTTTAGGATACTTATGTAATACTTTAGTCTAAAATCATTCACGAACTCTTGTCTATTGTTAAAATTGAGACAAGATTATTTTACTACAGAAAGATCAACTTGTTACAAATTAAAAAAGTAACTATGAATGAAGACTGGTGGTGAGTACTAGCAGTTGGACCTTTGCAGGTTGTCAGTCTCTCCCCCAAACACCACACATTTTTCAGATTCTCTACTACATACACTATAGCTCTTCATTAGCCTCATATAGCCCATTTCACCCACTTGCCACCATGGTATATTATCATTTCATAAGGAGAACAACAGTTGTGGACTCCGAAGAGCAACATAATATCTGAGGCATTAATTCAATTTTTGACTCCTGTGATTGTCTCATCCCAAAGCAGTAAAACAAAAGATAATTATCTACAACAGGTTGAATAAGGTTCTCAAAGATTACCAAAGCTTCCATTATATGATGTTATTAAATTTGGGGAAAAAAAAAAGCCTTGCAGATAGGGTTAAATGATGAAAATAGAGGGGTCTTGGTGAGCTAGCTCAGGGGGTAGGCACTGCTCATAAATCTGGCAACCTGAGAGGTCTCTGGAAGCCCGTATGGTGGAAGTTGTCCTCTGACCTCCACTCACACACCAAGTGCAAGCATATTTTCTCTTTCTTCTCTCCTCTCTCTCTCTCTCTCTCTCTCTCTCTCTTTCTTTCTCTGTTATAAAGAAACTAATATTTTAAAAAAGAATGCTGAGATGGGAAGATAATCCTGAATTATCCAGAGGCATAGGAATGCAATCACATTTCTTACAAGAGAGTGTCTGACTAGAATCAGATGCAAGTCATCTGACAGAACAGGAAAGTTTAAAACGGTGGCCATGCAGGGTGAAGTGATGTGGCTACAAGGCAAAGAATGAGAAAAGTCACAAGGTGGTAAAACAAGGAACAGATTCTTTCCTGAAGCCTCTCGAGTGACACTCCTGTGCCATCTTGACTTGGACCGTGAAACTCATTCGAGGCTTGTGGGTCTCCAGAACTCTTCAAGAACACAGATCTACAGTGTCTTGAGCCACCAAGTCTGTAGTCATTTATTAAGTCAGCTGAGGAACTAATATAATGCCTAGCAGTCAAATTTCCTTGCTGGGAAAGAAAAATTGGTCAAACCAGGGAAAACAGAAATCTGAAGCAATTTCAATAAGCACCAGGAGAAAAGCCAGTTTCTTAACCATCAAAAACTAAAGTCAGTTTTATATTATCTTTCAAAAACAAACTGATTCATAATAAATGATAATTCTATATGAGTTAGCCTGTCAGTTTAAATTACAAAGGGAAGATATGAATGTTATCAAAGTATGTTCTTGAATATTTTAAAAGCTAGCATTTTTTTAATTCAGAATTTATGTAATTTGATTTCATAAGTTTTGTTTCTATTTTTTTAAAAAAAGTTTTAATTTTCTGTTGTTTGCCCTAAATAGTGTGACTTGCTTTACCCTACCAGATTAAAAACAAAAAACAAAAAAACTAACTACCCTGGTTTAAGAAACAAGATTAAAAAAAAAAATTAACTTGCTAATAAGCTAAGAAATTTAGGAGATGAAAAAAATCAATTCAATAAATAGTGTGAGAAGCCAAGAACTTCAAGCAAGCAATCTGACTGGTTTAGTAAAAACAGAAGAAAATAAATCCAGCATGCAAATAAGTATAAAGATGTAAGAATAGGTCTCAGCAGAAAACAAATAATACAAACCAATAGCTTAACACATGAGGAAAAAAAATCTGACAAATAAAAATTAACTTCTAGAAAGGAAGACAAACTTGCTAATGCCAACCCTGTGACAACATAGAAGGAAATCTCATCAGACTCTCTAGGCATGCCCCTCCTCTCCTCTTCCTCCTCTCATGCCCTCACAGCAACTCTCTCTGTGCTCTCTCTGACCTTAAGCTGCCTCTTCTGTGCTAATGCTCTTCCACCGTAAGACTAAACTATGGATTCTATAGCCACCAAGCCCTCAATCCTAAATAAACTTCTACTTCTCAAGCCTCAAAAAAACAAAACAAAACAAACTTCTAAGATTTTAAGTTTATGATTTTTGTTGGACCATAATTACAGCTATCCTGGGGGTAGGGTAAGTGGCTGAGCGGTTTCATCGAATACACAGAGTAATAGAAACTGCTATTATCAAAGCATAATTTGGCAAAAATAATGAATTTCAAGAATGTAACAGTTTTGACAAACTTAATATGCTCCCTCCAAAGAAATAAGTCAGACTGGCTTCAGTTTTCTTCATAATATCAGGTAACAGGAAATAATGCCTACGAATGCCATGGCTAAAGAGGTATATGCCAAGAATTAAAAAAATACATATTATTTATTTTAGAGGCAGAGAAAGAACACACATAAGCATGCATATATGCATACTATTGATATGGATGGAAGTCCTACCCTCAGAACTCAGTTCTCTCTCCGACCATGTGGGCATCTGTGGATTGAACTAAGGTTACCAATTTGAGAGCAGACACTTTATCTGAACTTATGCTGAACTATCTATATGGCACCTATTCCAAAAATTTTATATTACAGTAAAAACACGCTCATTAACACAAATAGAAAAACTCTAAATAAGGTGTGTATTATAGTCACCAAGTAGGAGTCATGATAGGAATATAACCATGAGCCAGTAATACACAGCCTACTAATTATGTCATCTCTTTAAATGTTCCAAGAAAAAAAAATCATGTAATCATATGCTAAAAGACATGTGACAAAATTCACCCTTTAATAATTCCCATTTAAAGGCAAAAGAAGGGGCTGGAGAGGTGGCTCAGGGGTTAAGCCTCTGCCTTGCAGGCAGAAGGTCCTGAGTTCGGATCCCAGATCCCACGTATAGACGCCAGGCGGAAGCGGGGGCGGCCTGCGTTTCTGGTCCTGGTAGGGTGGAGGCTGTGAATCCCGGGGCGGAGGAAGTGGAGGCGTCCATGGTAGTTCCCGAATTCGTCCGTGGTTCTACACACACACAGACATACGCGCGTGCACACATACATACGCACACACGCACAATTGAATAAATAAATAAATAAATAAATAAAGAATTCCTTTAAAGGCAAAAGAAGAAACACAGTGATTAGAACAATTCCTAAGCCAGAAATAAGAACAAGAACCATACACTCTTATTTCTGAAGCTTAGCAATGTCTAGAAAGAGTAGTCAATGAAGAAAAGCAAGACAAAAAGATGCAAAATTATGACAAGAGATCAAGTTATTATTTGTAACTAATAACAATAATGACAGCAAATTTAAAACCCAACACTGAGAGGAAGGTTATCTAATAAGAGAAATCAAATTGTAAGAAAAGTACTGCTAGTAATACCTTAGAAAATGAAGGGAAAATAGTAATGAAAGAACAGGAAATATTCAAGCTGGGTGTGCTGACACATGCCCTTTATCTCAGCAGCTGGGATGTTGAAGGTAGAGAATCTTGAGTTAAAGACAGGCAAGCCTGGGCTACATAGCTAAATTTTTAGTATCTCAAAAATGAAAAAAAAAAAAAAGGAAAAATGAAAAACATCTGTAAGATGGCTTTGGAATAAGAAACTTTTACTGAGACAGATTCATTTTCCTCTGATACTGATCTACAAATTTAGGATAATCACAACTAGGTCTATTGGTTCCCAGACCTAGGCAAAATTTCAAAATATATCCTGAAAAACTAATGTGTATGAATACCAAAGCACTCAAACAACACGAAAGCTTGCAAAATTAAGGGCATTTAAGAGTACTGCTGAAGCAGAATTAAACAGTGCAGCAGAACCGAGATTCCAGAAAGGAGCTATAGGAGCAGATTCAACAAATGATGTTCGAACAGTTGACCTGTTTCCATTCCTGAGTTACTACAATGGGAGACTAACCACTTCATACCTCATATACAAGAAGATAAAAAATATGCTTGAAATATTAATAAATAAAACTACACCAGCACAGTAACACAAATTTATTTCTACAATCCTATGGTAGAGACAGATTTTCTAAGGGTGGCAGTAAAGGTACAGAGGGAAACGCTAACTCCTGAAGAATAAAGAAAGCAGCTCCAGGGCTTGAGAGGTGGCTCAAGGGTTAAGCCTCCGCCTTGCAGGTGGAAGGTCCTGAGTTCGGATCCCAGATCCCACGTATAGACGCCAGGCAGAAGCCGGGGCGGCCTGCGCTTCTGGTCCTGGTAGGGCGGAGCCTGTGAATCCCAGGGCAGAAGGAGGTGGAGGAGTCCATGGTGGTTCACAAATTCGCCCGTGGTTCTACACATACACAGACACACACAGACACACGCGCGCGCACATACACACGCTCATGCACACAGTTGAATAAAAAAAAAAAAAAAAAGTTTAAAGAAAGCAGCTCCAGAGCTGGAGAGAGACGAGATGGCCTGGCAAGGAAAAGGACCTGAGTCCTCTATCTACACGTGAAAACTTCTGTATTCTGAAACAAGTTCATATCCTCCAACAGGAGTGCTGGCAAACACCTACACTCCCAGCACTCAAGCAGCTGAAGCAAGATCTTGTGCTTGAACTAGCCTGGGCTAATCACCACGACCCTGTCTCAAAAACAAACGATGCAACAACAAAACTCTTTAAAAGACAACCATGTCTGCAACACACGAGATAAACAACAAACATTGCTAAAACAATAAAAGGCTCTTGTAAAACCAAAAAAAAATCCACAAATATTTCGATATTTATTTATTAAGAGAGGACAACTTTAGGAAACCAGTTCTCTCCTTCCACCGTGTGGGCTGTAGAAAAGAAATTCAGGTTGCCAGGTCTGTTTTTAGCCACCTAGTTATCTTTTTGGCCCCCAAAACAAATTCTTTAAAGGAAAAGAAATGGGCAAAAGACATGAATAGGAAATTCACTGAATAAATAATACCCAATAGCCAATAAATATACAGTGCAATGACCAACTTCACTGGCCATTAAACACAATTCACTTTTTATACTTATCTTCTTAAAGATTATTTATAATTCCCATTCTTGGCAAAGAAGGAACCAAATGTGTCATACAGATAAGAACAGACTGTAGTTATTCTGAGGATCTGTAAAGTGATAAAATAATGAGGAACATACAATGCATAGATGCAGACTGTAAGAAGACCCCAGCCCTGCAGTGCCTCTGAAGTCCATCCACAGCCTAGTCTGTTCCTGCCAATTCCCTGTCTTCAGGTAGCAGCAGAGCTCTCTAATACTAACATTTATTGTACTGAGACTCAGAAGACAAAAAAAATCAGCAAAATAATGGTAACTCAATCTACAGTACAACTTAATCTTAGCTAACATGTTCTTTTGATAGCTCATATTTTCAAAAATATATTTAGATACAACAATTCTCATAGGATCTATTAGTTGACAGCTTATAGAGCCAACATCTCTAGCATGTCTCTCTAACCTCCCTTAGGACTAAAACTATTTAAGATTTTTTTCCAAGTCTCTTAAAAAAATCTTAATCTTATAGGTTAACCAGTTAAATAAACAAATACTTTAAAGCTTTTCCTATCATACAAGTCACCTATAAAAGCTACATGGATGTACAGAAGAAATCTTTCACAAAGGAATCCTTGTTATTGGAACAAATTATATATACATTATAAATTTATTTTCCATTACTAACTCAATTTAAATCAGCTTTTACCTGTTAAATAATGAATCACATTTACTAAGAAAACATAACCTATTTTTCTTAAAATAATTATATACAAAATAAGGTCAGCAAGATAGCTCAGTGGGCAAAAGTTCTTGGGGCAAAAGCCTGAAGAACTAAGATGGATCCCTGGATTCTACAAGGTAAAAGGGAAAACCAATTTTCAAATATCCTTGGACCAACCAAAGACATTGTGGCATTTTCTCTCTTCCCTCCCTTCCTCACTCTCTCTTACACACACTTTAAAATACATATATATGTGTGTGTGTGTGTGTGTGTGTATATATATATATACACGCTAGGCAGTATTTCTAATAAAAAGAACTGAACATAAAGGTTTAAAATACAGTATCTGCAGAAAAGGGAATTAAATAGGAAATCGTGGTAAGTAAAACAAGCCCTATCCAGAAAGACAAATATCATAAGCAAACACAGATTTAAAATATAAATATACTAAAACTTGTATTTATGAGACACAAAAGAACAGGGAGAAGAAAGGGGTCTACACAGGGAATACATACACACATATACACACATATATACATATGGTATAGTATCTGACATGAAAGCAGAAGGGAGACGGGAAGGAAATGAGCAGGAGAGGGGAGATGGAGGATAGGGAAGAGGAAGTAGTGAGAAGGGATGCATGTGAAAGTTACAGTGATATACATGTGCAAAGATATCATAATTTTGTACACTAAAAAATGAAAAAATCCTTTTACTCAAAGCCGAAAGAAATAAATACAAAAAAATCCCCTACTTTCATTTCCTTCTAAAAGCATTTCTAATAGAGGGAATCATATATAAGGCTTAATACATAATATCCAAGGAGTCAAATATAATACTAACAGTTCTCTTTTCCTCCTAATTTCCAGTTTGTTAACTATAAAGCTTTACTGACTTAAAAGCTGTATGGGGGCTTCTAAATCCTGGGGCGCCTTTACTAACTGCCCCTAAAATATCACCAACAAATCTGATTAATCCAGAAAGTCCCTGATCTAATGACCTGAGAATTTTCTAATTAGTTGCATTTTTTTCCTAGCAAATGGGAGATATTTAAGGCAGTGCACTGAGTCCCGGTGGCAGGCACTCAAGATTAGGCTGTCTGCTTCTAACTTGGAGACCCAGGCCAGAGCCAGTTAGTCCTCTGAGAAAGTGCTTCAGAAGTAACCTCAAGGTTGTATGGCTTTCCCACTTTGTACTCATGCCAACCTGAAGACTTTAGGTAAAGAGAATATATGATTACAGCTCTGCCTCAAAATTCCTATTAAGTTCTAAAGTGAAAAATCTCATCAAAAGGGGAGCTGCTTTGTTTTTCTAATGTATGGCTAAAATTGAAAATCAAGCACTGTGTTAAAAATAATTCACCCATTCTTTTACCTTCAATCACAGTATCTTTGTCATTTCTTTCCTTTAAGTGTTATTCTCTTAGGCAACTTCCAAGTTTTATTATACTGTCCAAATTCAGTTTCTTTGAAATTTGAATGCCCTGTTCTAATCCTGTTCCTAACACTTTGCCCCTTCTCAGCCTGAGCAATAATCTATTTTCCTCTCTTGCTTTTAATTCTTCTTTATTCTGGGATTTAGAAATGGGAAAGATTTAGGTGAGCTCATGCAAATCTGCCTTTCAGAGAAGAAAAATATGACAATAGTGGCATTTTTAAGAAAAGCTTGGAGCTACATGAAAGCACTAAGGAAGGACAGACAAACAACACTGACTTTTTTGAATTTCTATACTAGTTAGTGACAAGCTTGATTCTTGGTTTAAATTTGGACACAATCTTTCAACTACTGAGCATTTCCCCCCCCAGCCGGACAAGAAGGATGTGATCATTATTTAAGCTGTAAGTCATTTATAAACATTTACAATTTGCTTCTCATGGGCATATGTGATGTGTACAAGAGAGAAACCACAAATCAAAAAGTCCTGCTGTATTCCATTTACATCAAATATCCATATAAGAAAATCTATAGGCAGAAAATGAAGAGATTTACAAGGACATGAGAGAGACAAGAGTGGAAACTGCTGATGAGTGAGGGTTGCTTTTGGGAATGACTAAAATATTCCCCAACTAAATGATGAGAAAACTAGGCAGTGGCTCATGCCTGCAGCTGATTGAAGTGGGAAGCTTGAATAAGCCCAGGAGTAGGAGACAAAAACAATTAAAAAATTAAATGCCAATTGCAGTCATGTTACATAGTTCTATGAACGTATAAAATAACTGAAGTTGTGTGAATTTTATAATGTGAGTTACAAAAGCTGTTCAAGGATATTGCTATAGTTTTCTCTATATTTTACTTTACATACAATAGCTATGGTTTACACACACATTGACATGAAAAAGATGTCTTTCTAAAGAATACTCGAAAATTTCTCAGTTGTCTATATCTTAGAGCACCTCAACCACATATTTACTTCAATTTATTTACTTATCCTTCAACAAAAAACTTCAAATAATTTTAATGTCAAAGAACTGTTGAGTTAATGTGCCCCTAAAAGCTTAAAAATAAAATTTCAAAAAATTTAAATCAATTGAACCACTCAAGAAACAAGTTTACCACACTAAAATTGAACCAATCAGCAAAAGTCTGTGTTAAAGGTTACTTTCCTCCATTAATCAAAAATAATTAAGTCTGATAAATTAAGTATTCAAAGCAGTTTATACAGATAGTGGCAATAGTCTCGATTTCAGAGTTTGTGTTACATAAAGCCTTTTCATTTGAATGTTAGCTTCATGCTTTATGATTTTTTCAAAGGGCCAACATCCTCAAGACATGTGTTGTGGTACAAATTAGATACTGTAAAATTTTTACTAAGGTTATGTCCCACACAATTTTTAAAAGTAAAATTTTTTAAAGTATACTGAGTAACTGTCTGAAAAATATCTGAGCTAAATTTAGCTAGAGGATTCTAATAACTATAAAAATTAGATGCTGACCTATTTTCATCGACAGTTACAGTACAAGCAAACTACTGAAAAGATTTAGATAGCATAGAGCTATTTCATCTGCAAAGTTTTCTAAAATTGTTCTGATACATTCTCAATTGCTATTACCTGCTAACCAATTCATCAGTTTTGGTTAACAATTACACATTCAAAATTGACTCAAGTCATGGTTGGCTAATTTTTAATCTTGGATACTTGAGAATTTAAACTCAGAGTGATCCAAACACAACAGTTACTTCTTCAATCTATCCTTTCTTCTTTTGCTTAAAACAAACCCTCAACAATGAGAAGGTCTATGTGCATTTGCTTGTATATCTAAGTTGAAAGAAAAAGGAAAAAATTAGGACATTAAATACTGAAGATGTGAAATGTTTCACTGACCACAAAACACATGGGACTTCAGACTATTTTATACATATTAAGTCCCCATTAGAAGAATAAACCAATGGTAAGATTTAAGTCAGAAGAAAAAGAAAGAAAGAGAGAGAAAAGGAAGGAAAGAAAAGAAAGAAAAAAAAGAAAGAAAAGAAAGAAAGCAAGAAAGCAAGCAAGAAAGAAAGAAAGAAAGAAAGAAAGAAAGAAAGAAAGAAAGAAAGAAAGAAAGAAAGAAAGAAAAAGAAATTGATCGATCATTGAGTTCCCAAACTATGATATAAGATACTTTGTATGAGAAATAATGTTAGTGGGGAAGAAAAACCAGTTTAAGTTCTTTTTATTTCATAGATTAAAAAACTTATACCCGAATACCACCATTATGTAAATACTTCATCACTTCTAATGACTTGGCCCCAAAGAACCCCCCCAAATCCCTACTATTCCCTACTATTTAATCTTTGTAGACAGATGACAGATAGGAACTGACACAGAGTAAGCTATGGGCTGACCAAAGAACAGAAGCTGCCACTTCTAAGTCCTACCCCTTGACATCTAAAAAAGCCTTACAAATTCATAGCAAGATATTCCACTGCATACCAAAATTTTAAAATTTCACTTATTTTCTACCATTCTGAAGCATGATGACAAGTTTCAAAGATGTTTTTCTAAAGTTGACAAGTTTGAAATTTTGCTTAGAAAATAAAAAATATAAAGGGAACTATGCCTTACTTATCTCTTATCACTAATATTTTCATTTCTGAATTTTGCTAATAAAGACAGGGAAGTTGCATCATTTATAGATGCACCAAATTTTATGATATAGTCTACCATTCATTTAAAAGAAAAAGGAAATGTTAAAATCCAAGGCATTTCAAGGATGAGGGAGGATCTCTAGAAACACTGCACACACTGAGAGACCATTGCTGGTTAATGCCTAACAGAAGGGACGTTTCCTTACACAACTGATGGGTCATCCATATCCCAGCAGTCAGTGAGGACATCCCAGATGAAACCTAGTGGATCACACATGAAAAAGACATGGAAGATAGAAGGGAGACTGTCTGAAAAAGAGAATGTACAAAGTGAGATAAGGAGGGGGCATGGGACTGGGTAGTGAGGGATGAAAGCACGGACTCTGCATGTATAAAAATGTCAAAGAATTAAAAAAAAGTCCAAGGCATTCAAAATTGGTAATGAATTGTGTTATTCTTTACGAGTTCTTAAATAACATGTTCACTAAAATAGTTAAGATACATACAAGCGTTTATTTAAAAAAAACACATTTTTTCTACATCCTGCTTGAGATAGTCACACATAGATGCATACAAAACACCAGGCTAAATTTATACTGCCTTATGCATAACATATGCTTTCTCATAGTCTGGTATACTTTTGGCTCACATTCAATTTTCTCTGTCATGTGTTAATCAGAAAACCAGGAGAGTGAAAAGTCATATATTGAGAATCTATTACAAATGAATGAAATTAAAACTCCTGTTTTCAAGAACTTTATTTCCAATAATTTAATACTGAAATTCCCATTTAGAGTATACTTTCTAATATAAGCCAAGTTGTAAAGACAAGCATATGCTTAGCTTCAGGAGGCCCTGGATTCAATCCCCAGCACCTGCGGATGGGGGTGGGGGAAAGAGGACAAAAATGAGAATGACCATTTTTTTAAACTAAGAATGCCATAGGGATTGGGAACCAATTAAGTAGTTTATGACAGCTGCAAAGTAGTGAACATGAGTAAAATCACACACAAGATGAAACCGTACATGGCTCTTAGGGCTAATCCCAGAAGCTGTTTTGTTTTATACAGCTCTTCATGGGGAAAAGTTCTAAAAGAAGTTACTATGACGTGTAATATATTTTCCCAACACAACATCCGCTGCCAGCTCAGATCCCATCTCATCACAAGATTCACTCTCTAGGCACAATGAATGAAGTCCTATCCTTCATACTCAAAGACCTTCTAACATATCACAGCTGCCAAAAGACTTCCAATAGTAGCAATGAAACTGCAATGATCCACATATTTCAGAAGTCCCAGAACATACATTTGGCTTCTGTCACTAGCTGCAAAATTTTGGACAAATAGTTACTTTGTCTAAATTAATCTGTTACGATGTAACTAATAATACTTTCTGAAATGAGTGCTCTGAAGATTTAACGAGATAATAACTATAAACTTCCTGTAACAGTACCTGGTACATAAATACTCCCTGTTACTGGTCAATTATCAAGGTCAGAAAAATATGAGGCACAGGAGGAATCAAATTTATAATTTTTATCTCATTAGCATCATATTCCAATAAATGCATCTAAACAAACCCTGACCAACACGATAAATTATCCATTTAAAATTCCAGCAGAGGGAATATTTATATTTATATAATGTACTCCTAAATACTAGAAATAGTTTAACATTTTGATAAGTTTAAAAGTTTAGCTCAGTGGTTTATATGAACACAGACTTTATGTTACAGCAATCTGTTTACTTCAAATGAAGTCAACTGATAATTATCCTTCTTCTTTAAAACTAAAATATTATCTAATTTCTGTGACTGCCCTATTCCCTCTTGGTAAATTGATAACTATGGTGTAAAACCTACAAATACTAAATACTCTGAAAAGAGATGCAAGGTAACAGGTGTCCTATTAACCCCCAAAGCCAAAATATAAGAAGTAAAATTAAACTTGTAAGGTCTAGAATCAGCCAATCCAACCTTCTATACCAACACGTAAGTCAGAAATGTTTCTATCAAAAAGTTTATAACTACTTCCACCACTATTCCTACAGCAACAATTCCCACTGTAAGAGAGATTTTGCTTAGTATTTACCACACATCTGAATGGCTATTATCAACAAAGTACTGGTAGGCCATGGGAATAAGTTATTGTATTTCCCCTTTTATTAATTGACCAGTTATAAGTAAGGGACAAATATCAAGAAGTAAATATATTATTTAAAGCCACAAAAATAATAGAGGCATTGTTGTAGAAGAACAAGGAGAAGAGTTGAAGCACTCTGAAAGCCAAGGAAGATTTGGTGGAGAAATGTTAGAAATGAGCTTTGATTAAAAAAAAAAAAAAAAATCAGAGAAGGAAAGAATCCCAGGCTGTCAATCAGCATGGGCAAAAACCCTGGAGAAAAAGTCCAGGAATGGACTTTTGGAATGGGTACCAGTTGGCTGAAATAGAACATGCCAAGGCCTAATCAGTGTTCAAAAGCAAAACCAAGAAATCTGAACTTTACTCTAAAGACAAAAAGGAATCACAGAAGTATGTACAAAGAGAAAACAATATAAAGAATATAGTAATTTTTAGGGATGAATTTTGTGACAATTTACAGACTGGGTTAGTGGAGGTTCAAGTTCATAGCCTATGAGTGTCAACATCTTGGTTGACCTGACTGTTCTAAGACAATTTTTCAACCTTAAATAACCCAGAATAGACACCTAAAACCTTAGTGTCTTTTACAAAGTCTCATTTAAAAAAACAAACAATAGAACCTAATAAAACAATTTATTTCTTTATATTGTATCTTTTCTTGTAGCAGTATTATTTTCTTGCTCCTTTCTAATCATAAAATATAATTTCTCTTCAAAACTCTATTCTTCCCTACTTACTGATCATTCAAATCTGAGCATTCACCTCTACTTTATTACTGGTATTCTTTATCTCTCTTAACTCTCTACTCCCATTTAATCATTAACTACAACCCATGATTTCTTTCCAGCAGCCAATAAATCTCATACACAACTCTTTCTTTCTTATTAACTCAACTTTTAGCCTACTCTACGCAAGCTCTAATTCCAAACTTTACAACCAATTCTAAATTCTCTATTCATTCTCTTCCAGTTTGGTTTTAAGGCTCACTATACAAAACTGTTCTCAAAGACAATTTCTCACACCCAGTCACTATTCTGTCCCAAGTATCTCAAGATTTCAAAACTTAGTAAAGACAACCATCTATTTAGTAATTTCATCATGGTGGGAAATATATTAAACCTTGACATAATTTTTTACAGACTCAAAGATTATATGAAGAAGGTATTTCCACTTGACAAGATAAAACTGAATGAAGCTTGAAAAATGAAAAGTGTTAAGCCAACACAACCATGAGGAAGTGGGGACTAGCTGGGGATGAGATTGTACTCATTTTATTTACATAGAAACAATTCCTCAGGCCCTTCACAAGGATATTAACCAGTTGAGGCTATTACTTCACTTCTCAATGTAAATAGCAGTGGTTGAAAATGATTTTTTGGGGGGAAGGGAAGAGCTCTGCTAACTTCTGAAGCTTTGGAAATGAAAATATAAACCACATTGCCCATCTTCTCCGAGATTTTAGGAGGGAGTCTTGCACAGGAACATATTTTACACTTGGAAATAAAACTAGAATTCTATGATTCAGAAATGCTTTTAGCTTTTAAAACTGGCTCCTGGGGGGGAAAAGGTCCATATAATTGGGGAAAATGCACTCAGAAATATTTTAAAATACTTTCATTACATTGGATCCTAGCATACCACTTCAATTCTCTATGTCTACATAGTCATCCCTTAGACTTTACAAGGAATTGGTTCATGGATTACTCGGACATCAAATCTGTAGCCTTTCAAGTCCCTAATTTTAAAGGACATAATATTAGCATGTAACCTCTATACTCACCTTCTATATACTTTATATCTGGTTACTTATAACACTGTATACAATGGAAATTATGTAAAGAGTTATACTATGTTATTTGGGGAATAATGACAAGACTATCTAGCAGAGACACAACTTAAAAACATGTATCTTTGACTCAAAATTGTTCCAACCAAGAGACTGAGGACCGAATGTTAATTTGTCAAGTAGAGGTAGCAGCATGTATTTCATGCTATAGTAAAAAAAAAAAAAAAAAAGACAAAAAATGGTCACTGTTGTTCAATTATTCAATTTCTTCTATTATCCAAAAGTACTACAACTTCAGGATTTTCAAATCAGTCACAGAAACTAATGAATTTCAGTTCAGACTCTAAATTAGAATACTACATATGCTTAAATCAATGGATTCCAAATAAACATATTAAGAATTACAAAAATCAAGTTCTCTCTTTTACTCAAAGTATGCCTACTTATCGCTATTAAAACATCAAATCTAATTTACTGATGCACATTTATTGAATTTTCAAGTTTTTATAAAAATGGTGGTCTACTACATTTTAGTTAAAAGATATACATAACTCACCTTCATTGTTTACTTCTCTAATTTCTCCTGTCTGCCTCCACAAAAGAAAAACTAAATGAAGAGAGTCTAGGTAGTATATCAGTAAATATAAAGGTTAAAGTCATCATGGAATATGTTCTGGAGACTCATAATGAAGTTCAAAATTGTAATACTGAGCACACTAAAAAGTGAAGGAAGACTATAATGAGCCTTTCTATTTTAATACAGATTAACTCAAGCTTCTTACATGGGAACAGCTAATAATCACAAGCAGAAAATTTATAGACGCTTGCTAATAATAGCAAAGTAATATATGAAGCAACCAAATTTTAAAACTTTTGTTATTTGAAAGGAAGACAGGACACATTGCAACCAATATATAAAGATACCTTTTACCTAATTATGTCACCTTATTCCCTCTCCCAAGGTCCCTAAATGTCACAGGGCCAAGACTTTTTTTATTTTTCTTGTGTAACTCTCTGCTGTACTAGAGCTGATTTTTCTTAGAAGGCTATTTTCTTTGTCATACATAGTGTATAATAATTCTTATTCAGCTTAGTACATGCTGATCTTTGGTTTAAAATTATAAATAAACAATCATAGTTAGACCAGAACTAACTACACATTCTATTAGCCACATAATAAGCAGTCTAAATGCAATCTGAAAAAATTCAAATATGTAGGTACGTAGTAACTTACACACTCAGCAATATCTACCACGTGTCAAAATGATACTTCTTGGGGGGTGGGGACAGAATGAGTAAAATAGTCAAGATCCAGCTTAAACTGACTATGCCTTTACATTCAGCTACTAATAAAGGTCCTGTGCATGCTCAAATTTGCAGTCTCAACCACACCGTCTTCCCTGGACTCTCCAATCTCCTTTCTCCCAGGAGTTCCCCAGACTACCCAGTCGCAACAGAAAAATCAGTAAAGGCTACAGAGAATAACTTTCCTCAGAACAGTTACCAACTTCAAATTCTTTCAAATAAAACAGAGCCCAGAACGAACATCAGCTCTGGAATGCTGAAACATTCAAGTGCCTGGCACATACCAGGCATTTGTTTGCTAAAGGCATGATGAACATATGCTGATAAGAAAAAAAAATACATGTGATAATATGCTCTACCCCCTTGGCTTTTCTGACTTGGAAGCAGAGGCTCAACAGGTTAAAAGACTTGTCCACAGACACATGTATTTTGGAGCACAGCCATTACTAAAAAGTTCTTGTAAGTGCAGTGTTCCTTTCAACAGGCTATATAGTGTAATTATAATTATTACTTCAGCCCTTCACACTGAAATATAAAGTGCTCCAACCATGTGAAAATGCACAGATGTATAAATCCTGTAAAATGCAGTGTGATGTGTACGCGACTCACATTTTTAAGCATATATTAAGGTAGTGAATATCAAATGATCAGTGTTAACATACCATTTCCATCATTACTTCAGATGTAAAAATGTTTAAGCAACATTCAATGTGTTACTGCTGTAAACTTCCAAGGTTAAAAGTAATCATCCTGACATGACTGCTTAATCTCTCTTTCACTGTCTCTCACACACGAGATAGACAAAAAGAACACAACTTGTACTGGCTTGCCTAGCATGTGTGAGATCAGGGGTTCCACCCCAATATCAAAAACCAAGCTAGAACAGAACTGTATCATTGGAAAAGAAAATGTTACTTTGGGCTTCAAATTATTAAATGGCAGAACAAACAAATCAATAAAGGTAAATATTGTAATATTTTAAAATAAGAAATGAGGTGGTTCCCTGATCCAGTTTCTGTAAAATAGTTACAGAAAATGCCATTTGGAAAAAAATCCACTATGTAGGACGGTAACAGTGAGAAAAAGAAATTTCAAAGGGTGTGACACGGGACCCCCTAGGACTCTGGATTCCTAAGGCCCAAGAAAGGACTGTTTAAATAAATTCTACCTCCTCAGAGTTCTGCACGGAAAAAAGTCACAAAGTACAGGTTTAAAAAGATTGTGTCCTTTTTCTCATAACTTTAAAAAAAATTAAAAATGCAATTTCAATAACGCCAAGTTCATTTACTCTTCGCAAACAATGTCTCCTACACTCTTTCTAATCAGATTTAAGAATCTGGCTCATCCTCATCATCATTATTATTCCAACTTGCAGGAAAGTTGGACTGTGGGCGGGGGGCTTTGGTGGCACACACACCGAGACCAGGACCTCTGCGGATTTCCAAGTACCATGTGATGCCTGACAAAAGAGAAAAATACCTTGGGTGGTGACATTTTCAGACCGTATCTAAGAAGTGCAGTTGGTGGAAGGCTCTCCACACCCAGCTGTCTCTCAAGAGAAGGATCCAAGTTTATTCAGATTCTTCTAGCAGAACAGAACCGCACCTCAACTAAACTCTCACACCAAGAACTTTCCCCCAATTTACAAGGCCCGCAAGATAAGAAATCACTAGCGTGGACTTCAGCGGCTCGCTGTTCCGACTGAATAATGAATGAACTGGAGGCATCGCCGACCAGTTCCCAGCCGTTCTCACTCCCAGTCCGCCCCCCTATAAAACCAGCAGCAAACGCTCCCAAACGTGGGGCTCCGGGGCCAGATCGGACTCCGAGGCGGGCGGCGGCCGCGCCGCCCCCGGCCCCGCTCGCCTGAAGTTCCGCCGCCGGCTCCGGCCCCGCAGGCCCGCGGCGGCCGCCCGCGCCGCCTCCCCCGGCGCCGCCCCGCCCGGACGCCGAGGGTCGCGCCCCCTCCCCGGCCGCCGCCCTCCGCCCCCGCGTCCCCGCCGCCGCCCTCGCCCGCGTTAACCCCTGGCCGCCCGGCGCGGCGCGGAGGCCGGCCCAGGGGGTGGAGTTGTCGCGTCTCCTCCCGGGAGCGCCCGGGCAGACGCCCGGCTTGTTTACAGGCCCCGGGCCTGCCCGCCGCCGCCGCGCAGGCCGCCCGCCCGCCCTCGGCCGAGCGCAGCGCTTACCCGGAGCAGCCGCGGGCGGGCGGGCAGGTCCCGGGTCGGCCGAGGCGGCGGCGGCGGCGGCTACGGCGGCCGGGGTCGGGGGGTTGGGGGGGTCACCGCGGCGGCGGCGGCGGCCGGGGAGGGGGCGGAGGAGGGGAGGAGCCGGGCTGCGTCCGGGCCCCCGGCTCTCGGCGCCCTCGCGGCTCAGATCATCCGGGCGTTGGAGCGGGAGGCAGAGAGCGGGTCCCGGAGGAGGAGGAGGAAGAGCCGAGGCCGCATCGCTTTCGCGCCCCCACCTGCCTGGCGTCCCCCCTCCCCCCCTCCCCGGCCACCGTTCCCGAGCAGGAGCCGCCGGAGCACCCCGAGCTGCGGGAGCCGGCCGGCGCGGAGACCACTGCTCTCTAGCTCCTGCGCGCGTGCCCGCCCCTCGCGCCGCCGCCGCCGCCTCTAGCGCGGCCCCGCGCAGGCGCGCTCACGACGGCGCCGCCCCTCCCCCCGCCGCGCGCCCGGCCCCGCCCCGCCCCGCCGGCTCCCCCCCCCGCACCCCCTTTACAGCTGCGGCGCGGCCCGGCAGCTGGAGAGACCCGGATGTCGGAGGGCAGGAACTGCGGCGGGAGCCGGTGGGCGGGGGAGGGGCGGCCGCGATGACGTCATCGCCCTGTCCCTCTTCCTGAGCTGTTTCGGCGCAGGCTGGCCAGAGGACCCCCCCAAACCCCCCCCGGGCTGAGCCCGAAAGGAGTCACGGAATCCTGGCCGGGATCTGGGTCCCCGGGCCTTCACGCTTCGGCGCCGGGAGGTTGGACGAACGTTCAAGGGTTCGTAGCCCTGCGGTTGCAGCGCCTCTCCAGACCTGGCCGTTGGCGGGACCCGGACTCTCCCCAGAGGGCTTTGCACCTGCTTGCAAATACTACTGTAGACGCCCGCGGGGCAGCCCGGAGCTGTCAACCTCAGTTTGGCTCACTTGCTCTCTGGGCTCTGCCCTTCGGATGTTTGATCGGTTCCAGGCAGTCACTAGAAACATCCCCCCCCCCTTTCCGGGACCTGCGTTGCGGGAGCCAACCCGCAGTGATCCGCAGAAGCCCACCCGGGTGCCACTGCCACACACAGTGCGTCCCCAATAGCAGGAGCACACGCACCCTGCTATCCACACTCTAGAGTTGCCTATTCACGCATAGGGCACATGCTTGGAGTTTCTGGCAAGTTGTCCCTCTCTACTGCAAGGGTTCCACATTGTATTTCTTTGCACATGTTATAGGTAATCACGTGACCCTGTCCCGAACGACCTCCAATGAGGTTAAAGGAACTGTAGGCTTTTCAAAAATCTGGAGGATACTCAGAAACGTAACAGCTGCTTCGGTTAAGAGCTGGAGATGAGCTGAAGTTAATAGAAACTGCACGTGCAGGCGGCCAAAATCCAGTTTAGCTAGCTAGGCAACAGAAAACCCGACCCACGCTGCTTGCAGACGCCGGGGATAGAATGACAAACCCTAGACAGCCAATGAATCAGAGCTGGAAAGCAGTACATCACCAGTGCGAGTTCCCATTGGTTGGAGTGCCTTCCCATCATCTCGGTCAGATAAAGACTTAACCCTTACAATCATATTAGGAACAGAAGTTTAAAACACATTCTAACAATAAGAGAAAAACCGGGTGCTTCATTGAAAAGGCTAGCACTTAAAAAAAAAAAAAGCCACCTAAAAACATCAGCCAGATGAAAGAGTTCTGGTCAGCCAAAAGGTAAATTGTGATAGGGCCTTTCACTTCTCCGGAGCTCATTGTAACCATTGACGCCTTGCTACTTTGTAGCAAACTTCTCAGAATACTTTGTTGCCCTCACCCTTAGCTCAAACTCCAGCAGCTTTCTGTCATTGAGCAAACAGCTTTGCTCTTTCCAAGTTGTAAAAACTATGTCCAATAGTTTCAACTTCTCTTTTTTTTGGGAGGGGGGTTCTGTAAACCATCATCCACAGACCACATGTGCTTCAAAGAACCCCCAAATTGCCTTTCCTAGAACATTTTAGAATAAGATGAAGACCAAATGATTCCAGGTACACAAAGTAAAACTAATAGTCACTATGTATTTAGTTCTATCAAGTGAGAAGACAGTTCTCATTCTCTACCCAAGTGCCATTAAAGAAATTAGAAACTTTGAAACTCTGCCTTATTAGAATTCTTAGCATTCTCTCTTGATACATTGTTTTTGCCTCTGCTGCTGTCCCCTCCCCCCCCCCCCAAAGAGTATGTGTCACTAACTGGCTTGGAACTCCCTATGTAGATCAGGCTGGCCTTGAACAAGTGGCACTGCTGCCTCTGCCTTGGATTGCTGGGGTTACAGGTGTGTGTCATCACACCTAGCTAAATCCTTGTAAAACTTCAACAAGTTATATTGTGGTGAGCGTGCCAGTGTGCTCAACATTCTAAGATACAAAAGGCCATGTGCCAATCACCATTTGAAGTGCTCTGTAGGTAAGCAGAGGGTGAGACAGGGTCACTTGTATCCCAGGATGACCTCTAACTCTATGTAACAGTGGATGACCTTGGACTACTGTTCCTCCTGCCTCCACCTTCTTTAGTGCTGGAATTATAGACATATGCCAACCAGTCCTGACCAGAGTGCTCTAAACAATTTTTTTCTATTAAAAGAGAGAGGTTGGGTCACCAGTGGCAGTACTAGACTATGGAGAATTAGAAGGTCTTTCTAACTTCCTTTTGATTTTCATTCCTCCAGACCTGCTGTTTTACAGAAAGTTCTTGTAAATGATCCTGGGTCTATAGTAACAGCAAAGGTAGAAAAACAAGTGTATTTTTTTATATATTATAAAGTTTTGGGTTTTTTTAGGGATCTGGTCTAGTGTACCATAGAGGGTCAGTCATTAGTGCCTTCTACTGTCTCTTGTTTCTGGATATAGTTTGTAGGGATATTTTGGTATGAATAAGGAAATTTGTAGGTTATAAGACTAACATTTTAAAACTTGGATACAATATCTTAGTATTATCTCATTAAAGATGTTTGACGTGATATTCCCTTCTCATAAATCTGATACTGAGAGAAAGAGGGTACAAAGCAAGGAAGGAGAATTGGGGGGGCTAAATTTTTTCTTCTTTTTTGATCTATAAAATTTGATCTATAAGACTCTGCATATATTTGGGGGTTGTTCACAGTTTCTTTTGTGAAAGATTAATAAAATATATTGTTAAAAAGCGGTGGCCTAATGATTTTACAGATGTAAAACTATCTGTTCTGCTTGGGATTTGTTGAATATTTCAATTATTGCTCCAAAAAGTAGGTTATTGAAAGGTTGGCTTTAAAGTCCTGAATTTACTATACTCTGTAAGACTTGGGGTAAAGACAAGGAATACCATGGGTAGTTTTAAACTTCAAATACTTCAAATACACTGTCTTTCCTCCATAATCCTGATTTAAAAGGAAGGTTTACATTCCTTGTTCCCAAGCTACTATTGTGAAGGTATCCCAAGAGTCACTCTTGAAGTGGACTAGCTTAGCCATCAGCTTCACTCAGGAGTTTAAGGGACCCTTCGGTGAGAAGCCCCTTAGGAGAGAACCATCTCTGCGCATGAAGCCCTGTGCTACCCCAGAATCATGAAGCCCAGTGGAACAGACATACACCTTTTCCACTGCAGGCTTTTCTACCTGACTTCCGATATCTTCGGTCCCACAGCCACTTCCCGTGTCTGTGTCCTCCTCTCGTCCGTTTCCTCCTCCTCTCTCTTCTCCCTTTCTTCTGTCCTTTCTTGAGTGCTTTTGTCTTTCTGGACCTCATTCTTCTCTTCCTCTTCATGAGCTTAATCCAAATTGAAGCTTCTGTTATCCATCCTCTCCTGAAGTTGAACAACCCTAAACTAATTTCATTCAGGGGTGGGAAGCCCCACCCCATCCCTTCCCACCCTCTCCACCCTCACCATACTATGCCCTTAAAAAAAAAAGTTTACAGCATCTTACAGAATGAGAAGCTTGCCCTGTGTGACATCATGGGGCAGCCCTAGGAGGGTGGGGCAGAAGGGAGTCAGTCATCTTGAGTTGCCTCTGTGTCTTCTCCTGGCCCCTGAGAGCAATATGGGCAATTATCAGCACTACTTGGCTAAGTCCTGGTTAGTCACTAGAAAAGGGTTCGCTTCAGGATATGGCCGTGGCCTTACAGCAGAGGGTCTTATCAAATATGTGCCGGGGACTGTGCTGGGTGCTGAAATAGATGACATCAGTGGGCAATTTTCCCTGCACCAAGGAACTGGCCTTATAATAAAGGACCCTGGTAAGTAAGTGAGCAGACAAGCTCCATGCAGGCGATAAGAAGGTTGGCAGGGGAGATGACCAGAACCAAATATTCAGAGCAGACCTCTCTAAGAAGGCGGCCTCTGAGCCAGCTTTAAAAAAGGAGTGGAGGACAGCGTTCCAGAGAGAAGGATGGGCCGGGCCAAAGTGCTCCACAAGATCTTGGCAGGCAAGAGTTCAAAGAGAAGCTCAGTAAGCCCAAGGCCAAAATCTCCTAGCTGCTAAAGTCGAGCTGGTGTTTCCATTCGGCTCTTTGTTAGTTTACTCATTAATTAGGAAGCCATTTGGATCAAAGGGAGACAATCCATACAAATAGCATGGTGAGTTGATCCTCTCAGAGCAGTTTTAAAAATCTCAACAGTGGGTCTGGTGAGATGGTTCAGCGGGTAGTGGTGCTTTCCGGGGCAGCCTAAGGCCCTGAGTTTGATTTCTAGAGGAGAGAACTGACTCATGAATGTTGTCCTCTAACCTCAGTGTGCACTCTGGGGCACACACGGACATTCACATACACATGCTTGGGCACCCATACACATTTTGAAAACGAAAAATCGGGGCAGAAGGTCCTGAGTTCAGATCCCAGGTCCCACATGAAAATGCCAGGCGGAAACAGCAGCCTGCACTTCTGGTCCTGGTGGGCAGAGTCTGGGAAATCCCAGAGCAAAGCAAGAAAGAGGTAGAAGCAATCAAAGATGATTCCTGAAGTCACTCTTGGTCCTCCACAGGACCACACAGTTCCCTCTGATATACACACACACACGCACACACACACATATAAAATAAAATTTTTTTAAAAATGAAAAGATCACAACTATTTAAATCGAGAAGCATTTGAACCCGAGAGAAGTCTTGTTAGATAACCTGAGAGCAGCTATCTATGTTAGACTCTTTGGAAAGAAAAGTTTTTTGTTGTTGTTGTTGTTGTTGTTTTCTTTCAGGGCTGAAGATAGAACTCAAGGGCTTGGACATGCTGGGAAGAGCATTGCCCTGAGTTGTACCAACTAAATCCAACTTGTGAATGTGTGTGTAGCGTGTGTGTGTGTGTGTGTAGTGTGTGTGTGCATGTGTGCAGACCAGAGGTCCCCATGTGTGTCTCCTTTCTTTCTTTCTTTCTTTTTTCTTTCTTTCTTTTTTTCTTTCTTTTTCTCTTTCTTTTCTTTCTTTTCTTTCTTTCTTTCTTTCTTTCTTTTTCTTTCTTTCTTTCTTTCTTTCTTTCTTTCTTTCTTTCTTTCTTTCTTTCCTTTCCCTTCCTTCCTTCCTTCCTTCCTTCCTTCCTTCCTTCCTTCCTTCTTTCCTTCCTTCTTTCCTTCCTTCTTTCCTTCCTTCCTTCTTTTCTTTTTCTTTCTTCATTCATTTATTTCTGAGAGAGAGGGTCTCTCCCTCACCCTGTAACTTACTGTTTCAGCTGAGCCGATTATTGATTAACAAGCCCCTGGGATCCTCCCGTCTCTGCCTCCCAATGCTAGAATTTACCATGTCTGGCTTTTTATGGTGTGCTTGAGTATAGACCCACATCCCCATGCTGGCACGGCAAGCGCTTTACTGACTGGGCAGCAACTTAGTCCCTGGTAACTCTTTTTAATCAGTAAATGCTAGAAAAACTTTGAGGACTCCTTGAGAACCATCCAGCTGGGTGTTTACTGTCTGTTCTGGATCTCATGGAAGATCTTGAACAAAACCACATCCTGGAAAGTAAAATGGCAACACATCTCTGCATCTGTAACAGTGACGGCCTGGCTGAGAGCTAGTGATGAAAGAAGCAGCCGTTGCAGTATGGCCTCTTATCGGTACCTGTCTCTGCCACATACAAAGGATCACACAGCCAATGACTTAATCCTGTAATCAAACCTTGCAGGTGGGCAGGCCCAAGGCTGTTATTCTCATCCTCTGCAGAAGAGAAATTTGAGCATCAGAAAGATAGTAATTACTCAGGGTCCCAGAGAATAATGGCTAGTACCCAGGATTTGTCTTCTGGGTAGTGATCACCATTAGCCTTTACACGCCAGTCACAGAGGCAGCAGAGAGAGTATGGAATGGAATGACTGCTGACCTTCATTCCAGACAGCACTGTGGGCAGCTGCCATTTTATATGGTCAGATACATTTTTAGGGATTTTTACCTGCTGTTTGCTAAATGCACCCATTGTTAAAAATCAAAGCATATAAACTATATAAAGATTATATAAGGTTAAAACTAATCACTTCCAAGTTACCTGAATGTATTGTACTGTGACCTATACTCTTGTTGTGGTGGGTGCAAGTCGTGTCTTCATGGTGGAAATCCTCTGTAATCTACACATGGCTTCCCAGCTCCGGATTCAGTGATTTTAATTTAGAAGCTTGAAATTGACCGTAAAGGGAGTACAAGCACTTTGGAAGTGAGTAAACATCACAGACCAGGGCTTGACATTGCTTTGTTAATTTTTTCAACTTGAAAAGATGACAAAGAAAATGACTCATGTAGATTAAACATAGAAGGCACATTGTGTCTAAAACTATTAGATGATAAGCGGCACAGACATATCTAATTCAACAGCAAAGCTCCTCAGGTTGTTTGGAGAGATCCTCTCTCAAAAAAATAAGGCAGAGTGCCACAGAGAAAGACATCCAATTTTCATCAACTTCTGGCTTCCACACATGCACACACATGTACACACACACACACACACACACACACACACACACACTGACAAAGAAGTTTCTGATCTTCATCTTTCTTGTTTTACTTACATCTTCACTGAACATGTTAACCAACAAGCATGTCAGAACTGCATCTGGAGAGCTACTTGTCCAACACAGGTGAGCACATCACTGGGTCTGCATCTGTTCTGCCAGATGGATGGACCCCTTTCTGGTTTCATGACCTTAACTGAGCCATCTAAGTGATTAGCCTGTTTAATCTTCCACAAAATGCTTTCTTGCAGAATGTTAAAGTCAGTCAGGTTCTCTGGAAAATGATTGGCATTGGTGGTTGCTCCCACCTGTGACCTACTTCTTCCTGCTTTTTTCCTCTCACTGGAATTTGGATCGGAGCTCTCTTATTCTCCTTTGTACCTTAAAGCAGACCATGGTCAAGCTTCTCTTAATGATGGGCAGTGTTTCAAGAACCTTTTTAGTTAGATGGTTCTTGAAATTGATAACTGTGGGACTACCATAGAGTGCACTTATGCAAGGCTAGATGTTAGAGTCTAATAATCCCCTCTCCCCCTTGACTTCTTGGTTCAACCCAGCAATGTGGGAAGTGAGATACACATGAGGATGCCACTAGAGTACTGTGGCACTGTATTACATAGCAAACATTTCTTATAAACAGGGATATTTTTAAAATAATGATGAAAGTGGATAAATGGATAAAAGTTATCATTATCAAGTGCTGTACACTGTATGCAATTGTATTGCCCTGTTTTTTTTATATTACAGTAGGTTTATATCAGTATCACCACAAACACAAGGATGTTGTCACAACTATGATGTTGCTAGGTGATCAGAATTTTTCAGCTCCCTTGTAATCTTATGAGTCTAATGAGACTACAGAACAATGAAATGCAGACATTAGTTAGCATCCATTTGCTCTTGAGGGACTGAAGGAGAGTATGCCATTCAACAAATAAGGTCATAAAATCACTATGTTTTGCAAAGTAAATCTAGAATCAATCATGAGAATTAAAAAGAGAATTTCAGCTCAATATAAGGAAAGGAAAGGGAAAAGAACTTGGCCTAGAATGTGCCAAACTCATACTAGGCCTCTTAGGATTGTTTGTCTAATTTAATTCTCACAACTTTGCCAAGATCTTTCTTCCTCTCATTTTGCAAAGGAGGAAGCCATGAAAAAGTTCTTTTGCAAACACAGAACAATGTGATTCCCTATTGCCTGATTTTGCCAGTTAGGCCTTTCTGGAATGACTTGCCCTCTCCCTGAGACCCTTTTCATTTCAGTGTCCTACCCAAACCAACCAACAAATCAGATACCCAAAAGAACAATCCCAACTCTGATGTCTTTATGACTCTGAGGAGAATATATAGTCTACTCAGAGAAATCTGTCTTATACTTGCAAAATTGTCACATTTCCTGGAGTTTTGCCTTCAGCCGTCTGCTCCTCCATTCTCCTGCTCTCTCCACACAAGGAAGACCTGTTTCCCACTTTCTGCAAATTCTTTCTCCTTTCTTTTCCACACACACATTACAAGTCCCATGTAATGAGGTCAAGATTAAAAGAACACCCATGGACATTCTCACCCTATTCAGTGTTCGTGTCAAGCATCAAGACTTCCTGCCACCAGACAAACATTGGGGGGGCGGTGTAAAAGGGGAAGACCTTTGTGAAGAAGCAGCAGCTAGAGGCATGAAGAGAAGCTGGCATCAGGAAATGAAAACTCAAGAGCTGAGGTATAGTTCAGTGGTGGATCTCTTGTTGGCATACCTAAGGCTGGTTCCATTCTCAGTGCTTGGGAAAACAAAACAAAATAAAACAAAACAAAAAAACTCAGGTACCTATGGTAGGCGTCCAGGTGAGAAAAAGTGTTACGCCAAGCTGGGTGTATCAGGAGAGGCCCGTGGAAACTGTGATGGGAAACTATGCTTTTTTCCTTTTGAAGAATTTCAAAACAGTAATAATCCCATAAGATTTTATATATGCAGGAGTCAAAGAGTGTTGTTGGGTTTCTCTGGGATTCTTGTGTTTTGGAGTCAAAGACAAGTCAGAACACATTAAATTATTCCTTTAAGAGGACTCCTGTTGGCCACCACAATGGATTTGAACTCAAGAGGCCATCTCTGTTCTCACTAGGGTGTGAACAAGTGATTAACCTTTCTCAGATTTGGTTTCCAGCTTGAAACTGGGCCTAATCACCTGACCACAGATAATTGCCCCTGACCAGGGGCGTGAGTGCGTGCAAGAATAATTGTTACTCTGAAGCTCATGATGTGATATTTTGGTATCACAACACCTTATATATAAGTAAACACCATGGCTTCAACAGATTGAAGTTCTGTTCACACTTGAGGTTGCCAGATACAGGTCTTAAAACCATTCTTTCCCAGACTTGTTTTAACTTCGTTTGTTAGCGTAGTGAAGGCCTATGAAGGCTTCTGCCTCTCCCAACACTGCGGATCTCTTTCATTTGCATTTTTCCCTTATGCCATCTGCAATGAAGGTTAACATTTGGTTTTGAATCTAAAAATCTAAACTCTTGATTGTTCTTATAGTGTGTCACAAGAATCACTGCAGTTGTCACTTCTCTCTCTTAAATGTAGGATGTATCATTCCACATCCTAGAACTTGAATCATCCTGCACTGTCCCTTGGGGGATGCCTGACAGCGCCCTAGATGCTGGAAGAGTGGTCGTTTTCAAGGTTATCTAGGTCAACAGAAAGCAAGCAAGGTCAACGTAGAGGAAAAACATACCCAGTAAAGGGAGCAGAGCAAAGTAAGCCATGGGTGGACTGGGTGGGCGGGCATAATGCTCACGTCACCTGACACAAGTAGGTCAGAGAAAGCATGTTAGAGGAAGTGGCAGCTTTGTTGATTTGAATGACAGAAGGAAGCTATCATGTGAAGTATGTGCGTGTGTGCGCACGTGTGGGGGGGCGGGGGTGCCCCAACAAGGTCAAAGACCCTGGAGCTCGAATAAGCGTGACATGTCCAAAAATAGATGCCACTCTGAAATGTCCCAGGCACCCATAGAGAAGGGAGAGTGTGGTACATGCAGGAGGCAAATAGGCAATAATAAGAATTGTTTGGATTTTCTTCTAAATGCCATGGAAATTTTTACACAGGGATGCCAAGAGGTGATTTCTGTTTTATTCTTACTGTAGTACAGAGAATAGCTTTTTTTTTTTTTAAAGAAAAGTAGAAGCAGAAAAATCCTTTCATGTCAGTTGTGTTTGTCATTAAACAGAAAGTGAAATTTATATTTATTAACCTGAAGCGATTGCATTTTGGTGGAGGAATGTGTGTGGCCTTTCAAAAGCTCTTTTCACTGGGCTCATGGTTTTATTTTCTGGGAACTATATTTGGATACTCTTGCCAATGACTCATCAAGGAACCTTTCTTAGGAAATGCAGCAAAATGTAGCAAGGACCGAGGACCTTGTGGATAAGACTAGGTTAAATATAGGTAAGGGAGAATCATACTTAAGGGGTTCAAATTCAGGTGACTGACTACCTGTTAACCTAAAAAAATTCTGCAAAAACCTCTTTACTTAATCTTTTTCTTCCATTCACTTTCTGAATCTAAATTTGAAGACTGGAGAAAATATTCTGCCAATTTATAACTTGTTCTCCAGGAATTGAATTTGGGTTGCTAAGCCTCGGTATAGCTGCCTTTATCCTTTGAGCCATCTTGCAGGCCCTTAAATATATAACTTGTACTCTCTAGTAAGATGATAGTTAAGTCCTTACCCCAGGCAGACATTTACATTGGCATGTAAGTCTTGAGGTCCTCTGTAGGAATAACTTTGAAACATGAGCACTTAGTTGGCTTGATGTGTATTGGTGAAGTGAGTTAAAGGAAATAAAGAAGAGATTTAGTTAACACCTCAAATAACACCAAAGACAAACTCTACTTATACCAGCCTGTTCATATTTGTCCCTAGTCATGAGGCTATCAAAGAAATGCATACAACTTCATGTGACCATCTTCTCACAGCTACTGACTAGATTTTCTCATCTATATTAGAAGTCTTCAAGAAAAGCCCAGAGCCAGGAGTTGTGGCCCATGTCTGAAATCCCAGCTTGGGAGGCTGAGATAGGCGGATCGCAAGTTCGAGGCCGACATGGGCCGTGTAGCAAGTTCAAGGCCAATCAGTGCTACATAGGGAGACACTGTTTGGTTTAGCAGATCAAGGGTCCTGGGCACAAACTTGGTGACCTGACTGTGATTCCCCAAGGACACATGGTGGAAAGAGAGAGAACTAACTTCCAAAATAGTCCTCTGACTGCACATGCATATACGCCTGCTCTTTCTTTTTCCCGGTCTTTCAAATGAATATTTATATTTATTCATCATATATTATTATATTGAATATGATAAATATTTAAAACAAAGCAAAAAAATACATAAAAAGTAATATTCACACATACATGAGAAACAAATCTAGAATAATTGGTTTTGGAAAAGGACTATGGCTAATTTTATATCTAATCTTATAATCAGTCATTAAAATCACCCAAGAAATAGTTTGCCATAAACATTTTTATGGCTAGTGGAACAGTAGGATTTATAGACTCAATACTGATGAGTCAAAACAATTTCTACTCACATATCTGAATTGAGCCAACATTAGTTAGTATATAATAAGCACTCATCATTGGAAAGAACAATCCATCATTTAAAACAATTATCAAATTAGAAGCTACTATGTGTCAAACAACGAAGAAAATGAAAATAATACATTGCAAAGGCTTACGGATGTCATATCAATGCTATTCCTAGTATTTGTGAGAGACAATTTATTGTTTGAATTCTACCTTAGGACAATCCTCAGTTCTTGAAAGGAATAGTTTACTAAAAACATGTGCTTCTGAACTTTGAAAGAACCATGTATCCACGTCTTGGGAGGACAACAAAAACACTGACCTTTGTCCAAGTAGGCAAGACACACACAACTCTTTTGTGCTGTTAAGCACAACGAAAGCATGGAAAGGTTAAAGGGAACAATGTGAGTACTTGAACACCAAAGGAAAAATCTTGGCTTGATATAAAATAGTAGTGATTTGTACGGCTTGGTGAGTCATGTGGATCACATCTGGAGTATGTGCCCAGAGGCACTGACTTGGAGGGAATCACACTGTTTAGACTGTCATCAAGAACATCGTCATCACATGTAAGATCTGCCTGAGTTATAAAAGCAAAAACTGAAACAGTAGCACACACAATACAGAATCGACAATCTGTAAAATTTCTCTTTTACTTATTTATTGGAAGAGAGAGAGACAGACAGACAGAGGACACAGAGACAGAGAGAGAACACATTCATGCCATGGTGTATAGGTGGAGGTTAGAGGACAACTTTCAGAAAAGCGAGTTGCCAGTTCTCTCCTTCTACTCTGTGGACTTCAGGGGATCCAACTCAGCTCATGTGGCTGCTGAGCCGGTATCTTTCTTACTCAGCTACCTCACAGGTATGACAAGTTGTAAAAATTTTCTACTCTCCTACCTTTAGATTCCCAAAGACCATGTCACAAAAGCCATGATATATGATATCCTTCTTAACATTTTACTTAATTTGGGTAGATCCTTTTGCCTATGTAATATTAATTTCAAGTCTGTAAAAGCAAATCTTTCAACAACTACTCACTCAAATGTTCTATTTTGATATAAATCATACCATACTACTCACCTTGAAGAAAATTTAGATTACTCAGCCCCATGTACATATTAATGTAGTCTAACCCTATTCAAAGTGGCTAGAATCATCATGTAAATTTAAATCTTCCTATAAAAATGTGATGAACAAAATTTAATGGCAAGAAGTAAATGACATTATTTATTGTCTATTTTATTTTGCTAGAATTTTTATATATCTATCATTTAATTTAATCCATCTAGTCAAGGTCGGTGTTATTGCCAGTGTTTTGCAGAAGAAAACTAGGAGCTCAGAGAATGAAGCTACGTGTCCACGTTATAGAGCAAGTGAGTAAAGAGCAATTTAAAATGTAACCATGATTAAGAAAAAGACATCAGGCCATAGTAAATCTTGGCTCTAGGGATTCAGAACATAGGGTTTTACTTTTGGTTATCGTCTTAGATTTTAGGATCACCAGTGTATGACTTCAAATTCATTTCATCTTTTGCACTTTAAGTTTCCACATATATGAAATAAACATATTTTATCAGTTCACCTTTATGGCATCTTCTAACTCCAAATATTCAAATATAACAAAAAAGAAAGCAAAACTCTGACTCTCAAAATGAACATCTCCCCAGTATTGTGGCAAAAGTATTCCTCATAGCTTTCAGGAGAATCGCCCCTTCTTCTCTCAGGGCAATTCCTTGTTCTGGCTCCATAATCTCTAAGTGGAATAATGAGGGCACGTCACAGCATTTGCTTAGGAGTTAGAAAAATCATCCTGCTCTCTTGGCACTGCTAGCAACGAGGACTAAGAGGGTGTGGAGCTTGGAAGGGTGTGCCCAAAGCCATAGAGTATTCAGCTACCTGTAGCGACATAATCTATGTTTATGGTGAGGTTTCTATTAGTTCCCAAGCATCATAATACATCCAATCCTTGGGAGACTCACAATTTGTACGGGGAAGAGAATTTGCAGTGTAGGGAAGCCTATTCCCAGAATCCTGAAATGGAAACAGCACCTTTAACTGTTTGGAAGCAAGGTGTGAGAAAACACTTATAGCAGAAAGGAAAACACACTACAAGATTCAATTGTCAATGATTTTGAAACTCCCTAGGAGGGTTTTAGACTTGATGGTGTGAAATGAAGTTCCTAGGGGGGAAAAAAAAGACTTACAAAGCTGGTTAGCAAATGAGAACTTTTTGATTGTTCAGAGTTAGAATGCTACAGATCCCAAGCTAAATTATTTTAGGCTGTGTTTAATACCCTTAATAGCCATTCATTGCCTACCCAGTAGCAAAGTAAATATCTTTTAATTATAAGGTAAAACCTTTGGGGAATAGTTTTGCCACAATACTGGGGAGATGTTCATTTTGAGAGACAGAGTTTTGCTTTCTTTTTTATTATATTTGAATATTTGAAGTTAGAAGATGCCATAAAGATGAGCTGATAAAATATGTTTATTTCATATATGTGGAAACTTAAAGTGCAGCCACCTAGAAGAGTATTAGCTTTTATTAACCCAAAGCTAAAATTGTCACCAAAAATCTTATCATCTATAGCACAGTTTTGTTCAGTTTGCTCTAATGTCCCTGCCAATGTATTTCATACATGACTGTATGGATTGTTGGCTAGTTGATTCCATCTGTGGTTGTCTGTGTGTGTAGGATTGTAGGGATGCGGATGAGTGTGTATGTGGAGGCCCCAGGTCAGCAGTAGGTGTTTTCTTCAATTGCTTTCTACCTTATTTGCTTGAGACAGGATCTGTCATTGAGCTTGGAGCTTGTTGATTGGCTACACTGTCTAGACAGCAAGTTCCAGGGATCCTCCTGTCTTCCCAGAACTGGGGTTATAGATGTGCAGTACTGCTCCTTGCTTTTACCTGTGTGCTAGGGATCTGAACTCAGGTCCTTAATTAAGCGCTTAATTAAGCAACCAACTTACCGACCCGAGCCAGTTCCCAGGTTCCCCTGACTCAGGACTTTTTGTTTGTTTGTTTTATGACTCTGAAAGCCGATACATCTGCTTTTTCATTGAACATGCTATTCTGGGCAACCTGATTCCGTGCTCCTGGACCATGGTGCCTTGAATTTGGCCCAGAATAAACTATTACTTATTTCCTGAAAGCTACGTTTTATACTAACAGTTTGGGCAGTCTACATGAGGCCTCCTGAGGATGACCCACTTTAACCACAGGAGTTACTTGGATTGGTGCCAGGTACCAGCTCAGGCCCTCTGTGCCCAGCCATCCATCCATATTGCTTCCTGTGTAGATGTTGGTGAGTTCTTTCCAGCCTAGACCCCCCTCCTTTGTTTCACCAGATGGTTTATTATAACCTGATTATTTAACACACCCACATTTGTTTTCAGAGTATTTAGCCAATGCATTTGGATTTTTTCTTCCATCAGTCCTCTAATAGTTAATCTTGCAAAAAATTTTTTCAGTATCCTCTTCTGCTTATGACAACCTTATGCCTTTTAATTTAGAAACTCTGTGAGTTACTGACCACAAAGACACCAAACACAAGAGGCTCTTGTTCCCCTCCCTCAGCTCCGCAGTGTGAGGTGCAGTGGGGAACTCCCCAAGATGTGCAACAACTTCATTGGAAAACCCAGCACACTACATTACTGCCAGTAAGGAGAAATCTTGCTGGCTTAGCCAGGAAGACATGCATAAAGGGTAATCAGCGGTACCTTGAGCCACCTCATGTTCCCATCGATGTGCAGGGCATATTGGAGACAGTGGGAGGAGCTGACTCAGGGTGAGACCCATAAACAGCACATAAATCTGATCCCAAACAAATCCCACCAGCTAGCATAAAACGTGGCAAGTTTCAAGAAAGAAAACTGAACCAAAAATCCCAATCAACCAGTCAACCAATCAACCAATCAATTAAATAAACAATCAAACAAACAAAAACTCACTAAAATGAAAAACAGAAGGAAGGAGGAAATGGTTGGAGAAAGTCTTTCATTCTGTACTCCATTCGGTTTTATGTTGAAAATCACTTTAATAGATACAACCTGCGAGTCTTAAAAAGGTGGAAAAAGTTTGACATTCTCAAACTAATATTTTTCCACAGATAAATTAGAAGTCCTAGGCAAAACTCATAAGTAGGAGCTGATGGGATGACTCAGTGGGTAAAGATGTCCTTGTTCAAAAGTCCTCAACCTGAATTTGATCTACAGAGTCTGCATGGCAAAAGAGAGGACCGACTTCTGAAAGATGTCTTCTGACCTCACGTGCGTGCACGCTTTCATTGTCTCTCAAGTGATATAAATTACAAATAAAATATTTTTAAAGATTGCTAATAGGCAAATATCTTCAACGGAATTTAAAAAATTGCTTAAACGAATTGGTGAAATTGCTCATTTCTAAGAAATTAGTATGAGCTTGGAAACTATCAAAATTGAAAAAGAGAACTGTTTAAAAATAGTATATTAACCAGAAAGTGTTCAGAGTTTGTGTCAGAGCTTAAGATGAACTCTGAAGAATCTAATTTTTCTCAAGACTTATTCTCATCTGTCCTGACCTAAGCCCTTGCCTGCTCCTCCTTTAACATCCTCTCCTTCTACTCTCTAGGAATCCGCAAAGTGGAGCAAGGTCCTGTATCCGGGAAAAGGTCTGTATGGCTCCTTTAACATAGATCCTAGAGGGAAAAGGGATCTGGATACTGTCTACATTCCCCAACAAAAACTCAGCCTGAGAGAATTGCTGAAGAGTTACAGATCGCCCTGCTGACAAAATGGAATTTCTCACTTTTGTTGGATATTTTCATTTGCAAAGACTGTTCCCCCTCTAATGATTAGCTCTCCTGACAGGAAAATATGTCAAACTGGTTTCCCATTATGACTTTTTAATGCCCTTACTGGGCTCCTCTTGCATCTCAAAGCTATGGAAATATAAATGTTTTGCCTCATTTGTACTCTGATTTACTGTAATTGTACTGTGTGTTCTCGCTCCCTTTCCCCTATAGTTGTTTAGGCTAGTAATGGGTCCTTACGAAGCCACAGGCTGCTTTATGTTATCTTCATACATATTTGCTGTCATACTTTGGAATCATTCATTCCCATCCTTCATGCACTCTCTCCCCCCTCCACATGTTTATCTTTCTTTGTTCTAGCCCTTTCTGTATTCTTAACACCTGTGTTCCATTACCCTCTCAATTTTCCACCTCCCACAAGATCTCTTCCTACTCATGATCTTACTTCTAGTTTCATGATTTACAAACATATATTTAAATACATACACATATATATACATATATATATAACTAAGGTGTACATATGAGAAATACATATATTTGTCTTTTGAATCTGGCTTATTTCCAAGTCATTATTTTCTTCTACTTCTAAAATATACCCACTTAGAATATGTCAGTTATTCCATACAAAATAATCCCTAAGCATTTTATAAACACAAGCAATGAACTCTATAAATGACTTCTGTTAAGGGAAGCATGGCACATGATTACAAGAAACATTTTAAAGTGATACTAAAACTTCACAGTTGGTTATAGAGTCTTTCCACAGTGAACTTAGAGATGAACTAAAGGAATGAAGATGAAACCAGATGATTTGGTTAACTGGAAAAGACATATATCAAAGAATCCCTTCAGCCTCAGTGGAAAGGACTTTCCCAAGTACTTCTAACATTCTCCTCAAGAGATGAACTCTTGAAATCATATTTCTCTCTTCAAACTTGTGCCAACTCCTTCTGGGGACATTTTCACATGACCTTGATAGTCACTGAATTGTATTCATCTTTAGCTACACGGACAACTTGAGTACTCTGACCAACTAAACTCAAGACCTACCTAACAACATTTCAACAAACTCTTATTTTTTATGATGTATTTTCTAAGTTCTTTTATATTTAGATCTTTAAAAACTTGTTTTGGCGTGTGTGTGTGTGTGTGTGTGTTTGTGTGAGTGTGTGTGTGTGCATGGGCATTCTGCTAGTGTGTCTACAGAGGTCAGAGGACAACTTCATGACAGTTAGTTTCTTCTCCCACCATGTAGCAGGGCAAGATAGCATTTGAGACAGGGTCTCCATGTGGAGTGAGGCTGGCCTTGAATTTACAATGCTTCAGCCTTTTGACTGTTGGGGTTACAAGCAAGAGCCACCACACCCAGCTAAGGCAGCCCTTGATAAGGATGCCAATCTCATTCCTTATGAACTCTACTCTTGTGATCCTTTACTTAAAAAAAAGAAAAATCTATTGGGTTTGGGGAGATGGTTCAGTGGTTAAAGACTTTGTCTTGCAAGCAAAAGGACTTGTGTTTGGATCCCTAGATCTCACTCAAAAATGCCAGGCAGATATGGCCTGGGGCTTGTAATTCTGGCCCTGGAAAGTGGAATCTAGGAATCCCCACAGCAAAGCAATAATGAAACACACCACACACACTTGCTTAAGTGCCTTCTTGTACAACACACACACACACACACACACACATATATATATATATATACAAACGTATGCACATACATACATGTGTGAAAGAAAAATTAATTTATGAGAGAGAGAGAGAGAGAGAGAGAGAGAGAGAGACCTTGCACCTTAGCATGTGTGCCCATGGCATGAATGCAGAAGTCAGAAGACAACTTTTCAGAAGTTGTTCTCTTCTTCCACCATGTGGACCCTGGAAATTAAACATACCCCCAGGCTTGCACACAGACACCTCCACTCTGAGTCACCTCGCTGGTGCCTCTACCCTTTCCAAAGGCCCCATTTTTAATATAACCACCCTAGGAACTTGAATTTCCCTATACAAATTGGGAGGGTCACATGTACACATTCACGCCACTGAACACTCTGACCTAATTCAGTATCTTTGCTTAGACACGTCTAGCCCAAGGAGGTGTGCCAATCAGAGCTGTGCAGACAATGGCTGATCAGTTTTTAAATAAAATTTTAACAAGGAGTCCACGTATTCACTTTTCCTCTGGAGCCCACAAATCTGTGTGAGACATATAAACAATTTTTAAAATCACATGGGAAAGTAGAATTCCAAAGACAATTCTTTTTTTAATTATTTATTTGAGGGAAAAAAGAGAAAGCTAGGTTCTTTTGTGTATTTTTAAAATTTTCTTCAGTCAGTTGGTACACATGTTTATTGAATTCCTACCATATGCTAGAGTTGGAAAATTATCAAAAATAAGGCAGACATGGTCTCAAGCCCAACATAGTTTATAATTTAGAGACACATTTAAAGTGTTTTTAAAACTATGAACCAATGTATATGATTGTGTGCATATGGAGAGAGAGACACACACATACACAGAACTGTTTCATATTACACATATTTAACATTTTAATGTGTATTTTGAATATACTTGTTTGCGTATATAAATCAAGGAAAAAAGGATTCAAAGATACCCCCATGACATGGAATGCACCCAGCTATCTTATACTACTTCTTTCTTTTGAAAACTTTGAGTAATAACTTGAGTCTGAGTTCTTGAAGTTCACACTTGGTATGTATGGCAGAACTGATACACTCAGGCTTGTCTGGCTGTGAAGTCCGAGCTATCTGACTACTGAGCTCTGTAACCACAAGAGCAGAAGATCTAGTTACTAGGCTCAATTCTGGCCATACAATAAACATGAGACATTCTTCAAATCATTTAGCTTCTCCGGGGGCTTAATCTCCTCCCCAGTAAAGAGAGCCTATTAATAACATACAGGGAAACCCGACTGCTTCATAAACTATGAGGCATTCTATCACCGAGAGGAATGTTATTCAGAGCACCAACAGCTAAGGAAAAGACAGCATGTTCATTGGGAAGAATGGTGTATTGCATCTGAAGAGTTGACATCCTTCTGCCTTCTATGTTGTGAATCTCTACATTAGTCCATCCACACATCTTCACATACTTCCTCCTGCTCTGGGCAAACAAATGAATCCAGGCTACTTTTTTTTTTCTAACCAGATTTCCCAAGTTGAAACTATTGTTTTATTGAGACAGATTTTTGGATAGCGATGAGAAAATTCATCAAATAGATTATTAGATCTCCTTGGAGATTTGCCACATTTTTCCTTCGCCAGTTGAAGATCTATCACCAATCTTCAAAAAGCAAGCACAGAAGAAAACAAAAAACCAGCTTCCCCTTGACAATTTCAGATAAATCTATTAATTCTAAAATAGTCTTTTTATTTGTTGATATAGCTAATAAAATATGTGTTCATAAGGAAAGTTGGAAAATATGAAGTACGAAGAAAAAACTTGCAGCACAGTTGGATACGAAGAGAAAGCCACTAAACATTTTGTATACATTCAAAATAATGTCTCTCCTTCTCTCTCTACTCCTTTACTATCCTTTTTTACCTCCTCCTCTTCTGTTAAGAGAGAGAGAGAGAGGGTCTTATGTATTAGCCAGGCTGGACGGCAAATATCTATTTATATAGTTCAGCCTGGCCTTCAATTTGACATACTTCTTTACCTCCAAGAGCAAAGTAACAGTGTGACCAGTTGAAAAATTAGATGTATAACAGACATTTTTAAAGCTAATGTATTATGGATATTTTCATATGACCTAAATTTTTAGGATTATGGCAGAGTTTAGTAGAGAGAAAGAATGGAACTCGTGGACATGAATCTATGAGGGGCAAGAGAGCCCTGGAGAACTCATAGATTCCAAGCATGGAGTCCCATGAGGGGCCAGAGAGCCACTGACTTAACATTTTTAGAGGACATAATGTAATTAATTAATTAATTTGTTTATTTGTTATTTAGTCTTTTAGTACTTCTGGGAATTGAGCCCACGGCTGCTCACATGCGAGGCAAGTGCTTTCCCATGAAGCTACCTCCTCAGCTCAACAATATGATTTTTTTCCCCTAGTTTTACAAGCATATTGAGAATAACCCTGTCCCCCTCTCCCCCCTTTTTTCCTCTCCCTCCCTCCTTCCCTTCTCTCAAGGAAGGACATGGTTTTGAATTGCTGTATGCTATACCACATTATAAGTTGATAAAATCGACTCCCTTGGAATATTAACATTGCTTCCACGGTTTTGCTACTGTCCAGGCTTAGAATTGCTGTTCGCTTACACAAAATGCGTCTCTAAGTTTGCGTGCAGGCTATATCCTATGAAGCAAAGTCACTAGGTTCTGCCAGTCAAGCAACAGAAACCAGCACAGAAATTTATTGCAAGCTGCGGTTGGGCAGCCCACAGACTTTTCAGGAAAGCTAGAGCCTCGAGCTTTGACAATGGTTGGGAAGGTGGGAAGGCTGTACCAGCAGGACCCCAGCCAAGGCCTCACTGCCGACCCACTGCAGCCAGGTCTCCGGTGCCCGCTGAGGTTGAGCGAACGTCTGGCCCAGCTGGCACTGGGCCTGGACTTCGGACACGACACCAGACACCTTGCCGGCAGCTCTGCCTTGGCAGTTCCTGGAAACTGGATACTGTTGCTCCGGAAGGAGCCCTGCTCTCTCCTGGCTTCTGGGCATGACTGGCGACAGACACGCATCTCAGCCTGTCAATCTGAGTGCCATGGGGGTAGGGGGAAGAGCAGCTGCCCCATGCTAAGACTCACGAGGAGGGCAAGTCCGCCCACTACCAGTGTGGTAGACAAAAATAGTGTCTTGGGCTCAGCTTAGCCTGTATTTATTTGCTTGCTAGAAGAGATGGGAAGCTCTGTAGCTATATGGGTAATTTGTGATTCTTTCATGAATTGCCTAATCATATCTTTAGATGGCTTTTATATCAGAATAAATAGATTTTTGTAATTTATCACTTCTCTCTTTCTCTCTCTCTGTCTCCTAAGCTTTGAAAGTCATACATGCTTCATCTTTTACCTAATTTCTTTTAATTTAATTTAGGAATCTTTATATTAGCCTGTAGAAGCTTACCTGTATTATCAAGTTAAGTCTAGTATCTCTTCCCATTACAGTTTCAAATTTTGCTTTTCAACTTTAGCTTTTCTAGTCTGAAGTTAGATAAATAAGAACCTACATTTTCTGACTAACCAAAGAAATGTGACTTCCTATTCTTCAGATGAACTGGTCACCTTGGTCATGGAGTTGTGTGTGGAAGATCTATATCCTGAAGTATGAGAGCAACCCACCTCAATTTCTAAGCAGAAACACAGGACAGTGTCTGTTCCTCTACAAAATCCATTGCAAAAAAACTAAAATTTAAATGTCAATTGACCCATTAATAAAGTATCCTTCTATGAACACACTTTAGTCAGCTGATGTGTTGTGAGAGAATGAAAAAAAATAGAGTAACTGCTCATTCAGAGAAGTGGATTTAAAAAAGAAAGGTTATCGCCATCTGCTACCTTTTTGACAGTCCTCAGAGTCATCATAGCATACACTCACTTTACTCTTAGGGGTGTTATGTGGGCTATTATTGGGGAGGCAAGGGGATAGGGAGTATGTCATAAAATATTAAAGAGGATTTGGAGAACCTTGGTATTGGCAGAGATGGAGCAAGCAACATTCAGTTACTGCTCACTGACCTCAGAGAAGTTGCTCGGGCCTTCCTGCAATGCTCTGGGTGTTGTCAGAGCTGGGGACTCGCTGGGCAACATGCCCTGGAGGTGGGAAGGCTTGGGACAATTGGCAAGGCGGCAGAGCAGCACAGAGTCTGCAGGGAGCAGGTGCAGCTTAGGGGTGCTGAGAATGGGGCTCAGAACAAGTGCCCACAGGATTTGCTTCAGGTCTGATGTGGCCACAACAGTTTCCACTGCCTCCTTACCCACGAGCTCCCCTCCCCCTTGGAGAGGGTGGGATTCTTGCAGGATTATAGCGATGGCCAGAACACCTGACACCTGACCCTTGGCAAGATGAGTCCAGGGCAGTTTATAGTCACATGTGCCTGAGGGAGAAGCACGTGCACACCATACAAGGGCACGTAGGGGCTGTATGGAGATGAACAAGCAGAGGCCGTAGGAGGCCAGCTTTGGAGGGTCAAGAGGATGCAGTGCCTCCTGACTTCCACAGAAGGATGTGAGGGGCCCATTCGAATGATTCTGCAGCTGGCAGGGATGTGACACACATTATTTGGGGGATAAGCAGGAACGGTGTGGTGCCTGGTCCTTTTGATAAGGAGGACTGTTTGGCAAGGAGACCTTATCCACGACTACAGAAAGGATCTCACAGTTAGACCACTCAAGGACAGCTGGACTTCACAAGATGTCAAGGCAAGCGTGAAACTTCAGGCTTTTTACCACAATAGCACATCAGGACATGGTTGCCTCTGAGTTCTAATGACTATACCATTATTATAAGGAAAGATAATTCCAGAAGAGAAACTTGGGCCCCATGCAGATGTTACTTTCTTCTTCCAGAAATGGGAGTGTCAAAATAAAAATGGAAGAAATAACATGAGGCCCTAAGATAGGTTGGGATTAAATAGACTGAGCTAGGAAGGATCCTATCCTTGGTGGCCGTCAGGGGATTGTTCCAAAACTTGTCCCATTGAGTTGAGAGGTGGAGACACAAAGTTCACACACTCTTCTGCCAATGTAGGTTCTGCATTATAGAGAGAGAGGTGGGGGGAGGGGGAGAGCAAATCTCACAGATCTGGTCTATAGAGATCCATGTATCTTGTCAGACAGTGGCTATGGGAAATTTCCTTGGTAAGCAGCAATGCAAAGCAGCCCAGAGAAACTTCTGGAGCTTTCCAGAAGAATTTAGGTCCCTGTTTGACAAAATCTCCTGGGATGGAGCTTTCCATATGAGCCATTCTCAGTGTGGACCCAGGTTGAAAACTGTAAAGCATGAGATCCCGATACCTCATCAACTTTTCACATCCTTTGACAACCTTTGACAACCATATCTCCAGGGGACATCAGACAGGTTCTATTCCTCAAGAGTTCCCAATCTCCTTGGAGAAAAACGTAACTTGGTGCAATGCAGGAAGTTATATAAATACCTTACAAGATGAGGAGTATGAAGAGAAGATTCTGGCATCGGAAGTTAAGCATACTTTCCTGACAATTTTATTGCTTTCATCGTGCATGTTAAAGAAATGTCTGTGTAAGATAACACTACACAGCAAAACACTTTCTTGACTGTGAACTGAATATAGACTCACACACTAAATAGTGAACTGAAGTCTCTCATTGCTTTAAACTGTGCCCATTTTATTCTGAGTCCTTGTAGGCACTGGTTAAATGGGACGCAAAAGGGAAGTCTCCTCACTTAACTCACTTTGCCCTGAACACACTGTTTGACAGCCACTGGGTTTGAAAAAGTACTCTCTCTCCAATCTCCAGGGACTCCCTCCTGTGATCCTCCTCATTGTGTCTTCCCAAGTCACTTTGGAGACATGTGGGAGAGGCGATTGGGGAAATAAATTGAAATTTGATCATTTGGACGGTGCGCCAAATAGATCCAGAACGTCTAACCTAACTAGAGATTTTCTGAATTTAATTTTTCTTATTCCTAAAGGAGATCAGAATGGATTGGTCCCTGTCCCTTTGATCTACAGCCCTTTGAGCATAATACTGTTAGCTCTGACTGCAATCCAGTTTTGGTCAATAGATTGGGACATCGTTGGCTGTCATTCCTCAGATACTGGTAAGGGGTTTTGAGTATCCAAGCCCAGCCCTGTCCTCAGAAACTCTGATTTGGAAAATCTAAGGCTTGGGCTAGAAAAGCCACACACATTGGGGTTGAAAGGAAGACAGACATCCACTTAATATAAGGGGAAACTTGAAACAGTTGTCACTGATCAATAATGTAATCTCCTTTTTGCCAACTCACTGTTGCTGGACGTTTCCCAGATGAGGCTGACATAAAATATAACCATACCCCTAAAGAACCTTCTGACTTGGTCTCATTAATTTGCACAGATGTCAGCATTATTTTACAGTTTACACATGCGGAAAGTGAGAGGCAGGGACTATAAATGATTCGCCCAAGACAAGACAGCCAAGAAAGGATGAAGTCAGGACGTCTGTGAGGACAATTCCTGATATATTACCCCATGTGGCTTCAACTTGGAGACATGCCCTGGCCTAGGGAGATGGCCAAGTGCCTATGTCACTTGACAGTTCACAGCGGGCCCTTTAGATTTGATTTGGGACCAGAGTGTCTTGAGTCTCCAAAGGAAGCAACTACAGGACTGCAGGTTTCCTGGCTAATCCTTCCTGCTTATCCACCTTGGTCCCTTGACTTTACTGGCAGTCACTGAGGAAATGATCTACCCCACTTCCTGAGGGCTTGCCAACCACTTTCACTGTCTCACACTGTGAATTTTACATATGTGAAACCAATTATTGCAACCACCCCAGGAAGAGGGTGTTAGTTTTGCATTTACAGATCTGCCCCTGAAGTTGAATGTCATGCCAGGACCATGGAGCAAGATGTGGATCAAATTCAGGGGGAGTGGGATCAAAGTCTATGCTCTACAAAGGAATGGTGTTATGGGCAATGATCTGAAATGAAGGGAGTATTTACAGGAATCAGCTATCTCTTAGGAGTCTCGCAGCATTCACTCATGTTGATGCGTAGGCATTCACTTGGATATCTGATGTGGTTGGTACCTGAAAATGTCATCACAAAGGTGACATGCTAGTGGGTATCTCTAGCCTGAACCATTATCAGGTTTAAGAGACTCCAGGGAACTGAAGAGAGGGCTCAAGAGTTAAAGCCTTTGCCCAGCAAACAAAAGGATCTGAGTTCAGATCCCAGATCCCATGTAAAAACATCTGGTGGAAATGGCCACAGATTATATTTCCGACCCTAGAAGGCAGAGCCTAGAAAATGTCAGAGCAGAATGACAAGGAGGTAGAGAAATACAAGATGATTCCCAAAGTCACCCTTGGACTTCTACATGCATACACACACACACACACACACACACACACACACACACACACACAAATGCAAAAGAAGGAGAGAGAATCCACCATTCTTGATATTCAACTGTCTATTAGGATCATAGCAGGCATAGGCACGTGTCTGGAGGTGAAAAGAATAGTGCGTGTTGTATGGTAGAGAGGCACTCAGGGAATGGGCTTCCAGCCCCATCTACCACTGTATATTCAGAAGACCCAGAGAAGTATGGTGGAGCTCAGGGTTTCGAAGATCCCAGGATCTTCCCAAAGCCCTGGCTACCTCCTCACTTTCAGCTTCAAGCACTCTTTAGAAGCTGTGACTCTTCCACATGCACATCACTAACTAATGCCCTGGAGGTCTTGGAGCATCAGGAGACCAGACCAGAGGAAGTCTGGGCACTACAGTGGCATGGGAACCCTGGATGGGAGGTACACAATTATGGGGTGCATCTGTCAGGGCAACTGCAGAGAAACTAAGACTTTGAAAGGCCATTGTGGTCTTCCTTTCTATGCTTGGGACAACGGACTAGTTTAAAGTATGAAATGGACAGCACTCAGCCTAGAAAGTCTTCTTCTACAACAAAGGTAGAGGATCTCAATACCTTGACAGGATGTAGCCTAAGGCAGTGGAAGAGCAGTGAACTGGACAACAATGGCCGTCAGAATACAGAATACCAATGACCTTGCAATGCTCACCCAGAATCAGACCAACCTAATTTCTTCCCATCCTAAGGTTCAGGGAAGCTTGCAGAAGGGGGAGGGGCAGTAAGACTATAAGAGCCTAAAGACGGGCAGGTCCACCATTGGACAAGACATTCCATTGAAGGCAGGACTGCTGCATCCAGGAACTCACTGCAATGAGACTTGTCCTTACCAGACCTATATGAAGACTGACATGAGCATGAGACTGAGCATGTTGCCATCTGTTTCCCACTGTCCCTTCTTCCTGAAATGTTTTTCTCTCACACCTCCCTGTCCCAGTCACCAAGACTTGGCACACACTAGTCCTCCATGGCTGTTTGTTGAAAAGCAAGGAGCTCATGACTCGCAGCTGATCACAAAATGTTAGTAGTCATGTAGCGGGGAAAAGGCCTATTGTCAAGTAAGTTGGATGCCTTGAGTCAAACAAGCAGGTTTCTTTTCTGTGGAGCTCAGTAGTTCATATGCTAATGTACATTGTGCAAGGGGGGAGGGACAAGCCCAAGAGGGAACTTTGATCATCTATACTTCACCATGAGTCAGTTTAATTGAAAACTCGCCAGAGCAGAGTGATGTGGAACCAGAGAAAGTCCTGGGCTCTGGATGTGAGGAACTTGGTCTTCTTCCAATGAACCTTCAAATGCTCCTGGGCTCCTGGAACAAAACCAGATCAAGTTTTGAGGTCCTGTGACAGGTGCCTGTTCACAACTGAATCTTGGCTCCGTTTAAAGCCTGGACTTCAATTCTCTTCATTATTATCCCTTCAAAAGACCTCTTATTTTGACCTACTATAGGGGTGGGGCAGTGGATTTTATTTCACAAAATGTTTCCATTTGTCTTCAGTAAATGTGGCACAAGGTTCATTCCTCCCAAGAGAACAGACTCATTCTCTGTCTGGTTTGGCTTTCTTTAATTGCTTTTTAAAATCCAGCATTTCTTTTTTTCATTACTGGCTTAGCTCTACAGAGGATCCCTGGTTTTGCTCAAGTAGAATATCTATTTGATGTTGATTGAAAAAAAATCAATATAAAGAAGGTCAGGCAGGTCCTGAAGATAATTATAATAGAAATGAAGGGTGGCACAAGGCTAGGTGGGCATGGGTTTCTACATTCCAACAATGGCTTCTGAGACACTGTTTGAATGACAGCATCCAGATAGTGGCTGAAACCTCGGAAGTGGTTGAAGCCTGTGAATGAAGTGATGAGTAGGGATGAAATGTTGTCTCTGCTTCAAGGCTCTTCTAGGATGCATCCAGCAATGCCAGGTGGGGAGGGTTTGTCTCCAGCTCTTCTCTACATCCAGTGGAGGGACACTCACTCGGGTTGTTCTTTCATTTAAAGATAACTTTATTCCTCCCACTTTGTTCTGCCGTGACTCTAAATTATTCTCATCACATTCACTGATAGTCCCAGACTTGCCTTTAGATGAATCTAATATGTGAACTCACTGAACAATGGATAATGTCAAAACGAAAACAAAAACAGAAAAAAAAAAAAAACCCAAAGCTTGTGACCATCTCCTAGGTAAGGAATTTGATTTACAAGGGTCATCTAGCTGATACCAACCAGGCTGGAAAGGAGGAAAATTGGCAGCAGGATAGATGCTTCAGGGTAGATTGCTTTTCAATTCCCTTCAAGCCCTACATAGAGTCAGCTGTCTGCTGCAGCTTGCTGATGGGCTGAGTGACGGATCGTTACTGCCGGGCAGTAAAGGTAGGTTAAAGGGCAGCAGTGAACAGCACCGAACCAAGAATAGAAACCAGCGCACGGAGATGGTATTTTGTCCAGGGATGGGGGATTACAATCCTAGGCAGCCAGGATTTTTCCAGTGGAGTTTTATACAATAAGATAAATGTGCTCTGCACTTTCAGTGTTTAAATAAACAGAGAGGATTTATTTCTAGCCATAATGTAAATTGGTGATGTGGAACGTTATGAAAAGAGAATACACGCTAAAAACTGCAGACCTCCTGGTTTCTGTCACTGTCCTTGTGCTTAAACAACGCTGTTTTCTACATAAATAACTTGCTCTTATAAAATATTTGTGAGATTTTTACTCTGAGGATCTTTCTCAACCTTTTCTTTTTTAAAGACGCTGTTTAGTGAACAAAATTTATGGAAATGAACACGAGTAAATCAAGGACAAAGTGTTAAAACACATGTTTATAGATATTTTCATTGGCGCTTTTGATTCCTTAGATTTATGTTTAGAATTACAGCTAAATGATATGCCTTGAGATATCCATTCTTTAAATATGTAATGGAATAGTGAGTGTCCAGCCTTTTTTTCTTAAACCTGTAGAATTAGATCTATTTTACCTTGTGACCACACACACACACACACACACACACACATACACACACACACACACACTCTCTCCTGAAATAAGTATTTCATGAAATAAAACTTATGGGGGCCAGCGGGTAAGGTGCCTGCTTGTATTCCTGGAGACCTGCGTGTGCTCTCCAGAAGCCCACATGGTAGAAGGAGAGAACTGACCTCTGAAGACTGTTCTGTGACCACCCATGCATGTGTCATGGTATGTGCCTCTCTCTCTCTCCCTCTTTCTCAAATAAATAGATATGAAAAGCAAAATCTTATGCTTGCTATACATACCATGTTCTTTTACTATACATTTTACCTTCCGTTATTTTTTTTCATAAATTCATTTATTTTTAGGTAAGATCCTGTGTGGACTAAACTAGCTTCAAACTCATTATGTAACAGAGGATGACCTTGAAACTTCTACCCGATCCTTTTACCTCCACTTCCCAAGTGCTGGAATTACAGGCATCCACTTTATACAGTACTAGAGATTGAACCCAAGGCTTTGAAAATGCTTTAAAAAAAGCACCTGAAAACTGAGTTATATCCTCAGCTCCACAGTTACTCCCTCTCCTCCTCCTCTTCTTCTTCCTCCTCCTCCTCCATTCTTTTCTTCCTCCTCCTCTTCTTCTTCTTCAATGACAATGCTATTTCACCAGAAAGTTGGGACCTACAGTTTGAACCATACCTCAGAGAACTGTTGCATTCATATATAAAAATGTTTAAAGCAGCCCAGTTTTGAAATGGCAAAGAAATGGGAAAATGGATAGGGTCAACGATAAACATTGTGTATAACAATTGAGCACAGCTTGGATTAGGTTGCTAGGGGAAAAAATAACATTTAAATTTAGCTTAGAAGGCACAGCCTGGCAAGGAATATCATATACTGAGCAGTCCTTGAATAAGCAAAGAATTGCCTATCACAGCATTGGATCTGAGGAGGGATAAAATGTAACCAGAGTGAACCAAAGGAACAGGCATGGGACGGGATTAGGTGAACTGTGGAAGATCAACTGTGCAGAGGCTTGTAGGCAGTGTTAAGGGTGGGGAGCTTTTATCTACATGCACAGGATGGTTATTGGAGGGTATGATGCTAGGAGATGGCATGATCAAATTTATCTTTTTAACCATCCCCTGGCTCTTATGAGAATGATAGGGTAGAAATAGATGAAGGAAAATGATCTAATGCAGGCCAGGCATGGTGATACACTCCTGTCATTTCAGAATTCAAGAGCTTGAGTTACGTGGCCAGTATGGGCTACATAAAGGATCCTGTCTCAAAACCGGCAGCAACACCAAAGCCAAGGAACCAACCAAATGATCGTGACCTCCTGCCCCAAACAAATAAAAAACAGAGAAGCTCTTGGTGGCTTAGATTGTAGTTGAGAAAAGAAACGAAGAAAACCAATCTATATAGGGAGAATTTGGGAGGTTTTGCTTGTAGGACTTAGCAATAGCTGATTTGTGGCTGAGGTTGAGGCTGAAAGAGGCAGATGAGATGAAAAGCCATGTTGTGTGGAGTCTGATCTGCCCAGAATTCTTTTTTTTTTTTTTTTTTTTTTTTAAATTACTGACTGGCTGCTGACACTTCCTGATAAATTTCTTTTTCTTTTTTCTTTTTACAAGCATATTGAGTACTAATCCCTGTTTCCCTCCATTCCCCCTCCCTCCCATTTCTTTCCCTTCTCCTTATCAATCCATTTCACTCCGTCCCGCCTTCTTACCTGGGCTTCTTTTATAGACTCCAAGGTTCCCTCTGGCTTGTCTGGTCTTGTAGAGGTTCAGGCCTCTATGGCATACAAAGTTGCCCCTCCTGAAGGGCATCACCTTTCACTCATCCAGCTCTAGTCCTTAAGGTTTCTCCTGTATGTTCTTATCTCTCTTCAGTTCCTCATAGTCTAAGGGGGCATGTTGGTGTTTCAGTCATTATGCAGGTCTGGTAAGGACAGTCTCACTATTGTGAGTTCCTGGATGTAGCAGTCCTCCTCAGAATAGAATTCTTGTCCAATGGTGGACCTTCCCATCTTTAGGTTTTTACAATCTTATGGCTCCCTTTTCCTCGAGGTTCCCCAAGCCTAAAGATGGAGAGAGATTAGGATGGCCTGATTCTGGGAGAACATTTGCTGGATCACTGGTAATCTGCATTATATCTGGCCGTTGTTGTCCACTTCACTGTTTGTTCTTCTACTGGCCTAGGCGCTATCCTGTCAGGGTGTTGAGATTCTCTACCTCTCTTGTAGAAGAAGATTTCTAGGCTAAGTGCTAAGTACTCTTCAAATATTTGCAGAGCAGTTAGGTGTACTGTCTTCCTACCTATATATTCACTGGCTTTTTCCCTATTGATCTATTTCCTTCCATTTTCTAGGTAGTAACAGGAATGTGTTCCATTCTGACAAGCAGATCTTGAGTTCAATCAGGAAGAAGTTGTCTCTTTGAAACTCATGCCACTGGTGGTCAAGGTTGCCATGGTGATTTTTATTGCAACTTGTAGATCTCATGAGTTGATAAGGCCTGTGATTATTTCTCTCCTCTTGTCCTTCTACTACACAGTACTTTTCTTGGTTCTGTGTAAGCTATCCAGCAAGGAGGAAGTCCTCAGATCAGTTCCAGTTGATGTATTCTGCCCAGGTTCTGTGATCCATATGTATTGCATCTTCAATAACAGGGTCTTTTTTTTTTTTGGAGAGCAACCAAGAGCGATGGCAAAAACATATTGTTTGGGGCCTTTGAGACCTCTCTGACCGGCATTTTATCAAAAAGCGCCACACTTCTGTTACTCTCAGTATATCTTTAATTGTCTCTGGGTATTAAGTGGATCAGCTCTGGGCTTTTTTGTTTTGTTTTGTTTTGTTTTGCCCTGTTTTTCCTCACTCTGTGCTCCTTTGCATAGGGACTGCCCATTCTTGTTCCTTTCTTTTTCTTTTTCTTTTTTTTTTCAATTGATTCCTTTAATTAATTAATTTATTTTTTGAAATGTGGTAAAATTATATTTACATCAATGAAAGTCTTTTTTTTTCTTTTTTTAATATAAAGTTGATAAGTACCTCATTCCCCTCCCTCCCTCCACTCCTCTCTGGATCCCCTTGTTCCTTCCCCCCTTTTCCCTTTTCTTTCCCCCCTCCTTCCCTTTCTCCCAGTTCTCCCTCCCCCCTTCCCCCCATTCCTGGACCATCCTTGTTCCTTTCTTTGTAAGACTTTTTTTTTGACATTATTAGCATATGAGGTTTCTATTAGGTTATCTCCCACAATCTCAGGGTCTTTCTATAAGTCCCTCTGTCCCTCCTATATACCATCCCCTCATGTAACCTTAGGTATTTTTCTCAGTTATTCCCTCTGTCACCCTACTTGCCATAGATGCCCAGAATTCTTGCCAAAACATGAAGGGGGGTCACTGATGGATGTGATATGGAAAACCAAAGGGGGTGCACATCTGAACTCCAGATCCTTTTGCCTCTACCTTGAAGGTGTAGGGATCACAGGTATACTTGAATCACTGGGTAGAATGCAATCTTTCAGTGAAATGGATAAGAGTTTTAAAAATAAATTTGTTTTTTCAGGATGAATATTTTTTGTTACTTAGAAGAAACAGTGTTCAACATCATGCATGGAGGTCAGACGTCATCTTTCCCGAGTCTACTCTTCTTCCACCTTGCAGGTTCCAAACCTTGCGGGATTGAACTCAGGTCATTAGGTTTGCAGAGAAAGTACTTTTACCCACTCGGCCATTTTGTAAGCCCATTATTCCTATATTTTAATAGATGTAAAAACTGATAGAACTTATTCACATAAACTCACAGATGGTGATAATTACTACCTGTAGTATGATTCAACATGTTCAATGCTTTCCGAGTCACATGATAATTCTTTACAGAGAATATTTTTAGTCAACTGTCGAGCTCAGTGAGATCCTTTTAGGCTTGTTGGAAAGAAAGAATTGTATTCCATTTGATTTGCAAAGAAATTTGCTGACAGACATGGGAATCATTTATTTTCTCAATATCTGAGAAAAATTTTAATTTCTGAAATGTCTTTCATAAGTAACTATTAATTATTATGCCAGTCACTCTTTCATTTAGAAGGATCTTATTTATGGAGATAAAATTGGCCTAAGCCTGTTAAGAAAAAACTAAAAATTGTACATTTTAGAGCTTTTATTTTGACTGTGAACAAAAACACATATCAAATGCAAATTATTTGGTTCTTTGGTTCTTCTTGAAAGGCTTTAGGGAGGGCTGAAGAGATGGCTTAGGGGTTAAGACTCTATCTCACCAGCATAAGGTCATGTGTTCAGATCCCAGGTCCCACATAAAAACACCTAGTGGAGACAGTGACCTCCTACACTTCTAGCCCCGGTGGGTGGAGCCTGGGAAACCTCAGAACAAAGTAAGAAGGAGGTAGAAGTATCCAGGATGATTCCTGAAGTCACCATTGGTCCTTCACAGGGACACACACACGCACATAAAATAAATAAATAAAATATTAAAAAAGAAAGGCATTAGAGACATAAAATATTCTATTTTTAACACAAAATGAGATTATTAATTGCTTTTTTACAATTTTACTCTCAAATTTCTCCTTAGTCTACTCTCTCTCTCTCTCTCTCTTTTTGCGTGTGTGTGTGTATGAAGAAGACACTGTGTATGCCTTTGGTGGCCCAAGGGTGACTTCTGGAGTCATCCTGGATTATTATATCCTTTTTGTTTCATTCTACAAATTCATTGGCTCTGTCTTCCAGATCCAAAGTTCAGGCCAACACCATTTCTACCTGGTGCTTTTAAAATTTTTTTATTTAATACTTTTTATTTTTTTCCTAGCTTTATGACTTTATTGATAACCTTGCCTCCCTTCTTCCTTCTTCTTCTCATCCCTTCTCCTCTATTTTCATCAATCCACCCCACTCCCTTCTACCCTCCTACCTACCCATTTCTACAGGCTCCAGGGTTCCCTCTGGTTTGTCTACTCTTTTAGGGGTTTAGGCCTCTGAGGCATACCAAGTGGCCCTCCTTCGGCTACCTCACTGATAGGGGCATTCCATTCACTCATCCAGCCCTAGTCCTTAAGGTTTCTACTACATGTAGTTATCTGTCCTGAGATCCTCACTAGTCTATGGGGGCTTGTTGGTATGTCAATCTTCGTGTAGATCTGGTAAGGACAAGTCTCATTGCAGTGAGTTCCTGGATGCAGCAGTCCTGCCTTAAATGGAGTGTCTTGTCCAATGGTGGATCTTCCCATCTTTAGGCTCTTAATTTCTTACTGCCTCCTCCCCGTTCTCCAAGCTTTCCTGAATCTTAGAATGGGAAGAAATTAAGTTGGTCTGATTCTGGGTAAGCATTGTAGGGTCATTGGTACTCTGCACCTGGCGGCCATCATTGTCCACTTCACTGCTCTTCTACTGCCCTGTTGGAGTGTTGAGATCCTCTCCCTCTGTTGTAGAAGAAAGACTTCTAGGTTGAATGCTAAATGCTTTTCTAATCTATGAGCATAATAACAGGTATTTACAGAGCAGTTTGATATGCTGTCTTCCTATAGGTTCATAGCCTGTTCTTCCCTAGTTATCTATTTTCTTCTCTTTTATAGGTTCTTGTTCTAGTTAACAGTAACAGGAATGAGTTCCAGTCTGATAAGTGGATCATGAGTCTGATTTAAAAGCTGTTGATTGTCTCTTTGATACTTATGCCACCATTACACCTGGTGGTCACCTCTTGCCATGATGATTTTTGTTGCAACTTGCAGATCTCATAAGCTGATGAGGTCTTTGACTATTTTTCTTCCCAGCAGCTTCTACAGTATTTCTTGGTACTGTGCAAACTATCCAGCAAGGAGGAATCTCTCGGATCAGTTCCAGTTGACATATTTTGCTCATGTTCTGTGATCCATATGTGCTGCATCTTCAGTAATAGGATCTTACTGTCAGTTTTTTTGGAGCGCAACCAAGAGCAATGGCAAAAGCCTATAATGTTTGGGAACCTTTGAGACCACTCTGTCCAACAACTTATCAGGAAATGTCACATTCGTGTTATTTCTAGTATAGTTTTATTTGTTACTGGGTTCTAATGGACCTCTTCATAGGGACTTCCCATTCTTGTTCCTTTCTTTAAAAGAAATGTGGAGTTTTTTTTTTTTGACATTTTGACATTGCTAGCATATGAGATTCCTATGGTGTTATCACCCACAGTCTTAGGGCTTTTCTGTAAGTCCTTCTGTCTGTGTCATATCCCTTCATAGCCTCCCAGATATTATCCCCCGTTATTCCCTCCCTCGCTCTTTTTGGTGTAGTGTCTAAATCTCCCCCTTAAAAAGTTTCATTCTAACCATCCTTTCCCACTTTCCCATTTATTGGTCCTTTTCAAAGTTTCTGACTCTTTTTTTTAAATTTTTATTATTATTATTATTTACTCAACTGTGCACATATGCGTGTGTATGTGCACGCGCGCATGTGTGTGTCTGTGTGTGTGTGTGTATGTGTGCCTGTGTATGTGTAGAATCACGGACGAATTCGCGAACCACCACGGACGCCTCCAGTTTCTTCTGCCCCGGGATTCACAGGCTCCGCCCTACCAGGACCAGAAGCGCAGGCTGCCTCCGCTTCTGCCTGGTGTCTATACGTGGGATCTGGGATCCGAACTCAGGACCTTCCGCCTGCAAGGCGGAGGCTTAACCCCTGAGCCACCTCTCCAGCCCCAGTTTCTGACTCTTAACAGTAATTCCAAGTCAAAAACATTGACAAGGATATCAGTACTACCAACCGCATGAAAGAGAGCTCATGCAGCGCTTATCTTTCTGTGTCTGAGATGGCTCACTCAGTGTTAAGTTTTCCATTTCCATCCATTTACCAGTAAATACCATAATCTCATTCCTTCTGATGGCTGAATAGTGTTCCATTGCATATATGTTCCACATTTTCATTGCCCATTCCTCTGTTGACTGATTCCATTTTCTTGCTATTGTGAATAGAGCTGCAATGAACATAGATGAACAAGTGTCTTTGTAATAAGATGTAGAGTCTTTTGGGAATATCCCTAGAAGTGGTATAGCTGAGCCATATGGCTTTTCCATTTTTAACTTTCTGAGGAACCACCACACTGATCTCCAAAGAAAATGTACTAAATTACACTCTCATGAGCAGTGAATAAGTGTTCCCTTTTCTCCACATCCTCTGTTGTTTATGTTCTTGATCTTAGCCATTCTGGCTGGGATAAGATGGTATTGCAGGGTAGTTTTAATCTGCATTCATCTAATGATCATGGTCTCCTGAGGTTAAGGAAAAATTAACGTGTATTTGCAATACACAATAATTTTTTGATAAATATCAATGAAAATATTCTCCTGCCAGTCTGAACAATTGGGGAAAACATTAACCCTAATTGATCCATGTTCCTTTTACTGTAATATCTACTGAGTAGACTTATCACTTCTTCTTAGAGGCCAGCAAAACATGTGACTGATGTGCAATGGTGGATACAGATAATAGAAAGTATTCCCCAGTATTTTCACAGTTGTGAATGGAAAAAATACAGACTAGCATTTCTGCAGCTTGCTAGCTGCTGCCTGCCCAGGTCTTCAAAATACAGGAAGTTAAAGTATCCTTAGTTAAGCCAAATACTCTACTTCTAAAACTATGCTTCACTTGTGTGTGTGTGTGTGTGTGTATGTATGGGCATGCGTGTGTATAGAACCAAGGGCGAATTCGGGAACCACCATAGATGCCTCCACCTCCTCCTTGTTTACTCTGCCCTGGGATTCACAGGCTCCGCCCTACCAGGACCAGAAACACAGGCCGCCCCCTCTTCCACCTGGCGTCTATATGTGGGATCTAGGATCCAAACTCAGGACCTTCCGCCTGCAAGGCAGAGGCTTAACCCCTGAGCCACCTCTCCAGCCCCTGCTTCACTCTTAATAAATGTACATTTTAAAGACATGAGTTCCCATCATGGATTTGTGGTGCGTTGTTTTAAGATAGCTTTTCAACATCAGCATTTGGAAATATCCCTCATGGTGGTTCACATGTGTAAATTCCAGTGGTTGGGAGACTGAGGCAGGAGGATTGTAAAAGTTCAAAAGGCTACATAATGAACACCAGGTTAACCTGGGATATAAGCTCAAAACAAAACATAAAAAAGAATGTGTGTTGTATTAGTTGAACAGCAAACAGCCTTGCTTTATCGGGTCATAACTGCACCAAGATTTAGGAAGGGTGAAATGTATACATTTCTACAATAAAGCTTAAAACAAAATTGTGAAAAGGAGGTGAGAACAGAAAATGTGTGGGGACAGTTTCAGGTGGATCAATGAAGAGTTCAGAAGTTGTGCAAAATGTAGTTGAGTGCCCATGTTGCCCCAACTGTCTTTGTGTTCCCCCAAGGAATCCAAGTTTATTTGACTCAGGTGAAAACTTCTTGGTTCAGACTATATGAGATTCCACATCAGCTAAAGAAAGTTAGGATTCCACAAACAAGGGCTACCCTGCAGTATCTGAGATAGTCTTGTGAGTGTGAGTCAGAGAAATAGTAACTGCAGAGGAGGGAGGACAAAAGAAAGACTGCTAGGCTGTGTGACCACCCACTGAAGTCTGTCACTGAGGCTTTAGTGTGATGGCAGTCTGAATTAGATCTGTGGTTTTAATGCCAACCCTCAGGTGGGCAGGCCCTGACACAGGGAGGTGAATGGCTGCGTTCATTCAAGACTACAGTTGTGTAGGCAGATGCTGTCAAGTGAACATGCAATTAAGCCCACTATGGTTGCAATGGTGGGTTTGGGAATCTAAGCTGGTCTAGGAAGGGAGAACAAGAGAGCCTGATTTTAAAAAGGTGGGAGGGGGGGAGATGAAACTATCATTACAAAAAGACCAAGGGGGGGGGGCGAGTAGGAGAAAATTGTGGAGAAGCAAAATGTTTAAAGTTGTGATTTGTGAGATGATCACAAACATAGGCTGTGAGCTGCTGTGCAAGAAGGGAGGGCATCAACAGGAAGTAGGAGTTAAGGAGCTGTGACATGGGAGTGCTGGATAGTCTGAAAAGGAAAGGACTGCAGATGCGTGAAAAGGAGAGGCAGCAACTAGGCCCTCTGGTCAATGTGAACATATGGAAGTAAAGGTGACCAGCACATTGTTACTTCACGACAAGGTAGGGTAGGGTGTATTTGGTATAATACAAACCCAAGAGAAGGGGAGGCTTAAAAAGGAGCATTACAGTTACTCTGCTTGTTGCTGACAAATGCACAACCAAACAGCTTATGGGGAAACGAAGAGGTATATTTTGGCTTATGATTGTCTGGGTATGGTTCTTAATCCAGCTTGGCAAGAGAGTCCACACCAAGGGATAAGGGAACTACCCACACTATATCCAAATATCCACAGGACAACTGAGGGAGGGACAATCCTTACTTGCCAGACCAGCACGTGTAGCCAAACATAACAAAGGATGCCAACATCCTTAACTAGATCCCTGCATCTTAGTCACCTGCCCAGGGACTAGACCCACCCACCATAGGCTGGGCCCTCCCCATCCATCAGACTATCGCTGCGGGTTTTCTCCAGGGCTTAGCTCACCCACCAGTTCTTCACAACTGTGCCCAGAAATTCAAGTCCTCAAATTGTGAAGTTGAAAGAGGTATCTAACTATGACAAGAAGGGAAATGGCCTGGAAGTGGCTCTGGAGAGCAAGAGATAACACTCATCCCTGAGAAGTATGGTACTCACCAGATTCTCCATGTCCTGAGCAAATGGAGAAAAGTATGCAAATTGTAGCTCTCAACAATGAGAGGTGCTAGCCCTGAAACTTTATATACCCACTTCTGAGAAATAAAATCAAAATGGAAAATGTATTTAAAAATTTGTATTTTCTAACTAAATAGCAATAATTGGATATATATGGATTTCTTGTTTATATAGAGACAACATGAATTTCCTGAAAGTTCTCTGCTTTCAGCCACTTCTTTGTATTTCCTCTGGATTATGAAAGACTTACCTTTATCACTCTATGGAAAGACACGGAGTTATGTTATTTATTTATCAACAAAATAGTTTTGCATTCAGTGGCCAGTATTATTATGCATTTTATTTCTTTCCTAATTTCCTAATTTCTTTCCTCCTGTATTTACGTGAGCACTTGGCGAGTGCCAGGCACAACATAGGCATGGATTCAGTGGTTATCAAGACACATTTCCTTTCTTCAAGGAGCTAATCTAATAGAGAAGACAATCCATACTATAATTAGATGTCTCAACTTATTAATCTATGCATATATTAATTCAGCCATCCATCTGCAAATATTTACTAAGTGCTCAGTTTGGGCACAGCGCGTCTTAACAGTTTGGACCATTACATTTCCACTGAGATTCATCATCTGTCATAACATGGGTCTGGTAAGTAAAGACAATTTCTGGAATTCCTTAAGGCAAAAATCACATCTTACTGACACCTCACATGGCACATGGCTGATCACAGAAATACTCTAAAAGACTCTATAGTATGGCTAAGAGCCTGGACTTTGAAACCAAACAGATTTGGATTCAAATTCTGACTCTATTGCTCTTTAGTGTTTTGACTTTAGCTGTATTTATTTCTGTGCTCCTCAGAAAAATGAAAATAACTCCGATTGCCCAAGCTGTTGAAATTGAACAAGATCATAGCTATACAATATTTAGCAAGTAAATGGGTTTTGTTTCTTTTCTTTTGAAGGTAGGGTCTCATTCCATGGCTAATGCTATCTTGGAACTCACTATGTAGTCCTGGCTGACTTTGTACTCATGACAATCCTCCTGCCTTTGTCTCTCAAGTGCTGGGATGATAGGCATGAGTCACCATATCTGGCAGTAAGTACTTATTAAGAGGCACGATGTCATAGAAAAGTGATAAGTAAGGCACATGACTATACGGTCTCTTCTTTTTACTGTCAAATTCAGGAAGAACTATTCTGCAAGTCAACACACACACACACACAATCTTTAGTGTGAGAACCCACTGACAGAATGTAGAGCCCTCCCTGTACTGTGTTTGTGTCATATCTGTGACACAAGGACACGAGCTTTAAAAAAAAAAGAAAGAAAGAAAAGAAAAGAAAACTTTTTACCAGGTAGTGTGCAATTTGCCTTGGGAGTAAATTCCAGTTGTGTCACGGAATCTGAATGACCTTGGTGAAACACTGTCCCTGGAGCTGAGGAAGATGCTGCCTCAGATCTGGCAGTCTCAGATTTTGCCATGTTTCCATGGACACGCTCTTGGTACAAGCTATCCTGGCCCCTACAACAGGCAATGGGAGGCTGCTAATCCCAACAAGTTAAACTCAGGCATTAGCTTCTCGGAGAGCAGAGGGGCTTAACTTGTCTGGACACCAGACTTGCTATATAGGACAATGAAATGTGCTGATCTCCCAGATTCTGACTTAATTAGTCTGGCATGTGGCCTGGCTTGGAGATTCTTATAAGGTACCTGAGTGGTTCTAATGAGAAGCTGGAGTGGAGAATGCTTGCCTAAAGCTCAAGTTCTCACTCCCAGTAATAGAGGAGTTCTCATCTATAGTATACGATGCAGATAGTTCCCCCCTTCCTCTCCAAAGAATAACTGAGAAATTATCACTATTAAAAAAATAGTGATAAACCTGGAACTAGGCCAGCCTAATCTCTCCCCATCCTGAAGCTCAGGGAAATTTGCGGAAGAGGGGGCGGTAAGATTGTAAGAGCATAAGGATGGGAGGAGTAATGATATGCAAGATACTCCACACAAGTTAGGGCCAAAGCAATCATAATAGGACTTTGCATGACCTGCACAATGTCCAACACATTATTGACCCCTCAAAGTCTAGCATGGACTAAAGGCACTAGGGTCCTTGGAGGCTAGGGATTGACAGCCACAGTAGTGTTCCTATGCTTAAGGAGAACACAGGAAAGAGTTGTGGGAAATGCTGCTGGGTCCTTGCACCTCATTGGAGAGGAGGACCCAGAGGAGAGTTTGGCATGCACATTAAAGGATGCTCTGGGGATAGGGGGGGAGGCATTGGGGAATGAGGAGGGAAGGGGGAGGGGGAAAGGAAGTAGGGGGAGTGAGAGGTGGAGGGAAGGAGGGGACCGGTGTACCTGTTAAGTTTGTATGAGCGGAAATAAATAAAAAAATAGTGATAACATGATTGATGGCTCATTTACACAATCAGTTAATGTTGCACACAGTTTATAACTACAACCAACAAAGTATTTGCGTTTGAGTCAAACAAGAATCCCCAGTTCACCACCCACCCCATCTCTGTCCTCACAAAACTGTAAAAACAACACAGTCAATAGAGAGTTAAAGCTCACATTACCCTCCGACAGTGCTGAGCAATCACTTTTGCTTCTTGGCAAGTTTCATGACATGTCAGGAACACAGTGCTAAATCTAAGTTGGTGAGACTCCTCAGGCCTTGAGTTTGAAATGATCTATTTCGAGTGCACAGGCAATCAATATAATCTGTTGGTTCTTGATAGAATTACTATGGGGTAGACCATCCATGCTGCGAGCAGCTGAATAGTTGTTAGGATTTTGTTTTCGGAGGTGGTTTGAGGCTTAGCTTCAAACCCTCCTGGGAAGCAGTTTGCACGCAGAGGGGCAAGTCAGGTGATCTCAATGGCCACTGTACAAGGTAGTGAGAACTCTCATCATTCTGCTAGTCTAGACTCCATCTGAAATATTTGGAGCCCTGCTTATAGGTTTACAGTCCCTCTCCACCTCAGATCCACCAGCCCCCTATTTTGTAAGAATGATGGTTCAAGACAGCAATGGCTACCCCTAGTTTGACTCGAGAAACCACAGTAGCCTTGAGTTCTCTGTTGGCAGCTCCTTGTTTCCCTTCTGTGTGTTTCTCAGTCAGAACGTGGTGAGGGTGAAGAGCAAGCAGCAGGAGCAAGGGCAGGCCTCAAATACCAGGACACACTGGGCCTGGACACCAGCCTCCAGATCGCGCTCGGTTCTACTGCTCAGAGCCTTTCAGCCGTGTGATTCCTAGACCTTTCAGCTCAAAAGTTGACCTGCATCCATCCAGAAGTGCGCCTCACCAATACTCACCAGCGGTAAATACATCTTGTGGCAGCTCTCTGCCTTGGCTCCTCCCTTGGGCTCCTACCTCAATGACCTTAAGTGCTTTCTGTTTCTATAAAAGGTGCTTCTCTCCCAAGCCTTGGACCTTCTTGTTAGAGTGTCCCTACTTTCATTTTTAATAATACAAACTACTAGCTGGGAATGTAGCTCAGTTATAGAACGCTTAGTTCAAATAAGCTTAGCTCAATCCCAAGTAACACACACACACACACACACACACACATACACAATCATCCATTATCTATCTCTCTATCCCCCTCTCTATCCCTCTAGCTATTCCTCTAGCTATCTCTCTATCCATCTATCCATCTATCCATCTATCCATCTATCTACCTACCTATCTACCTATCTTCTACATATCTATGATCTATTATTTATCTACCATTTATGTAACTATGATCTCTCATCTATCTACTTATCTATCACCTATTATCTATTATCACAGCATACACACAGAAAGGAGAGTGAAACAATGAATGTGACATTGTTAATACAGAATGATGACGGGAACATTTGTAAAAAGACCACATGGTGAAGGAAGAACACTACCTAAATCAAATGTCCCAAGGTGTGTCTTTTCAAATTCAGACCCCATGTCCTTCCCTCTTGGAGGTAACCACTATCTTGACATTTGTGATGATGTCACAATGTAAGAAAAGTTACCTGCATCCCAGATCAAATCTAACTCTGCCAAAGAGTAGGTGTTCAAGTCACCGCTAATGTCTCTAAGACATTGCTAAAGAGAAGATGTAATTTTAGAGATTTAAGCTCATTTTGGCAAAACATAAGCACAGTTCTAGCATTGTATGGCACTAGAAGAAAACAGGAACAAAATAGTCATTGACAAGTTTGCCACACACAAACTGTTTTCGGTTTCCTTCCAGATTTGGCAAAAATGACTATTTCAATATTTCTACATAACTGCAGAAATCATAACATAGATGTGATTTGTTGCTTTATTTAGTTCCCTAACAAGATACTGTGAGGATTCCTACTGCTATATACAATTCTTCAGGATTATTTTATTCACTGTATAAGAGTTTGACAATAGTAACAGCTCCAGGGTAAGTCATTTGACCAAGCTTTGGGCCCCCCAATCCCCCTGGTCGATCCTTATAAGCCGCCTGGCTATGGTTTGGATATGATTTGGGTGTGCCCTCCTGTGCTGATGTGGCAGGGTTCAGGTGGGGTTCACTGGAAGGTGATTAGAATGGGTTGAGTATGGTGCACCTTAGCTTCCACAAAAATGGGTACTTGTACTGGTTACCACTGTCTGTTGTTGTGAGATGATACTCAGAGCCAAGCAACTTAAGGGAGAAAAGAGAGGATTTATTCAGCATGTGGTCCCAGAGAGGAGAGAAAGTTCTTCCAGTCTTCTGCTGGTGGCAGAAGCTGGAGGAGCCTAAGTTACTGCAGACATCAAGGAAGCAGAGAGCTGCAAAACTGCCAGATGCAAGAGCAGACACTGGAAGTAGTGTGGGACTAATCAACTGCCTGGGACTGCCTTCCTTCAGCAAGGCTCCACCTCTTAAAGGTGCCAGGACCTTCCCAAACAACTAATGATTCAAACATATGAGCCTGTGAGGGCCAACTCATATTTCAAACTATGACAGCAATATAAAAATAGCATGTCTGGCTTCGTCCTTACCTATTGTTTCATGCCTCACCATGTGACTGCTTTCTCCTTTGTACCTGTTCCCACCATGATGCCATCACCACACTGTAATGTAGGCGGGACACCCGAAAACAGAACACAAACTGATGGGCTTACAGATCTTGAACTTCCAGCTTCAAAAACTGTGAGCTGAATAAATGCCTTCTTTATACATTACCTACCTTCAGGCAACAGAAAACAGACTGGACAGACTGAGACAGACATGAAATAAATAATTGGTGTAAAAACAAAAAGGGCAATCAGTCTATCTAAATGCAGTTCTAAGTTCCCAGACTCTGCATTAAAAAATACATTCTAAACTTCTATCATGCAGAAATGCTGGTGTCCTTTGGATTACCAGGGGAATGCTGTAACTGACTCCCTGTCCTTGTCCATGAGCCCTCATGTCATCTATTGGGATTTCAAACCTTGTTCAACCACATTGCCGTTTCTTGTCTTTAGACAATTTCCTTGAAATAAATCTTGAGGGTTTGGTGAGGCAAAATGAATCCTTCCTCTCCAGCCCCCATCCCCACCCTCAGCTCCAACATCATGATATACACTATTAAAAAATTTTATAAAAGTGGTGTTCTAATTTATATTTCCATCAGGGATGTAGAAATGAGCAAGCATATATTATCAATCAGCTTCGTTAATTGCTAACTTGAAAGCTTATTGTCCTTTTGGAGATTCCAAGAGTGTCTTGCAACTATCAGGCTTGGGTACTGCTGGTGTTTGCACAAGAAAATGAATTCCTCATAAAATCTGTCTGCTCTCACTTCCCTCGTCTATCACCAAGTCTTGACTGGCCATTTTTATGCATGCAGTGTGGGTGATATGCTCGCATCTCTGTTGCCAGGAAGGTGTGACAGATGAGCTCTGTCTTTTGCCCTTAAGCAGGACTCACAATTTGGGAACGTCTCCAAATATAAGAATGTTGCAGAAAGATGCGGGTGACCACAGACATGATGTACGTCCGTCTTACCTTCCATAACTCTGCCAAAATTAAATATTAAATTGCTGTTACTAATAAAGCAGCTTTTCATTTATCTGATCATCAAATTCCCTTCAAGTTTTTATGTACTAATTTTATATCCACTGACATAAACTATTAGTGTTCCTTCCTTGCCAATTTTTCTATTAAAAATACCTGTGACTGTATTAATGAATTTCTTATGATTGTACAGGAACTTTTCTATACCCTAAAGATTAACCTTGGTTATCAGCTGTTTGTTTATTGTGTGTGTGTGTGTGAGAGTGAGGGGGGGTGCACTGTGTGTCCCTGTGGAGGACCAAAGGTGACTTCAAGAATCATCTAGGATTGCTTCTACCTCTTTTGTGATTGGCTCTGGGATTTCCCAGGCTCCACCCACCAGGGTCAGAAGTGTAGGCCACCTTCATTTCTGCTTGGCATTTTTATGTGGGACTGGGGATTTGAATTTAGGACCTTCTGCTTGGGAGGCAGAGTCTTAACCCCTGAGTCATCTCTCCAGTCCAATTGTCAGCATTTTAATCTTTCACTATCTAAAAGCTGCAATGATTCTTTCCCAGCAGAGAGCAGGTGGACTCAGCTTGTCCAGTTCTGACCATTGTATCCCAAGAAGCAGGTGTCTGTTCCCATGTATTGATGTATGCCCAGAGAATTTTAAGTTACTTCCAAAAGAGAAGAAAAACAAATTAAAAAAAAAAATCACAACTATTTGTTTTGCATCTACAACCACTGCACACATCTAGTTATTTTAGGAAGCAAAAGACCATTATGCCTTTATGTGGCAGAGATAGATGCTTCTGCCTCAGATGGTATTTTTTAAGCAGGACAGACAGACATGACCCTGATGTTTTCCTCTCATCTCCATCGTGGATTGATGAAACAAGCAAGGGAAATGATATTTGCTCACTATGCCTAATCTTTCATCTAAGGATTCATTAGTTTACAAATGCCGACCTCACACTGAACCCAAGTTAATGTTCCATTCTAAAATAGTCACTTACGTTAAAAAAAACTTGTCATTTTTATCGATGTTACAATATTTTAACAACATTATTAGGCTATTTTTCCGTTTTGGTGCCTGACTGTTACTAGTTTAAATATGCTTTATACAGAATTGAACAACTGCAACTCAAGAGATGAGATGTTAAGGCATCCTTCGGGGAGGGGGGTGGGAACCGGACATATTCTTTTTCTCTTCCACTAATAAAAGGTGTAGATTACCATTGAGCAAATGCTTAGATCCTTCTGGAGCAATCTATTTGTGCTTTCTGGCTCTTATGGACTTGTGCTTGTTGAGGATACATATCTATGTCTCAGAAGGACTTTGATGGATGAATGGCAGTTTCCACTATGCGGTGAATTGTGTGCTCCTGTGGATAATAAAAATAAATACAACCAAGATGATTACATTTCAGAGAGGGGGTTGCAGAGCAGGGAGCAAACAATCAAAAGTATCCAGAGTACCAAATTATGCCCCAGAAGAGTCATCTTGCATATCCTTGGTACTGTTTCCATGGTAGTAAGGATTGCTTGGGATACTCAAAGGCAATTTAAATGCATTTAGGCCAGAGCTTACAAGGGGAATAATCTTAGGAAAATCAGAAGTGAGTAAACAGTAACAGCTAGTAAAATAAGCAGCATTAAGAACCTCATTCCATCTTGCTTGCTTTCCTATTTAGCAAAAAACCATATTTTTTGACATCTGGAAATTATGCTTGCTTCTAACTTGGGCTTAAGATGACTCATTCCAAGACAGTGCCACCACTTCCATATGCTAGAGCGAAGACATTTGAAGCTGCTAAGGTTTAGGATCTAATTTTTAAACTCTAAGGTGTGAATCCACGGTATGGTTCCCCGCAGAGGGAGCTTTAGGAGTATGCAGACCAGGCATGGGAAGTCTCGCCATTGGGGGCTACAACTCTCCAAAGCTACAGGGCCAGGGATTCATTTCCTTAAATTCTGATGACTTTTCAATCTGTTAGAGTCCTGGGAGAAATTGAAAGTCTGCCCAGAGAAGGAGGGTTGGTTGGCATCTTATACGTATGCCACCAGCCATGTTCTTCAACATGATGGAACCTGGAAAGAGGACTCAAAACTGATACAGGAAAAGAAGAAGAGACTGAAAGAAGGAAGGGGGATGGAGGTCAAAGACAAAAGCTCATTTCCACCTCTTTCTCTAGAGTGTGTGATGGCAAAAGTGGGACAAGGCTTCCTGTTGCCTTATTTTATTATTCTTTTTCATGAATATTTTATTTACGTGTGTGTGTGTGTGTGTGTGTGTGTGTGTGTGTGTGTGTGTGTGTGTCAGAGGGCACTGTGACTTCCTGTGGAGGACCAAGGGTGACTTCAGGAATCATCCTGCATTATGTTTTCCTTCTTCTGGCCTCACTTTGGGATCTCCCAGGCTATGCCCACCAGGACCAGAAATGAAGGTCACCACCATTTCCTTCTGGTGTTTTTACATGGGATCTGGGATCTGAACTCAGGACCTGCTGCTTTCGAGATAAAATCTTAACCCCTGAGCCATCTCTCCAGCCCTCACATACAATATTTTGTATAGCACTTGCTACATGTTAGACATCATTCTATAAACATTAATGAGTTAATTGTTAATCATGATAACTATTAACTCAATTAGCCCTCATAGCAACCTTAAGAAGCAGGCACTTCTATTATCTCTGTTAGATCTATGAGGAAATAAGGACAGAGGTTGAGATCCAGGATTCCCCAAAGTCATAGTCTAGCAAGTTGCAGAGCTGTGGTTCTGCATCTAGGTCATTAAACACCAGAATCTTGGCTCTAAACCACTCTACCTCTGGTTCCTCAAAAACTTTGGAATCTGGAATGAGATCAGTTTATTAGCAACAGTGAGGTCCCAGAACTCATTCAGGTGGAGACTGTCTAACTTCTGTGGAGAACTTGGAAGGTGAGTCCTGGATCTCTCTTCCTTTATCAGCTTTTGTGAAACCATTAAAGTGCTACAACAATGTGACCTCTACAGTTATCTTTGAGCTGGAGATTTTGACATTGATCAGATAAACATTTTACTTGTGCAAGACAAAAAGAAGGCTGAATTTCCCTAGAGGGGGACTGGGCTTGAGTGCCACTGTAAAGGTCCTGTGCTTTGTGGTCATTTGAGAGATGGAGGAATGAAGGAGGATAATGGAAGTGATTTGTGAAATCTTAAACTTTTCTTCGTGGCTTAGAATTCTGGGATTTTTCTTGGGCTGAGCTATGAAGGGAGTGTGACCTTTTCTCTGCAAAGGACAGGAATCATTCACCAACTTTGGCTCTACCATGGCTTCATCACGTCGTCCACACTCGTGGCCAAAGAGAAAGCCTGTTGTTGGTACAGGATTAGCACCTGAAAACTGAAGTATAACAGCTCCCTTAAAATATCTTAGACTGCTCTGTGAAACCCTATATTTCATTTGAGATGGGCAAGCCATTTTTTAGACATCCTTCACATAAGAAAAGGTGCTACATCTTTCTAGGTATGAAAGATGGCTAGAAAGTTAAAAAGCACAAAAGACTGAGGTGGGATTGTAGCTCAGCATTAGAGCCCTCGTTCAGCATGTACAAGGTCCAGGTTTGAATTTCTATCACAAAAAAGTTCTGAAAAACAGCCCTTCACAATCCTCAAAATGTGTGTCCTACTTTTTCAAATGTTATGTGCTTTGTGCATGTGTAGGTTTATTCACAGAGACCTGGATTTTAAGTTCTCGTGAGCTGTAGAGATGTTGTATCTGTAGTGCACTGTTCAGATACCATTGTACTTCAAGATCTCCTGAGCAATTTTTTGGCTTCCAGGGAAGACTGGTAATGTCTGGAGATAACATTGGTTTTCAGGAGGAGGAGTGGAGAGTCAGTGTTGCTATCTATCTAGTAGATTAGATGCTGCTAAGTATTCTATAATGCATTGGACAGCCATCTAACAACAAAAATCATCTGGTTCAACATATTAACAGTGCTCAGTTGGAAAGACCATCCAATCGAAATTTTCAGAACCTGATTTGTAGGACTTTTTTTAAAACACAGATTCTTCATTTTTATGTCTTTTTTCTTATAAACTCTTGGTACATATCTTGGAGTTTACTTGCTCAAAAGAGTGCCTGATAGGACACAATGACCAGAGAAAGTCAGAGAAGACTTCTTCAGAGGTCAAAAAGGCTAAGTCACATGAGAAATAACTCTGTGAGGTAGCTCCAGAACCTCATCTTCACTTATAACATAGCAAAATGCATTTTCTCTTTTTTGTGTACATGTGTGCATTTTACATGTTGCATATGGGTAGGTGCACATGTATGTATAGATATGTGTGTGCACAAGAGTGCACTTGAATGTGCATGCTGGTGGAGCCCAAGGGTGACATCAGGAATCATTCTGGATTGTTCTACCTTCTTAATGATTTGTTCTGGGACTTCCTTAGGCTCTGTCTTCCAGGGCTATACTTGCAGGCTTTTACTTTTGTACTTTTAACCTCTGAGACATCTCCCAAGTATGGGGAAAAAAAAAGCAGTTTTTGAGCTCTCATTTTTGAGAGAACTTTTGGATCACATATCTTTGAAAATCTGATATTGCCTTGATAGTGTGTGTATTGCCTTGAGAGCAGACCACTGGGATAATGATAGCACCTGGGAATCTTAGAGAATAAATCACTGCTAGGAAGACCTTATTTTGGAAGAATACAAAGTACCGTGAGGTGGTAGGAAGATGATGGGCTTTGGATCAAGTGTTATCACTTTCAGTTGTCCCCTTCCTTAATTCAGAATGTGCATCCGATCATACTGATCTTCACATATTTGTGGGAATTTTGCCCCAGTGTCTGACATACCAATGTCCAATTGGTGTTCATTTTATTATCCTATCTTTCTTGGGGGGGGGGAACTTTCCCTTTTTATCTTAGTTCCTAAAAATGGAGAAAAAGAAACTTCTGCCCTTAGATGTATGCTTATGTCCCAGGTAGTAGGAAAGATTTGTCCAATCTGTGGAATTTGAAGAAATTATATTTAGTTACAGCCCTTTGAGTTCACATGGAGTTTTTGCCCAATTGAGAGAAACAGTCCTGTCATAGTTAAACATAGGTGTCAACTTGAGGGTTGAGGGTTTGAGCTCTGGGCACATTTGTAGAGAATTAGAAGTTGAGTTTGTCCAAGTGTGAATCTGTAGGAGAGTGTGTAGGAAGGGGAAAGTTCAGTCCATGGTGGGTACAACTAGGCCCTGGAGAGGTGAATAAAATACAGAGAGATGGTTGAGGAAGTTGGCACCTTTTTTTATACTTTGCTAGCCATGCCAGTCTGGATTGTCCCTCTCTTAGCTGTTATGTGGATTTGGTGTGGCCAGTTCCCTTGGCCCTTGGTGTTGATGTGGACTCTCCTGCCATACTGGACAAGCAACTGGAGCTGGACTATCCAAAGGAAAAAAAAAGCCCTTGTTCCCTAAAGCTATTTTGTCATGATTTTATCAGCAATCTACAGAGTAACTGCAACAGGTTCCCTCTGGTAGAAATAGCCCTTAGGCCGCAGATGATTATCTTTATATAACACAGAGTCAAACCAATAGATTGGCTTGGCTAAGAGTGTGGACTGAGTTTTTGGTCCCTGCCTGCTCCTCAGCAGCACCTTGTGTAGAAAACAACCCACACTAAGCTCAGTATGCTCAGGTTCAGAGCAACCTTTGTCTATAGCAGTGTGCAGTTTACTTTGCCTCTTCCTGTGTGGGAAAACACTCCTAAAGCAAGGCCCTAGGACGAGCTTCTCAGCCAGGCTTACATCTGTCCTGTCCTTCAAAGGTGTTAGGCATTCCTCAGTGTGGAGGTATAGCCCTTAGTCTGCATGGTGGCTGACAAATCACCAGCAAACAACTTAAGGGAACGTGGGATTTATTTTCTCTTAGGATTCCTGGTTACAGTTGTATGCTATCTTGGCTGAAATGCTCACACCAACACCAGGGCCGAGGAACTGGCCACACCATCTCTGTGTAATGGCTGAGAGGCAGATAATCCTTACTTGCTAGACCAGCATATCAGCCAAGTGTACACAAGGATGCCAACTTTCTCAATCAGCTTTCTGTATTTTATTCCAGGACCTAGTCCCACCCACTACAGGCTGGGCCTTCTTCATCAGCTAGACCATCTCCTGCAGGTTTGCTCTGGGATTAACTAAAACCACTAATTCTCTACAAATGTGTCCAGAGATCAGACCCTCAAGTGTCAAGTTGACACCTGTGCCCAACTATGACACTCCATCTTTTGTCAACTTGACACAAAAACATAGTGCTTTTAAATTGTAACCTGCAATCCTTGTCCCCATAGGTGTTAAAAGTTATCTTATTTATAATATAAAATTCAATTTAAAAGTTCAGTTATTAAAATGTTGAAAACAAAAGTCTTCTTTTAAATATCCCAAATAGAATCATTGTGACAATGAGAAAACCTCAAGTTAAGACCAAAGTCCAGCAAATCAGTCACTGCATCCTGTATTTCAATGTCCATCTTCTGTTGCTCATCACATAGTCACAGTGGCTTCAAGATTCTAGGCAATCCAAGTCCCTGTTTGCAGCTCAAAGTTGTAGAAGCAGAATTCCCTCTCGACCAGGTTGAATCTCCACCTGCAGCCAACCTCAGCATACATCCCATGGTTCTGGCATCTCCAAGAGTACTTTGGATTCACCTCTGCAGCTATAAGCTTCACCTTGCCTTATAGGAACTCTACACCTGCCACTTGGTGCCAAGCTTTTGCTGCTCTCCATGAACCCCTTAATTGTACACCAAAACCAGCACCATCTGGAGTACGCTGCCAGATTCTGCAGCAAGGCTGAAACATAGCTTGATCCACTTGAACCATAACTGTACCAACTTTCGTATGCTGACTCTGGAAAAAGCCTCTTTCTAGGCAACTGAAATTTCCAAAGGGCAAGAAACAGCTTCAGCTTGGGCTTTCAGCCCCTGAAGGAATCTGGGTTTTCACACCATGGAATTACCATGTGATGGTATTTATGTCTTCCACCATCCCAATGCAAAGCACTAGGTTTTCCCTCACTGATGTTCATTTCTCCAAGAATGGCAGCTGTTCTGCTACCTTCCCTTTCGACATCCAAAGCTTCATGGCCATCAATACAGCCCTCATCTATCAAAGCAAACCAGTCTATCATCTTTAAATTCAGCTGTCAAAGTCCTTGTTCCCGTCATCACAAACTGGGCCCAAACAATTCATGACTCTCTCAGCATCACTATTTTCCAAATGGTCCATTAAACTCTGTCCAAACATTTTCGCATCCACAAAAGTCTTCAAACATTTCCAAATTTCTCCAACAAAAACATTTGAAATCCCCAAATGCCATATAGTCAGATTTATCAGCAACGCCCCACTTCCTGGGTACCAAATTCTGTAGCAGTCAAATGGCATGGCTGCTGATAAAATCACCATCAAACGGCTTAAGGGAACAAGAGGTTTATTTTCTCTTATGATTATCCGGTTACAGTTCTCAGTCCAGCTTGACAGGAGAGCTCACACCAACACCAGGGCTGAGGGAACTGGCCATACCATCTCTATATAACAGCTGAGAGAGGGATGATCCTTACTTACCAAACTGCCAGACATGTCATAAGGATGACAACTTTCTCAACCAGCTCTCTGTGATTTATTCCAAGGCCTAATCCCACCCACCATAGGCTGGGCCTTCCCCACCAGCTAGACAATCTCCTGCAGGTTTGCTCTGGGCTTAATTCAACCACTAATTCTCTACAAATGTGCCCAGAACTCAAACAAGTTGACACCTGTGCCTAACTGTGACAGGAAGTAATCCCTGCAAAAGGCCTAGCTGGGAATGTCAACCTGAAGGAAAGAAGAGGAAGTCTGGTCCTGCTATGTTGACTCAGAGTTCCTGGAGTAAAGGGGTAAGATTAATAAGTCAGAAACTTTAGCATGTATCCATCCAACAATATACCCACCTATCCTTTTATTCTGCAAAGCTTTTCAGTATTCTTAGGTGGTTGGTATTATGCAAAAATGGCAAGAGAAGAGGAAGCAAAGGTCAAAACAAAATATACTCCACTCTGAAAACACTCGTGGTCTAGGAGGTTTGAGAAATAGGCAAACAATAGCATGGTATGGCTGGTTTTCTGACATATATAATGGGGGCACTTGGAGAACATGAGCACAGAATAAGCAATTAACTTCATTTGAGAGGGTGTAACAGTTATTTTTAACTATTGCTGTGAAATAGCATTCAAAGTCAAATAATGTAAGGGAGAAAAAGGAGATTTATTCACCTTAGGGTTCCAGAAGGAAGATACATGGTGGAGACAGGATGGTTGGCTGGCTGAAATGGGCAAGGAGGCAGGCTAAGTCACAGCAGAAGCTCCACATGGCTGGAACATTCCTGGAGCATCTCTCTTTCCTACATTCTGTGGTCCCTTTTATATGGGCCATTACTGGGAGGTTTCTATGAGATTTATGGAGGTTCTGATGAGATCTAGAGCTGGTATAATCTCTTCAGGTGGCCCCAGCTGATCTTTCCAGGTGTGGTCTCCACTGATCTTAGTTAATATCAGGTGTGTCAAGTTGACACCCAGGATTAACTATCACAGGGGGAAAGAGAAATCTAGGCTTTTCCCAGAAGAAGAGGCCCTGACCTGCGTTCAGAAGGTAAAATAGAAGTCTTGCAAGCATGTAGGAGTTAGGCAGAAAAACAGACTCTGGGCTGATACTCTAGCTTCTGGCTGAACAACTAGGTGAATGATGGTAGTAGTTAGGAAAGAAGATGGGAGAGAGAATTAGACACTGGTCATAGTTAGATACAGGAATCAGTTTGACAACTGAAGGTTTGAGCTCTAGGGACAGTTGTGAAAAATTAGTAGTTGAGTTAAACTCTGAGCAAGCCTGATTGCTTGATTGTTGGAGAGGACCCAGCCCATAGCAGGTGAGACTAGTCCCTGCTCAGGTGATAAGATGGAGGGAGCTGGTTAAGGAAGCTGGCGTTCTTTGGCCACACATGCTGGTCTGGCAAGTGAGGAATGTCTCTCTCTTGGTTTTTATATTAATATGGTGTGGCCAGTTCCCTCAGTCTGTGGTATTGACATGAGCTCTCCTGGCAAGCTGGGCTAGGAATAAAACCCCTTATTCCCATAAGCCGTTTTGTTGTGAATTTATAGACAGCATACAGGCAAACTGCCACAAACATGTCACTTAGAGATGCTGACCTCTGACACCCACTGCCGTCTGGTACTCAAATGAGTAGAGGAGTTTGGAGGGCAGAGAAAGAAAGCGAGGTCCTTGTATATGCTAGATGCTGTGAAGGAATCTGTGTGCTCTATGTCATGACAATTACCCCAAAGTGGACTACATTTAGCAGAGCTGGAATCGGAATTCTGGTCAAAGAAGTGGCTGGTGGAGTGCTCCGACAGAGTCTGACCTAAGGGTATCCAACTCAGAAAGAAAGGTTTGCTGTACACTTCAATTTATCTTAGAAAACTGTATCTAGGGAGTGGTAAGATAGCTCAATGGGTAACGTGCCTGCTTGCAAATCTGGTGACCTAAATTCAACCCCATAAGTCCGCACGGTGGAAGGAGAGAACTGACTTCTGAAAGTTGTCCTCTGATCTCCACCGTGCACTGTGACTTGATGTGGGCGCCCACCTCTCCCATAAATACAGTATTTTAAGAACTATTTCTAGGCATTTCTGGTACAGTAGTTTATGGCATAGATTTTCTCTGTGTGTCTTCCTTTTTCTTTTCCTCTCTCTCCTTTTTGTTCTTTTACCCTTCCTCTTTCTTTCCTTCCTTCTTTCTTTCTTTTCGTTTCTTTTCTCTTCTCTTCTTTTCTTCTTTCTTTCTTTCTTTCTTTTTCTTTCTTTCTTTCTTTCTTTCTTTCTTTCTTTCTTCCTTCCTTCCTTCCTTCCTTCCTTCCTTCTTTCTTTCTCTCTCTCTCTCTTTCATTTTTTAAAAGAGGTACACAATAGTATTTTTAGCACTGTTCATTTTTCTTACCTTCTAAGACAAGCTTTGAGCTGTATTTCAGTTTTGAAGTGATTGCTCTGTTGGGTGTAACAGGTGGCCAGCTGACTCCCACCCAACCATAATTTAATCTGCCTTGATAGAAGTATAACATTTGCTCAGCAGGAAAACTGGTTATCATGACCAGTGAAGTTCATAATTTAAATTTTTATCTCCTGAAGATAAAAAAGTTTATCTCATGAGCTAGAATTAGCAGACACATTACAGCACTACAGTGGTGATGTCACAAAGAAAAATTTGCTTGAGTCTATTTCTGAGGTTGCCAGAGTAGAAAACCAGCCCCCATTCACCATGACCTCTCTTCTAATCTCTTTCTTTCTTATTTCCAGGTTTCAGTATGTCTTTGTGTCTCTCTGACTTTGCCTCTCTCTTCTTACTTAACACATTGGAATTTACTTTTAAAGTTGTAATTCTTGGGCCTGAGAGATGACTCAGGAATTAAAACTCTACCTCGAAAACGGAAGGTCCTGAGTTCAAATCCCAAATCCCACATGAAAATGCCAGGAGGAAATGAAAGGCAGAAACTGGGAAATCTCACAGAGAAGCAAAAAAGAGGTATAGCAATCCAGCATGAGTTCCAAAGTCACCCCTGGGCCTCCACAGGCACATGTAGTACCTGCTTACACACACACACACACACACACACACACACACACACACAAATATAATACTAAAAAAATGAAGTTGCAATTCTCAAAACTGCAAGCCAATGTTTCTTTTAGAGAGGAAATACTTTATCTGGCCAGACGAATCATGGTGACAGTGGTGATGAGGGATATTCAGATAACTCGATATCCAAGCTTCCACGCATGTGTCACGAAATAAAGGAAAAGATAAAAACTCTTGTCATCTTGGACACCTGTAGTGAGTACTAGACACAAGTTGTCCAGTAGAGGGCGGTGCTCACTCACTCATTAATACCCCCAATTGAAAATGCAAATTCAACATTGAAAAGTTTCTTGATATGAAGCATTCAATATAAAGGCAGATCAAAAGGTTTTTAATATAATAAAGTCATATTAACTCACACTTAACTGAGTTAAAAATTTTGCTACCATTTTAAAAAAACTATTTCATTTATTGCATGTGTTTCTTGTGGTGTGTGTGTGTGTGTGTGTGTGTGTTAGACAGCACTGTATGCGCCTATGGAGACCCAAGGGTAGATTTATGAATCACCCTGGATTGTGCTACCTCCTCTTTGCTTTGCTCTGGAGTTTCCCAGGCTCTGCCTTCCAAGATTAGAAGTATAGGCCATTGCCATTTCCACCTGGAGATTTTACGTGGTGTTCAAGATCTGAACTCAGGACCTTTTGCTTGTGTCTTAATCCCTGAGCCATCTCTCCAGCCAGATTTTGCCACAATTTGGCCAGGGACTGAATGATGTTTGTTTGTTTTATTGAAGCCCTGGATTGGACATTAAAGAATCTGTTTTTATGTTTCTTCTTTCTTCTTTGTGGCTGTTGGAAAGCCTTACAAGCTCTCAGAACCTCATTTTTCAGATCTAGAAAATGACACATTTGGTGCAGATGAAGGCTAGCTTTTGTTTTAAGATTTAAGAAGCATCTATGAAAGCATTTGTTAAAAGAATTCATCCTGTGAAAGAGAGTTCTTGAAGTGTGAAGTGGCAACTCCCAAGCTTCACTCGTCACCGTAGCCTCTAACATGGCCACTCCTGTACCTTGCTGGGCTCTTTAGGAAATAAATGGGATCGGGATGTGAGTGGGGTTGGAGAAACATCCCAATCCTTGCCTTCCTGAGCTTTCTGCCTTTTCCCACTTATTCCAAAAAAGATGTTGAAGACATACTTGATTCACTCAGCGCCTCAGACATCAATAAAGTTTGCTTTCCAGTGGTAGACATTGCAAGGGTTCCAGCCGCTGTTGGTTGCATTGGTGCTAGATTACATCTGTAGCTCCTTCACTTTCATTTTCAACATAGAACATTTTGCAATGATCCAGACAGTAAATATAACTGGCCCTTCATGTCTATGGATCTTGCAAGTGTGGATTCAGATGGCTATGAATGAAAAATATTATGCGTCTAAAATAAAATGGTGTCTACATTGCATATGTACACTATTTTTTCCCTCATGGGATTGGTCCCTGGACAATGTAGCATAACTCCCATGTAAATAGCATTTGCATTATGCTATGTGTTTTAAGTAATCTAGAGACAATTTAATATGTAGAGGATTATCTACATTGTATATAAATACTTTCCATATAAGGACTTGAGGACCTAAGGGTTTGATAATCCAGGGGATTCTGGAACCAGCAAGCACTGAGGAATGGCTGCTTCTTACTCATTATGGGTTGTATGGTCTTTGTCTCAATGATCAGTTCTAATATTGTAGTGTGAAAATGGGTGAATGAGTTGTTTATTCCTGGTGTCTATACCTCCAAATTTAATGGTTTCAAAGAGCAGGCATGCATCATCTTCTAGTTTCTTTGGGTCAAGAATCTTGGCAGGACTGGCCTGGGTCCTCTGTTTCATGGACACTCACAAGGCCATCATAGGTGTGTTGGCCAGTGGTGTGAGCTCATCAGAAGGCTCATCTGGGAAAGGGCTGGCTTCCATGTTGATTTTCAAGGTTGTCGGCTGAGAATCTCAATTCTCACTTGCTGTTGACCAAGGGTCACTTCAATTATTTTTTCCTCATGAACCTTGTTCTTAAGAGTTGATCCAAATGGGCCTGTCTGTCACCTGGGTAGGAAAACACCCCTGAAAAAGTCACAGCCTTAAGAACATGATACGCCCAAGGACATGGTAAGAAGATGGGAGGAATAACTACTCCCTTAATGAGATAGAACTTACATACCCCAAGAACCTTGCTTTGTGGCAGTTGCTTATAGACCCTCACTACTAAGTCTGCCCAACTCAGAAGTGTAACTTCTTCTTTTCTCTCTTCCTATGCTCCTTTTCAGATTCTACCCCAAATCCTAAGCCTGCTTCTCAATGCTACTTTTGGTAGTTCTCCTGTCCTGTTGTTTTTCTCTTCAATTCCCATATACTTGTTCTCAAGATTCCTTCTGAGGCCATTTTCCAATTTCTTCAACTAGCAACTAAAAAGCTTACAGAAGGGGCCTGTGTTCCCTGGTCAACAAGAAGGTGGTGGAGGAGGATCACTGTTGTGACCATCAGACCATGCCAGATGAGACAAAATGCTAAAAGGCTGAATTGTAGCTTTGGAAAAGCAGTGACAGAATACCAGCAGGGATTTGAGAGGATTCCCCCTCTTCTCTGCTCTAGATGCTTAAACGGAGAGGGGAGGAAGGAGGGCAGGGGGGAATCTCTAGAAGCAAAGGCAGCAAAAACAAAATTCTGAAAGGTTCACACACTGCACGAAGCAGTCCTTGGGATATTAGTGGTTACTACTTATATGCAGGCCCTTAAAAAGGAGCTGACACCAAATGACCTTTCAGAAGAAGTTTATTAGGAGAGTTACAGGCTCAGTGACGAGGCCTTAAAGTGAGAGAGATTAGGAGAGAGCATCATACCATAGGCAGCCACGATGGGGTCCCTAAGACAGACAGACAGATAGAATTTCCATTCAAAAGGAGAGAAACTGAAACAAAGTGGAAACTTACCCAAGCTAAGACCATGGACACTTACAAACAGGCAACCTGAGCACTGGTAAAACTGGTATATCCAGCACAAAGGCCACATCAGGGCCTCAGACACTGAAATCCATGCAGGAGAGTGTGACCATTCAACACCCTTGGGAAACAGTTGAGTGGGAGCCTGTCTGAAGCAGCACTCCTTAATGAGAGTTAGGAAACTTCCAAAGGAGGGCTGGCCCCTGAGATACTTGTGCAGAAAGTCGCCCAACAGGCAACCTGCTTGATCACCACTGAGGCACAGCATACCTACCAATCTGGTCTAACAGGTTTGGACTGAAGAAGCATGTGAGATATTTCAAGGAGGAGAATTACACTGCCAAAGAATGCCAATTCACTGAATCAGATACCCCCATCTATGCCCCTGACCAGGGAGAAGCGCCCCCACCACGGGCTAGGTCTTCTTTCATTGACAACCTCCAGCATGCTTGTTCAAAGCTTAACTCATTAGCTCTTCACAAATGTGCCAAGAGCTTGACCCTTCGATTGTCAAGTCGACCCTTGTAGCTAATTACCACAGGAGTGATCCAATACCTATCTTAACAAGGAAAAAAATGTTGACTGATTCTACATACTTTTTTCACTTTTGTATCAGTTTGACTTTTTAAAAGAAATTTCACTGGTACGTAAGTACTTTCATAATTGCTTTAGTTTTTATAGTGCTTAGTTAGGTTTCTTGGTTGTTTCATGTGTTTCTTGTTGTTTTCATGTGTTTCTGTCATAATTAAGCACAGGTGTCAACTTGACTGTTGAGGGTTTGAGCTCTGGGCACAGTTGTAGAGAGCTGATGGTTGAGTTAAGCCTAGAGCAAACCTGAAGGAGATTGTCTAGCTGATGGGGAAGGCCCAGCCCATGGTGGGTGGGATTAGGCCTTGGATAAATCATAGAGAGCTGGTTGAGAAAGTATGCATCCTTCTGTTCACTTGGCCAGATATGCTGGCAAGTAAAGATTGTCCATCTCTCAGCCATTATGCAGTGATGGTGTGGCCAGTTTCCTCAGCCCTGGTGTTGGTACGTACTGTCCCGCACTGTCCCGTCAAGCTGGACTGAGAACTGTAACTGGACTATCGTAAGGAAATAAACTCCTTGTTCCCTTAAGCCATTTGACAGTCATTTATCAGCAACCATGCAGGCGGACTGCAACAGAATTTGGTACCCAGGAAGTGGTGTGTTGCTGATAAATCTATGTGGATATTGTGGCTTTTGAACAGTTTCGCTGGACAAAGTAGGAAGTTCTTAAGAATTTTTACTTTGTGGATTTACAAATACCATTCTTCAGAGTTTAGTGGGCTAGTTGCATAATGTCAGTGCTGAGAGAGATTGTTTGGGTCCAATTTGTGATGAGGGGAACAAGGACTTTGGTAAAGCTGAATTTAAAGATGAAGGACTGGTTTGCTTGACAAAGGAGTGCTGCGTTGGTTTGGATGTGCAAAGGGCAGGCAGCAGAATATATGCTGCTGTTGGAGAAATGAGTATCAGTGAAGAAAAACCTAGTGACTTGCACTGCAACAGTGGAAGATATGAAAACCACCGTATGGCGAGTTCGTGGTTTGAAAACTCAAATTCTTCAGGGGCCGAAAGCCCAAGTTAAAGCCGTTTCTCGTCCTTGGATGTTTGGCTGCCTAAAAGAGGCTTTTCCATCATCATCACGTTAAAGTTGGTGCAGCTGTAGCTCCAGTGGACTAAGCTATGCTTCAACCTTGCCTCGGAATCTGGCAGCATCCCCAGGTGGTACTGGTTTTGGTGAACGATTTGAGGGGTTCATGGAAAAGCAGCAAAAGCTTGGCACCAAGTGGCAGGCGTAGAGTTCTTGCAAAGAAAAGTGAAGCTTATAGCTGCAGAGGCGAACCCAGAGTGTTGGAGATGCCAGAACCGTGGGATGTATACTGAGGACTGTTGCGAGTGGAGATTCAGCCTGGTTCAAAGGAACTCTGCTTTTACAACTTTGAGCTGCAAACAGGGACTGGGAATTCCTGAAATCTTTGAGCCACCATGATTACATGATGAGCAACAGAAGATGGACATTGGAGTACAGGATGCGGTAATTTGCTGGACTTTGATCTTAATTTAAATGTTTTCTTATTGTATCAAGATCCTTCTGTTTCGATGTTTTATTTGTTTTAAAGTATTTAACTTATTCTGATTTAATATCCTTTTAAAATTTTTTATTATTTATTATTTATTCAATTATGTGTGTGTGTGTGTGTGTGCCTGTAGAACCACGGGCGAATTCAGGAACCACCATGGACCGTCTCCACCTCCTCTTTGTTTACTCTGCCCTGGGGTTCACCAGGCTCTGCCCTACCAGGACCAGAAACGCAGGCCGTCCGCCCCCGCTTCCACCCGGCGTCTATACGTGGGGTCTAGGATCCGAACTCAGGACCTTCCGCCTGCAAAGCAGAGGCTTAACATCTGAGCCAGTTCTCCAGCCCCATAATACCCTTTTAAAGTTAAAAAACTTTAAACTTTTAAAATGTTGGAACTGAAGTTTTAATGAGAACATTTTAAATTTGTCCATGGAATGAATGTATCTATATTTTTAATATCTGTGGGGAAAGGTTACAGTTTAAAAGTGCTATTATTTTTGTGTCATTGACAAGGGGTGGAGTATCATAGTTAAGCACAGGTGTCAACTTGACTGTTGAGGGTTTGAGCTCTGGATACAGTTGTAGAGAGTTGATGGTTGAGTTAAGCCTAGAATAAACCTGAAGGAGATTGTCTAGCTGATGGGGACCGCCCAGCCAGTGGCGGGTGGGATTAGACCCTGGATAAATCACAGAGAGCTGGTTGAGAGAGTTGGCTGGTCTGGCAAGTAAGAATTGTTCATCTCCCAGCCATTATGCAGTGATGGTGTGGCCAGTTCCCTCGGCCCTGGTGTTGGTGCGTGCTGTCCCGTCAAGCTGGACTGAGAACTGTAACCGAACTATTGTAAGGAAATAAACCCCTTGTTTCCTTAAGCCGTTTGATGGTCATTTATCAGCAACCATGCAGTAGCATTAGGGGGGAAAGCTTTCTTTTGGCTTACAGTTCAAATACAGTCCATCAGGTGGGGAAGCCCTGGCAGCAGGAGCTTCATGCAGCTATGTTGCATCTGCAGTGAGAAGTAGAGGGAGGTGAATGCTGGTGCTCAGTCAGCTGTAATTTGGGACTCGAGGGATTAGTGCCACCCACTTTCAAGATGGGTCTTTCCATCTCAACCAAACTAATCAAAACAGTCCTTCACACACTTACCTGGAGGCTTGTCTCCTAGGTGATTTTTAGATCCTATCCAGTCGATAATGAATATTAATCATCAACAAGAGAAAGCAAGTCTTTCCCCTATAGATCCTTTGAAGAACACATCAGAGGACAAAATATTTCTCCAAGTTTGATGCATCTGCCCATTGTCCCATTAAAAAAATTTCCACATTAGGGAAAGAGATGTCAATCTCTGTAAGTAAGTTATTTAGAATCTCCTCTCATCATATTGTGATTAAACTGTTAAATATATAGAACAAAGGATGCATATTGATAGTGGTGCGACAGACACATCCAGTCATGTATAACTTCATGGCCATTAGAATAATAGCAGATTTATCAACAGAAACTTGAAAAACTGGGATAGTTGTAATGATGCATTTCAAGCTCTGAAAGACAACTGCCAACCTGACTACTATACCCAGCAAAACTATCTGCTATAATTTGAAATAGAAAGAAAGTGATAATCATCAAAACTGGCCAAAAAAATTGATGACTGCAAAATCAGATTTATAGAAGGAATAACTAAGAAATCTCAGATTAAAGAGAAAGATAAACATGCCATAAGGCCACAGGAAAAAATAAATCATGCTTGAATAATATCTAAGTAAGGAAATAATAGAAAAACACCAAATGCTACAAAATCAACAAAATAATAGACACATAGACCTTTCAACAGCAACTCTTCATATTAATGGTGTCAATTCCCTAAGCAAAAGACATCAATTTGTGTATTGGATTAAAAGGCAGGATCCATCTCTTGTTACCTCTAAGCAATGCACTTCACCTTAGGGTAAAAGGACAGAAAAACATATTCCAAGTAAATGGAACTAGAAAACAGGCTGTGTAAGTCTGAAAATCTGAGTTTGAATCCTCAGAAGTCAGGTAAAAAGCCGGACACAGTAACATAAGCATCTATAATCTTTTGTGCCTCTATAGAAAGTGGGAGGTAGACAGAGGAGAATCCTGAAGCTGGAGGGTCAACTCTCGAGGATTGTGCTGCAGTGGTGAAGAGACCTCTCTCAAACCAGCATAGGCAAGGCCAGTATACCTGAGGCTGTCTTCTACTTCTGCATTCACACTCTGGCAAGTGTGCGCCTACACACAAACACACATAACACACACAAATTTCCAAAAATCAAAGCAAAACAAATACTGTCATGGATATGAACAAAAGACCACTCTTATACACAGTTGATGGATATTGATGGATATGTAAACTTGTTCAACCTCTATGGAGACCAGTAGGGAAGTTTCTCAAAAAACTAGAAATAGATCTTCCACGTTACTAGGCTAAACCACTCCTGGGTATTTACTTATTATTTAGTCCATACGTCACAGAGATGCTTGCACATCAATGCTTGCTGAAGTGTTGCTCACAATAACTAAGTTATCAAACCAAAAAAGGTTCCATACTGAGGAATGGATGAGGAAAATGTGGTCCGTACACAATGGAATTTTTTTCCCATCCATAAAGAATGCCATTATATTGTTTCCAGGAAAATTGATGCAACTGGACACATGCACATTAAGTAAGCTGAGCTAGTCTCAGAAAGACAATATCATATGTTTCTCCTCATTTGTGGTCCCTAGATTTTCCAAAGTTACATAAAATCATGCATGCATATGTGTATATATTAAATGAAAATAGAAATGAAACTGGGGGAAATAAAGGAGGCCATTGGGATGGAGAGGAATAAGAAAGGGGAGAGCAAGGGAAATGGAGTTGGGTGGATATGCTCAACATACTATATATACTTGCAAAAACATTTTTTAAAAAAGACTCTGGTATTTGAGTAGAGAATAGATTTGGGTAAAGAGGAGGCAAGATTAGAAGCAGTGAGCTCAGTTATTCAGTGGAGAGGCAATGCAGACTTGGTCCAGGAGAGTAAGAACGGACAAAATGGCAGTTAAGACATGCTTCAACTAGAGAGAAGCAAATCTGTAGGTCGATGTGGTACCGACTTATTAGAAAGTCTCAACCCCGTGGTGATATGTATTTGAAATAGTTTCATTTTACCCTAATCGTGGTAGAATCTTGCTTCTTGTCTTTTTGCAGGATTTCTGACAGGTGGCACAGTTTACTGACCCAGACAGGCATTTCAAGACCTGATTAAGGCTACTCCAATTCAAAACCTTGCATCTCTCCATATATGTTTGCAAATATAGTCTCTTCTCATGAGGATTCCCAGCAGCTGCCTATAGGCCTACTACCCTGCCCCAGGCTTCTGAGTCTGATCTGACCTCTCCTGCCCGCTCCGCTCCATTCCCTGGGTCTTGCTGCCCGGTCCCTAACTCTCTTAAATCTTGGTTTTTCCACTGGCTCAAGGGAATTCTGGAGTCCTTGCCAAATCCGATCCTTCAGGGCAGACCTGGAACAGTCTTTCTGTGCAGACTGGCTGCTTCAATTCTTTTTCTCTTTTCCCTGTTTCAGCAGGGAATGGATAAAGGACAGATGGACAGTCAATCTCTCTTCTCACAGGCAGCTAATCCCTAGAAACTTCCCTTGCTGGTCTAGGGCAGCTCTCATTTTCTTTTTCCTGGGGAAAGAAGGGAAAAACTTCATCCTTGCCAGAGGCTGCTCACTTGCCTGGTTTCCTAAGTCTCTTTGGCAACTTCCTCCAGGGACAGTTTGGAAGGGTCCAAGGGGATTTGTGTGGCTCATATTTGGGAATGGCCAAACAGGTTCATTGGCTATAAATAAGCCTAAGGAGGTGTCTGGCCCTTTTTTAGAACATGGGTTGTGTAATAAAACGTTTCCTCAGAACTTGACTCTAGTTGCCAATTCTGAGGTCACAAGAAACTTTCCACTCAACATCCTATTGGATTTGGGGCCTGTGAAAGCAAAGTTAGGAGACACTTAGGCATAGGACACAAGGTTTTATTTTGGACATTTTGAAATAAGCATTAGAAAACTAGTGAGGGTGTGAGTTTGGAACTTGTGACGGGCAGGTGTGTCCAGCATTTTGGTATTGTGACACAATTTTGTCATCTACAAAGTTCAAGCATGAGAACCAGGCAGTCCATCAAGTTATAGAAAAAGGTCATAAAAGTCTCATGTGTTAAGCAAGTTTATGATATTTGTGTTGGGCTTGTTCATAGATATCACTCATATTTTTCATTGGTCACTCCTGGAGGATTTGTTGTCTCAGGATGGTACAAACCTGAGTGGTTTTCCCAGACTGCCTATATGTCTTCTGTCACTTCTCTCCTGCTCTTGCTTGAATCTTCTCTTTGTTGTATATGAATAAATTATCAACATGTAAATACCTGGGAGGTTAGGACATTAATATATGAATGTTTGGGGGGGTGTGATTGAACAAAAGAGAAAATTTAATTTATAGATTAATAAGGAATTGATGTTAATTAACCTTTTGGGGGAAGCTTGGTCTCAAGCAAGGCTTTTGTTGATTTGCTAGTGTTCTGGAGTAAGTTCAATGAGGCACCTAATTTGCACTTGGCTTACTTGTTTTTGATTATTCTCTTAAAAATTATAAGTTCCACCATGAAATAGGGAGGATCCCAAAAATTATGGCCCTACCCTGAGAGATGGTTTGGGACTATTGCCAGACAGCAGAGCTTCTGCACTTGACAGTTGACCTACTGGTGAACCGTTCATGTCCAAGTGATGCCTGGACACTCTTCAATACAAGCACCCTGGAGGAGACCCAGTGGGTTACATATACAGGGGGACACAGGAATTAGAAGCGGACCAGCTGGAAAAGCTTTGGGGTGGGATGAGGTGGGGAAATGGAGGTAGGTATTAAGAGATGAAAACAGTCAAATTTATTGTACACTGTTGTTAGTGTCAATTGACTGCAAAGTAATGATCCTATTCTCCCCCTCATTACCCTTTTATCGCCCTCCCCCATTCTTGTCTCTATTTGGCATATCTTCATACCCCATGTACACATGAACATGAAAAAATATAAAATAACATCCACAAATATCTTCTTGTTCTTGAGGTGAAATGTTTTCTTCCTAAATTTCTCTGGTCCCTGTTTTCACATTCGAAATATTGCCAGTATTGAAGGGTCTGGATTGTAACGCTATCAAAATCTGTGGATACTCTGATTCTGGAAGATGGCAGTTGCCTACACACAACTGCCTGCCTCGTGGCTGATCATCCCTGATCGGACTTGACTATTAAAGGTGATCATTCCTGAAAATACACGAGAAGGTATTGTATTTTATCACAGCTGAATTTAAAAAACAAGACTACCAATTATACAAAAGGGCTTGTGACTCCTTATTTATTACTTTTTTGTGTGTCTGTGGCTGAAATACCTAAGAAGATGGCCCAAGGGAGGAATACTTTATTTTGTTCGTGGTTTCAGAAGCGTCGGCACATGGCTGCTGGTTCCATTACCTGGTGCACCACTGAGCATCACAGCTGTGTGAGAGGTTGACACTTTACGGCAGACAAAGAGCAGAGAGGTCAGAGGCAAGATAAATCTCCCAAGGACGTGTCCCAGTGACCTACTTCTTCCAGCTAGACCCTACTTCCTAAAGCTTCCGGAACTTCCCAAAATACTCTCATCGGCTGGAGACAAACCCTTCAAAATATAATAAACCTTTCTTGGGGGATTGTTTCGGTTCGCCTGCATGGTTGCTGATAAAGCATCATCAAACGGCTTAAGAGAATGAAGGCCTCATTTTCTTACAATGGTCCAGTTACAATTAGTAGTCCAGCTTGATGGGAGAGTGTCACCAGGTCCAGGGAACTGGCCACACCATCTCTACTTAATTGTGGAGAGAGGGGCGATCCTTACTTGCCAGGCCAGCATGTCTGGCCAAGTGTACACAAGGATGCTAACTTTCTCGATTGGTTCTTTGTATTTTATCCCAGGGCCTACTCCTACCTATCATGGGCTGGGCCCTCCCCATCAGCTAGACAATCTCCTGCAAGTTTGCTCTGGGCTTAACTCAAACCATTAATTCTCTACAAATATGCCCAGAGCTCCAACCCTCAACTGTTAAGTTGACACCTGTGCTTAACTATAACAGGGGTGGAGAGACATTGCATATCCAAAACCATAATAGGTTAGGTCCTCGTTCAAAACAGTTTAAAGACTCTCAGAAAAAGACTCATTTATTAAATGCTTACAACCCTCATTCTAATACCAACTTGAGAACTTCAAGAAGGCTTAACTTTCAAGTAAAGTTTTCTCCTGGATGTAGAATTGTTCATTACGGTCAATACTAAGCTAATTTGATTCTGAGCAGACATTGTATCATCCTATTGGAAGAATCATGATTAACCTTGGGCAGGAAAGATAACTTGATCCCTGGAAATCTACATGGCTGACTTCTTGAAGTTGTCCTTTGACGTCCATCCGTGCACCATGGCATGCATTTCTCGCTCTCAAATAAATAAATATTTTTTAAAATCATGATTTTTTTTTAAGTGACAAGGGAACAGGTCAGACTAGTCGCCATCAGATGCAACTGTGAAAAGAGGTGAGATTTGGGAAGGTAACTGTGGGTTTGAACAGTCCAACAGACCTTTCTGAAGAAGGATAGTTAAGGGAAGTTTACAACAAGATTTACAAAAGGAAACTGAAGAGCTGTTTGAGGAACTTTAATTACTATTACTAGTAAGAGTCTTCAAAAACATTTTAAGACAAAAGGAAAGTTTGCTAAGTGTTGCTGCGAGGCAACACTCAGAACTTAAGAGGACAAAGGGAGATTTCAGAAGGGAGATAGAGTCCATGTGGTGGAAAAGGCATGCCTGGCTGGCAGATGCTGGAGGCAACTCAGGTCACATCCATCATGGAGGCAGAGAGAGTGCGTGGCAAGCGGCCAGAGCAGATTACTAGTGGAAGCAGGGTGGGCTATCCAACCTCAAGGCCCACTTCTGCGAGGTGCCTTCCTCCAACAAGACTCCAGGGCCTTTCTAAACATTAACATGAGCTAAAGATGCAAACACTTGAGCCTGTGGGGACGGCTCACATTTGAACCACGACACTAAGCAGATCTGGAAAAAAATCAAACAGCATTGCCTGGTGGGATGGAAGCTACCTTTCTTTCTCTCCCTCTTTCTCACTTTTTTTGTACATGTCACAGGTGTATGCATGTGCGTGTGTGTGTGTTGCATGTACAGAGGGCACTGTGTGTACCTGTGGAGGCCCAATTGCTCTAATACCTTTTGCTTTGTTCTAGGGTTCCTAGGCTTTGCCCTCAGGAGTGGAAGCACCATTTCTATCTGGTGTTTTTACATGGGATCTGGGACACAAACTCTGGCTCTTCTGCTTGGGAGGCAGAAGCACAACTCTTAAGCCATCTCATGGCCCCCTCTGTCCTTTTCTTTTCCTTCCTTCCTTCCTTCCTTCCTTCCTTCCTTCCTTCCTTCCTTCCTTCCTTCCTTCCTTCCTTCCTTCCTTCCTTCCTTCCTTCTTCCCTCCTTCCTTCCTTCTTCCCTCCCTCCCTCCTTCCCTTCCTCTCTCTCTCTTTCTTCTCTCTCTCTCTCTTTCTTTCTCTTTTCATCTATTATTGTTTTTTAGTTACATTTTTGATCTTTGAGGCAGGGTGTCACCCTGCAGCCAGGCTGGTCTCACACTTGTGGCAATTCTCTTGCCTGGGCTTCCAATGAGCTTGGATTGCAGGCAGGTGTCACTGTACCTGGTTTCATTACTGCCTTGATGTCACATTTAGATTCTGCCAAGGAGTAGTCTTTGACATCAGAGGAATTTCCACCCTGGTGTGTGTGTGTGTGTGTGTGTGTGTGTGTGTGTGTGTGTGTGTGTACGTGTGGGAGTGCACTGGGAATTGAACCTAAGGCTTTCTACATAGCTCAGTATATACCTTACTATTTCCAGTTCTCCAGAAATTAGAGGGAATGAAAGTCAGAAAATTTTGCTGCGCCAGCACCTAGAGCTTCCCCATTTGACCCTAGATTGTTTTTCCTGTACTCTGTGTCCCCATGAGGCTTATGGATTTGAAAACTTGCCTTCAGATGCCTGAAAACCAGGAAGTTGCCACTCCTGACACCTGATACTAGAGATATTTAGCTGAATGCAATGAAATGTTTGGAAGTTCATTTCCAGTGGAAATTAACAAGGAATAGTATCTTATTACAGTCATTGTTAGAGTAGTCAGGGCAGTGGTGTTAAGGACCCTGTGTTTACAATGCTGCTGACCTTAGCAAGTGCAGGCGCAACAGGACATTCAGCACTGAGCTGAGTGTTGTTGTTGAAGATACTAGCTGGGGAGAGTGTCAGAACCATGTGGTAGAGGCCTTCAGTGTTGTGCTCTGTGGGAGAAAGGATCCCATGCCGATGAAGAGACATTTGCTTTGCATTCTGAGCTTTTGAGCCATGGCTGTTTTCTTCCTCCTGCACTGTTCTGACCTTCTGAGAAGATCCTGGCACCCAAGGATGCCGCGGACACCCACTTCAAACGGGAGTGGGGAGGAGGAGCTACAAGAATATTTCCGTCCTGACTTTGTATGTCTCAGAGAGATGACATAGCAAACAGGTAGTACCTGAATCCAGCTCTTCCAGTTACAGAAAGCTTCTATTTAACTGGGCAAAATTCTCCCAGCTTGAGCCAGACATGGTGGCACACACGTGTAATTTCAGTGTTCAGGAGGCTAAGGCAAGAGGATCACAAGTTTGAGGCCAGTCTCGGATACATGGGAGCTACAGGCCGGTCTTCTGTTTAAAAAAAAAAAAGTTTAATAACGGCTGACCTAGGAGAGTCAGAATTTCCTTACTCAGTCTAGGAGAGTCCCTTCATCTGTTCAACTGTCTTTCATTTGTTGTGAACATTTTGCTCATAAATTTTGAGATTAAGTCTGTGTAAGAGGGATGAGAAGAACCTGTGTGTATTATCATTGCCACAGGGATCCGAGCCTGAGGCTGGACAGTTTTGTTTCTCACTGGTGAGTAGAAGGAATGAGTGTTTTTGGATCACAGTGATAGTTATAAAAGTTAAAGTTGTCTTTCTAATAATTGTAACTGAGTCTCTAAACATATAACTCTATGTTTAGTTACAGGCTTTAGGTATAACTCGGGTATGTAGGTATAAGAATAGATATAGGCATAGGTATAGGGAGAAGGTTTGCCTAGCATTTTTGAGGGCCTGGGTTTGATCTCCAACATTAAGCACACGCTAAAGTGTTTAACTGAATTAATTTTTAAAGAATTGGTTGGAGTCATTTTGAAGTCCAGCAAGTCTGAGGTCCACAGGAAAATACTCTTATGTAGCTCCTCCTCCCCACTCCCATTTGAAGTGGGTGTCTGGGGCTCCCTTGGGTGCCAGGATCTTCTCAGAAGGTTAGGATGGTGCTGGAGGAAAAAGCAGCCATCACTCAAAAACGTCAGGGGACAGGTCATGTAACTGAAGTCCAGTCTGCAGACAGATTCCCCCTCAGCCCTTCTGCTTCAACCCTCAGTCATTTCTTTTTTCCATAAAGGATTCAACTGATTAGATGAGGCTCACCCACATCATAGAGGGGGTGGAAAGCTATCAGCTTTATTGAAAATCAGCTGACTTTAATGTTTATCACATCATAAAAAATACCCCCACTTAAATATCTGCATGGATATTTGACCAAAAGCTGGATGTCATGGCCTAACCAAGTCAGCACATAAAATCAACTGAAACACAGCACTGAATTGAATACACAAGCCACACAGGCTGATTTGAATGAAGCACTCATACCGGACCCAATCAATGCACTGAAAGACAAGCACATTTGGCACTTTGATAGTCAGTGCTCAGAGGCCTCTAATCTCCAGGCATAGATAGGGCAGAGATCAGTTTTCCTGGCCGATTTTCAAGGCCACTATCCCATCCCCCATTACCTTCCCCCTATATCTGGAGTTTGTGACCGGGAATCCAGGTTCTCCAGCCTTAGTGGAATAACTTGGATCACTAAAGCTAACTAGGACTTTTTTTTTTTAAACTGAAAGGGAAACAGACTCAGATAAACTTCTGAACTATGTTTATTCACCATGAAACTCAGTGTGGCATTTTAAAACATCTTGTTTTAGGTCTCATAAAGAAAATAATATTCACATGGCCCAGGCAATTGGATGAGCACAAGGTCAAAGCTGAACTTACATGCTCCTTGGACCACCTTGAGCCAATGTCTGTCTGATTCACTAAAAGTTCACTTTTACTGCAAAAATGTAGAGGTTTAAGCAACAGCCTCTGCCCTTTAGGCTGGGCTTCAAGAACTGATCCTACAATGGAAAGAATAAATAACAATTCAAGAATAGTAGTTAAAAAAAAAAAAAAAGAATACCAACAGTACAAAAGAAAGAATGAATACAATTACTTTGTACAGGGGCAGTGCCTTTCAAAGGCTTTCTGATCTAATCCGTCCCACGGATTTTCTGTGGGTACAGATAACAAAGGCAAAACCAGACTGTCCACGAGTGTAGCCGCTGGGCTTGTCTTGAAGGTTCAGCTCTTGGAGTGTCATTATTGGCAAAGGTTGTTTGCAATGCGCTTCCCAAATTTAAGACGACGCTCCAAGAGGCCAAACTAATTCTGCGGCTGGGTTACTTGGGTGTAGTGTTCGGAAGTAAAAAATGTTTAATACAGTTCACGCAGTTTTGGGGTTTTATTATTTTTTTAAAGAAAGATTAGGCGGAGGTGGTGAGAGAGTAGGGTGTGGCTCAGTGCACAGCTCTGGTCCATTAGGTGTAAGGCCCGGGCTCGATTCCCAGCGCAGGGGCGGGGAAGGAAGCAGTTTGGGCGGCGTTCAAAGTTAGAACGTTTTGTTTCCCAGCGGAACCTTGGGAAATGCTTCGTCTAAAAACAGTCATTAAAAAGGCTCGTTCCTGCACAAATCCTGTTGACAACTCTAACAACGGCAGAGCCGCCAAGTAATTAAAGCACCCGTGTTTTCCTGTTCGTCTTGCAATTGGTCGTTGGTCGTTTGCGCAGCCCCCGGCGCTCTCCCCGGGCGATTCCCGAGTCAGCGCGCTGCAGCCGGAAGTGGCTGGCGGGGCGGGGCAGGCGCGGAGCCCCGCCTCCCAGGGGCGGGGCCTCGCGGGAGCGGTGGCTGCCGCGGGGCGCGGCGCGCTGGGGCTGGCTGTGTGCGGCTGGCGGCGCGATGAGCTGGGAGCTGCTTCTCTGGCTGTTGGCGCTGTGTGCGCTGCTCGTGCCGGTGGTGCAGCTGCTGCGCTTCCTGCGGGCGGATGGCGACCTGACGCTGTTATGGGCCGAGTGGCAGGGGCGACGCCCAGGTGAGCTCCGCGGTGGCCCCCGGGACCCTACCCCCAAGTGGGACCCCTGGCCCGGCGCGGGCGAGGGGCGTCCTGATCGCCGACTCCGCGGTGGTCCAGGGGCCCTGCGGGTTGCTTGGAGTCTTTTGGTTCCCAGGCTGCACTTTGCCCCGGGACAGGGGTTCGAAGAAGAGACCCGATCAGTTGTGCCCCTTGTCGTCTGCCCTGATCGGAAGTTGGCACGGACTTGCCTTCCAGAGGAATGCTGTCCGAATGTCGTCAAACTCCCAAGAGAGAGCTTGGATGCCCGCGTGCCTGCGGGACTTTTACTTCTCCCCTGGGCATCCGGGGACTCTCGGGGGTGGGGTGGGGTGGGGGGTGCGGAGTATCACGTGTGTTCCCTTGTGTTAAGGGGTCTCCTTTGTGCCGAGGCTCAGTGTTTCTTTCTGACGATGTTTATCCTCCGCTTCTCACCCTTCCGTCGTTTGAAATAAAATCTGATGTGAGTCACCCACCCACCTAGTCACTAGGATAAAAGTGCAATCGAAAGCACCCAGTGGGCAGTTTGCCAAGAGGGAGATCATTCTTGACGCACTAAGGGGCATGCTGCCTATTCCATTTTGATTGTCCCTTGCTTCATAGATGACGGTCGTTTAAGGTATGAGTTCTATTACTAAACACATGCCATGCACCAGGTAAGGCCGTGTGCTCAGTACCACACACCTTTTGATCTTCAGGAGAGCACCTAAAAAGTGGGTATTAGCCTCGATTTTCAAATAGTGAACTGACATCTAGAGAGACTATGACTTGCCTAAGGTATGCTTTTGATCCTTGAAAGACTAAGCGGAGCTCTCTCAAGGAGCATTCCCAGGGTGAACTATACCCAAATCTTGTGATGGACGTTTGCTTAGAACGGTTGACTGGCAACTCAGAAGGCCTAAGTCTGAGTGGGAGTTGTTTTATGCCCCTCCTAAACTCTGCCAGATAAAAATCGTACTCTGCTGTTCTATTTCTGTAGCTGAGTGTTCTTGTTTCCAACTTGTGCAGCACTGAGAAATACATAGAACATATTCAACATGAGTATAAGTTCAATGCTTTGAGACTATGGAAAATATAATGCTGTAACCCCAAGACTTCCCCCCCACACATACTGTCTCTTTCTTCAGGAATACCAAATACTTTCCTTAGCTGTAGGAAGGACTGTCTCTTTCCTAATTGGTCTGTTTAGGCATATGGAAGCATAAGGAAGCATATGGAAGCATAAGCATAAGCACTATGCTTAGCTGTTTATGGATTATGTTTGTGACCTCGGTGCTTTTATTTAATTTGTGTGTATAATTAAAATTAGTTTTTATGTCACATAATTCTAGAAGAATTACCAATCCATCAAATTATGTCTGAGAGGGGAGAATGCTAACAGTACCTGAAACTGTATGTACTATCTGGTATAAGTTTTTTTTCTCATATCAAAGCTGACAGTCAAGGTCACTAGCATAATTTTGGATTGTTTTGTGAGACAGTCTCATGTAAACCAGTCTCGTACATTGACTGCGTAGCTAAAATGATCTTGTGCTTGCTGATTCTCCTGCCTCTACCTCACAGTGCTGAGATATAGGCATGCACTACTATGCCTGGCTACTGAAAGTAATTTTCGAGAAATTTGCTTAATTATTTAAAGTTTGCTTTAAATTTTATAAAAATAACTTTTGGCACATTTTTATGTATTTTTAAAAGTGTGATTACTTTGTTATTATAGTTACATAATTTGTAAATTTGTATATGGAATTTGATATTTACCATTTATGTAAGTAAGTAGCTAATATTGGAAATTATTTAGCACATACAAGTAGAGCAGTGGTTTTGTTCCAGATCTGAAATGTTCCTCAAGGGCTCTTGTGTTGAAGGCTTGATCTCCAGAAGAAGTAAGAAGCGTTAGGAGAGGGGTTTGCTTGGAGAAAGCAGATAACCAGAGGCTTGGCCTAGGAGAGTAGGTAGGAGTTGCAGTTCCTTCCTCTCTTACTGTGTTTGCTTCTAGGCCACCAGATAAGCAGCCTTTTGCCTTTGTATTTCTGCTAAGATGTTCTATCTCACAAACAGGCCTCAAACTTGCTGGGTCAATCCAGAAATCTCTGCGGCTTCAATCAAAGTAAATCTTTCCTCTTTCTAAGTTGATTTTTCTCATGTGTTTTGCTACAGTGGCAGAGAGTTAACATGAATGTTTATAGATTTTAAATTTTAGCTTTTAATTTAAAATCTGAGGTGTTTTTAAAACTATTAATTAGAAGGTAAGCTTTATAGAATTCTTTTCCTGAGTCAAATAGAGATATATGTGGAGCATATAAGTTGATACACAGTATATCTGTAGCATTAAAATTTAATTGCAGACCTCTTGGGAAAATTATCTTTTTTTTTTTTTTCAGTACTAAAGGTTGAATCCAGGGCTTTGCACATGTTAGGCAAACATGGGACCAACTGAGTTATATTTTGGGCTCCAAAAGTCTTAAAAGAATTCTGGTGAGGGAGGGGGTAAGGATTAAAAAGTGAAAGGAAATTGATTCAGAGTCTCAAATTAGCTCAGACAAGAAATACTTTAAGACTATTAATTAAAAAATGAAAAAAATTATCTTCTTTAACTTCTTATTTTTAAACAATAGACAATACAGTATTTAAAATACAAAAGGATGCATATACATATCTGTATTTAGTAATGTATTTATATTTATATCATTGGAAGCAACCACCTTAATCTCTTCTGCGCCCTTCTAGAGAAATCTCTGCTTCACTCAGTGTATATATCACTTACTGAAAGTTAAAGGTGCTTAATTATAGATTTTACACTTCTGTCTAGAAAAATAAAATCTCTGGCACAAGTGTACACTATGAAAAGAGACAAAGCAGCGCATAGGAGGAAACCTCATATTTTAGCTGATTTGGTGTGAGCCGAGGTGCGAATCTGGTGATATCACTCCCAGGAAGACTAGGAATTCTGGGCTTCATTTGTAGACAGAATTTGAAGTAACAACTGCACGTGATTCCTCTCTGCATAGTACCAAGGGGCATAAGCAAGGCCCAGCACAGTCTGGACGCCCATGGACCACACCCTCTGAGTGGCAAGGGAAGTGTTTGAGACATGGTGCCCTGCTATACCATCAGACCTCTCACCCATTGTCCTGTGCCCAGCCCTGGCTGGCTCCCTCAGTGAGAACATTGACCCACGTGACCTGGGCAGAGAGGCGTGAGAAGAGTGAGGATATTTGATGCTGTGTCATGTGAGGACAGGAAGCGTGACTCGCAGGAACCAGAGAAGTCAGGACTGTAAGAGAACATGGCAGCTCTCTGGATTTGGAGAGATAACAGCTTCCACGTGGTATAAGGGAACCAGGTGAAGAAGTCAGTCTCTCAGGAGTCTGAGCGAGGAAATTCTCAAGCTGGGCTGGGCATTAAACTCTAGGCTTCCTTTTAATGGAATCTTCTTCCAGAAGCTCTTTACAGGACTCTGGAATACTTAGTAAACAACAATGGATACTAAAGAAAAAGTTTTCAGTCTCAGGGCCAGAAGATAGGTTTCAGATCTGCATTGCACTCACTGTGGCAACATGAGCCTGAGGGTACTCCCTGTTTGGCTTTAGGTAGTAGTTACTGTTGCAGCTTGTCTACATGCTGCTGATTAGTATAAAACCAAACAAACTTGGAGGAACAGAGAGTTTTATTCTTGCTGATTATCCTCAGTTACAATTCATCATAGTCCAGCTTGGCAGGATCCAGTGTCTACCAACACCAGGAGCCAAGGTTACTGGCCACAGTACACCCATAGGAATTGCTGAGAGGGGTAAACCTCTTTCGCCAGACTTGGAGTCTGCCAAAGTATGCTGGAATATTCCAGACTACTGAACTAGCTCCCTTCGAATTATCCACCTGCCCAGGGAATAGTCCCATCCACTGTGGGCTGGGTCTTCTTAGTTAGAAAATCTCCTGTAGATTTGCTTGGGGTTTGTCTTAAACTACCAAATATTCTCACATGTGTTCAGAGTTCATTCAGCTTTCGGTTGTTGAGGTGATACGTATATCTATCTAACTGGCATAGTTGTGTATTAATATAAGAAAGGGAATCTCTGTTAGCGCTAAGTTGGTCAATAAGTGATTACAAAGCAAATAATAGGATAAGGTGTTATAAAACTTTGGTGTAAAAGCAGTCATAAATGAACCATGATTGTCTGACCGCCCATCTGCCAGTCATGGGAAGTCCTTCTGTTGAGTTGAATCCAGGCAAAGTTCCTGAAAGCATCTTATCTGAAAAGGAGAATGCTACAGGATTCAAGATGTTTCCCATCTTAGTTCAGATATTTATAGTACACTTTATTTTCCCCTCCTAAGAACAAATTGTTTTTCGGAATGTGTAAAAACCAGTTGGGTTGTAGACTATTGGCCACCACTATGGTAGGTGGCGCTACACTTGTCTAACATGCACAAGGTGCTGGGTTCGATCCTCAGCATTAGGGGGAAATTGGTTGTTTCTAAATGTGTATGCTATGGGATAGTGGACGAGTGGGAGTTTTGCTTCTGTCAGGATTCTTGTGTGTTCGTTCAGTAATTACTTATTTATGGAGTCCATCCTATGTTCTGGTCTCTCCTAGGTGGACAGCGTTCTGGCCTTGATAGATAGTACAGTAACCTCAGTTTCTTTTCCTTTAGAAAGAGGGAACGCACCTGTTTCAGAAAAGTCCTTTGAGCATTTTAATGAGGTGACGTGTTAACGTCATGGGAACTAACAAGAACAATATGCAGTAATTAGGACTAGTGGCCCCCTTGGCCTTGATAGGAGATTTTCCAGCCTACAAGATACTAAGAAAATTTGATGTTTCATTGCTGCACTTGTTAAGGGTTTTAGTGATCATTACCCCTGAGGTTTCTTAGGTGCCGAGTTTGTGTCAGGTATGGCTGCGAGGATGTTCCGTATTTTAACTCATGTCTGTCAGCACTCCTGTGAAGGATATTTTAGTAGTAATCACATTTGCAGTTTCGGAATGTCAAGGTACTGAGCTATCACATGGCAAATGGATTTGGCCGTGTTGCGTGATGGAGCTGGAAGCAGATAATTTCCAGCACTTGGGAGGTGGAAACAAGAGGATAGAAGTTCATGGTCATCCTTGACTACATGGCAAGTTAAGCCCAGTCTGGGCGACATGAAACCCTGGCTGGAAAAAAAAATCAAGATAATTATAATTTTCTTTTAGTACAACTTTGTATTTTCAAATATCTCATCAATATTTCCACTGCATAAAATTGAAAAGTGGGTGGGACTCTTAGCATCCATTTAATCTGAGCTTCCCACTTAAATGGATAAAGAAATTGAGTCCAGGCAATAAGTCACTAGCTTTAATTTTGTTTTTTCATCAAAGACATAGGAAAATAGAACCTTTGAATGAAATCGTGGAGTTATGAAGTATAGCAAGAATGAAGTCAGGAAAATTCACTAAAATTCTGAAATAAATAAAATAATGAATATGGTTTACATTTTTGCTTAAGAAGTGTTAGGTAGGAATTCTTTTCTTTGAGACAGTCTTCTATACACTATACTGGTCTCCAACTTGTTTCGTAGCTGAGGATGGCCTTGAACTTCTGATCCTCATACCTTTACCTTTTGGGTACTGGGATTGTAACACGTATTACTACGCCTGGCTTATGGGGGTGCTGGAGATCCAACCCAGGGCTCTGTGTGTGCCAGGCCAACACTCCACCACCAACTGAGCTACATTCCCAGCCCACAATACTCCATTTTTTAAGTTCCAGGTATTTAGAGACGTGTGGCTTCTCTTTGGGTTTGGGCGTCATCCAATGCATACTCACTTCCGTTCATCCCTCTTCCTTCCTCAACAGAATGGGAACTGACCGACATGGTGGTGTGGGTGACGGGGGCATCCAGCGGCATTGGCGAGGAGCTGGCTTTCCAGTTGTCTAAACTAGGAGTTTCTCTGGTGCTGTCAGCCAGGAGAGTGCAGGAGCTGGAGCGAGTGAAGAGGAGGTGCCTGGGTGAGCAAACAAGACAACTGGGGGCGACAGGCTGCTCATTCATGCTTTCCAGCTGCTGGGACTTCTGGTTAAGTGCACAAAATAAGCCCGTTTAGAGAGTAAATGTTTGCCATCAAAAGAAAGTTAAGTCAAGTTATCATTAGTTAGACTTACCAATTTTTAAAAATACTCGCAAGTTGAAATTTCCTATTTATCAAAGATTAAAAAGTCAACTGGAATACCCAGTGGCTGTTTGTCTCCAAACACTTCTTCCTCCTTTGAAATCTTGTTTTCCATTTTTTTAAGTTGCAAACCATTCTATGCTAGCTAGCTAGGGAATGTGTGTTTTGGATCTCTCTTCTCTTCTCTTCTCTCTCTTCTCTTCTCTTCTCTTCTCTTCTCTTCTCTTCTCTTCTCTTCTCTTCTCTTCTCTTCTCTTCTTTCCTTTCCTTTCCCTTCTTTTCTTTTCTTTTTTTCTTTTCTTTCTCTTTCTTTCCCTATTTCTCTCTTCCCTCCCTCCTTTCTTCCTCCCTCCCTTCCTTCCTCCCACCTCCTCTCTTTCCTTCCCTCCTTCTTCCTTTCTTTCTGTCATTCTTTTGTTCTTTCTTTTTCTTAGACAAGGTCAAGGTCTTTTTGTGTGCTTGTATGGGTATAGGGTTGTGTGTGTGTGTGTGTGTGTGTGTGTGTGTGTGTGTGTGTGCTTGCAAGACCTATCCTTGGTCATTTCCAGAGTTACCTAGAAATGAACTTATTTCTCAGTCTTTTTGTAGAGTAAAGGCATGCCAAGGAGTTTGAACTGTGACAACACTTCCAACTTGTCTATGCGTCTTTTTTAGAAAATGGAAATCTAAAAGAAAAAGATATAATGATTTTGCCCCTTGACCTGACCAACAGAAGTTCCCATGAGGTGGCTACAAAAGCTGTTCTGGAGGAGTTTGGTAAAGTAAGTAGCATTTTATACTAATAGAGGATGAATTCTGCCTTGTCTGGCTTTGAGGCAGCTGCCAAAGAGATTCCCACTTGTGGTATTTTCTTCAAACTTGGGCTTGGGCTTCTTAATCTTTGGGTCTTCATCTTTAGATAATCAGTACTTTTCATACCTTCCTAAACACTAATCCCTCTGTGTAATTGAAATAAGCTGTCATTCACTGCTATTTTTTTCCCTCTAGATTATACTGCAAACAATGTTGGGTATTTAGGTTTTAGAACAATATGAGATAAAATTTTTGTGTTAATAGTGAACAAAATCGACTTACTTTTATTTTTTGTGTATAGGTATGTGTGTGTGTGTATTTGTAGAAGAGGGCATTATGTGTGCCTGTGGAGGTCTAAGGGTGACTTTGGGTATCATCCTGGATTGCTCTACCTCCTTATTGGTTTGCTCTGGGGTTTCCCAGGCTCTGCCTTCTAGGGCTGTAAGTGCAGGCTGCTGCCATTTCCACCTGGGATTTTTATGTGGGATCTGAAGGTCAAACTCAAGTCCTTTTGCCTTCAAGGCAAAGGCCTAATAAGTCTGAGTCATCTCTCCAGCTCCACTGGTTTTATTTTTGTGATGTTTGTTACCATTCATGAAAAGTTAGGAATTCCATTGATGAATTCTCCTTAGTTTGCTTTTGCTGTTTTCTAGAACCAAATCACTGCCCCATTTATTCAAGTTAATAAACCTAAACATGCATTTCCTTAGGACATTCTTTAAAGTGATCATTTTCTGATTTGTTGGGAACTAGATTGACATTCTGGTGAACAATGGTGGAAGATCCCAGCGTTCCTTGGTTCTAGACACCAACCTGGACGTCTTCAAGGAGCTAATAGACTTGAACTACTTGGGGACAGTGTCCTTGACAAAGTGTGTTCTGCCTCACATGATTGAGAGGAAGCAAGGGAAGATCGTTACAGTGAACAGCCTTGTGGGGATTGTGTCTGTTCCCCTTTCCAGTGGATACTGCGCCAGCAAGCATGCTCTTCGGGTAAGGCCGCTCAAACTCAGCCCTGGGAGAGCTAATGTCGGTGTGTGTAGAGAACCAGTAACTGTCAGTGGCTGGGGAGATGGGGGCTGAACCTTCATTGTCCATGTGGGAGACAGAAAGAGGAGCACTGTGGTAAGGACATTCCAACGACAGCGGAAAAACCCTTGAGCCACGCATGCCTATAACTCATTCAACAGATTTGTTCTGAAGTTTGTGTTGTGACATACATTGAATCAGATCCTGGGAAAATAATGGAATGAAAATGTCTTCTTTCAGGACGTGCAAACTCTAGTCAATATTTGACCATTTACCTTATTTCTATCCCTGCCATATCATCATGACAAACCTAGGGTCTACCTCTCCTTTCTTCTGCTCTGTGGTCCCATTTTGGCAATTTCTTTTCCTTCCCCTTTTGCATGACGTTTGTTTTTCCTCGTCTACTTACACACACATATCAGAAATAGATACCACCTTCTGGACCACTAGTCCTGGGCCCTCTGTTGCTATCAGGATAAACGTCGACTCCATTCTGTCTGGTGTAAAAAGCAAGGAAAAGGCTACAAGAAATGAGTGTTATATGTCTGATGAGGTATAAGTACAACAACCGAATGATACTTTAATGTTTAGCTTAGGAATAAATGTGAAGAAATGAAAGGGTAATAAGAGAAGAGTTATGGAGACACAAAATTCACGAGTCATGCTGTTGAGGGAGAGTCCTGGGGAGGTTTCTCTGCTGGGATGGTGAGATGTGGTAGGGGCTTCATGGAAGGGAAGCTGGGATTCTGCAGGACCTGCTGCGCTGTGCAGAGCAGACTGCAGGGTGATGCGGACAGTGTGGGCGAGCGCTGCACCTTGGATGCTTTCCCCATGTGCAATGAGGGGCTGTCAGTCATCTGTTGTGGGGCAGCTGGGCACACCTCAGGCGGCAGGTGAGGGGGGGTGCACACCCCATCTGTTGGTTGTTGGCACACTGTCACAAGATATACAGGATGCATTCAGTAAAACCAAGGAGAACTGCCTGGCCTGCCCTTCAGGACGGTTGTATTATTGGTGGGTAAGTGGATGGGAATCCTTTGATAAAATATGGGCAGTTGGGGCTCTCGTTAGATGTAGCAGTAGTTCAGGAGCCGAATGCTAAGACCCGAAGGCCTTTGTTTTATTTTACTTTGAGACAGGATTTCGTGCAGCCCAGGCTGGTCTTGAACTCCTATCTTTAGAGTCAAGCGTGGGGCTCACAGGCGTGTACCACCATGCCCCCAGGAGGCGGCTTTCAAAGAACATATGTGCTTCTCATGTTCCTAGCAAGTCACAGAGTGAGCTTGTTGATCATGGAGTTCAGCTGTTCACCAGGCCAAGGTGTACTGGCTCTGGAGTGACTATTTCATGCACTGTCCCTTCGCTGTAGAAGGACAGGCGGTGAAGGCTTGGGTGTTCTCCATTCTGACACCAAACACAGCGTTTCGGTTCTTCCCAAAGGCAGGCACTGCGCTGGTCTCTGATGGCAGGAACCCCCGTCACCTCTGTCCTTATGAGCCAGTATTGAGGGGCTGACAGATGTTTCAGGTTGCCAGATTATATACAGACGCTACCATTTGTAGGCTCTTTGGTAGTGTCTTCAGCCTTTTATTTATTTTTTAAGATAAGGTTTCTTGTAGCCCAGGCTGTCCTCTAACTCCACAAGTCACTAAGGATGACCTGGAACCCAGGATCCTCCTGCCTCTACTTTTCAGGTGCTGGCGTTGCAGGAGTGCATTACCACACTTAGCATCCATCTGAAAATAGCAGGGACATGGCTTAATTAAGGAAAGAGGATGAGATGAATAAATTTCCATTTACTTCTGTTAGTTTAGAGATGGCAGCATTTCAGCTTCAGAAGGTTCACTTCTTTTTTCACTCAGTAGGCACTCATGCCATGTTTTTAACTAGCCATATGCTCATCATCATCCAACAAAAGACCAGTTCTTCACTGAAACTAACATTACTTAGTTAAAGGTTAAAGAGGCAACATGAGCGGAAAAGCTAAATTTGATAGGACCGTTACTGTGAATTTCTAGTCGATTTTTGTCCCCTTTGCACCAAACATCTGCACATTTGACCTTTTGGAGGAATGAAGCCACCCCACCCCAGGGACCCTCTGGATAACACATGTTCCTTTCAGAGTGTGGAGGCGAGGATTGGTGGGAAGGGGTTGTACTAGAGTCTTCCTCCTGCCCAGCGTTTGCTCGCTACAGGGACACTAATGGCAACAGACAATCCATTCACACCCCAGGAGCTTGGATGTCTGTTGGAGGTGGTCTCCAGTCTTGCAGTTAAAATGCCTAATGGAGCCAGGCTTGGTGGCACCGGCCTGTGATTGCAGCTGCTTGAGAAGTGGCCTGTGGTTGCAGCTGCTTGGGAACCGGCCTGAGGTTACAGCTGCTTGGGAAGGCCCAGTCTAGAGGACTGAAAGTTTTAAGACCCGCCCGGGCTACACAGTGAGTTCAAAGCTAGCTGGGGCAGTTTAGAACTTGTCTCAAAATAAAAAGGTGCAAAAAGGCCTGGAGATGTAGATCACCGATCGGTCCTTTGTCTAGCATGTGCCATGCCTGTCACCAGTGCTGGAAAAAAAAGTCTAATGATGGCCCTGCCGAGCTACCACTATGGCAACAGCAAATGTTTGGATAATGTATTTTAATTTCTCTCTCTTTCTCCCTCCCTCCCTCCCTCCCTCTCTCCCTCAATTCCTTTTGTCATTTTGTGGTCCTTAGGGTTTTTTTAATTGCCTCCGGACGGAACTTGTGAAGTACCCAGGCATAACACTTTGTAACGTTTACCCAGGACCTGTGCAGTCAGAAATTGTGAAGAACGCACTCACCGAAGAGCTCACCAAGGTAAACATTTCTAGTTGCAAATAATTTGAATGCTGTGCTCACAAACGCAAGTGATGACATTATGACACACTACCAGTTAGCTGGTAATATTTCAGCATCCCATATTAAGAAAGGCTGGTGAGGTTGCTGTGAGCACCCCACCTTTGTGTCCACCGTTGCTGTGAAGAACCCCTTTCTTCCATCTCATTCCCATGATTCCATGTGCTAAATGTAAGTGGTATGTGGGTGGTGTGTGTATGCCTGTGCACACACACATGTGTGCTAGGGATTGAACCCAGGTACTCACCCAAGCTAGATAACCTTCTTACTTCTAGATTGTACATCTCCAGCCCCTAAAAGTAAGTATTAATCTAATCATTTGCTGTTTCTAAACAATGAAATAAAAACATTAAGTACTCTATTGTGATGTTGTGAAGATCCGTGGATGGATTTCTAATTAGCCCACACAATTTTATTTATGTATGCTTCCTTTTAGACTTTTCGAAGGATTGCAACAATTTATAACCCCCAGTAGCATCTCTGAGGACTCCCAAGGGAAATGAGGTCCCACAATTAAGGAACTCTGCTGCTAGATGGTCTTTGGGCCCTTTCTAGCTGAGTGGAATCACTTGGATGGATGTTCAGCATTCACTTCTTTTCACATTCCCTTTAGTCTGTAGGGAACGGGGGAGATCAGTCTTACAAGATGGCAACCAGTCGCTGCGTCCGCCTGATGCTAATCGCCATGGCCAACGATCTGAAAGATGTTTGGATCTCGGACCACCCTGCCTTGTTGGTCGCATATCTGTGGCAGTATATGCCAACCTGGGCTTTATGGCTGACCTGCAAGTTAGGGAAGAAAAGGATTGAAAATTTTAAGAGGGGTGAGGTAAGAGGAATGTACGGTTTCTTCATAGCCTGCATAAGTTTTACATGAAAATCCAAGGTTTTCAAGTGCTTGATGATTCCTTTGCTACTCCCCTCACCAGGCTGCTGATTAAAAATACCCACATATTAGAAGACTTTAATGTACAATCATCACAGCAAATACAATGAATGAGCCAAAATGTTAGATTATAATTATAACAATGTAAAGTTATTGCTGTGGGTAATCTTTATTGCTAAAAGTATTTGTTTTGGACAGTGTTGCTGGTACAAGCTTAATCCCCCAGCATGCTGAGTCAGCATTATGGATGCAGAGCTTGGACCATGAACCTGGGTCAGAGCTTGGAACTGGTGCCGGGTACCTGAATCCAAATCCCTGCCGTAATCTCTATTTACCCCTTAGTCTTATGCATACCACTTCTCTAGAACTCGATCTACTTATCTAAAAAATAGATATTGTTAATAGTAACTGGTCATAGAATTATTATGGGAATCATGCCAGAACTCGGAGAGTCTTAAAATGTAGTCTGCAGTTTCATGTTAATCTTGTACTTCTATTTTCTATTTCAAGCTGAGTTTAGTAATAGCAGGGTACTGAGCTTACATAAAGATCAAGGATTTGTTTTTTGTAACGTAGTTGAAAGGTTAGAAATTGTTTGAATTCAAGGTGTACATCGTGATGTTCGGTGCATGCATACATTGTGGAATGATCACAGCAATGAAGTTAATTAACACATCATATAATCCTGCTACCATTTTTTGTGATGAGAGCATTTCAGATATGCTATAAAGTATTATCAAAAAGTCACAATGTGGCACATTAGATCAGAATTTGTAAATTATAATGTTACTCATCTGGTAACCAACAGCTTGTATCCTTTGACCAATGTCTGCCATTTCTCCTATCAGTGAACCAACTGTAATTTTTTTGGTTCGATTTCCTGTATATAAGAGATCATAAGTTTTTTAATAACTTGTTTATTTTACTTAACATGTTACAAAAGGCAGGATATTCATTTTTATGTCTGAGTAACATGTCCTTATATGTATGTGTGTATATATGTATACATATATACATATATATACATGTGATACACACATCTCTTATCTTTTCTTTACTCATTTATTCACTGAGGCATTTTCATATCTTGGCTCTTATATAAATAATAATGAAATGAATTTTGCAAGGCAAAGGCTTTAACCCCTGAGCCATTGAATGAAATGAACTTTGGAATGTGCCTGTGTAGCTGTATGTTTGTTTGTGCATATGAAGGGCAGAAGTTGATGTTGGGTGTCTTACTCAATTGTTCTCCACTTTATTTGCTGTGGCAAAGTCTCCTGCTGAACCCAGAGCTTACCAAGTCTAACTAGTCTGTTTGCTCCAACAATCCCTGTTTCCACTTCCCCTTTCCTGCTAGATGGGATTACAGGCAGGCCGCCATGTCCCCTGGCTCTATGTGGGTGGTGAACGTTTGGACTCCTGCATGTCTGCATAGCCAGTGCTCTACGCGCTGAACCATTTCCCTAGCCATCTGCCTTATTTTTATGAGATAAGTGTCTCTCACCGGACCCGGAGCTGTCTGCATGCAGCAAGTAGACCAGGTAGTAGACTGGTTGGCCAGTAAGCTCCTTAGGTCCACATTTCCTGCCTCTCAACCACTCGGATTATAGGCGAGAGTACCACCATGCCTGGTTTTTACATGGATTCTAGGGCTCTAAACCCAGGTCCTCACACTTGCACAACAAGCACTTACTGGAAGTGATTTCCTTCTCACATGAAAGTTAGCAAATTGTCTTGTTTCATTCTTTAAACAATGAGTCATTTCAACTAAAAGTTTACAAATTGCATGAGAGACACGCTTCAGTGGGTAAAGCCACCTGCATACAAACCTGGAGACCAGAATTCAGTTTCTGGGGCTCAAAAGTGGTGAAAGGAGAGAACTGACTTCGACTTCTGAAAGTTGTCCTTTGATTCCAATGTCCCCTCTCTCTGAAATATTTTTGAAAGTTCATTAAATAATTTTAGCATTATTGTCCAATCTCAGTGCTAAATATTTCACCTATTTTGTATGTTGTCAGGTCAGTCAGTGTAGCTAAGATCTGCTGATTCAGAAGAGTAATAAGAGAATCCAGCCATTAAGAAATAAGTAAGTAGGATTGGAGATGGCTCAGGTGTTGACTCTGCCTCACAAGCAGAAAGACCTGAGTCATATCCCTGATTCTATGTAGAAATGTCAGACAGAAATGGCCTCAGCCTGCACTTTAAGCTGTGGAAGGAAGATCCTGAGAAATCTTAGAGTGAGGCAAAAAGGAGGTAGAGCAATCCAGATGATTCCAAAAGTCACCTTTGGGCCTCCACAGATATACACCGTGCCTTCTGATACACACACACACACACACACACACACACACACACACACACATACACACACACAGATGAATAAGTGAAAATAGTGATTTTTCTCCATAACACAGTGACTGTAACAATACTAAAAACAAAGGCAAAATTTGCATGTAGAATTTTGACTATGACTTTTTACATTCTAATTTTTTAAAGTATCCCCCAAAGCTTACAATGAATGATATGATCATTCAAACAGCATGGTTTAATTGTCACACGACTGTCATTTCTGGCAGGATGCAGACTCATATTTTAAAATATGGAAGAGAAAGCGTGATTGAAACAAGCACATGGAGTTTTTAAGTCTCTGAAGAGAAATGGAAAGCAAGACAGAAGACCAGGCGATGAATACTTTGGGATTTCAATTTTTAAATACAGCTTTCTATTCAATGTATCATCAGTAATAAAACGATGCCTTTTATCTTGCAGGAATATATGAACTCGTACTACATTCTCAAATAAAACAGCATTTATAAATAGTTAAGCATTGTGTTCTTTGGAGGGAGGAGCCGCATGTGGTATGGATGGATGAAAGCACAGGGCAACTCCCTTTGCCAAGTGTTTTTCTGTCTAGACCTAAGAATTGAACCTAGAGCCTCAGTGAATGGTAGGCAAATGCTCTGTTATTGAACTGCTCTCCTAACCACCACCACCTTTATTTTTACCTTTCGTTTTAAGCAGAGTCTCACTTTGTCCAGCAAGCCCAGAGCTCACGCTGTGGCCTGGTAGGTGCTGGACTTGTGGTCTTGCCTTTGCCTACCAAGTGGCTGGGATTAGAGTCCATGCCGCCAGCCCTTGCTCACTAAGCATTTCTATAAATGCATCTGATCCCATTTGTGACTTAGCCTACTCTTTAAAAACAGTACTTTATTTATTGTGTGTTTGTGTATCAGAGGGTGTGTGTCTCTGGAGGACCATCCTGGAATCATCTTGGATTGCTTCTACCTCCTTCTTGCTTTGCTCTGGGATTTTCCAGGCTCTGCCAACTGGGGCTGGAAGTGTTTATGTGCGACCTGGGATCCCAACTCAGGTTCTTCTGCTTGCTAGGCAGAGTCTTAACCCCTGAACCATCTCTCTGCCCTGCTCAGTACACTTTTAAAAACATGTTTCTTGTTACTGTTGTTTTTGGGAATTTTCTTTTTTTAATTAATTATTTTTACGTGTGTGTGAGAGAGAATTGTGTGTCTCCGGAGGACCAAAGGTGTCTTCGGGAATCATCCTGGATTGCTTCTACCTCCTTTTTGCTTTGCTCTGGGGTTTTCCTAGCTCCACCTGCCAGAGCTAGAAGTGTAGGCTGCCACCGTTTCTGCTTGGTGTTTTTACATGGAACCTGGGATCCAAATTCAGGTTCTTGTGTTTGTCAGGCAAAGTCTTAACCTCTCCAGCCCCTGTTTTGGAGATTTTCAACATGAATTTTGGAAGAAACAAAAACATTCAAACCACAGCAGCATGATAAGGGATGTCATACACCAAGCAGATTGCTGGGTAAGAAGCAGATACAAAGAAGTGTTTGGAATGGTCCTATATCCAAGATGCTCACACTCTCTTAGAAGACTGGACAGGCACAAATGAACCTTAATTTCAATCATCCAATAGGACTCAGCAGCCATCATTGGCTAAACGCCTGCAATATGCCATTTGCTATACTGGGCTGCTTAGTTAACCTAGTACTCTAACAGCCATGAAAGTGGGTGGCATTTTCTGCTCTTTAAATGAAGGAATGTGTAGCTGTTCGAAGAGCCCAAATCTTGTAGTGGGTAAAGTCCAAGTGAATTCAGCACAGAAATAATCCCCTGGCAGTGCCTTACTGCTATTATAATCAGTTTTACTTTCATGTTTAATACCTGACAGCATGAAGTTACCATAGTTGTGACAGGAAATCAACAGAAGTTAATAGCAGAAAAATGGGGTCATCTTATAAGCCTGTAGCTCAAGTAATACACATAAAATAACAGTAGAACAGGGGCTGGAGAGATGGTTCAAGGATTAAGACAGCCTCACAAGCAGGACCAGAGCCTGGGAAATCCCAGAGCGAAGAAAAAGGTAGAGCAATCCAGGGTGATTCCCACAGTCACCCTTGAGCCTCCATAGGCAACCACACACACACACTCACATACCACACAAATGAAATTAAAAAAAAAATAATTATAGCACAGTTGTTAGGACCCAATAGAGGCCACCTCAATACTATCTGTGAAAGAGGGAGAGTAACAAATGGCAAAGGTACTCTACTAGGTGTTTCTGATATCTGTTATAACAGATAGAATTGCATACACAATTCACAAGAGCATAAACACACAAAACTGTATACCAGAATATAAGTATATGTGCATGGAAGAAATTGCTTATTTTTTAAAAATTTTTATTATTTATTAAATTGTGTGTGTATGCGTGTGTGTGCGCATGTATGTATGTGTGGGTGTGTAGAACCACGGATGAATTCGGGAACCACCATGGACACCTCCACCTCCTCTTTGTTTACTCTGCCCGGGAATTCACAGGCTCCGCCCTACCAGGACCAGAAACGCAGGCCGCCCCTGCTTCCGCCTGGCGTCTATACATGGGGTCTAGGATCTGAACTCAGGACCTTCCGCCTGCAAGGCAGAGGCTTAACCCCTGAGCCACCTCTCCAGCCCCCAAAATTGCTTATTTTTGAGAAAACATGCACTGACACATTCTCAGAGGTCCTATTACAGTAGTATAATAGTTGCTTAGGATGGGAAGGGGAATGGAGATATTTACAATGTAGGAAATAAAGAGAGATGTTGCATGAGCAGAAGTAAAAATAGGAGTTATGACATTGCACACACCATACTTTTGGTAAAAGCAAAAAAGGATTTTTTTATTTTTATTTTTATTTTTTTAAATTTTTTTATTATTTTCAATTGTGCATGTATGCATGTGTGCGCATGTGTGTATGTATGTATGTATGTATGTGTGTGTGTGTGTATGTGTATGTAGAACCACGGACGAATTTGGGAACCACCATGGACGCCTCCACCTCCTCCTTGTTTACTCTGCCCGGAATTCACAGGCTCCGCCCTACCAGGACCGGAAATGCAGGCCGCCCCCGCTTCTGCCCGGCGTCTATAGGTGGGGTCTAGGATCCGAACTCAGGACCTTCCACCTGCAAGGCAGAGGCTTAACCCCTGAGCCACCTCTCCAGCCCCGCAAAAAAGGATTTTTTAAAAAAAAAACTTTGTGTGTGTATGTGTGTGTCAGAGGGCATTATGTGTCCCTCTGGAGAACCAAGGGTGACTTTGGGAATCATCCTGGATTGCTTCTACCTCCTTTTTCCTTTGCTCTGGGGTTTTCCAGGCTTTGTCCACCAGGGCCACAAGTACAGAACTCAAGACCTTCTGCTTATAAGGCAGAGTCTTAACCTCAGAGCATCTCTCCAGCTCTGAAAAAGGATAATTCTTGCACGCAACAAATAATGCATATCATGTGTTAGGAGACTATACCCTGACTGGGGAATGATGTTGATACCCATTGTGGTAAGATTGTTCCAAGTCTTGAAAGAAGAGAATTGAGACAGATAAAGAACAGGAAATCTGGGTTAGAGAGATAGCTTAATGGATAAAATGCTTGAAGTTCAGATCTCCTGAATCAATGTAAATGCCAAGTCATAGTGACCACTTGTAATTAGGTGGGTAGGGAATCCCCAGAGCAAGCTGGCTAATCACACTAACCACAATCTTTGAGCTCCAGGATCAGCAAAAGATCCTGCCTCAACGAGTAAAGTGGAGAGTGATTGAGGAAGACACTCAACATCAGCCTCAGGCCTCCACACACATGCACAAATGAGCATCTACATCTACATGATGCAAATGATACTGCACACATACACTCACCACACACACACACACACACACACACACACACACACACACACACACACAAATGCGCCCAAGGTCAGGGAATGGGAGAGTACTTGTATCTTCTGTTTCAGGTCTGTTGAGAGGATGGAAAACATGCATCTCATGCTTTCAGAATCCAGAATCTCAAGATGAGACAGATGATAGAATGACAGAAGACGGACGAATAAAATAATGCAATCAGTTTGCTCCACTGTTTTACTGCTCGTGCTGTGAGACAGTATGCATGCACAATGTGATGGAGGAAGGAGGATTCATTTAACTTATGGTATGGTGAGAATCACACAGCAGAAGGAATGGCTGGAGACAGAAGCAGGAGGCTGGTTTAGGTCACTGCAGACATCGGGAAAACAAAGGGAGCATGAGAAAACTGAAGCCCGCCAAGCCACCAAACCTCAGGCCCGTCACCTGTGACACGCCTTCCTCCAACAAGGCTCCACCTCCTAAAAGTGCCACAACCTTCCCAGACATTAACACCAGCTAAAGGATTTACACGCATGAGCCTGTCGGGTGGGAGCAACTCATATTCAAACCATAACAAAGCACATGCAGATTAGTCCCCAAAAGTCTATCGATGTGGTGTTTTTCTGTGGCATGTAATAAGTAGAAAAAAAAAAAGGAAAACATAGAAAGTCAGCAAGCATGTGTCCTCTTTTTAAGACAGAGGCAGAAAAGGGAGCTTTATTTTGTATAAGATAATCGAGAGCTATAAAATCAAGGAGCTATAAAATCAACCCTTGCTCAGTTGTTGCAGTCCTCCTGCATGGTTGCTGATAATGACCATCAAATGGCTTAAGGGAACAAGGGATTTATTGTCTCACAATTACTGATTACAGTTCTTGTCTAGCTTGATGGGAGAGCATGCACCAACACCAGGGCCGAGAGAACTGGCCACACCATTACCCCATAACGGTGCTGAGAGATGGACAATCCTTACTTGCCAGACCAGCATGTCTGGCCAAGTGTACAGAAGGATGCCAGCTTCCTCAACCAGCTCTCTATGATTTGTCCAGGGACTAATCCCACCAACCATGGGCTGGGTCTTCCACATCAGCTAGACAATCTCCTGCAGGTTTGCTGTGGGCTTAACTCAACCACTAATTCTCTACAAATGTGCCCAGAGCTCAAACCCTCAATAGTCAAGTGCCCACCTGTGCCCAACTATGACACTCCACCTCTTGTCAACTTTGACACAAAACCAATCGCACTTTTAAACTGTAACCTTTAGTCCTTGTCCCCATAGATGTTAAAAGTTATCTTAAAAATAAAGATACATTTCATAGATAAATTTAAAATGTTCTCTGATTAAAACTTCTGTTCCAACATTTTAAAAGTTCAAAGTTTCTTAACCTTAAGAATGTATTAAATCAAAACAAGTTAAATACTTTAAAATGATAAAATATTAAAACAGAAGTATCTTGATATAATAAGAAAACATTAAATTAAGATCAAGGTCCAGCAAATTACCTCATCCTGTACTTCAATGTCCATCTTCTGTTGCTCATCATATAGTCAAGGTGACTCAAAGATTCTAGGCATTCCCAGTCCTTGTTTGCAGTTTAAAGTTATAAAAGCAGAGTTCCTCTGAACCAGGCTGAATCTCTACTCGCAGCCGTCCTCAGCATACATCCCGAGGTTCTGGCATCTCGGACAACACTCTGGATTCACCTCTGCAGCTATAAGCTTCATCCTCTCTTGCAGGAAATCCATGCCTGCCACTTAGTGCCAAGCTTTTGCTGCTCTCCATGAATTCCATAATTGTACACCCAAACCAGTATGACCTGGGGGATGCTGCCAGACTCTGAAGTGAGGTTGAAACATAGCTTGGTCCATTTGAGCTACAGCTGTACCAACTCTAGTGCACTGACTCTGGAAAAGCCACTTACCTAGGCAGCCAAAACTTTCAAAGGGCAAGAAACAGCTTTAACTTGGGCTTTCAGCCTCTGAAGGAATCTGGGTTTTCAAACTATGAACTTGCCATATGGTGGTTTTCACGTCTTTCACTGTCCCAGTGCAAGTCACTAGGTTTTTCTTCACTGATGTTCATTTCTCCAACAATGGCAGCTATTCTGCTGCCTGCCCTTTGCACATCCAGAGCTTCACGGTCATCAACACAGCTCTCCTCCATCAAGCAAACCAGTCCATCATCTCCAAATTCAACTTTGCCAAAGTCCTTGTTACCCTCATCACAAAATTGGGCCCAAACAATCCACAGCTCTCTCAGCACTGACATTATCCAATTGACCCACTAAACTCTGAAGAATGGTATTTGTAATCCACAAAGTAAAAATCTTCAAACATTTTCAACTTTATCCAGTGAAATCATTTAAAAGCCAAAAAAATCCACATAGATTTATCAGCAACACCTTACTTCCTGGGTACCAAATTCTGTTGCAGCTCACCTGCATGGTTGCTGATAAATGACCATCAAATGGCTCAAGGGAACAAGAGGTTTCTTTTCTTTTTTCTTTTTTTGAAATCTTTTTTTCTTTTTCTTTTTATTCAATTGTGTGTGTGCGTGCATATGTGTATGTATGTGTGTGTGTGTGTGTGTGTGTGTGTGTGTGTGTGTGTGTGTGTAGAACCACAGGCAAATTTGGAAACCACCATGGACCGCCTCCACCTCCTCCTTGTTTACTCTGCCTCGGGATTCACAGGCTCCGCCCTATCAGGACCAGAAATGCAGGGTGCCCCCTTTTCTGCCTGGCATCTATACGTAGGATCTGGGATCTGAACTCAGGACCTTCTGCCTGCAAGGCAGAGGCTTAACCCCTAAGCCACCTCTCCAGCCCAAGAGGTTTATTTTCTTATTGATAGTCCCGTTACAGTTATCAGTCCAGCTTGAAAGGAGAGCATGTACCAACACCAGGGCCGAGGGAACTGGCCACACCATCACCACATAACGGCTGAGAGATGGACAATCCTTATTTGCCAGACTAGCATGTCTGGCCAAGTATACAGAAGGATGCTAACTCTCTCAACCAGTTCTCTGTGATTTATTCCAGGGCCTAATCCCATCCACCATGGGCTGGGTCTTCCCCATCAGCTAGACAATCTCCTGCAGGTTTGCTCTGGGCTTAACTCGATCACTAATTCTCTACAAATGTGCCCAGAGCTCAAACACTCAACTGCCAAGTTGTGCCCGACTGTGACAGTTGTTTAAACTTTAAAGCCCTGATACGTTTCCCAATCATTATGTTTTAAAAATTTAACTTGTATCACTGAGGAGCAACCCCAGCGTCCGACCCAGGCTAGCATGTGTTTTACCATTGAGCTATCTTCCAATCCCCACAAATCATTATCTTTGAAATACAAAATAGGAAGGAAAGGTTCACTGAACAAACCCTGAAAGTCAGGCATAATTTTGGTCATATGAGGAGATACTCTGTGACTGGACAGGATTACCTTGGAAGCTATGACTTTAGGGTTAGCTTACTTAAGACTGGGTGCATAAGCAAGCCACACAAAGTCTGAGTCACAATCAGCTATTCAAAAGCAGATTCAACAGCCACCATGCAATAATTATTCCTAACTCTTATATTGAGGCAAAATTCATAAACAGCATTTTCCATGTATTCAAAATATTCAGTTTGGGATGACCCGAAATGTAGACCCACATCCTAAACTTTAACTTCATCAAGGGGGCCCATCAGCAACCGCACCCAGCTGTTGGGCCTGCCCAGGAATAACGGTCTGGGAGGAAGTGAACAGGGCATGGCTTAGCACATGGGACCAAAGATGGCACTGGGAGCTAGTGTCCTAGGCGTAACGCTGATCACATTAGAGTCCTAATTGGCTCATAGGAGCTAACATAGATTTATGTTTAGTCTGACCTATGCAGCCTGTGTGCTGTACTGACCATTAAGGTAATTGGCTGCCTGTTTCGCATGCTCTGATTCTTTGTCTATATAAGCTGATTTGTTACCCCCAATAAACTGAGATCTTGCTCTGACAAACTCCCCGTCCGTTGCCGAGTCTCTGGAGGGCTGAGGCGGAGGTGCGGTGGTCAGGCTTTACTTATCTTCGTCATCACAGCCAGCAGCTGTGTAACTGAGTGAGTGAATGAGTGAGTGAATGAGTCTCGCCTTGACAGACTCCCTGCTGTGTCCGGAGTCCCCTGGATTTGGGTGAGGGCGTAAAGTGCCTGCAGCACATTCACCTTTCTCCGCCCCGATAGCCTGGAGTCGTCATAATGTGTGCCTGGGAAAATTAGCCCAGCACCCAGCCAGCCAAAAAAGTCTTTATAGATTTATCTGTGCTTTTTTTTTTTTTTTTTTTTTTTTTAAGAATAAAGGCATGACTTCTGGCCTTGGAGATTGTTTTGTTAGAAGATTTTAAGTCACAAACCTATAATGATTGTAGGATATTCACAGTGCCTGCTTCATCTTAGTTGTGGTAGTAGCTTATAACTATTAAGAATTAGACTATTTCCTCTAAATTGTCTCATTTGTGAGCATGAAGCTTGTATCGAATGTCATTTCAGTTACTGTTTTCAATTCCTTCCCAACATGGGTGGTTTGTATTCTTGTTTTGTCAATCAAAAGTTTGATTTTTATCAAACATTTTTAATGTCACCTTTTAAAACTTTTTGCTTATCTTGTGTGTGGGTGGGCATGTGTGTTCAAGGCAGGTGTGTGGAAGTTGGAGGACAACTTTTCAGAGTTGGGTCTCTCCATCCATTATGTGGGTTCTAAGATCAAGCTCAGTGGCAAACACCTTTACTCACTAAACCATTTTATTGTGCCTTATTCAATTAACATTTAAAAAGTGACTTTCTGTATTTTTAATTTCACTGATTTCTTTTTTGTTGGGCTTATTCTGCTGTTCTTTTTCTTTTTCTGGGGTGGGAATATAAACTGCAATCTTGGTTTTGTTGAGACTAGCCCCCTCCCCCCTTTTTAAGATACTGCCTGGGCTTAAGACACTCCTCTAGGAGACACATGGACTCCATACCTACCTACCTACCTACCTACTTACCTACCTTCCTTCCTTCCTTCCTTCCTTCCTTTCTTCCTTCCTTCCTTCCTTAATTCCTTCCTTCTCTCCCTCCCTTCCTCCCTCCTTCCCTCTTTTCCTTTCTTTCTTTTCTTTCTCTTTCTCTTCTTTCTTTCTTTCTTTCTTTCTTTCTTTCTTTCTTTCTTTCTTTCTTTCTTTCTTTCTTTCTTTCTTTCTTTCTTTCTTTCTTTCTTTCTTTCTTTCTTTCTTTCTTTCTTTCTTTCTTTCTTTCTGAAAGGGTATCCTCATAGGGAGGCATTGCAGTTATACTCTGTATTGTTGCCAATAAATTCATGACCAAACTGTTGTGGAATAACTCTGGAATAATTTCTCAGACACCAAACAGAGCAGAGAAAGAAGAACTTTTAAAAATGGTAGTCAGAAGCACAGCCCTTTATGCTTCAGTAATCAGTTCCGTTCACATTTTTTAATTTATAATGAACTAAGGGAAGCAAGCAGAGACACTAGCTGTGAGGAACTTACAGAAGCAGAAGTAACGGTTACTTAGTAACAGCCAGGGCAGGTTGATCCTCAAACTTTTCAGAACTTTACTTGATTCTTAATGGTTATTAAATAACACAGGTGCAGGCCTAGAGGGAGTAGGGTGTGACTCAAAGACTCAAAAACTTTTTAACCCACCATTATCCACAATTTTCTAATTCATGTTTAACTCTTGCCTAGCAAGAATTTAACAATTTATATTTCTACCTCAAACTGCTTCGGCACCTTTTTCACAGCAGGTTTGCGGTCAGAATATAGGTGTTGTGAAAACCACCGCTAAACTGAAGCCAAAATGGAAAAGGAAAAGACTCACATCAATATTATTGTCATTGGAGACATAAACTCTGGCAAGTCCACCACTACCGACCATCTGATCTACAAGTGTAGTGGAATCGATAATGAACTATTGAGAAACTTGAGAAGGAGCTGCTGAGACGGGAAAGGGCTCCTGCAAGTGTCAGGATCTCGGATAAACTGAAAGCCGAGCATGAGCAAGGTACCACCACTAGTATCTCCCTGTGAACATTTGAGACTAGTAAATACTATGTGACCATCATTGATACCCCAGGACACAGAGACTCCATCAAAAACATGATTTACAGGCACATCCAGCTGACTGTGCCGTCCTGGTTGTTGCTGCTGGAATTGGTGAATTTGAGGCTGATATCTCCAAGAATGGGCAGACCCGTGAGCAGGCCCTCCCGGCTTTGGTGTGAAACAACTGGATCATTGGTGTCAAAAAGATGGATCTACTGAGTCACCTACAGCCATAAGAGATACAGGGAAATTAAGAAAGTCAGCATTTACATCAAGAAAATTGGCTACAAGCCTGACACAGTAGCATTTGTGTCAATTTCTGGTTGGAAAGGTGACAACATGCTGGAGCCAAATGTGCCTTGGTTCAAAGGATGGAAAGTCACCCGGAAAGATGGCAGTGCAAATGGAACCGCAGTGCTGGGGGTTTTGGAGTGTATCCTTCCCACCAACTCGCCCTGCTGACAAGTCTTTGCACTTGCCCCTCCAGGATGTCTACAAGATTGGCGGTATTGGTGCTACGCTTGTCGGCCAAGTGGAGATCAGTGTTCTCGAACCCAGCATGGTGGTCACATTTGCACCAGTCAATGTGACAACTGAAGTAAAGTCCATTGAAATGAACCATGAAGCCTTGAGTGAAACTCTTCCTGGGGACAACATGGGCTTAAACGTAAAGAACGTGTCCGTCTAAGATGTTTGTCCTGGCAACGTAGCCGACGACAACAAAAAATGACCACCCACGGAAGCAGCTGGTTTCACCGCTCAGGTGATGATCCTGAACCATCCAGTTCAGATTAGCATTGGCTGTGCCCCTGTGCTGGATTGTCACACCCCGCACATAGCTTGCAAAGATGGACTGCCATTCTGGGAAGAAACTGGAAGATGGACCTAAATTCTTGAAGTCTGGAGATACTGCCATCTTTGAGATGGTTCCAGGCAAGCCCGTGTGTGTGGAGGGCTTCTCTGACTAGTCTCCTATGGACGTTTCGCTATTCATGATAGGAGGCAGACTGTTTCTGCGGGTGTTATCAAGGCTGTGAACAAGAAGGCTGCTGGAGTTGGCAAAGTCACCAAATATGCTATCTAACACTTGCCATCCCAGTCTTAATTGGTGGTGGAAGAACGGTCTCAGAACCCTTTGTCTCAATTGGCCATTTAAGTTTAATAGTAAAGATTAGTTAATGATCACAATGCATCGTGAAATTTTCAGAAGAAAAGGAAAATGTTTTGTGGGCCATTTTTTTTTTGTGTGTGTGGCAGTTTTAAATTATTAGTTTTTAAGACTGGTCTTTTTTAATAGAAACAACTTGACTAATATCTATTCCAGAATTTTGAGACTCATTAAAACAAAGTTTAATGAGAGGGAAAAAAACCTGCTTAAGTGAACAGGGGCTTTATTCTGACTTATGTACTTAGTTGCAGTTCCTTGTCCAGCTTGGCAGGAAAGTCCACACCATATCCATATATTGACAAGAATGCTGAGAGAGGGAAAATCCTTACTTGCCAGACCAGCATTCCAGGTATACTGAACAGTTCCTTAAATGGATACGTTCATCTTATCCACCTGCCAAAGGCTTAGTCCCACTCACCATGCGCTTGACCCTGTCCAGTCAGACAATCTCCTGCAGGTTTGTCCATGACTAAACTCAACTACCAATTCTTCCCAACTGTGCTCAGAGCTCAAGCTTTCAATTGTCAAAGTGACACCTATATTTAACTATGACACTCCACCCCTTGTCAAAAACACCCATGGCACAAAACACGTCACTCTTTTAGAGCTTTTTAAACTTTTTATTTTGAGACACTTTTAGATTTATATACATCTGTAAAAAAGCCAAGACACAGATCCTGTTGCCAGGTTTCCCTAATGCCAACATCTTGAAACTCAGATCTTGCCATCCATATGGCTAATAGGCAGAACACCAGCACTGAAATACATCACTTTTTTTATACATTTTTTATTATTATTTCCACTCATACAAGCTTAATAGGTACACTGGTTCCCTCCCTCCCTCCTCCTCCCCCCGAACCCCCTACTTCCCCTCCCCTTACTCCTCCCTCCCCATCCCCTAGTGCCTCCTGCCCCAATTCCTAGAGACTCTCCTCTGGGTCCTCCTCTCCGATGACGTACAAGGACCCAGTGGCATTTCCCTGAACCCTTTCCCGTGTTCCCCTTAAGCAGAGGAACACTACTGTGGCTGTCAATCCCTTGCCTCCAAGGATCTTGGTGCCTTTAGCAGATGCAAGACTTTGTGAGGTCAGTAGTGTGTTGGACATTGCGCCAGGCACGCAAAGTTCAATTATGATTGCTTCAGCCCTAACTTGTGTGGAGTATCTTGCAAATCATTGCTCCTCCCATCCTTTTGCTCTTACACTCTTACCGCCCCCTCTTCCGCAAATGTCCCTGAGCTTCAGAATGGGGAGAGATTAGTCTGGCCTAGTTCTAGGTGATTGATATAGAGTCTCTGAAGTTCTGGATTGTGGTTTGTTGATTTTCTTTTGCAGTTTTGCTGCTCCTGCAATGCCCTTCACTCCATCCTGCTGGGCACTGTATGTCACCTCCTGGCCAGAGACAAAAAGCTGTTAAACTGGAGTCTTATTATAAGAGCACATTCAAGGGTAGATGTAATAAAAGTAGGAAACCTCAGTGAGGGAGGAGTCAATCACCCATTTGCAAAATGGTTATTTTTTATCTGCCAGACTATATATGCCCTCCCCTTCTGGTGAGATCATACCCCCTCAGTTGAAAATGATCAGGAACGAACATCTGTGAACTTAACTAGGTGTCATATTACCTACTTGCAGTCCTTGATGGAGGCCTATTTTCTCTGCTATAACATGGTCACTTCTCTCCTTGTTTCTGGTGTGGCCCTCCAACCCCATCCCTCCTGTTCATAATCCTTGCAATCACTGTAGGTATTACATAGATTTACCTTTGAGTGTCTCAAGGTGGGCTGGGTGGGTTTGGTACTAGGAGCCACCTATTAGGGAGTACATATGGCGCTTAATTTTCTGGGTTTGAGGTACTTCGCTTAATATAATTGTTTCTAATGACATCCATTTCCTGGCAAATTCCAGTAATTCATCATTTTTGATGGCTGAGTAGTACTCCATTGTATAGATGTACCACATGTTCCTTATCCACTCGACAACTGTTGGACATTTGGGTTGATTCCATGACTTTGCTATTGTAAACAGTGCTGCTATGAACATGGTCGCACTTGTGCTATCGAGGTGAACCTCTGCTGTATGGGGGGTTATTCCCAAAAGTGGAATCGCAGGGTCATATGGCATTACAGTATTTAATTTCTTTAAGAATCTCCAGACGGCTCGCCAGAGTGGCTGTATGAGCCCACATTCCCACCAGCAATGTAGGAGAGTTCCCCTCCAACATTTGTTGTTGTTTGTATTGTGGATTTTTGCCATCCTGACTGGGGTGAGATAGTATCTCAGGGAAGTTTTGATTTGCATTTCCCTGATGGCTAAGGAAGTGGAGCATTTTTTAAGATATTTGTTAGACATTTTAATTTCATCCCTGGTAAAGTTTCTTTTAAGTTCCAGGGCCCATTTTTTAATTGGGCCATTAGTTTCCTTGGTGTTTAGTTTTCTAAGTTCTTTGTGTACTCTGGACAGTAGAGCTCTATCAGATATGTGGTTAGTGAAGATTTTCTCCCATTCTGTGGGTTGCCTTTGAGCTCATGTTATAATCTCTTTATCTGAACAAAAGCTCTTTAATTTCACAAGATCCCAACTGTTGAGAGTTGGTAGCAGTGACTGTGCCATTGGATGTCTGTTTAGGAAATGTTGGCCTAGCCCAATCAGCTCGAGGGAGTTCCCTATCCTTTCAACCATGGTTTTTATAGTCTCTGGCCTTATATCAAGGTCCTTGATTTATTTGGAATTAAGTCTTATACATGGTGACAAGTACGGGTCCAGCTTTAATCTTCTGCATGTGGAGATCCAGTTTTGCCAGCACTCTTTGTTGAAGATGCTGTTCTTTTTCCGTTGGATTCTTTGGGCCCCTTTGTCAAAGACCAAATGGCTGTAATTTTGTGGGCTTATATCTGGGTCTTCAATCCTTATCCATTGATCTGTGTGTCTATTTTGGAGCCGGTACCAGGCTGATTTGTAGTATAGACTGAGGTTTGGTATGGTAATACCTCCAGCAGTGTTTTTGTTACTCAGGATTGTCTTTGCTATCCTGGGTCTTTTGTGCCTCCATATGAATTTTGAGATTATTTGGTCAACTTCTTTGAAGAATTGCTTTGGGATTTTAATTGGTATAGCATTGAATTTATATATTGCCTTTGGTAGGATGGTCATTTTTACGATGTTGATTCTGCCAATCCAGGAACATGGGAGGTCTTTCCACCTTCTGGTGTCTTCTGCAATTTCTTTCTTTAGGGTTTTAAAGTTTTCATTGTAAAGGTCTTTTTCCTCCTTGGTTAGGTTTATACCAAGGTATTTCATTTTTTTAGGGGCTATAGTAAATGGGATTGTTTCTCTCAAGGCTTTTTCACTTCTTTCATTTTGGGCATATAGGAAGGCCTCTGATTTATGCACATTTATTTTGTATCCTGCCACCCTGCTGAACTTCTCAATTAGTTCCAGGAGCTTCCTGGTGGAGTTTTTGGGATCCCTCAGGCATAAGATCATGTCATCTGCAAATAGGGATAGCTTGACTTCTTCCTTGCCAATTTGAATCCCTCTTATGTCCCTTTCTTGTCTTATGGCTTCAGCTAAGACTTCAAGTACAATATTGAATAGAAGTGGTGAGAGTGGACAGCCTTGTCTAGTTCCTGATCGAAGTGGGAATGCTTCCAATTGTTCCCCATTGAGCATAATCCTTGCTGTGGGCTTGTTGTATACAGCTTTTATTATATTGATAAAGGTTCCTTCCATTCCTACTGTCTCTAGTGTTTTGATCATAAAAGGCTGTTGGATTTTGTCAAAAGCTTTTTCTGCATCTATCGAGAGTATCATTTGGTCTTGGACTTTGGACTGGTTTACATGATGAATTACATTTATTGATTTGCGTATGTTGAACCAACCTTGTGTGCAGGGGATGAAGCCTACTTGGTCCCCGTGAATGATCTTTTTGATATGTTTTTGAATCCAATTTGCTAAGACTTTGTTGAGAATCTTTGCGTCTGTGTTCATTAGAGAGATCGGCCTATAGTTTTCTTTTTTAAGTGAATCTTTGTTAGGCTTTGGGATTAAAACAATATTAGCTTCCTAGAAGGAATTTGGTAGTGTTCCTTCCTTTGCTATTTGATAGAACAGTTTAAGGAGTATTGGTGTTATTAACTCCTTAAATGTCTGGTAGAACTCCGTGCTGAATCCATCTGGTCCAGGACATTTTTTGGTGGGAAGAGTCAAGATTACTTCCCAATGTCCTTATGTATTATAGGACTATTTATATAATTCACAACTTCCTGATTCAATTTAGGTAAGTTGTGTTTACTTAGAAATTCATCTATGTCTTTTGTGTTGTCAAACTTCACAGAGTATAAGTTTTTGAAATATGATGTTATAATTCTCTGGATTTCAGTTATCAGTTGTGATAACTCCATGTTCATTTCTAATTTTGTTAATTTGGGTTTTCTCTCTCTTGCTTTTGGTTAATTTAGCTAGGGGTGTATCAATCTTATTGATTTTTTCAAAGAACCAGCTTTTTGACTGGTTGATTTTTTCTATCATTTTCTTAATCTCGATTTCAGATATTTCTCCCCTTATTTTGCTAATCTCCTCTCTTCTACTACTTTTGGGATCAGATTGCTCTAGTTTCTCTAAAGCTTTAAGCTGCATTGTTAAGTTGTTTATTTCTGATGTTTCCATTTTTTTGATGTAGGCATTAAGAGCTATGAACTTACCTCTTAGGACAGCTCTCATTGTGTCCCAGAGATTTTGGTAAGTCATATTTTCATTATCATTTGTTTTCAGGAAATCTTGAATTTCCTTTTTAATTTCTTCCTGAATCCAGTTCTCATTCAGCATCATATTGTTAAGTTTCCAGGAGTTAGTGTATTTTCTCTTGTTTGTTGTGTTGTGGATGTCCAGCTTTAGGCCATGGTGGTCTGATAGGGCACAGGTTAGAATTTCAACTTTTTTGTATATGTGTAGATTCGTTTTGTGGCCCAATATGTGATCTGTTTTGGAAAAAGTTCAGTGTGCTGCTGAGAAAAATGTATATTCTTTGGTGCATGGGTGAAAAATTCGATAGAGATCTTTAAGATCCATTTCTTTAAGGGTTTGATTAAGTTCCAAAGTGTCTCTGTTAAGCTTTTGACCTGTTGATCTATCCCATGTTGAGAGGTGTTGAAGTCCCCAATAATTATCGTTTGGGGGTTGATTTCTTGCTTTAGATGCTGTAGGGTTTTCTTAATGAATGTGGAGGGGCCCGTATTGGATGCATATATGTTCAGTATTGTGAAGTCTTCCTGGTGAATTGTACCTGTGACTAAAATGTAGTATATATCCGTGTCTCTTATGATTTTCTTTGGTTCGAAGTCCACTTTGTCTGAAACATAATTGCTACCCCTGCCTGTTTCCTGGTAAGGAAACTTGCAAGGAAGCTTGCAAGATTTTGGATCAGCCTTTCATTCTTAGGACGTGCCTATCTTTTGTGGTGAGATGAGTTTCCTGAAGGCAGCAGATTGTTGGATTGTGGTTTTTAATCCAAGTTTGTAATCTGTGTCTCTTAATCGGCGAGTTAATACCATTGACATTTAATGTTATAATGGAGAAATTATTTTTAATTCTGGACATTTTTTATGTTTAGTAGATTTTGTAAGTGTGTTGTTTGATATTTATGTTTTGGTGGTATTATACTTCCCTTCTGTCCTCCTGGATACGGTTGTTCTTATCTTGAAGCTTGAGTGTCATTTCTAGCATTTTTTGAAGGCCTGGTTTGGTAGACATGTATCCCTTCAAGTTGTCTTTGTGCTGGAAAACTTTTCTTTCTCCCTCAATCATGACAGATAGTTTTGCTGGGTATATCATTCTGGGTTGGCATTTTTGCTCATTTAATACTTGAAGTATGTCTCTCCAAGCTCTTCTTGCTTTTACTGTTTCCATTGAGTAGTCATTTGTTATTCTAATAGATTTATCTTTAAAGGTGACTTGCTTTTTTTCTCTTGAAGCTTTCAGCACCTTTTCTTCGTCTTGAATGTGGAGTGTTTTGACTATTATTTGCCGTGGCGATTTTCTATTTTGGTCATATCTATTTGGTGTGTGAAATGCCTCTTGTATTTCGATAGGCCTCTCTTTCTTTAGTTGTGGGAAGTTTTCATTTATGATGAATTGAAATATTTCCTCAGGTGTGGTATTTTGGGATTCTTGTTCTGGTATTCCGTGAATGCGCATGTTAGGCTTCTTCAGGGTGTCCCATATCTCTTGAATGTTCCTCTCCAGTATCTTTTTGGCTTTAACAATCTCTTCCATTGAGCTGGTTAATTCTCCCACTTTGTCTTCAAGATCTAAAATTCTATTTTCTGCCTCATTTGTTCTGCTGATAAGACTCTCTGTTGAGTTTTGGGTTGAAGATAACTTGTCTTTTAGTTCAATTTTAAACTCTGCCTGAGACTGTTTTAACTGCTCTATGCTTATTTTTGTTTCTTGAACTGTTTTTCTCAACTCTTCCAAGTGCCTGTTGTGTTCCTGTTCAAAGTGGTTGATACGGTTGTTTAACTCTTCTCGGATTTCCTCTTTCATAGTATTAATCATGGTAATGATCATACTTTGAAAGTCGGTATGTTGGGTCTGGCTTTTATGGCTATTTTCTGCGAATTTGTTCTGGTTGGAATCCATCATTATGGGATTAATTCTTTCGGTGGGAGCTTGGTCTTCTTGGGTTTTGTTTCTTGTGGATCTGCACTTTGACTTGAGCATTGTTGTTTTGTTTTGTAGGACCATTCAGTTTCTGTGTGTTTTTCACTGAACTGATGTAGTTGGTATTGTTACACTTGCCAGTTATTACTAGTGCTTGCCTTGGATTGGGTATGTTTGTGTATTGTTATTGTTATATCCTAGATATTGCTATTAGGCTGTTAGTACATCAGTTAAGTCAGGTTAAGTAACCAGGGGGTGAATATTAGTATGGTAGTACACTTTTACGATTTAGTATCTTGGTGATATGTGAGGGTGAGTGGAGTACTCCCTAGAGTTGTATGTTTTTGGGGTGGCTGTATGAGGAAGTTGATCTACAGCAATTGATACTAGAAAGGATCAGTAAGGTGAAAGGAAAAAGAAAAGAAAAGAAAAAAAAAGGTTTACTTATCTTTGGGCTGGATGTGAAGAATCTCGCCCACGTGATATAATGATTGTGGAGTCTGGATGTATGGCCTGTGTTCCCTTTGTTCCTTGGAGTTTTGCTTGAGTTTCCTTTGGACTCTATTGAATTCTGAGTAGAAGTGTGTCTTCCGTGGACCACGTGTGTAGGTCCCCAGTGGGCTGGAGAGGCAGAGGGTCTGATGTTGATGGCAGAATTCTTCACCTGGGACCTGGGGGGGGCTGCAGAGGCACACAGGGTCGGAAGGGTGCGAGGGGCTGGGGTCCGGGGTGGGGCCCAGGTTAAGCCTGGGTGCTCGCTGGTCGGGCGGGGGGGCTCCGGGTTGGGGCTCTCTCACTCACTCACCTGGGGAGCTGGTGGGGCGGGGCAAAATACATCACTTTTAAACTGTAACTTTTCAATTCTTGCTCCTGCAGTGTCACCTTTATGGTCTAAAATATATTCAATTTTATTAATTCTAAAAGTCCAAGATTAAAAGTTTTCATAGCTTGATTTTTTTAAAAAAAACTTTATTTATTCATTCATTCATTTAGTGTGTGTGCGTGTGTGCGTGTGTGTGTGTGTATGTGTGTGTGTATGTGTGAGTGTGTGTATCAGAGGGCACACGTGTCCCTGTGGAGGACCAAGGGTGACTTTAGGAATCATCCTGGATTTCTTCTATCTTCTTGCTTAGCTCTGGAATTTCCTAGGCTCTGCCCAGCAGTGCCGGAAGTGTGAGCTGCCACTGGTTCCACCTGCTGTTTTTACGTGGGACCCAGAATCTGAACTCAGAATCTTCTGCTTGTGAGGCAGAGTTTTAACCCCTGAGCCATCTCTCTGGCATCTCATAGTCTGATTTTAAAATGCCAGTCATTAAACGCTCAATTCCAATATTTTAAAAGTTCAAAATCTTGTAACTGTAAAGTCCTATCAAGTCAAAACAAGTTAAATGCTTCAGCACAGAAAAAATATTGAAATGGAAACGTTATGTCACAAATAAGAAAATATCAATTCAAAATTAAAATATGAAAATCTGACAAAGTAAATACCACATCCTATAACTCAAGGTCTGTATTTTGTTGCTCACTAGTATGTTACAGTGGCTCAAAGATTCTAGAGTTACACAAGCATTGTTTCTTTGGACCAGGTTGAATCTGCACTCATAGCCATCCACAGGACACATCTATGGTTATGATATCTCCAATAACATTCTGGCTTCACTACTGCAGCTGTAATCTTCACCTTCCTTTGCAGGAACTTCAAACCTGACACTTGGTGATAAGCTTCAGTCTATCTCCACGAACTCCTCCCAATCTGGCATCAAAACCAGTAACACCTGGATGGTGCTGTCAAGTTCCACAACAAGGTTGAAGTGAAGCTTGATCTAATTGAACCACAGCTGTATTAACTGTGAGCTGACCCTGGAAAAACCCTTTTCTAGGCAGTCAAAATATTTGAGGGGCAAGAAATTGCTTCAGTTTAGCCTTCTGTCCCCTAAAAGGAGCGTGGGTTTTCAAAACACCAACTCTCCATATGGTGTCATTCATTTTTTCTACCTTCCTAGTGCAAAGCACTAAGTTTTTCTTCAGTGATTCTTATTTCTCCAGTATCCACATCTGGTCTGCTGTCTGTCCTCTCCAACAAGCCCATCATCTTTAAATGCAGTTTTGCCAGAGTCCTTATTTCCTTCATCACAATCTGAGCCCAAACAATTCATGACTCTAAGCATCACTATCTTTCAAATGGTCAATTAAATTCTGCTCTATGGGTTTGGTAACCCAGTCTCAAAAAAATCTTCACACATTTCCAAGTTTCTCCAACAAAACCACTCAAAATCTCCCCCTCCCAAGAAACCCCCCACAACAACAACAAAAGCATAGTCACATTTACCAGCAACATACTGCTCTGTGGTACCAAATTCTGTTGCAGCTACTTTCGCATGCTAATAATTCATGAATGACTGGCTTAAGGAACAAAGAATTTTATTTTGGCTTTTGATTTTGGCAGGAAACTCATACTAACACTAGGAACTGAGGAAATTGGCTACATCACATCCACAGGACCACTAAGAGAGCAATAGTCTTCATTTTGCAGGCCAGCATGTTGGCTAACTATACTGAAGGATACCAACCTTGTTAACCAGTTCTGTTTATCTTATCCACCTGTCCAGGGCCTAGTCTTACCCACCATAGGCTGGGCTTTCCCCATCAACCAGATGCTCTCCTGCAGGCTTGCCCAGGGCTCAACTTGACTAGCAAGTCTTCGCGATTGTGTCCAGTGCTCAAGTCTTCAATTGCCTAGTTGACATCTGTATCCAACTGTGAACAACTGCCTGTTTTCTACCACAGGCCTGTTCCTGCCTGTGGAGTGTTTGGTCACTGCCTCAGTTTCATAACTCTTTGCTATAATAAATACCTGACCCAAACAATTTAGGGGAACAAAGGGATGTTATCTACTTACAGTTCCAGGTTACAGTTCATCATAGCAGAAGTCATACCAGCAGGAGCTAGGGGAACTACTCATACCACATCAAAATTCAAGAACAGAGAATTTTATTTTCTTTCTAGTTTGTCAGCTTGCTAAAATGCTAACTCATTCTCTCCATGTTATCCACTTGCCCAGGGAATAGTCCACCCATGATGGTCCCATCTTCCCACATCAATTAAGTACTTAAGACAGTCTTCTATGGGCTTGTTCAGTAGTAAACTGCATTGATGAAATAATTCTTCATAGATGTGCTCAGAGGCTCATGTCACATGTGCCAAATTGACAGATGAAACTAACCTGCTATCATTTAGGAAAAAAATACTAGTTCTCTGGGAGGCGGAAGTTCATTTAACTTGTGAATTTGCATTTGCTACTTTTGTCTTTTTGCATGTGTGTGAGTATATGTGTAGAAGAGGAAATTGTGTGTGCCTGTGGAAATCCAAAGATGACGACAAAAATCACTCAGGATTGCTATACCTCCTTATCGCTTTGTCTGGGGTTCACCCGGCTCCACTTTCCAGGTTTAGAAGTGCAAGCTGCCACCATTTCCACCTGGTGTTTTCACATGGGATCTGGTATCCAAACTCAGGTCCTTTTGCTTGCAAGACGACTTAACCCTGAGCTCTCTCCAGTCTTATAACTGTTATTTTTATTATTGAATTCTACTTGAATGGAACATATGTAAAGGACATATTCTGTCATTAAAATCCACAATATGATCAACTTTGCCAAATATTCCACACACATTAAAAGTAGTATTTTGTAGTTTGTCTGGAGCTCACAGACCAGCTAAAATAAGAGAGACCCTGCCTCAACAAGATTGAGGGAGAACTGAGTCCTGAAACTTGTCCTCTGGCTTCTACCATGAGTGCTATGATGTATGTCAACACATGCACATGCACATACGCAAATAAATGAATAAATAAAAGAGGGATAGCTTCTGTTGAACACACCTGAAGTTGACATCTGGTCTTCATATGTATGTGTGCATACCTATGTGCATGTGTGCGAGCACACACATATATACATACGCAGATGGAAATTTATAAATATTTTATTGCAGATAGTTTATTGTTTATGGTGGGCTCAGTGGGTAAGGGATCTTGCTCACAAAACTTGGTGTTGATCCCTGGAAAACTACATGGTAGACTTCCAAAAGTTGACCTCTGATTTCCATCCATGAGCATAAATTGTCTGCTTGTCTTTCTAATATATATTCTTTTTTTGTGTGTTTTGGTATACAGATGGGTGGACATAAGGGGGTGGGCATGAGTGTATACTTGTGAAGGCCCAATGGCGACATTGGGATTATCCTGCATTGTTCTACTTCCCTTTGCTTTGCTCTGGGGCTTCCCAGGCTCCACTTTCAAGGGCTGTCATGTCTGCTGAACATTTTTATGTGGGATATGGGTATCTGAACTCAGGTCTTTTTGTTTGCAAGATAAAGACTGAACCATCTCCCCAGCCCAAAATGTTTTTTTAAAAAAAGTGTTTACAGTTTGCAAATTAAAAAAATGAATTATATACTGTATTAAATGCTTAAATAAAACAGTACAACATTTGAAAGTACTAAAAAAGTATATTTCAAATAAATATATACACATATTATGTTATCCTTTAAAAGGATACATTATCATTATTCAAAACACTGATATGTCTTTTAAGTATGTAATTACATAGCTGTTGACTTTTTTAAGACAAATTACCTAGCAAATATTTAACAAAGAAGGAAAAAATTATTATCTAATCTTGTACAAATGTTTTCCATCTATTGTAGCCTATCACAACTCATAGAGCACAAATATTGGCCAACTATTCCCAATTTTCATGTTAGACATGAGATTGGTGCTGCTTGGTCATGGAGATGGCTGAGAAAGGATGCAGCTTAGTTTTTCTCAGTTGCTCTTGGGAAGAAGGGAATCTACAATCTTGAGATTGCATTGTTACGTGTCAAGCAGGACCTCCTCTGATGACCTCACTCCAGAAGTGAGAGTGGACTCTAGCGCAAATGGATAGGGATAGGTTTGGAAGAAAAGATTGGATATCCCAAGGGAGGGTCAGCTGCTTGCACCGTGAGGTTCCTCAACAGGAGTGGGTGAGCCTGGATGCTGTAGCGCTCCTCGTCATCATTGGTGGCGTAAAGCAATTCCCATGACAGATTGGCCCACTGCCCTCTAACAGCTTCTGCATTCAGCTTCCCAACATGGACCAGAAGTTCTTGAAGCGTTAGTACTCGCCCAGTGTAAACTCCCTTAAATACAATAGGGAAAGGGAGGAGAAAAAGAAATTAAAACTTTCTCTCAAAAGTAAAAAAAAAAAAAAAAAAAACAGAAAAGCATAACAATAACAGATGAAAAGACAATGGTGTTTTAAAATGCACATATGAGTTAAGTTTAGAACCACAAATCACCTCTAGTTTCTAAGTTCTGCAAATATATTAAAATTATTGTTGACAGCAAAATTTCAGTAATTAATGTTTATCTTTCCTTTCCATCCCTGACTCTACACCTCATCAAACTTGGCGGTGCTTAAATCGTAAGTACAAGTCAGTGGATGAACTGACTACTTTTCTTTTCATGGTGACAAAATGTGTGACAAAAGCAACTGAAGGGTGAAAGGATTTATTTTGCTCACAGTGTGGGTACAGCCCATCATGGTGGGGACAGCATGACGGGCAGAAGCATGAGGCTGAGAAGTAGAGAAGCAGAGGAGCCCAGTGGTGGTGCTCGGCCCCCTTTCTTCTTCATATTTGTAAGGACCCCAGTATGCGGGACAGTGCTGCTCACATTTGGGTGGGTCGTCCCACCTCAACTAACCTAATCTAGAAACTTCCACAGACATGGCTAGGTTTATTTCCAAGGTGATTCTAAATTCCGTCAAGCTGACAATCATGATTAACCATCAGTGTGGTTATAATTAGTTTATCATGAAGTAAGCTTCCTTTTGACAAACAGCTTAAATGAGATATAGTTCACATTCTACACAATATGCTCTTTTCAATTGTCTAATTTATTGGTCTTTGGCACATTCATGGAAGAAGTTGTCACTCTTATCTACTTCCTAGAACACACATTCTACTTGCAGACTTGCCTATTCAAAATTCATAGATACTGTAGCTTGTATTTGTGCTTCCTTTTCATGACAACTATTTCTGTACAGGAGTACACTCTTAATTTGTTCACCTTTTCTTCTGTTGAATAGTTGGACTGTTTCTACCTTTTAGCTATTATTAGTGGTATGAATATGTGCCTAAGTTTTTATGTCAACCTTTTGTTGGTTTCTGTGGTACATACCGACAAATGGAACTACAAGTTACATAGTGACTCACGCTAGACAACTTCCCAAAGTGACTGTATACACTATGTTCCCAGCATCATGTAGAAGAGCTCCAACTTTCCTACATGCTTCTCAACACTTTTTTAAAAATATTATTTTATCTTTACATATATGTCTCTGTGTGTCTATCAGAGGGTACAGTGTGAACTTGTGAAGGCTTAAGGGTGACTCTGGGAATTACCCTGGATCGTGCTACTTCCTCTTTGCTTTGCTATGGGGTTTCCCAGGCTCTGCTTTCCAGGGGCAGAAGTACAGGCCACCATCATTTCCACCTGCCGTTTTTACGTGGGATCAGGAATCTGAACTCAGGCTCTCCTGCTTTTGAGGCAGAAGCTTAACCCCTGAACCATTGCTCCACTTATTATTTACTTGACTTTTTGATTTCAGACATAACAGTACAATAAAGTGATATTTTATTGTGGCTTTTGTTTTTAGTGATGCCAGAGCTCAAACCCAGAGCCTTGTACAGGCAAGAAAGACATATATTACCCTACCTTATTTTATGGTTTTGATTTGTTTCCTTGACAATTCATGATGTGGACCATTTTTTTCAGTGCTTTCTAGTCATTTGTGAATACATTTCCTTTTTCATATGTATGCATGCATGTGTATACATTTGTGTTTGCATGTGTGGGAGTGTACGGAGGCCCAAAGCTGATATCAGGAATCATCCTTGATTGTTCCAGCTTATCTATTTGAGTCTAGGTCTCTATTAACCTAGAGATTATCTACAAGGCCAGTCTGGCAATAGTCTACCTCAACCTCCCAAAACTGCTGGGTTCACAAGCATGAGCCACCAGAGTCAGAAAATATAGGATCTATCTATTTCATTCTGGAACTGGGGCTCAAGCCCAGGGCCTTGCACATACTAGGCAATCATTCTACCACTGAGCTATATCTTAGTTCTGATTAGCATTTCATTCTTTCCCTCCCTTCCTCCTTCAGATAACTTGGAACTTCTGATCTTTCTGCCTGAGTGCTGGGGTTACAGACCTGGACCTCCTTACTTGGCTTTAAGAGCACTAGAACCAGGGCTTCATGAATGTCAGGCAAGCATTCTACCAGCTAAGCTACATGCCTAGCCCTAAGTTTTTCCTTGTAAGGCAGTTTACTGAACTTTTTGTTTCTCACATTTTTGGTGTCATATCTGTAAGAATCTAGTTTCATCTCTGAGATCATGAAAGTTTACTGTGTTTTATCCTCATGGTTCTAACTTTAATGCTTAGATCTTTGATGCTCGTAAGGTCAATTTTAAAACATGGTATTCATTGAGATCTTTAACAAGTTGGACATCATCTTCAAAGAAGATAAATCTCAGTCCTAAACTATGGTACCTGTGAATATGGCCTTCATTTGAATGGGTATCTGCAAGTGTAACTAAGGATTCTGAGACAAGACCATTCTGAATTTAGGTGGGCTCTAAGCCAGTGAGTGACTGATATCATTATAAAGAACAGAGCAGGGGCCAGTGAGATGGCTCAGCATGACAGGGTACCTGTGTGCAAATCTGGTGACCTGAGTTCAATCCCCAGAGCCCACATGGTAGGAGAAGAGAAGCGAATCTTAAAATTTGTCTTCTGACCTCACAGGCACACTGACTGTGTCAGGCATGAACTGTGTACTTTCTCTCTCAAATAAAAAAAAAAAAAGTGAGCTTCCACAGGATATAGAAAAGAAGGGCACGTAATGAAGGAGCAGAGACTCCATTTGCCTCCACAGCCGAGGAACACTAGGGACCAGCAGGCACAGGGGCGGTGCAGTCTCAGAGCTCTGAGCCTTCAGAATATGGCGACTGACGCCCTGATTATAGACCACGGGCCTCCAGAACTGAGAGAAAATCTATTTCTGCTCTTTAGAGCCAGCCAGTTTGTGGCAGTGTCTGTCACAGCAGCTTTGAGAAAAAATGACATTCGTGATACAGAGCTTCTCTTAGATGTGGTCATTCATCTCTCCCAGAAACGTTTGTTGGAAACAATGACTCTCCAGGCATTCATGTTGAAAGTCTATTGAGAGTCTTCTGAGTTTAGGGGCTGGAGAGATGGCTTAAGGGTTAAGACCCTGCATCGAAAGCAGAAGGTCCTCAGTTTGGATCCCAGGTCTCACATAAAAATGACAGGCAGAAGTGGTGGAGTCCCGAACCTCTGGCCCTGGTGGGGGAAGCTTGGGCAATCCCAGAGCGAAGCAAAAAGGAGGTAGAAGCAATCACCAGGATGATTCTTGAAGGCCACCCTTGGTCCTCCACAGGGACACACAGTGCCCTTTGATGTGTGTGTATAAACATATATATATATATAAACACAAACATATATAAAATAAAGTAAATATAAAAAAATTTAAAATACATTCATTAAAAAAGACTTCTGGATTTAATTCTGGACTCTTTAATTCATATGTTTACTTTCATGCAGTACATACATACTGAATATTGTTGATTTGTATTTTTTTTTTTTTTTTTTGCTTGTGTAGGTATGTGTATGTATGTGTGGATGTGTGTAAAAAAGGGCAATGAATGTGCCTGTAGAGGCCCAATAGTGACTTCAGGAATCATCCTAGATTGATTCTACCCCCCTATTGTTTTGCTCTGGGATTTCTCAGGCTCTGTCTTCCAGTTTGGAAGTGCTGGTCACTGCCACTTCCAACCAGGTTCTGGGATCTGAACTCAGGTTCTCTTGTTTGTGAGGCAACGGCCTAACTTCTGAAGCATCTCTTCAGTCACTGTAGTAAGTTTTGAAACTCAGAAGTCCAAATTCACCAATTTTCTTTTTTAAGAGTGTCCAGCTGTTCTGGGTCTCATGACATTCCACATGAGTTTGGAAAATTACTCTGTCAATTTCTACAAGAGGTAAATAGGCTTTGAATCTGATGTGTTAAATCTGTAGATTGATTTGAAGTGTATCAGCATCCTAACATTGTTAAAAGGAGGAATTAAATACCTTTGTCAACTTGGCAACTGAAGGCTTGAGCTCTGGGCGCAGTTGTGAAGAATTGAAAGTTGAGTTGAGTCTTGGGCAAGCCTGCAGGAGATTGTCTGACTAATAGAGAGGGCCAGCCCACGGTGTATAGACTAGACTTACGCAGGAGATAAGATGGAAGTGTGTGGTTAAGGAATTTGGCAATTTTCAGTATACTTGGCCAGGCATGCTGGTCTGGCAAGTAAGATTACCCCTCTCTCAGTAGTCCTGTGGATACATAGAATGATGTGGACTCTCCTGCCAAGCTGGACAAGGAATTATAACCAAGAATCGTAAGCCAATATAAAACCCCTTGTTCCCTTAAGCTGTTTGGTCATGAATTTATAGGCAAGATGCAGGCGAACTGTGACAGAGGTCTAAGTAAGTGAAAAAATAGCCCCTATATTTGCTAAGTAGCTTTTATTTGTCTACTTAGATGACTGTGTTTTTTTATTTTATTCTACTGATATGGTATATTACATTAATGAATTTTGGATGCTAAGCTAATTTTCTATTCTATTCTATTTATTTCTATATGTATTTTTAACCTCTAAAATTCTTTTTATAGGTTACTGGATTGAGGTTCTTAGTATTTTGTTGAGGATTTCTGCATACACATGATAGGGTTTTGCACAGGTACTAATAAGCATGTTACATTGTATGTTTTAGACCTAAGAATATATAACTATACATCTTAGTGAATCTATACTGTTGCCAATGAGTATGTTCTTTTGTAAAGAGGTTTGGAGCTCAATTTTACTTTGTATATAATTAATTTCTTTTTTAACAATCTGCTTCTTTGCAGGACAAAATTTGAGGCAGAGTTCTGAATCTGGCCTAGGATGTGCTCCTCCCTGAGAGACACTGCCACTTGCAGAGACAGCACCTACTGGTGAGGAGCAGGGGCCACAGTCTTTCCAGTTTCTCTTTTTCAGTGGACAGCCTTCACCTAACGAACAGGCAAACATGACTAGGGCTCCAAATGCTCGGTGATAACAGGTGCAAAACAAAGCCAAGAGGAGCACATTTCCCGACTGCATGTCTGGAACTCAGCCTGGGCAGCACACAGTTGGGAACACAATGAGAAGTACTGAAGATCCTCGATGTAGGCTGAGCACAGGCAGCAGGATGAGCTTTGAGCACTAGTTCCTGCTATTCTTATCAGGTTTCAGGAGAATTTCCTAAATGAATGTTTCTCCATTTTTTTGTGCCTTTAGGAGCACTTCAGAAGCCTTACTGGCTGTCTTTCTTCGTTGATTTTGCCAGCTCTTCTCACTGTAATGCTGGGTGGATCTGGAGCCCCACACGGGCCTGTTACCATGCCTGTGCTCAAAGAGTGCTGTCACACTGTGCTCAGACATACTTTAAATGTACTAAGAACAAGTACTAATTTTTTTTAAATTTCTCTAAATTTTTTTAGAGTTTCTCTGAATTTTCACAGGTTAGATTTGCTTCAAATAAAGCCTAGGTATCACCAGAAGAAATAATTTGTCACTTACATATTAATTACTCTTCTGGGAGTTAAAACCAACATGATTATTCTTACACTTGAACTGGACATAAAAAACAATGCATTGTCAACCACACTATGGAAAATTACCTGTAACCTACTTGGCTTTGCACATGTACCTGCAATCGTTCAGTAACTACATATTTTTAATAGTCCCTTATTCGGTTTGCAAAAATAAATACATCAGTTACTCTGGATCATAAAGTCATGATTTCAAATGTCTTGAAACTATACTTAATGTACTATTGACAGACAGAATGTGTGTATTACTTATCTCAAATATTTGATAACAACTTCCATTTTTTAAGGCTGATATAAGCAGATGTCTTACCATATTAGGATCATACCCCAAAGAAAACAAGCATGGTTTTTCTTCTAAAATTGCTTTCTTCCACTTTTCATCAGATGCTAAGCCAATGTACCAGTCACTTTCATATTCTTTAAGGCAGCTGATCAATTCTTTGAAGTCTGCTATTGGACCTAAACTTGCTTTATCAATCATTAGTTTCAGAGTATACCTAAAAAAATGATATTCAAACAATTTCAGAATATTTTGAAATCAACTTTACAACTGTTCATCATATTTAAGATTGTGAAGTAAAAGCATCCATACTTTAAGTCGGAAACACATCCGTGATACCAGCACTTGGGGGTTATCCTTTCAGCTATATAGTGAGCTTGAGGCCAGTCTGGGGTATATGAGACCATGTCCTCCCTACCTCATCTCCCCCAAAAGAAAAGAAATCATCACTTCAGACAAAAGACTGAGAGACACAAGGTTGGGAGAATACTTCAGTTGGAAGAGTTGCTTGCCTAGCATGCTGGGTTTGGTCCCCAGCACCACATTACTTGGGCATGGCAGTGCGTACTTTTAATACCAAGGATCAAGGCTCCCTTCCGGCAGTAAAAGAACAAAAGTAGACAACAATGTGGAGAGGGAAAAGATGCAGCTGAAGTAAAGGAAGTCAACCAAACCATATCAAAGTCAATTTTCCATACATACAAGCAGCAAAGAAAGCAGAAAATATGCTATCCATATATAAGCACAGTACATGCTAAGCAGTTTTCACTCTTATGCAATTAAAAAAAATACGATTGAAAAAGTCTTCTAGGTGATTAAAAGAATCATTGTGGCCAATGTTACAACTTGTATATAATCAAAATGAATTACCTGAATGCTTTCAGAGCTAGTTGAAACAGTTCTGTTTTTTCTGTGAGCCAATCCAAGGTACTAGACCAGGGCAAAACACCATTGTAAACTCTTAGTATATGACCAGGAGTAGGAGCCATATTGTCTGTTCCAAATAAACTAAAATAACAAGTCATTACTGTACGCACATACAAGCCTTTTAATACTTTATCCTTTGCGATGTCTTCCAGTACACTTGAGGGCTTTCCTTCTGAGTGAAAACATTCCAACTGGCGTAAAACAAACTGGTACCAGTCCTCTGGAAAAAATGAGCTCATCTCCTTCATTTTGGAGGTGGATATGCAGGTAGACTGCCACTCTTCCGGCAAGCTCAGCATGTGAGAATGGGAACAAGTGAACTCCACGGGAGGGACGTACACCGTGCCTTCTGGTTTTCCTTTGTCGACGGCAGGATAACCCAGCAAAATTGTTTCATAAAGATCATTTCTAGGAATTGTGCCTGAGGAATGATCAGCAATGTTCTGTGAATCTACTAACCCTGGAATAGACAAATTTGAATTTGGTAAAACTTTGAACTGCATTTTTTCTTCTTTTATTTTTTTGACAGTTAGCTCATCATCAAAAATGTTATCATCGGACCAGTCATCAAGAGTGTTGGAACTTAAACTATCTGAGTCTTCCAGGAACTTGGGAGGAAGCGAGGCATTCAAAGTGGGCACAATCATGACTGGAGTTTCTCCATGATCTTTACCTTTATGAATATTTTCCTGCATGCTGGGCCTTTTAGAGCAGTACTGTACAAGGATCCACAGAAGAACTTTAACAAGGTCATCCTTGAATTCTTTCAAGTGTTCATGAGAATCAATTATACCAGAGAGGATGTTCCTGGCATCAGAATACAGTTTCACAGGCAAAACAGTACAGGGTGTCAGGACATTTCCAAAGTGCTCATTTAGGGAGCATACTCTTGGGTGTTCTTCTTGCTGAAAGGCACCTTCAAACACTTCATCAACTCTCTGGGCTTCCGCGGTATGACAGGATGTTTCCTGCAACTCTAAGCCCTAAAGAGATGTAAGTTCTTATGTTTAGGATCATTTAGTACTCACAGAACAGAGACTCATCTTGCAAGTGCAACAAATTCTCATCATAAAAATATGCAAAAATGATAAAAAATTTCTGTAACTGAAGAGCAGCTACATATTAATTTAAACTGAGTCGCTTAGCACATTTGATGTTGGATAGAGAGATTAAAAGTCATGCTATTATTTTAAAAGAAATTATAGAAATTCTGTTATAAATTTAAAAAAAACTTATTATCTGATGTATACATAAAAGGCAAAATCTCTCAGAATGTAAACTGACCTTAATGTTAACACAACAGTAAGTATAACCACGTTCCAAAATCATTATCCATATTAGTCGATCTTGAAAACGGCCCAAGTAATGAGACCCAGGTAAGAGGACACCTAAAACAAATTAGAAAGAAAGTACATTTCGAGCTTGTTTCAGTTTGCTATGTGAATGCTCAGAAGTGACCACATTTAAAATCAAATCAAGGCTACCAGACATTAGGTTAAAAACAGAAATGACTGTCCTTCCATATCAAAGGCATGAAACAAAGCTCTCAGCAAGTCCTTGGAAGAGAACAATGTATATATGATTAAAAAAATAAAGAATAAGGTTCTACTCAGAAAAACAACAGAGTAGAAATGATTGAACAAATACATGAAAAAATTTAAATATAAAAGAGCCAATTCTACACTGACCCAATCAACTCCAGGCACTGTATTTTATATGCATATAATTATATAGAGATTTTTTTGTACCTAATTAACACCAACTTGCAATGTATAAATTTTTTAAAACTCAAGTATTTATTTCAACACCACTGAGATTCACTGATATTTACTCATATTGATTGTTAACAGCTCAAGTTTATTCAAGATTGCTGTTGGATAGAGAGATTAAAAGTCATGCTATTTTAAAAGAAGGTACAGAAAATTCTGCCATAAATTTAAAAAACTTACTATGTGTATATAAAAGGCAAAATCTTACACTGAATTCACTGGATTAATACAATTTTTGTACTTCTTTTCTTACTGATACACAGTTTTAGAAGTTTCCACTTTTTTATTATAATAAATGATGCACATGGGAAGATGACTCCAGGGTCAAAGGCTTTGCTTTGAAAGCACAAGGACCTGAATTTGGATCCCCAACCCTCTTAAAAATGCCAGGTGGGAATGGCAGCAGTCTATAATTCTGACCCTGGAAGGTGGAGGTAGAAGAATCCTGGAGGATTCACACTAGTCATCTTGGCCTCCACAGGCACACACACTCAAATGCTTTCTTGTACATATACACGCACATAAGTAAATATGGCAGAAGTGGTTTCTAAGAAGTCTGCTTACTGAACATGATGTCCAGAAGAGTTTACACTGCAGGACTGTTCGGAGCCCTCTGAAAGGTCTGCTTGAAGTGGTAGGGCGGTGGCTGGGCTCTGGGAGCTACTGTGCCTGACATAAGTCTGTCATTGGATCTCATGTGCAAAACATTGGGGGTATGTATGTATTGACATCCGCTTCCCTTTAAGAGAAATGTACTAGGTAGAGTGGGCTACACAACCAGTTAGTTTTCACTCTTTATGGATGTCCTTTACATCTACCCAATATGAACTCATTATAAATTCATGGAAATCACAAGTAGAAAGGTGTTTTTATGTTTCAGTAGTGAGCTAAAACTCTGAATTTAAGAAAATGTTTTAAAAAGTTGTCAACCTGAATGAATGAAATTTTCCCTAAGTATTTTTATTTTATCTCAAAAAAAAAAGCAGCAGTTATAATTCTATTTTATACATCAAAATAAGGGAACCTGCTTCCTGGTAGGATCAGGAAGATCATCCTCTGTGTTCTCCTTTTGTGCTTGAAACACACCCACTAAGGACTGCATAAGCACTGCCACTCACCCAGGCTTCCGGCAGCCATTGCGGTGTGTAAGGCGGCGGTCAACCTGGGGACCATCTGGTAATAGTACACTGTGTCCGCACAGACACATGCTGCAGTGCCCACCGCTCCCGGCCAGCTCTGGACAGGACGGGGGAACCCCACCAAGAAGACAGGAAGGGTGAAGAGGGGGACCAAAGGAGAGGAGAGCAGGGTGGAGAAGGCCACGACGAGCAGCACCAATGGGGAGAAGACGGCGTTGAGGATGCACAGCGTGGTGGTGGTTTTCCGATGCTGCTTCTTTTCCGTCCACGATGCCAAAAGCACAGTTACGGCAAACTGCAACTTAGAGATGAACTGAACCAGCCGGTCACGTGTGATTCCAACCTCGGGAAACATAAATCAATTTTTAAGACTACAGAAGGAAAATGACATATTGCCCAGTAATTTAAGGAAATAGGTCTTACATGATTTTTTGTTATCATTTTCTATAACCTTAAAAATCAACAAATGAAAGAATACATTTATAAGTTTTGTCTTCTTTCCTTCTGTCTTCTCTCTCTTTCAAAGAATTAATTTTTAGGTAACTCTAAAGGCCAGGCTGGTCTCAAACTTGCTATGTTGTCGACCTTGAACTTACGACCCTCCTGCCTCCACTCTTGAGGGTTGGGATTATAGGTGGGTGCCAACAAATGGTGGTTTATGTAGTGCCTGAGGTCAAATCCAAGGCTTCAGGTATGCTAGGTAACCACTCTGTCAAATGAACATTGTTAGCTCATTTGGTTTCTCTTTAAAAAAAAGAAAAGCAATGCTCAAAGAAAACTGATACACTACTCCTTAAATCTTAAGGGTAAATAACTAATTATAAATTTTTTTATTAGTATTATTATTTATTCAACTGTGCGCATGTGCGTGTGTATGTGCCCGCGTGTGAGTGTGTGTGTGTATGTGTGTCTGTGTGTGTGTGTGCCTGTGTATGTGTAGAACCACGGACGAATTCACGAACCACCATGGACGCCTCCACCTCCTTCTACCCGGGGATTCACAGGCTCCGCCCTACCAGGACCAGAAGCGCAGGCCGCCCCCGCTTCCGCCTGGCGTCTATACATGGGATCTGGGATCCGAACTCAGGACCTTCCGCCTGCAAGGCGGAGGCTTAACCCCTGAGCCACCTCTCCAGCCCCAATAACTAATTATAAAGCATCAAATTAGGTAATTTAGATGAAAGCAACAAATTTCTAGAAAGATACATTTACTGAAACATGTTGAAGAAGAAAAAAATTAGAATAGATGGATGGCAAAAGACTTTGAAATTTAACAACTACTTGCACAGAAATGGTGAGGTTCAGATGCCTTAAATATTACAAAACACTATAAACTATAAGGCATCTAAAATACAACACGTACTACAAAACCTTATAAATGACTAACTTTTTATGTGGTTCTGATGTCTAAACTAGACAACAATATCATAAGGAAAGCTAACTACAGACACATGTATACACATACATGTATGTGAATATCTCATGAATAGAGGCGGAAGCTAGCTGGCTCAATTCTGTAACACAGGAAACATTTTGTGTAATGTGACCATGTGCGATCTACTCCAGAAGAGTACAACTGTTTCACAACCAAAACCCAATCAACATACCACACTATGCTAACAATACACACAGAAAAAGGATCTGATTAAATTCACCACTACAGGATTAAAAATAATTAGTAATTTCAGAGAATTTCACCAAATAAAAGAATATCTATGAAGAGTCTTCAATTATCATGTTTAATGATAAAAGACTGACACATTTATAGAGACTGAATGCTTTCCTCATGAAATGTCGGCTCTTCTTCCTTCAATCTGATATTATTCTAGAGTTCCAGTCATTGAAAGTAGACAACAAAAAAGAGACATTTAGTTTATAAAGGAAGAAGTAAAACTATTTGTCATGACTTCATCTTACATGCTGAACATCTTAAGGGTACCCTAAAAATGTATTACAACTAAAAAAGAATACAGTGAAGTTCCCAGAAATAAGATTAATATAAAAATCTTACAGTCTAGCATGCATAAGCCAAAACATGAAATTAAGAAATCAATTCCATTAAACACATAGAAAAGAAGTGTAAGACTTGAACACTGAAAAACTACAAACCACAGTTGAAGTAAATTGAAGGAAACCTAAGTGAATAATCTTCATCTTATGGAACATACATAACGTTGGAGAACTAATAAGACAGCAATACCCCCCAAGCTCATCTAGTTTCAAGGCATTTCCTGTTAAAAACTCAAAGGCCTTTATGTAGAAATGGACAAGCTGACACTGATGTTTACATAGCAGTATGAGGGTTCTAGAAGAGTAAAGACAACCTTGAAAAAGGCAACGATGGAGGACTCACACTCCCAACCTCAAGATTTTTGATAAGAGGACTCACACTCCCAATCTCAAGATTTTTGATAAGAGTATCAAAGACACCAGATACAGAAGAATCCTTTCATTACATAATATGCACATGCCAAAGTAACTGGAGCCCACCTAATATCATATGCAAAAATAATTCTAAGTACATCACATTTAAGGAAGTGGTGTTTGTTATATAAAACGCAAGGGATAAAAGAAAAGAGTGAACCATAGCTCAAAAATGTGAAGTCAAATGTGGGCTGCGGATGCAGTGGCAGAGTCCTGGCTTAGCACGTGCAAGGTCCCAAGTTCAATCTTGAGCACCAATAATAATAATAATTTAAAAAAATATATAAAGAATTTCATTTAAAAAAACAATATTTTTGTGCTTCACAGGGCCAAAGGACACCATCAGTGTTGCTAGCAGTAGAGCACTTGTCTAGTAGTAGCATGCATAAAGTCCCAAGTTCAATCCCCAGCACCAGCCCTCCAAAAAGGACTATTTTGGCAGTTATAAAAAGAAAAAACTATCCAAATAAAAAGATAAGGGATTTGGGAACAAATGGCTAGTGACTACATGACAAGATCAGTAACTATTAAGCTGAAAAATGCAATTCAAAATTTAAACAAGATGGACCCAGGAACGGCAGTGCCTATCTAGCACTTGGGAGGTAGAGGCTGGCCAGATCAGAAGCTCAAGACGTTCTGGCAACATAGCAAGTTTGAGGCCAGTTTGTGCTGCGCAAGTTCCTATTTCCAAATAAAAGCCACAAAAATCACAAGATGGCCATTCACTCACAAGGGCCCCTACAATGAAAAAGTCAGGTACTGAGTGTTGGTGAGAAAGGCCAGAAGGTCGTCACATTGTTGATTCTGTATTCCCAAATACAATGTGGCTGCAGCCACACTGGAAATGATGTGGTCATGAGCTGAAGCATGAAACAGGGAATTACTGTGACTACCGCGTGCGAGGTGAGCCCGTGGGCACGCGTGCGAAGAATTTACCTAGTCAAGGCAGGCTACTAGGCAAGCCTGAAAGAGACGGCCTGGACCGCGTGACTGACGTGAGGGGTGGCACCACTTCTTGGGCAAGTGGATGCAGAGCTCATGAGAATTCTGGCAGGCTGGCGAGCTAGGGCAAGCATCCCGAATTGGACTTTGTCTTGTGCTTGGACTCTGACGTGGTGTGGCCTGTTCCCTCGGCTCCTGATGTTAGTATGACTTTCTCACCCTGATGAACTAGAACCTGGACTTGTGAGCCAGTAAACCCTCCTTGCTCCCCTCAGTGGCTGCGCCAGGTAACACTACAGCAACATAAAATGAAACAAACAGATTGGGCCCAGATACATAGGCTGTTGCTATGATGCTAAAATACTATGGATTGGCAGTTCTGTGTACATACACCTAAGAAAAAGAAAAACATATTCCATTAAAATATGTACACAAATATTCATCATAATATTCTTAATAGTGAAAACTTACCACCTGATGTGTAGATGAACCAAATGTGGAATGGCTACACAATGGAATATCATTTAGCAGTAAAAAAGAACTAAGTTCTGACATGTTACACGAATGAACCTTGAGAACACCAAGTTAAAAGATGTAAAGGTTCACACTTTCTTTGATTCCATTCAGGTAACTGGTCTCTAAGGGGCAGATCTACAAGTGGAAGCAGCAGTCTGGGTTTGGAACAGGTAAAGATGATAAAGACAATGGGACAGAAAGTGGCTGCTAATACACTTGAAGTTTCTTTTGGGGATGCTAAAATGCTCTAAAATTAGCCTGTGATTACAGTTGCAAATACACAGTTGACATTAAATGAATTTTATTAATGTGAAAAGTATCTCAGAATTGTTAAAAATATACTTAATAGGGCAAGAATAAAGACACTTATGTGGAAACTTGGAGACCTGAGTTTGATCCCCAAACCCTATATAGTAGGAGAGAACTGACTTTCGAAAGTTGTCTTCTGATCTGCACAGTCATATCACAGCATGTGCATGACTTCTCTCTCTTTAAAGTAAAATCTTTATAAAAAATATACTTACTAGTAAGAGTCTGACTCCTGTGTCAAGGTTTCTGTTCCACCACAGGTCTGTGCCTGAGATCAACACATGTGCCACCGATACGACAGCCATCTCTAGTAAAGCATTTTCTGTATTCTGCCACACCTGCGGTATACAATTAATCATATTTATCAGGTAGAACTGATAATCTAAGCAAACTGCTAAGGAAACATTTCAAGTCGAGCATATTAGGAAGCATGGTTAGGAGCAGGTAGGGATTACCATTCTGAAAGCTCTTGTGAATCCAATGCAGACAGACGGTGAGTGGAGTCTTTTTAAGGATACGTCCAGTGAAAGAAATGCTATCATTGCAAAAGGTGACACTGAAGGAAACAAAAGACAAGGCGATGAACCAGTGTGTGGCAACCTCCCCTCCTATTACATTTTATCTTGGCAAGCAGGCTTTATGAATGCAAATAATCAAAAGACAAAGATGAAGTGTGGCTTGTGTTTTCCTACCTAGATTTAACAAAACCCGCCTGACAGTCCCAATCTTTAGCAACTGGTTCTGCTTCTTTAAGAAAACAGTCATGGCTTGTATGTCTTTGGGGTAGAAAGGGTTTCGGAAAACCCCGAAGACGTAGATGCCTTGGACTTCTTTCAGGATCCACAGGATCAGCAGCAGCAGCAGCAGCAGGTAGCCAAGGACGGTCTGAGAGAAGCTCTCGGCAGCCGGTGTGAGGCCGGCGTAGTGATGTAGCAGACCGGCTTCCAAGAGGGCCACGGCCAACAGGCCGCTGTACAGAAGGCACGTGGTCCATGAAAACCGTTTCCCCGAGGCACAGGGGGAAGCCTTGGCTTTGCTTTCTGCTGGGGGTCTGGCCGCAGGGTGCCTGAAAACCGCACTGAGGTCACTCAGGTTAAGACTCAGCAAGAAGCCAAGTCCAGCCATGGTAAGAACCACACCGATGGTGCTGGGAATGAAGTACGCCACTATAGCTGTTCCTGCAGAAACCAGGAACATTACCAACAGCCTGCAGGGAGAGATGAGGAAGGAAGGGTCACCTGAAAGGGAACCTACTCTTATGGAAGTTACAGCAAAACACTTTAAAAATCTTACCGGAGGTGACTTGACATGGACGAGCCCCCAAGGCCGAATTCTAAAACCTGCTCCACTGCCCACAAGCAAAGTGCATCAGGTGGGGGCAGAGTCCCAAGTGCCCAAAAGAAGGGCAAAAATATAAACAAAACGTGGAAAACCTGATTTGCATGTTCTAGAGCTGGTATGTTTACAATAAATCTACAAGAAAAAGAAAATGAGTTAAGTCATACAAAAAAATGCAGAAGACTGATCCAAGAGGCAAACCTGCACACCCACCAAATAACACACGTCCCCCCCAGAGGAACATCTGTAAGATTCTAGTCCCAACCTATGAATATGAGCTACACATACTGTGATCACTGTCCCTCCCCTAAGCCAGCAACCACCTCAGCTATGCACAAGCTTTCCAGGATATGTGAATTCAGGCATGCAAGCAATGAAAAGTCGCAATTGAGTAGTAAGAAAATCAAATGTAAGAATTCACACCTAACTGAGAACAAGACATGTTTCTCCCCTAAACCCACCTTGTCTGAAGTCTGATCAGTGCTCTTTAGACTTTACAGTTTTCTAACTTAGGAGCTGGTGAGATGGCTCAGTGGATAGGGCACCTGCTCTTTTCCTAAGTTTGGAATTCCAGAACCCACATGAAAATCCCAGCAATTGGGAGGCAAAGCCAGGGCAAGCTGACTAGCTAGCCTAGCTAACTAGAGAACTCTGGGTTCAATCAAGAGACCCTGTCGTACTAATAAAAGTGGAGAGCAACTGAAGAAGACCCCTGACATTAACTTCAGGCTACCAACATGCACGTATGCACATGTACACACACACGTTCACATATATGTGAATATTCATACAAACATATTCCATACACATTTATAGACTACAATCTAAAATTTTAAGTAACTTCAGGAAAGCGAAAGCTTTACAGCATACTTAACAGCTCACAAAGTTCTCTTCCTTCCTGCACCATCTTTCTCTTAGGTCTCAGAATTTGATATCGCTATAGATACTATCAACAGTGAGCAACTTAGGGTATGACCGTACCTCTGCAGGTTAATGTGGGAGCTTAAGTAGCATTTGCAACACTGTCCTATTTTGCATAGCAATGGTATGGCTTTCAGAAAACAAACTTCAATGTGTGCAATACCATCTTCTTAGTCTAGGGACCAATTCTGTTTTAAATGGAGACACTGGTATTTGGTATGGCAGCTACAGTTAAACATAACAAAATTGATTCAAAAAGTTTAATAAAAATAAAGCACAAATAAACTACTAACATATTGGTAATATCCTAGAATAAACCTATCAAACACTGTGTCAGAAGATCAACAAAGTCAGAGTACTTAGGGAATATTAAAGACTTTCAAAAGAGAAAACTGAACTCAAAACTTATAACTGCACTTGAGTACCTGAGCTGCTAGGAATGAAATTTACTATACAGACAGTGGGATGGGAGATGGCTGTTAATGCATGTAAAATTATCCTATAATTACATGCAAAGTTCTCAATGCATACCAGGGCAGAGCTGACTTTAAATGGATGAATTTTACTATATGTGAGAAATATCTCAACAGAACTATTAAAAAATCACTCAATGGGGCAGCAAGATGGCTCACCTGCATTTACTGCTTAAGTGTGTTGACAGCCCAGAAGCAAATGTATGATAACTACAGACATAACACCATAATATATGCATCCACTTACAGATACACCAGGACTGTCAGTCAACACACTGTTTTATAATACCATGTCCTTCAAACTGCTATAAGTCAGTAATTAATAAACACAGGTTAATAATCTGATGCTAGAGGATAATACTTCCTGTAGCATATTTAAAATAAAGGTCATTTGGTTCTGAGAAAAAAAAATCTCAAGTATCAAAGAAAAGAGAAGTCATGCATTGCAAGTCGCAGGAAGACCAAGGAAAACAGGAAATTTCAGACAGCTATTTTTTTCAAGACAACACTCCTCTTGCAAATGTACTGAAGTATAAGAGTTGTGCAAAAATGATGCTCAGAAAATATTTTACCAAAATAATGTTCTAGTATCTTTTTGTTCTTAAGTAATGGCACAGTAACTATATTTATTTATAGTTATTTATTTATTCTATAAGTAGGATATAATTAAAGTAACCTGTATATGTAATTCTTCCTCAAATAGATGACTTTTGTGGTTGTTTTTTTCCTTCTCCATTTTTCTTGTGTACATCATGTGGGAATGCATTATCTCATGTGTGTGTGGGTGTGCACATGTGTAGAGGCCTGAGGTTGATCATCCTGGATTGGCTCTTCAATCTTATTCTTTTGGAGACACATCTCTAGATGAAGCCCAGAGTTCTCCAATAGACTAGTCTTGCTAGCCTTTGCTCTGGGCATTCCCAGTGTCTGTATTCCAAACTGAAATTACAGGAAACTACCACACCCACCCAGCATGTTACACAGAATCAGGAGACCTACTTAGTTCACAGTTAATTATTTTACATGCAAAAGTATTTATTATTTCTGATAACGAAACAGAATTTTTCAAGGATTAAAAAAAATCAGGCCTCAAGAAAAAACTGTCTGGAATCGAACAACTGTAACGGTATTTCTAATTCTGCACATACACTAAGATCCATATATCATGAAAAAACATGTCCTATATAGTGACTGAGAGAAATGTAAATATGCATAATTCATTCAAATAATTCCCAAGTCTCTGAGTTAAGCACTGTAAATTTAATGCTAGCTTATGTAGGATAAAAATTCACAGAGATCTACTAACGATGATTATAATAATCTCATGGAACAAAGAATGAAGAGAGGAAATGTTTCCATGGGTTGTACTCTTCAGTTTTCTTTCACATTTTTAGAAATTAAACTAAAAGATAATGTGGTATTTCTGACCACTATCCAGAATTGAAGAGTACAAGATATTATATATTGTGTAACAGCATTATTATGCTTGCTATATAAAGATTTCAAATTATCTTATTAAAAAGTATATTTTTCTAAAATGAAATAAGTGGTTGTCCTTCATAAACTTGCCATTCATTTTTTTTATTATTATTTATTCAACTATGCGCATGTGCCTGTGTATGTGCGCGCGCGTGTGTGTGTCTGTGTGTGTGTGTCTGTGTGTGTGTAGAACCACGGACGAATTCGCGAACCACCATGGACGCCTCCACCTCCTTCTGCCCCGGGATTCACAGGCTCCGCCCTACCAGGACCAGAAGCGCAGGCCGCCCCCGCTTCCGCCTGGTGTCTATACGTGGGATCTGGGATCCGAACTCAGGACCTTCCGCCTGCAAGGCGGAGGTTTAACCCCTGAGCCACCTCTCCAGCCCCCCATTCATTCTTTTTTAAAGTTTCATAATTACAAAGAGTTTTAAACAATTTCAGAAAGACACCATTCTATAAAACACAACTGAAGAACTTAGGATTCTGTTTGGAATGTAAAGATGCATTATAACAAGTACTAATTTCTGATTTCAAAAACCATGTAGCAAGATTATAAAGCAAGAATTTCTTCTGTGAAGAATGTTTCTTTTTAAACTTGAATCTTTTAAAATGGTTTTATGTACACCCTCAACTTTCTCATTAACTTCAAAGGTAAGCATTTATTGTAGCAGTTAGTAAATACCCCTGCTGCTGATTAAGCACTTAAAACTTGATTAAGGGGAAGAATTTCTTTGGGATCACGCCATCTTCTGGTCTACAAAGATAACACACTTGAACGAGGTTAGGAAGACATTTGAGGTCAGTTTCAGCATTCAATTATAGCGAATTTAAGACTTTCAAATATTCTCTTAACCTGGTATCCCATCACAAAAAAATACACTGGGTGGCTTAAAATAACAGAAGTTAATTTTCTCAAAGTTACAGCTTCTGGAAGTACAAGATCACGGTGCCAAGAACGCATGGGTGGGTACTGGTGAGAGCTCCTTCCCGGCTTGCAGATGGCAAGAGATCTTTTCCTGTGTCCTTACACTGCCAAGAGATGAAGCTCTACTGGAGGCCCCCTTCTCTTTTTAATAAAGGACCTAATTCACGACAGGAGGCCCCATTTTCAGGACCTAATCATCTCCCACAGGTCTCATCTCTTAATTATATTACATTGAGAGTCAATATAAGAATTTGGAGTGGGAAGAGAACACAATTCAGTCTGTACTATTTCATCCTTGCCCTCCCCATAGTATGCGTCCTTCTCACATACAAATATATCTATTCTGTCCCAATAGTCCCAAAGTTTTACTCTAAAGTCTCATCCAAGCATCACCTAGATTACCACCATGAATGTACCCAATCTTGTCTAAGAAGCTATAGATGAGACTCAAGGTACAATTCATCTTTTCCAGTTGTGACCCTGATAAAGTTATGCACATCAAACTAGAATTGTGATACAAGCATAGGAGAAATGTTTGCAAAAAGGAGAAACAGAAAAAAGGAAGTCCAAAATGGGCCTAGCAAGATAAGTGCACTAGACCTTAAAGAACAACTCTCTGACTCTTGGACTGATCGTGTCACTCCTACAGCTCTACATGGGGAGAGGGGGTCCTGTCCCTGAAACTTTGGGTGGAGGTCAGCTGGCCGGCTGAAAGCGAAGTGGTGGTCCTGGGGCTTTCTGGTCGCCTTGTATCACTCTTCTGTTCCAGAAGAAAGGTCTTCTCGTCCCATGAAATCCAAGTTCGATAGCCTTTCTTCCCTTCACTGGGGCACCACCCTTCAGGTCACATAACCCCGTGGGTGCCTCCCTGCTCCACCATTCGCTTTCTCATGCTTTATAGCATGGCCAGGCAGGAGTTTTTCAAACCTTCAAGTTCTGGCTCTTTTTTCTTTCTTCTGCTTAGCAGTTTCTTCATTTGTCTTTTTTGGTATTTTATTATAAGGCGTCAGGAGACATCACACTGTTCCTTTACTATTTGCTTCAAAATTTCTTTAAATATCCTATTTAATCATTTTTTAGTTCCTTCCATGAAATATTAGCACAGTTTATAGCTAAGTTCTTTGCCACTTTATAAAAAAGTTCCTCTGCTAGTTTTCAAAAATATGTACCCCATTTTCACTCAAGACTTCATCAGAACTACCCCTAACCTCTCAATTCCTAGCCTCCACCTACACCCAGGCACATTCTTTTCAACTTTTTAGTATTGTTACAGCAGCATCTCACTACTCAGCACCACAGTGTTTGCCAGTTGGGCTGCTGCAACAAGACCACCAACTGGGTAACAAACACCTGAAATGTATTTTCTCATAGTTCTGGAGGTTCAGGACCAGGCTGCTGGTCAGGCCAGAGCAGGGCGCGCATACATGGCCATCTCCTTACTGGTCCTCACAGGACCAAAACAGAGCATGACCTCCCATGTCTCGTTATAAGGACACCGATCTTTTCAGACCAGGGCCTTGCTTTCATGACTTCTCTCTCAAAGGCTCTATCACCAAATAACATGTTAGGGGTTAGGGCTTCATTATATGAATTTTATCAAACACAAACATTCATGCCACAACATGCCTGTAAATTTCTACCTAGACACTAACCTGGTAAAGAGAAAGCTGCAATCTACAGAAACAGAGAAAGAAAAGTCAGATTTAGAAAGACAGATGAATGAAGGCTCATAATAATCATGTTTGTAAATAATGTTTGCTTATAAAAAAGATTTTTCTATTTTTCTTCTAGGACCAATTCAAAACTCAGCATTCCTTCTATATATATTACTTTAACAAAATCAGAAACAATTTTATTCATCTTAAATTCAGCCATTCATATAATATTTGTGTGTAAATTTTAGATTATCCTCCACTTCCTTGAAAGTCCCATTTCCTTTCGCAGGTTTCAACTAGGCTATTTCATAGATATTTAATGCTCTTGATTTAAAGTGAAACGTAGTACTGAAAAATTCTTATTTTATATTTTAAGATATGTATTTTATATTTTATTCTTCAATAAGATCTAACTACTATAAGAATGTTTGATAGAGATTAGTCCTAACTGATAAATCATCAAAGTAACTGATAAATCATCAAAGTAACTGATAAATCATCAAAGTAACTTATCACCCAAGTTTGTTCTTAGTTTTCAATGCACCGACTCATTATTTTTATACACTACGGAGAGCTCTCTTACCAGGTAGACTTTAAAGCCAAGTCAGTTATAAGTACTTGGTAAGATTTTTACCTGTGTGCAAGATCCACAGAAACAAAGAAAAAAATATACAGAGGTCTCATGAGAGGCGTGATTTCATAAGTATCCTGGGTTTGGAAGGTTGCAGTCTCTGTGGCTGTGTTGACGATTAAGGAGTATTCTCCTATGCACAGGGTCATCCACCCAAAGACAAACAAAGTAGCGGTCCCTCCAGGGTTGCCATACAATGAGGTTATCCGGTTTGGGAGCAGATACCATGCTCCAAGACCACACACCAACCCGGCAAGGAGGGAGTGAAAAACTATGTTGGCTACATATTTCTTGCCTGGAATGAGAAACTTGACTGTCTCAGACCCGGCACAGCTTGTAAAATCATGCTCATCTTCCTCTGCTAAAATATCTGTGGTTAGCATCCTTTCTACTGTTGCCGACTTGCTTTTGGCGTACAAGCTGGTGAACTGGATGGCAAATGCAACACACACCATTAGTCCGCCGGAAAGGGCAGCTGCAAAGTAGTCTGACAGGATGCCAAGTTGGTACAGCAGCGTCCCTATTCCACCTAAAACCCATGGCATCAGAAAAAGGATGACCTGATTAACATATATGTAAGGCGGGGCACAGTAGCCCAGTTTGAGTCGAGGGCCTCCAAGAACAGTCTGGGGAAAGCGCTTCAGGAGGAAGTCCTGCTTGTAATCATTCAGCAGAGGCACATCTGGACTCATAATTCTCATTCAGGAATGTTCTGAAAATCACATCCTTTTATAGCCAGCAGTACCTATGAAAAAGAAAAAAATCATCATTTGAAATTATGACACATAAAACACCCCAGACTTTCACTTTATCGCCTTAGTTCCTTAGTGGGCAGGATTTACAGTCTCTTAACTTCTTTCCATTGCCAAACACACAGGTTTTTTTTTTTTGTTTGTTTTTGAACAAAATAAGCATGCTAACATTTTTTTAGAGAAATCATATACTTTCTCAAGTTATCTAAAAAATACTATTTGGAATTATATATAAATTCACAGTTTTAAACTCTGACACAAAAGGTAAGTTCAGAAAGCTAGTTTTCTATTCAAACTTGCTAGCAACTTCATTTCCCAAAGAGTTTCTGCTAAATTTTTCTTTTATTACAGACTCAGCAAACTATCTCTAAATGGCCAGACAATAAATATCTTCAATTTTGTGGGTTCTCTAATAATGACTCTACCTTGTTTTATATCACAAAAGCAGCCACAGATAATACATAAATGAATGTAAGCGGCTGCATTTAAGTAAAATGTAGAATAGCTATCCAAATAGGCTCTGTATAGCATGTCAATCCTTACTGTATAAAATAAGAATATTCTCAAGCAGGTAAAAGAGCTTGCCTGCTTGCAAACCTGGTGACAGGAGCTCAATTTCCCAGGGCCCATATGGTGAAAAGACAGAACCAACTCTTTGGAATTGCAGCACACATACCATGGACATACACACAGAAAGCACACATGAAATAGAAATTTAAACATATTTATAAAAGGATACTTTCTATAATTCCTTGAATCAAATAGAAAATGAAGTAAAAACGCAAGTACTAAGTGTTAATACATATCCCTTTGTTGCAGTAAATTTAGTTTTTTTGAGTAATTTAAAGTTGAACCTTGCGAGATTTAGGAGCATTAAAAAAAAAAAACAACTCACATGGAAACTGGCAGCTCAAAATAGAGTAGGCAGAATGATAAAATGGAACTTAAAAGACCTGGTGCCAGCTGGTATACTCTTATGGGCAGACCACTTAATAATGCAGTTTTAAGTTTTCTATTGCCAGTGTTTGAACTATACAAGAATTGGAAATGCACGAAATAATAATGAAATTAGTACAATAACAGTAAAATTTCAGAGATTATTTAAGTGAGTTGGAAAAGATATTTTCCTGTTTTAAAAGTTTTGAAAACTTCTTGCATCCTATATTGCCCTAGTCAAAAAAATAAACCTATAACTATTTATTATCAGTTTTTGAAGCATGTGGAAGTACTTCCATTTATTTTTATTATGAAATAGACGATACTGTCTATGAAAATACTGGCTTGGGGAAAACTTGAAGCCCGTACATCCCGAAGTGGCAAGGAGCGGGACTGGACCTGAGGGAGGTGCTGCTGGTTTTCTCCTATGGGAACAAGACAGCTAGAGAGCTTTAAGATGCTGGAAGGCGACCCGCTCCAATTGCTCCCAGTACTACACTTGAGTCTAATCTCCTTACCGGAAGGAGGAGAAAGCACCAGAGGTAGAGCAGCAGGTGCGAGTACCAGAACAAGGCAGGAAAAGAGATGGTGGTGGTGATTTCAGCTCTTTTAATGGGATACAAATATCCCTTGTGGGCTGGGGAGTGGCTCAGGGGTTACAGCAAAAGAAGCTGAGTTTAGATCCCCAGATCCCACATAAAATGCCCTGGAAGGTGGCACCTGGGAAACTCCAGGGCAAAGCAAGAAGGAGATAAAACAATTCAGGATGATTCCCAGTGTCACCTTTGGGTCCTTCACGTGGACACACACTCAAGTGCCCTCTGTATACACACACACACACACACACACACACACACACACACACCCTCACTTGAGTTTTCTAACCTCACTTGAGCACAGAGCACATAATTCTCATAGTACCTAACAACAGATAATGTATTTTTATTTTAACTACTTTGAGAAACCACTTTGAGAAATACTGGCCTGCGTTTCATCAGAAGGAATGGCAAGCAGTCATATGCAAATAAAAATGGGAGAAGTTTGGTGCTACGTATAACAGACAAAAAGATTAATTTTAACTATGAGTATTTTAAAATATTATAAGGATATTAAGAAAACAGATATCCATTTCCTAACCGTTAATGATAAATGATACTGATTGATTTTTTAATTCTAATTGTGGATTGTGCAAACTTGAAAACATTTAAGAATTTGAAAGTATTTCCTTTATAGGAAGCACAGTTACATTTGTATGGGAGAAGTATTCCAAATACTAACCTCAATGACTTATATAGAAAATAAAGCCAGAATAACTAAACGGACTCCCAGAGAACAATTTGGCATATGCTTCTGATAGCTTGCTCATTCCTACAAGGACCGGCAGATTTGTATGGCTGCTACCTCTAGCAAGTTCAAACTGAAGACATAAGGAGACTGAGGAGACCAAAGTCCGTGACAAGAGAGTTCAAGAGCAGACAGCACCACAGGACTCACGTCGCTGCTCTCCTGGGTACTGGTCTCAAAGCCAACCAGCGAAAGATATGAAATGCCGCTTGATTTGGAATCTGAGTCATGTTTCTCATGAATTATTCAGAAGACTAGGAAACAGTGTTCCAGTTAGCAGTTTACAGGGAGGGAATTCTCAGTTATCAAAAACATCAATCATATATGACATGAACTAAAAATTCTTTAAAACAAAGAATGGCTTAACATATTTATACTAAATGCAAGTTCATTAGGACCACCATAAATAAAAACTCCTTTAAAAAGTAATTTTTGCAGTTATCTGGATTTTAAGTTCACTTTTTAAAAAATTACCGTATTTCTGTAAATAGAATATACTCATCCATGCTGCTAAAATATACTTGACAAAAAAGAAAATATATCAAAGTTTTGTATTTTTCTGAGCAATACTGCATTAATAATTTTCAAAACAGAAAACTTTACTCTGGAAAAGAAACAAACTGGTCCTTACCTTGGAACTCAAAACACATGATACGAAACCATTGTTTATTCCCTAGAACTCCTCAATCCCTCCCTCCAAAAAAAAAGGCACAGTAACTGATGGGAAGGAAGACTAGATAGCTCAGATATTTAGTAGAGACACTTGCAATGCCTTAGGTTCTGTGTTTCCCTTTGCCCAGAATAGATGCAGCAGCTTCCCATTACTGCTGGGAAACTAGGATTTTAGACAGCTGAAGCTATGTCAAAGGCTGTATGTGCAGGGCTTCTCAGCCCTTCTGATTCTCTTCAGTCCTGCCCTTCCCATACTGTACACACCTTACCTCTAAATTCAACTGGACTCATAAACGATTCTTTCAAAATAGGGGCTCACGTGAATGGAGTCTGACACATGATTACTAGGAACAGATTTTAATTTTCTGAAAATTGAGAACTAATGATATTAAGTTACTTAAGATATAATGTCAGCTGGTAGAACACCGAGTCTCAAGCTTTCACATGAAAATAAACCTTACTTTGAGACAAAGTGTTCTTCAAGATGGAAACTTTTGATCTAAATTAGCCTGAAGGCACTGGTACCTTATAGCAGTTCGCCTGCGTGGTTGCTGACAAATCACCAACAAACGGCTTAAGGGAACAAGGGGTTTATTTCTTTACGATAGTGCAGTTACAGTTCATAGTCCAGCTTAACAGGAGAGCTCACACCAACACCAGGGCTGAAGGAACTGGCCACATCATCTCTACGTAATGGCTGAGAGAGGGACGATCCTTACTTGCCAGACCAGAATGTCTGACCAAGTATACACAAGGATTCCGACTCTCTCAACCAGCTTTCAGTATTTTATTCCAGGGCCTAATTCCACCCACCATAGGCTGGGGCTTCCCCATCAGCTAGACAATCTCCTGCAGGTTTGCTCTGGGCTTAACTCAACCATTAATTCTCTACAAATGTGCCCAGAGCTCAAACCCTCAACTATCAAGTTGACACCTGTGCCTCTAACTACAACATACCTAGTACTCACCTGAAGGCACTGGGACCTAGTACTTAGCATGAAAGCACTAGCACATAGCATTTACAAACTTGAAAAGCCAAGTATTTAAAAGGTCCTCACCATCAAGGAAGTGAAAGCAATCTACAGATTGGAAGAAACACCTGCTAATCAAATATATAATTAAGAGATCTCTATTTTGGGTTGAGAGAAGGCAGTTAGGGTATTTGCTGTGAAACAAAATTTCAGGAATTCGGATCCCCACAAGCTATGTAAAATGCTGGGTAGTGGGGCGGTCTGCCTATAATTCCAGTTTGGAAGGCAGAGATTGGGAATCCCCAGAGCAAGCCTACTGTTCAGATTAGCCCTCTGGGAGCTCTGGATCTATGTAGAGACTCAGTCTCAAAACAATTGGAAAAGAACTCAAGGATGACTTGATATCAGCCATGTGCACAGGCACCTGAACATACATATACCCCACCCACCTAAACACACATGTGTACATACATGTACCTCATACATACATACACATGAAAATGAAAAAATTAGAGATTTGTTCTAGAATATATAATTAATTCTTACAAATCAATAATGAAAAATGCCAAATTTTAAAAAATGGGTAAAGAATAAGAATAGATACTTTTCAATGATAGAGTACAAGTAAGACTAGGAAATGAAGATCTACATCATTACTTGTCAAGCCTACCATGAGATATCATTTGAATCACCTTTACAGGATAAGCTAATAAACAACAGGCATAAGCAACTGTAAGTGAGGTTATAGAAAATTTAAAAATCCCATCTCTTCCTCTCCCAAAATAAAATCTAAGCAAACAAAAGAATGAGAGGATTATGTTAGTAAAGGTACCTGCATGATAAACCTGGTGACCTAAATTTGATCTCTGGACCCCACATGGCAGAAGGAAAACCAACTTCTGAAACTAGTTCTCTGATCTCCACGCATGCTCTCTCTCTCTCTCTCTCTCTCTCTCTCTCTCTCTCAAAATAAGTGACATCTTAAAAAAAATCCACAAACGCTCTTGGTGGGAATGTGTATTAATACAGCCATTTTGAATAAAGTCTGGCAGTTCCTCAAAAATAGAGAATTACCATGCCAGCCAGTAACTCCATTCCCCAGTATTATACCCTAGAGAAATGAAAACATATCAGCACAAAAATCTAAACCAAATATTTATAATACAAATGTTATTATTGGACAAAAAATGAAACAACTTAATGTTTTTCTACTGCTGAATGGATAAACGGGGGCACATCTACATAACGGAGTGCTATGAATTACAAATAGTAATGAAAGGAATATATGCTCTAACATGGCTGCTGAACCCTGAAAACATCATAGATTTATGGTTGCCTGGAAGTGTGGGAAGAAATAATAGGAAGGTGGAAACGACTGATTAAAAAAATACTAGGTTTCCTTTGGAGGCAATAAGAATTTTCTAAAATTGACTGCAGTTAATTCGGTGAATAAACTAAAAAATCAATGAACACATCAAGTGAATGAATTACACGGAATGGAATATGGTATCTCAATAAAGCTCTCTCATAAGCATAAAAGAAAAGGTTCCCCGCTTGGTGTTTCCCACAGCAGTTAATAACAACCCGGTACTTCTTTCAATAGGAAAGATAAAAGTAGCCAGCAGGTGCTCCGCGGAGTTAAATCAGTAAAACGGCAATCTCTGAACTGGATGCCCCGAGAAAAGCTCGAAGACGGGGCGAGGGGGGCAGTGGCTATGAAACAGGAGGAAGGATGCTCTGATCGCAGGATCTGAACGAAAGCAAAACGTCCAACGAGAATGAAAAACCAGCAAGAACAAAACGCGATCGGGATGGGGAGGGGGACTCAGAGGCTGACGGGCAGCTTTATGGGTGGGGGGCATCACTGAAGCAAATTCTGGTCGTTTGCAGCAGAAGGTGGTGGAGGGAGGCAGGGAAGGAGGCGGAAGGAGAGAGGGAGGAAGAAGCGCTAAAAGCCAACCTAGCGCAGAGTGCGGTGCTCGAGGGACACACGCACCTTGCACGGTGACGCGCCCCACGGCCACCAGGGCGTCGCAGCAACACAACGTGACGACGCAACAGGCGACACAGTGTGTTCCTGGGCAAGCCGAAGGCGCACCGAGCACCTCAGCCCACCCAGTCCCACGCTCCACCTTCGAAAGCGCGATCGCCGCCCTTCAAAGCTGTCTAAACAAAGACCCCAAACTCGTCTCTCGCGGCCAGAAACGCCGGGATAACGTGGCTGTGCGCGGGCGTGGAAACTAAGGCGGCCACCAAGTCCCAGGTGGGTGTCGGGCATCGAACTCACCCAGTCGGAAGGCGGCCCGGGGGCGGCACTTAGCTCAGAGAACTCGGCGGGGCGCTCCCGCCCGACGCCGGCGGCGGCCGATGGCCGAGGCCGAGCAGCCGCTGCGGCCTGTCCACCAGCTGCCCGCGGGGCGCAGCGCCGCTCCGCGTTTCCATGGTTAGTAGCGTCAACGGGGCAGGCGCCGCCCGAGCGGGGCAGTGCGCACGCGCGCACGCGAAGGCGGGGTCGGCCCCGTCGCCCCGCCCCGTCCCGGCTGTCCCTCGAGACTCCTTCCGCGCGCTGCCCTCTCTCCTGCCCTGGCCCGTGCTCTCTCCTTCCGCCGCGGGCGGTGGGCTCGGTGGGAGTGACTGGCGCTCACGTCCCAAGCCTGTGCCTGAATGCTGGGTACCGCGCCACAAGCTAGCGGGAGGTCGCGTTAGTCGTTGAACTTTTCATCTGGGTCGCGCCCCTACGCAAGTGCGTCGTTGCCTTGGTGACGACGGCGCGGCAGGGAGCGTTCCGGAAATGGGCCCACGCGTGGCCGCCATCTTGGAGGCCTGCGGCTCATACTGGAGTGTAGCCGGATCCGGTCTCTCCGGGTCCTCCGTTAGTGACATCAGAACTAGGGCCATTCAGCAGCCAGCTCACCCCACCACCGGAACAAGACTTTTAAGTGGTAACCAATGCGCTCAGTGCAGCTTGGAACTTGGAGCTTGGATCCTTCCTTTACAGATAACTTTTTTTTCTACACTGCATGAAGTTTGTGGCAAACCTTTAGCAAGTCTGTTGGTACCATTTTTCCAACAGCACGTACACACTTCCGTGTTTCGGTTTTGGTAATCAAAATATTTTAAACTTTTATAGCATTTATACCTGTTGTGACCTGAGCTTACTGTTCTTTGCTCTTATTTGAATAGCCTTGCAACACCGTGAACCGCATCTGCATAGCGTGGTGAACTAGTAGTCTACAGTTAATAATGAAGCAAGAGCCAGAGACACTGCTCCACGCCCACTATAACCCAAATTTATAGATCTCTACTCAGGTGAAGGAGGGATTCTTGAGTTTACAGAAAAAGAATTTCAGGACATGTTAGAGTTTATTAGAGATTTTAGCAAGTGATCAGTAGGTGCTGAAGGGTAGAACACACCAAATGTAGGTATGGGTTTCTCAAGAGTCCGGTTTAACAAAAACCACACATGCATATTTCTGCTGACTTCCGAAATTACGTCCCAAAGGATTGCTAAGCACTTAACCGATACCAGGGGTGGTTCCTGTTGTGCATTGGTTAAGATTACAGCAGGTAAAGTGAAGCCCTGGGTCATAAAGGTTACAGAGGAAGGTAATCTGGATTAACACAGGTTTTTAGTCGTTTGTGACAGTCTCAGAAATTTTCAAGTTTATATATCTGGAAAAGGTATAAGGCTACGATTAAGCCTTAAGCCTGGCTTATTGCTGTTTTAACACTTACTGGAAATATGTATAAAAGGAATATTGTCTCTCTTTAGCAAACCTTCACAGCAAATTTTGTTAACTCTGCTAGTATTCTTGACTGTCAATTAGGGAGAGACTTCAGCCTGACTCTACAGTGAGAATCTTCTTATGTCCCCTTATTTTTCCCCTTTTCTACCTCAGACTTAATTGATAAATGTTGAGTGTTTTGGTTCTTCCACGATTTGTTGGTTCCACACTTCTCCCACTTCTGTAGCCTCCTTGTTCTATGAGACAAAAAGCACTATTGAAATGAGGACAATTAATAACCTTCCAATGACCTGTAAGTGTTCAAGTGAAAACAAGGGTTGTATAACGCTCACATTAAAAAAGAGCTAGAAATGATTAAGCTCCTTGAGGAAAACATGCTGAAAACCCGGGTGGCCTCTTGTACCAATCAATTATGTTGTGAATGTAAAGAAAAATTCTTGAAGGAAATAGCGTTACTGCAGAAAACACATGGATAACAAGAAACAGCCTTGTGTGTATGAAGAAAGCATTAGTGGTGTAAACAGAAAAGCAAACGAACCATAACATCCCCTTTAAGTCAAAGCCAAATTCAGAGCAAAGCCCTCTCTTTTGTTCTGTGAAGGTCAAGAGAGGTGATGAAGCTTGCAGAAATTTTAAACTAACATAGGGTGGCTCATGAGGTTTAAAGAAGGAAGCTGTTTCCATAAACAGTGTAATAAGGCAAAGCTGCAAGAACTAAAGCAAGTTATCAGGAAGATCTAGGTAAGCTATTTGAGGAAGGTGACTATACCAAACAGATCTTCAGTGCAGAAGTGGACAGAAATTTCTGGGAAGAGACTGCACCTTACACTTAAACTTTTACAAGATTAATCAACTGTAGGACTTCAATGATAGGGATTGGAGAGGTGGTTCATGAGTTAAGACTTTGCCTCAAAAGCAGAAAGTCCTGGGTTCGGATCCCAGCTGGCCTCCAGGTCTGGCCCTGGTGGGCAAAGCCTGAGAAATCCTATGAAGGAAGCAGAAATGAGTTAGAAACAATCCAGGATGATTCCTGAAGTCATCCTTGGGATACACAGTACCCTCTGATACACACACACACACACACACACACACACACACACACACACACAAGCAAGATAATAAATAAATATAGAACTTCAATGATGTGGGACATTTGGAATGTTGCAAGTCCAGCACCAAATAATCTCAGGTTATCTTTAGCCCATTCATTGTCCACTTTTTGCCTACCTCTGTATGTGACCTTTTATTCTTGATTTAAGGCCCCTCCCACTTTGGGGTGGCTCTATCCCAGCCGTTATTCCTTCTTAAAAGTTCTCTAAGTGTACCATGTCCAAGCATGATGACCTATGAAGCTGTCCTGGGGCTGAGAAATACAAAAGGCAGAAAAAGGAAAGAAACCCACAAAAACAGAGATAGAAACAGTGGAGCTGAAACAGGTGGGGAAATCTGCTGCTTCCCAGAGGGAAACGATGAAAATCTGTCCCCACTCAAATTTTTATACATAAAGGATAATCATAGGGCTGAGAATCTGTATGCAAATCTGGGTGTGGGACTTCTTATTAATTGGGAGGAGAGATCTCCTGGTTTCCAGTGCATGCTTGGATAGCCAGGCTGAGAGCAAGAGATTCAACACTCCTGATGCCCAGCATGGACTAGAGGGAGGCAGTCTACGCATGAGATACTTCCAGTATAAACAGAAATCTCTAAGGCCTCAGGCTATATGTATGGTCTCATTCCTTGAGGGGCTCCAGAAAGTGCCAGTGGGCTAGACACCAGTGGGTTTCTGTACTTCCAGTTTCATGATTTTAACTCCTCTCAGTCTTCCATATTTTTTTGTTTTTTTTAAATCAAGGAAGGACTGTGATTTCTTTTTCTAGCAGATGGCATCCCAAATGCCACTTTCCACTAGTTGGATTACTACCCCTTAGACAAATCCTTTGGAATATATAACTAGATCATTAGCTTCAACCAATGAAAAGACTGAGAAGGTCATAATATCTGAGGCCTATCATGAAGATATCCCTGCATTGCTGTAACCTTACCTGATATTTCCACCAATGTATTTGAAGTATATTGGTTTATTTGTTTATACATAGAGGATAATCATAGGGCTGAGAATCTGTATGCAAATCTGGGTGTTTTGCAAACTGTTACCACATCGAAGCATGGCATTTAGGGTTACTTGAATCTGTGTTCCCAGGTCATGGTTGCTCCTATTTGGCTCTTGAACAAACTGTCTCTTATCCCCTTTGAGGAGAAGGTTTGATTTTTATCAACAAAGTAAAGCCAAAGATGTGACTAAATTACTATAATCTTAAGATAAAACTTAAACGATGAGGCGCTCCTTCTTACATATGAACAAAGAGAGTGATTTTGTAGGATAGACTCTACCCCTGGAAATATGCCATAAATGTTGTTGAAATGACAGCCAAGGGTTTTGTTGATAAAACAGCCCAGAAGGCTCCAGTTTTGTGACAAAACACTTTCAAACAGCATGAAATGGTACCTAGAAATCTTTTGTGAGAGGATGAATCAATACTGCAAACTTTGTCTTATTTTTTTTTTTTTTAGAAATTGACCCAGACACTCCAAACCACTAGGAAACGACCACTCTAATAGAGACTTATCAAAACGCAAGGCCAGAGGACAAGGACAACAGCAGTTAATGGAGTGAGCCCAGAAGGTTCGGGAACACAGAAGCAGGACACTGCACATTCTGCAGAAATGAGAGATGGCTGCATCTTCCTTTTAAAAAGGCAAGTAGAGTTAGCAAATGAAGATGTGAGAAAGGTGGTCTTCCAGGCTGGGGAACATTTGTTAATTTATTTAAGCATTTAAAGCATACACAGATCCTAGCGCTTGTATGTTCTTCAATTGCTGTTACCCTCATCAGGTAGCTCATCAGCATTCTCATTTTTAAATGCAGGAATCTGAGCTTCAGCAAAGTCAAACAAATGGAGCATGGGATTGAGCCTGTATCTGTATGTCTACATGATTCATCTGTTTCCTGCTGCCTTGCTTGATTCACATGATATAAACAGATGATGAAAAATCTGGAGCTGCTGCTTCAGACAGACAAAATGTGGACAGCTGTAATCTCAACATGTGTTTCTGTAGCATGGTATAATGGCAATGTCTGTTTTCAGTTTACAGCCAAGCTGTTCCTTTTGCTAAAATCAAACAAAATCACAAACTCATTCTGCCCTATTGTGCTGAGACATCTGGATGCAGGGTTCCTAAAGTAATATAGAGCTGCTGTACCAGGATAGTAGGATAAGGAGAGGTGACCTTTAAAAATAACAAGAATAGAGGTGAAAGAGAGTGCATAAGGGGCATTAGGAATCTGAGCTTCCTAGACAAGGGGTAGAGACACTAGAGTGGTAAATGACTGGATTGGGTGAAAGAAAAGATGGGGGTAAAGGTGATCGACAAAGAAAGAATGAAGGTGAATCAGTGTCCACATAAAGTTTGAGGGACCTTACAATACATAAGCGAGATGAAAAATAGCTTGGGTAAGGAAGACATTGAAACCAGTCTGAATATATATATCTATATATATACACACATACACACACACACAAATCTCTAGTTCTAATTCATTAGCTCCTAAACTTCACTATCACTTGGCATCAATAAGTTCACAGATTACAATTTTAAAATTTTAATTTTTAGAGGATTTTGTTTTCAGGGCAGAATCTTTAGCCCAGGTGATCACAAATTCCTGGCACCTGACCTGTTTCAGCCTACTAGAAGTAGATTAACAGGTGCCAGCTACAAAAACGAGCTCCATCTTTAGTATTATTTTGATGCATTACTACTGCAAGTTTATTAAATATGTGTTCAGAAAGAGAACCTCAGGAGGTGAACTGGGACTTGACAAGACAGGAAACAATTATTTTCTTCTTCGCTGTTAATTAAAATTTTAACTAAATCATAATAAATGTAAACAAGAATTATAAAAAACATTTTCTGCAAAAAATTCCACTAAAGTATTTGTCTGCTCACACTAAAGGATGCTCCAGGAATGGGGGGGGGAGCACTGGGAGAAGGGGAGTGAGGGGGAAAAGAAAGGGGAAAGGGGGGGAAGGAACATGGGGGAGGTGTGTCCAAGGAAGGAAGGAGGGAGGAAGGGGAATGGGCTACTTATCAACTTTGTATGAGTGGGGGAAAAAAAAGCATGCACCATGAAAAAAATAAATAAAGTATTAGTCTGCTGCATAAAGATTAAAAGGCATAGTGGATTTTTGTGGTCATAACGGTACCTAAATACAGAAAATAATTTGGGAGGTGTTAGTTTGCTGTTGTGCTATGAATTAAAATTTATATTATTTATATTATTGATGCTTTCCTAGGGACAGTAACTTTCAACAATAATATAAAACACCAAAGCCAATTTTTAAAAAAATTTTATACCAGCCAATTTTGGGCTGAGATAATCAGAGATTGCTTAGATATTGAACTATTACAATGTCATATCAACAGGTCACCCTTTTGAATTCCTTTAAAATAGTTCATTTTATAGTAAATGAACACATTTTCTGAATTTATGTATACATTCTCACATTTATTAGCTTTACATAAAAATCCATATATTAAAATAAACATAAAATTATACATATTAGTATATAGCATACATCATATATACTTGTTATATATATAGTGTACAAAACTGAATACATGGAGCATCATTTTGTATACTAGCAATGACTGATTATTATGGCAGGAATTTTTGTCCTTAGCAATATAATTTTAAAGTACAATCATTTTTATAAAATTCATGCCAATATTTTTTAGTTTATCAGCATCACTTTTTAGACTCTTATGAACAAACACCAATATATAAAAATGACATTAGACAACTATTAATCATACTGAAAAAATTCTGTTGTTTATGAATTTTGAGCCCAATATTGGATTTGTGCTTATACATGGAAACTTTCCTCTTAATATTTGAAATTAATATATATGATTAAAAATAGCATGTACAAGAGAAATGTGTTTTCTTGTGTAGATAACCAGTTATTAAAATACAGTGGAACCCAGGCTGGGGAGATGGATCAGCAGTTAAAGCACTTGCAGAGAAAGCAAAACTATCTGATACCCACATCCTCTGCAGACTTGGTGGTGGCTTTGCCTGTAATTCCTCTAGAATTACACCTGAGAGCATTTTGAATCGCTTCATCCTTTCTGCATGTTCTTCATTTCCTCCTTCCTTACCAAGCGTAAACTAAGTAATTTTTTTTTCTGCATTGGATAAATGGGCATGAGAACTTTATTTTACAAATGACATGAAAAACAGTGCTCCTAACCATGGAAGAAAAAGGTAACAGTTTTCATAGAGCTATGGAAAGCACATTTAAACAGTACTGATGCCTGAGTTTTTCTTTCATGTGTGTATGTCTGGAGAGTACATGTGCATGCTCGTGTAGATGGATGTGTGTGTGTGGTTATAAGTGCATGAGTCATGCCATTTAAACTCTCCAGACTTTCTTCTAGAATAACGCCTTATTAGTAGTATTAGGAGAGAGGGTTCCATCTCAAAAATTTCCATGTAACTTTGTTTCTGCTTTTGTATTATGTTGTTTTAAACTGATCATGTTATGGGTAGAAATAAAGAAAATCTATGGTTTTTTTATACAAGTGTTCAATACATAACATTTCTAAATAAGATATTGAAATATAAGAATGAGCTTTGCTTATTACTAAGCAGATGGAAACAAAACCCATTTGTTGGCACAATGACTGCTAACTTCAGTATTGACCATTTTCCTGGGATGCTGATTTTGTCAATATTAACATCAGATAATATGCCACCCTCATCAGTATTCATTAAAAGCCAACAGTTTGCCTTCTAAGGGCTTTTTCTTTAAGGTCAATTAAATTAAAACGTTACAGCCAGCATCGTGAAGGTTTATTCCTTGTAATTGTCAAATTATTTTATTTTTAGCATCTTTTTTGATTTAAAGTAGGGTCAAAGATGCTAAAAACACTCAAAGGTGATTTTGAAGATGATAAAGTGCTGGAGTTACCCAGGCAGCAATCAGAAATAATTAGGAAAAATGTACTATGCCTCACTTCTTTCTGTAGGCTGAATCACAAATTACATTTAATATTTCAGTCTTGTTGCATTTTAAAATAAGGTCTCCGACTAAGCAATTTTCATGACAACTCTAATCAAAAGATATTGCCTAGATTTTTGTTATTGTTATAGAAATGAAAAGAGTGATTGTCTGTGTTGATTAGCCTTGAGATTGCTTTGGGAAGAATTTGACAGTTCTAGTAACATTGCCTTTATAATTTAAATCTGTGTAGAATTGAATACTGTATGCTACATTGACTCTCAGAATAGTTTAAAGCTTCCTTGATATCTGCTACTTTTATTCTACTATTTAACATATTTTAATTATTTTTAATATTAAAATATGCTTGCAATGTGTATTTTAATACATATATAATTTACTTTCTCAGGATTCTTTACACTTACTCTCTATTAGTTCAATTTAACCTGAAATAGCTGATAGCTACTATATATCAATTTATGTGCCAACGAGTTTGGCAGAATTAACTTAAACTTAACTTTCAACTTAAAGTGGTTGAAGTTTGGTGCATGTAACATTTACAGTAAAAAAGAAACAAGTTAAGAAAAACAGAACCAGTTATACTCCATTTATGATGAATTGTTGCCTGTATTAACTTATTTACTTGGAAGTGCTAAGTAGAGATTAAATCCACCTGATGACACAAAACCTGCAAAGTTAGCTGCATGTCCATTTGTCTGGTATTTCTTAGAAAATTGCTTAGAGAATAGTGTCACAAGAATGACATCAGACCCTCCTACCACAGGACTCTCTGCTGAGAGTGATGTTATATTATTACATAAGACTGCCTAAAAGATGCACACCTTTTAACTGATCAATGCATTCCTATGGAAATCATATAAAGGAAGAAAGTATTTATGCACATGTTCATTAGTTATCTCTGAGGCTAGAAAATTGGAAGCTACTTGGATATTGTGTGTTTTGATAATTAAGAAAACAGTATTTTTTTCTTGGGTGATTATAATATAACCATTAAAACAGTATTTATGTTAGCTTTGTAATACCATGAAATTATTTATTAGATAAATAGTGTGAAAGAAGTATATGTATATTATGATTGTTAACATAAGCAACTGAAAAACATGAAATTTTAAAATGAGTTTTGTTAACATGATGATGCTTTGACCTGGATTTGAACAATCATCTTATTGTCTGTTTTTTAAGCACAGATTATTTTGACATAACAAAATATCATAATGTATAACAGTCCTGAACTATAACCTTCATCCATTGTTTGTGGGAATATAAAATGCTACAGCTTATGTGAAAAATAATATGGTGGCTCTTCAAAAACGTTATCAGAATTACCACATAATCTAGCAGTTCCATTTCTGAGTGTATATGTCCAAAAGAACTGACAGCAAGGCCTCAAGCAGGTATTTGTGTACCCTTGTTCATAGAAACATTATTTGTAATAGCCAAAGGTAGATGGAAATCAAGCTTTTGTCAGATGACTGGATATCCAATGTATTTTGCACATGCAGTGGATTAGTGGTCACCTTTAAGCAGGAAGGAGGGCTGAGGAGATGACCCAGCACAAGTGCTTCCTGCACAAGAAAAAGGAACTAAGTTTGGATCCCCAGATCCCATGTAATGTCACAGCCCACCTGTAATTCCAGCACCAGAAGTTAGAGGGTGATAATCACTAGAGCAAGCTGGCTAGCCAAGGCTATCCCTATTGGCTAACTCTAGACTAAATTAGAGACCCAGCCTTTAAAAAAAAAAGGCAGGAGGGCAAATGATGATTCTTGATATGGACCTTGGACCTCTACACACATATGCTTGCACACCCACACACATGTGCTTCCATACATGCACCCCCTCCCACATACATATAACAGTGAAAAAAAGGATATTGTCACACACACCAACCTGGATAAGTGAAATAGGCCATTCACAAAATTATTATATAAATATTTTATGATTTTACTTACATGAGGTACCAGAGTAGTCAAATTCATAAAGATGAAAAGTAAAATGGTAGTTTAATCATAGTAAGTTATTGAATGGATACAAAGTTCTAGTTTTTAAGATAAAAAAATCTAAAAGTGATAATGGATGATGGTTGTAACCAGAGTTACTTGAATATTACTGAAATTTACACTTAAAATAATGTAAAATGGTAAACTTGATGTTCATTTCACCACAATTTACAAATGCGGACCAGTTTAAATGGGACTAGGAATGTAGCTCAGTTGGTGGAATGAATAACTAGCATGTGGGGGGAGGGGGGCTGACTCACCCCAGGACTGCATGAACTACATATGGTGTCACATGCCTGTAATCCCAGGGTCGACAAGGAAACATGTAATGAAACTAAAACATGTGCCCTTCTTTTTCTTAATTGATGCTAATAGAAGGTAGCAAAAAAAAAAAAAAAAAATGCAGTGGCCACATTGAAATAGACTGAGAATTTGGTCACAATTTTAGAAATGAAAGAAAAGTTCATATTAGATGCAGCAAACTGGAAGTTCAGAAAAGTTAAGGTAATATAGATAAAAATAATTGATCTCTTTTAGAACCAATCCCTGATATTACAGCATTATTTAGATTTTATACTATTTCAGTCTCCAAAAGAATTTTGTTATTTTTTTACTAGGAAATTGTTTTTATCAATCAGAAATTTCCTGTGTAGCAGTTTGTATCTATGTCTTTATTTGGCGTATGCTTTTTTTTTATATTCTCAGGGAGTTATAATCATAATAGATTTCTCATATACAGTACCTTTGATCCTGAGAGGGGTCACATTTTCTTTATTTTTCAAAATAATGTATTTAATACATTTATTTTCTATCCTTACTACCATACCCTTATTTTGAACAGTATTTCTTCAACTGACCATAGTTTCGAGACTTAAAATAGAAGTGATACACTTTTGGTTACACATGGCAGCAATTTGATCTAAAAAGAAAAGCCCAAGGGCTTATTGGTGATGTGATTTGGTCAAAGGGCCCATCCTGACACTGCTTTCAGAGACTCCTATACTGCTGTAAAAGTTTTGTTTCCATCACCTGTTATTCACATAGTCTCATCTAGTGACCACCAAACGGCTGCCAGAGGTTTCCGGGTCACATCTTCTCAGTTAGCAATTACAATGGAGGAACTGACTCAAAGAAATCTCTCCCTAAGCCTGCATTTGTTTCAGGCTCTGTGTGCCTGTTTCTGTGCCTGGTATTTCCAGAATTGAGACAAAATTTTCACAGGAATCTGAAGAAAGAGCATGGGGAAATGGGGCAGAACAAAAGAGCAATTAGTTTTTACTGCACAATATTTTTTCCACTTTATAATGAGGGAACTTTTTTTTTAATTCCATATGCCTGAAGTACCAGTCTCCGTTCAATCCCTTATAATCCCTTATGTCATTTAATGTGTTGCATATTTGTTTCTTTTTGGCATCTCAGCTTTTGATTGAGATCCTTACTGGAAGGCCAGCTAAAATTCCTATCAGGGAAGTTATAATTACTTTATGTTTTTTTTTTAAGCAATGCTAACTACAGTTCTATAGGAAGTGGTCTACATTTGGTCATCTTCCTGGGGCGTTCAGTGTAGAGAATAGGTTTGTTCATACGCAGCAGCTTCCTTCTGCGGCACAGTCCCGCAGCATAAGGTCCTGAGTGACTAAATAAAGAGCAACTTGATTCTGCCTACTCCTCTTCCAGCCTGCTTAGGAGCCTTAACGCCTGATTTTCCAGGCTTTTTGTTATCTAATATTCTGTATCCAGAGTAATTTCCTTTTGTTTACAACCAAAACCACAGATTGGTACATCACTAAACTTTCTTAGCAATTTCTCTGAGATGCTAGTTTTGGGAAAGTTAGATATGAATTTTTTTTAATCTTCATGAATTTGGCAGGTAGTTCATTCCTTCTTAGCCCTCCTTTTTCTGATGACGTTGTACCTATTAAAGTAGGTAAACACACTAATATATTTAAGAAAAAATTTTTTTCCTAAAACACAAGTCTTCTGATTGACTTTCAACTAATTTTAAAAAAATTTAACAATTACAAATTTTATGAGTAATGTATGTTAACTAGTTTCAATTTCTATAATTGTATGCTTACACCTTTGTCACTAAATGTAAAGTAACATCTTTTTTTTGGAGTGCAAAAAGTTCAATGTTAAATATGATGACTGTTAAAGGCTATAATTACTACAATTCTATAAGGCCTATATGTTAAATTTTTACTGGTGCATATATATGAGCATAAAATTCATAAACATACATTGTATTGTATTGTAATGCTGGCAGTTTAAATTCTATTTTGTTGCCTATAATGACTTAATAACTGAAACAAAACAGAGTCCTTCACAAGGTAAATTTAACCAGGGAAATATGCCAATTTTGACCTCATTTCCATCCTGCCGAATGACTGCATTTATTCTGCTTAGATTTAGCTCTTCATTACTGTTCCTCAACACTCTCTATAGAATTGGAGCTTGCTTTTCACCTGTCTTTAGCAGTTTAACGTAGACGGTTGGATCAAATCCATTGTCCCAATTGTGTGGCATGTGAAAAGCTCTGCGGTGCCCTGCTCTGCCCATTGTGCCTGGCTTCCCATCGCTCTGCCCCTGCATCACACTTGGACTCTCAGCGTCTAGCCCCATTTATGTTGATTATTTCTGAGGACACTTGTTCATCTGGGAGCACAAATTGACTTCGCCTATTCTATTTCCTTAACTAAAAATGTGCCATTAAGGTTGATTGAACTCTTAAAAACATTTCATAAAAGATGAAAAGGCCATACGAAGTAGGCTGCCAATGTTTGTAAATATGTATTTTAAACGAAATAATAGATAAGAATAAGAAATAACTGGAAACTTTATAAAGTGTTATTCACACACACACACAGACACACACACACACACACACACACACACACACACACACACACGCACGCACGCACCGATTAGTCTTTTTGATTGTTTTCAGAAAGAGTAGTTGTAAAACATTCTGGGAAAAAAGTGAAAGGGAACATTATGTTACAATTAAAAATGAAACAAATATTAAAACCAAATCACTCACACTGTCAAAAATATTTTCTGGAAAAGGGTAATCTAATTTTTACAAAAGGTAAGATGTAAAACACACAGGTCATGAGCATTATCTGTGCTTTTAAATGTCACCACCTTGGTTTTTTTTCTGATTATAGTTGCTATTTTTTATGGTTTGTGAAAGGTTAAGATAACTGCTGATGTTTTTCTATTTTATAGTATTTAAAAACTGCTATTTTAAGCATTCAGAAATTAATTGGAGTTATAAAATTTACAATCCAGAAGAAAACCATGGAATTATACATTTCCATGAATGTAAAACTACACATTTTGCTATTTATACTGTGTTGGATCAAAATGAAATTCATTTAAAATATTCATCAAAACATGTTATCCTGATGCATTTTTTTAAATTCAGGACATGTGTAAATGGTTATAAATAATGATAGAATATAAAATAAAATCTGTTTTAATGTTCATTTCTCTCTCTTCTCTTCCTACCTTGCTCTTTTCTCTCTCTCTCTCTCTCTCTCCCTCTCTCTCTCTCTCCTCTAAGCCATATTCCAAACCTACGATTATTGGTATCTTATATGGAACAGAACAATGCTGCTAAATGAATTTCATTTCATTGAAAACAGCATATAGTTAAGGTGAGGCCTAATTCAATGTAAAAAGTAAATAATTTAAAAGTAAGTAAATTAGGTAGTTCTTTCAAAGATAATTCTAAATTTCTTTGAATATACTATTATATTTTTAGTTGCAAGTGTTTTTTGCTGTTAAATAATTAAAAATTATGAGGAGGCAGTAGAAGAGCAGTGACGTGCACAACAATGGCCAACCAGGATGCAGAGTACTGGTGACTTCCAACCTACTCTCTCCCCATCCTATGGCTCAGGGAACCTTATGGAAGAAGGGGAAGTAAGATTGAAAGAGCCTAAAGACGAGATGGTCCACTATTAGACAAGACATGCCTCTCAAGGCATGGCTGCTGCATCCAGGAACTCACTGCAATGAGACTTGTCTTACCAGACCTGCATAAAGATTGATGTACCAACATGACCCCATAGGCTGGGGAGGCCCTTAGGAGAGATAATTACATACAGTGGAAATCTTGGGAGCTAGGGCTGGATGGGTAAACGGATGCCCCTATCAGTGGGGCAGCCTGAGGAGGGGCTACTTCGTACACCACAGAGGCCTGAAGCCCCACAAGAGTAGACAAGCCAGAGGGAACCCTAGGGCCCATAGAAGCAGACAGGCAAGAGGGTGGAAGGAAGTGGAATGATTGATGAAAGGAGTGGAGGGAGGGAGAAGTGAGGGGTAAGGGAAGAAGAGATACAAAGATAAGTACCTAATATGCTTGTAAAACTAGGAAAAAATAAAAAAAAATTAAAGAAAAATATAAGGAAAATTATTATTGCAAAAAATATTTAGGATTAAAAATGAATAAGTTGAATATAAGAAGTGTTTCTGAGTAATTTAAGATTGTTTACAAAAGAGTAATAGTATAATGGTATAATTTTTTTATAAATTAAAAATGCGTAGAAGCAGAATATTTCTAGTAAAATCAATATATATTTCTTGATGACCTACTTCTGGCTCTTGTTGGTTGTTTAGTGTTTGCTTTTTTTTTTTTATGATTTTTGTCTTTATTTTATTGCTGGGGATGAAACCCAGAGCCTTGAGCTTGCTAGGCAAGTACTATACTACTGAGCTAAGACTCCAACCTCCAACTTGGCTCTACTTGCAGTTTAGTATTGATTTTCTTCAGAAATATTTCAGTAATACATGAACATGTAGAGAGATGAGCAAGAAAAATGTAAGTGGTTAGTGGAATCTACAGGCTTCATTGCAGAGACATTAGAAAGTTAGTTTCTAATGCATAAGCAATCTGATTGATTAGATTCTCTTAATAACCAAAAGAATTTGGCCATAATTGCTTGCCTCTACTCATATAGAACTATAAATAATTTACTTTCTTTTTTATTTAATTGGTGCTATGAGACTAGAATTTAATGTTTTAAAATGTCTAGGCTATGAGCCTAGATATAATGTTCTAAAACGTCCAATACTTCTCATAATGTATGATAGCTTCTAAAGAACTGGCATGTTACTTATATAAGATTTTTTTAAAATTAGTCATTAGTGCTTATGAACACACTTATGCAGTACATTTACAGATATGGTTCATAATGTATACTTTGGGCAAAAAATGTTCTTGGTCACAGTTAATTCAATAAAATAATCTAGGGTGGGTTGGAGAGATGTTTTAGGGGTTAAGACTCTGCCTCACAAACAGAAGATACTGAGTTCAGATCCCAGGTGTCACATAAAAATGCTAGGCAGCACTTCCACCATGGGGGATGGAGCCTGGAAAATCCCAGGGCAAAGCAAAAAGGAGGTAGAAACAATCCAGGATGATTCCTAAAGTCACCCCTGGTCTTCCACAGGACAATATCATCTCTATCTCTCTCTCTCTCTCTCTCTCTCTCTCTCTTTCTCTCTCTCTGTTTCTCAAAACAAACAAACAAATAATTCTATGTCCTTTAAAAAAGGTAATCAAGGGCTACACTGTAGGAGTAGTAAAAAAAACTTCCTGAAGAGTTAGTTACAGTTAATCTCATATATAGATGTCAGAGATTGGCTTGATACCATCTACAGTCAGCAGAGAAGTACCTACTGCCATTAAAGTAATCTCATTTCTCACTTTCCAGGTGATTTGTGGAACTGAAAATTAAAACAAATCATAGTAAGAATAACTGAATGTATAGAAAATACAGTCATCAGGACATTACTAGGAGCAAAGAAATAATATTTTTTGTCTGTTGAAATTATGCTTTTTTAACCTAAGCTAAAATACTGGAAGAAAATAAAATATTTTACATAGTCTGTATGAAATGAGCTTCACAATAAGTTTGTACAAACTACTGTTTAATAGCACATGATTATTAACTGCTTCTTTGCATGAATCCCAAAAACAATGAATTTGGAGTTGAAAAAAATCCAGGTTAGAAGTGATGCACTATTCTTTTTGCAAGACACACTCTTTTTATGAAGACAACACAAGTTATGCCTATTATGTAGAATGATTAGCATAAGTCATTTAAAATATGTTTCAGGATTAGAGTAGATCTAAACTCATATCTATAAGACATCACTTACAATATATTCAATGACATTTCATTTGTTTGGTTAAATAAGAATGGGTGGATATATAGCTATTGCCTGCCAATGACATATAACAAATAGTTTAACCTCTTTAAATAGTCCCAGGGGATTCGTACGTCAGGTCAGTTGCTTCTGCTGTCATGGCAGCACAAATGGAGAACTGCTGGGCAAATCATGTTCCTAATGATATCCTCATTGTTTTTATAGTCATCATGGTGCATACTTGAAGGTATCTTGCAAGTTGGTTCTGTGTTTGCATTGCATTCTGTACAGCATGTAGTCATGAAGTCATGACTGATTCATGTTTATATTATTCTTAGCATCACTCTCAAATTAGGTATTAAAATTATTTTTAGTTTCAAAAAGAAGTTCAGATATAATCAAAGTTAAAAGTAATAAAATCTGTAAAATAATCTGAAACTTAATGACATAAGCATAAAAAAATCAAAGGAAAGATACCAAAATTATGCAAAAAAATTGGTAAGAAATAGAAAATGTACCAAAGTGTTAAGTGCAGCATGTGGTAGAAGTCTTTTTTTTTCCTAGTTCTTGAACATTTTTCTCCTGCGAAAACCTATTACATCTGTTTTTCCTAGTAATTTTAAAAGGCATTTTTTTCTTATAAAAGTGAGGTACTCACTTATACATAATTATAAAAAAATCAGAATGTGCCGAACGAACTAGCAACAGAGCAGCAGGCATTACCACTCTGTGATCAAAGCCATTGTCAGAACTGAAGGGCAAGGAAGACAACTCCCTCCTGGACACCCCCTCCCAGAGTAGCATGGTTGTTTGCTGACAAAGGACTTCATTTCTACCTGAATGCAATAGTTATTTAAAAATCATACATTAAGAAGTGCAAAATCAAGCTGTAATTAGGTTAATTACATGGTTATGTAGCAAACTTACGGCACTTGAAAATTGAATAGTACAAACTATTGCATATATATTGGGATTACATTTTTCCATAATACATACATTTGAGATGATTTCCAGATAGAGTATAAGTTAGGAAGAGTTGAATGCAAATGTTTTTATGTAAAGAACATAGTAATATTATGAATGCTGTTTGCAGTGTAGAGACGACACTTTATGACTAAGATACTTTCTGGATCATGTAGCTCATTTATATCAAAATATTATTGGCAATATTGTCACCATTTTGGGGGTGGGGTGGGGGCAGGGTTTCCTGTAGCCCAGGCTGTCCTCAAACTTACAGAGCTGAGAATGGCCTTGAACTGTGATTCTCACAAGCAACCACTACCATACCCTGATTATGCCGTGAACCCAAGGTTTTTTCATATGCTAGGCAAGTACTTCACCAAGTCACTTCTCCAGCCCTTGAACATTCAGTTTGAGGAACTGTATTTAACACAAAAGCAAAAAGTCTGTGATATTTTGGGCAATGTAGTAATTTAGAAATTATCTTAACTGAAATGGAAATTTTTCCTTTTGCATTTTCATGTGAATATCTGTGTGAGGTCATTCCTCTGTGTTTGCATGCATGTGGGTAACACATGTGCATACATGCAGAGGACTAGTGTAGATACTGTGAGTCATCCTTAATTGCTCTTCCACTTACTCTTTTTGAGAGAGAGAGTCTTGAGTGAAACCCAGAGTTTGCCAATAGGGCTGGCCTGGTGACTCCTGTCTCCATCATCAGAGGCTGACATGACAGGTGGGCAGCCACCACCTGGCAATTTTACATAGGATCTGGGGTTTGGAACTAAGTCATTTTGCTTGCAGAGCAACTGCTTAACTGCTGGGTCATCTCTTCAGTTTTCATGTAAAACGTAATCACTAACAGTCAAAACCATCCGCTCAGTTTGAGCACTTGTTCTCTCTGGTCTGGAAATGCTTGTAAATACGGTCGATGAATTTTATGTGAAATCAGACTCTTTCGTTTTCTAATTCTTACAGTAGGAATGGCTACATAATTAGAAAACAGCAACAGTGATACCCACTATTTGCCTCTCTCAAAAACTATAAGGGTAGTCTTCGTTGAGGCCATGTTGTTTATTTTTCAAAGCTTAGCAGGTGTCAAACTCAACTAAGCAAAACTCATCTTGCTTTAGTATTTTTTTAAAGCTTTTTTTAAGCTTTTTTATTATTTTATTATTTATTCAATTGTGCATGTGTGTGTGTATGTATGTATGTGTATGTAGAACCACAGACGAATTCGGGAACCACCATGGACGCCTCCACTTCCTTGTTTACTCCGCCCCGGGATTCACAGGCTTCGCCCTACCAGGACCAGAAACGCAGGCCGCCTGCTTCCGCCCAGCGTCTATACATGGGGTCAGGACCTTCTGCCTGCAAGGCAGAGGCTTAACCCCTGAGCCACCTCTCCAGCCCCATCTTGCTTTAGTATTTAGTGAGCTTTAGCTTCATGCGATTCTAAATTGTGAACATTCTGCAAGCATGCCTATTTTCTAAATCTTTCTTAGTCTCTACATATGACAGGCAATAATAAGATTTCATAACTAACTGCTTCTAAACCTGGAAAATAAACACTTGGGTCTCTTGACTGTGTTTCATGTGATTTTCAACTTTTCCAAAAAGTGTATACTTTAGTAGTCCATGATTTTTATAATACAGCAAATAAATGGAGCAAGCAAATAACCATAAAGAAAGCTTAAGAATGATAGGAAATCACATTCGTTGAGGGAACCAGAGAATCTTTGCATGGAACTGCGACATCTCAGTAAGATGGGTTAACAGAAAACATTTTTTTTGCTGATTAGCTTTTCTCATGCTAGTTTCTGCATGACTACTAAAACACTGGCTTTACTGATTTATGCTCGTTTCTCTTTAGAGGTGGCTATATTCGATTTGATCTTAGAAATCGCTCTCAGAAAATTCTGTAAGAAATAAGACATTTGTGAATCATGCTAAAGCAGGATTAAAGCAGCCATGCTGGGATGGGTCCAAGGTCTTTGAAGGTCTTTGGAATTCCTGAAGGTCACCCCCCACTGCTGGAATCACCCTGAAGGAACATCCCTGCTGGGAACTGATTCCAATCCTCCCAGAGATAAAATGGCAACTTCCCTATGAAAGCATTATGGAGACAGAGCTCTCTGAATCCAACAAACAATTTGGGCTGTAGCCCCACATGGGCCCAGGAGCAACTGAGTTGGACCCCAATGGGAACTAACCAGTAAGAAAAAAACAGTTTTCCCGGACTTGTCTAGGTGTGTAAATGTGGATGAGTTCTTTTCCAGCTGTCTGCTTCCATGAGTTCTCCGGGACGCCCTAGGCCCTCATGACATTAGTGCCATGAGTCTGTTCCTTGCCTGCTTCTTATAGATTCCATGCCAACCTCAGGGTGCCAGGAGTCAGTTTCTAGCTCCATGAGTTCTCCAGGGCGTCCTAGCCCCTCGTGGCACTCCACATCTGCAGTCCATGAGTTCCAGCCTTTCTCTCCTGTAATAAACTCTACCTTAATCCTCTACACATGTTCTGGTGCAGGTGTATGATTCTTGGGAATCCAAGTGAGAGGTATAAAGCGACGGAGTAGACCTAAATGAGAACCTATGGGTTCTAGGGCTAAATCCAGATTGGAAGCAGGGCAAGTGAAAACTTTAAAGAAAGCTTCGAAGAGTTACAAAAACTCCTGCCTTCACAATTTCAGAGAGTCGAATTGGTTTGCTGTTCCAAACACAAGTGAACTCTGTATAGTTCATGAACAAAGTGGAGGCGAGAATACAATTAAAAGCAGTTGCTATGTAATTATTTTAAAGTCACCTCACTAGTGAGTACTTAATATTCTGGAACACTATTCTGCTTTAATTGTAATTCTCAGCTTTTTGAATTATGATATAGATTGGTGAGATTTTGTAAAAAAAAAAAATAACGTAGGCTATCTAACAGCTCTCTCCCTCCCAGTGATCATAGTATGTAATGGTATATGGTAATATTCCCGAACTTTAGACACAATTTTTATCTGATGTGCATGCAGTCTTTTGAATGGTGAATATTAATTAAACAGAGAGCTTTACCTTCTTCATCTTGATTCCTTGGGCACATCTGTGCAGCTGGAGTCATGGTATTCTCATGTGATAAAAATATAGGAGAGAGAATTATCCCTCAGAGTTGCTGAAAAGCTATTTCTGCATGGATGATTTTTTTTAAATATCCCTGTATGTTTGTCTGAAATGAGGCATTCAGATAGTTAAAGATATAAAATAATGAGAAACATTAAATAGTAAACTCTGGTTCTCCTTAAGCTGGATATATGCTACATAGGTTTTACAGAATGAATTCTGAATTTCAAATAAAAATATAAAATTAAGTATGATGGCAGTATCAAGGCCAGCTTCAGTTACATAGAAAGCCATAAAATAGCCATACATTTTTTTAACAGTTAGCATAACTAAATTTTTTGCAAGGTGTTATTCAGTTTGGTAGTTTATTGATAATTCTTGAAAATATAAGTAATCAGATCCATGTGCTCTAATAGGAAATATACACATAAAGTGACTAGCTTCTCAAACTAAGAATGTGGACAGCACAATCAGATAATAGAAGTGTAAGGATTTTTCTAGAAAACCCAAAGAAACTCTTGAAGGAAGTTTTATATGAAAAGGAATTTACAAAGGTGAATCCAAAACTGAACTTGTATAAAAGGAGAAAAAGGAAGAGAGAAACAAGGGAGGAAGCTACTTTAATCAGCATTCCTGAGGATGACATTATACAGGTAATTTGGCATGTCCAGTTGTGTGTATAGTTCCATCTTCTGGACAAAACATATGATCAAAATAAAGATTTGGAGTTATGAAAAGTAAAACAAAGGGGAGTTAGATTGGAGGAAATAGTTCTCAGGAAAGAACACTCAGTTGTAAGGATCTGGGATCAGGAAACAGATTTATTCTAAACTCAAATAAAATGTATACACATAATTAAACTGTTTCCATGTTCTATTCTGTTTGTATCCTTCATCTTTTAAAAGATTTTATCTCCTAAAACTCTTCCACAGTGTTAGTTTCATGAATTTATTGTTGGGCTTCCAGGAAAATTGCTTGTAAGATACCCTTGGTGCCTCGAAGATGCTTTGTTTAAAATGTTCTGGTTTCTGTTTAGCAGGATTCACTAATGAATGGGTTTTAGGAGTTGTTTGCTATGACATATAGTAAACAAAAGCTTGAAAGAAGCCAGGGAGACCGTTGTATGAGGGTGTGAGAGTGAAAATGTTCAGTTACAACCTGTTAGTAGTTGAGTAGCTTAAGACATAGTATCATCTCTGAAACTCAGAATGACCACAGAAAAGGCCAAAGCTGTAATTTTAAGAATTGTGAATTGAAACATGCAATTTAAAGTAACATTAGCAGTCCAAGTGAGATTTCTGTTTCAAATGAAATTGTCTTTTTATTGCTGTTGCTGCTGCTGTTGCTTGTTAGTTTTTATATTCTCTCGGAAACTCTTTGTGAAAATACCTTCAACTTCAGGAGTTAAGGTGAAGTCAGGTCCCAGGTAATGGCTAAATCCAGAAGGCAGAATTACATTGGTTATTTTAATGGGCGATGCTTTCACTTGGCAGAATGAGCCGCCATCTGTAGGAGAGCTGGTAACAGGAAGAAACTACAGAGCAAAATAAAATGGTGATCAATAGATTTAGCCCTTATCACAAGCCCCACATCACAATCAAATTAAAAGTATTTTTAGTCATCAGTTGCATACTTGCTTAAACTCAGATTTGGTACTAGACAAAACCTATAATATGGATAGCTAGAGCCATTCAGGCACTCCAGTAGCTGCCCCCCTAGAACTTTGCGACCTGCTTCTTCAGACTGTGCTGCTTGCACTCAGCATTAGGAGCCAGGGCTTCATGGCCCCTCCTTTGCTAAGAGGTCTGAGTACACTAAGGATAGAACTGTGCAAATGAGAAGATTTCTGTTGCAAGTAGGAATTTTGGAGAGTAAGAGTCGTTTCCTCTATCTTTGTGTTCTTCACATTACTTCATTAGGTGTCTTGCAGCTAACGAGCTTTCCAAGAACAAATAAGTTAATTGGGGACCAAGAAAATGTTAACAAGAAAGACTCCTTGTTGAGCAGTGTTTACAGTGAAAGACTGCTGAGAACTACTGAGTTTCAGGAAGACTTCTAAAGACATTCAACAGGACTCACCAAATGGGACTCCTGCTTGCCATATAGCTTAGGCTTGTTCAATTTTCATTAGGTCTGTAACCTTGTTTATACTTTTGATATGAATTTGAAACATAGCTCACCTCTTAAGAGGCATAGGCTTTTGCTGTTTATGTAAAATCATCATTCCCCCACACTTCAGCAAGGCAGGTGCCAACGCAAGGCGCCAGAACTTTTGCCTAAGCTGTCCACTCCCAAGTTCCAGAACAACTTATCTGTGGGAGTTTCTTCCCATTACTAATCTAGAATGTTGTTGACTTTTCTAAAACCAAACCTCCAAAGTGCTTAGGTTTCAATGTTTAGAGTTTACTGTTTCTTTTTTTCCTTTTTTTTTTTGTTGTTAAAAAGCCAAAAATTTATAGCAACTAAATTATTAAGAAGCCTGAACTGATAAGCTTGATCTCTTTTGAATAGCTCAAAGAAATAATGGCTTGGTTTTGTTCTGGCTAAGAAAGTACAAATTATTGTAGATTCTTAACTTGTACTTTTGAAAAATAAAGATTTTAAATATTTTTACTTTGTCATGTGTAGATGAATCTATTTAAAATAAAATGTTGGCATATATAATCACAGTGGGTAAATTCTTTTATGTTGAATTGGTTCAAAAAGAATAAACCAAATGACATTATGGTATGACATTACTGAGAAATATGAATTCATGAGAAAATATAGACAAGCAAAAGTTTTAGTGAAATATAATGACTGAGTTTTGATTCTGTGTATTTTTCTATTATATTAGACCAATTTAAAAATTAGATATAGAGACTTAATCTTTAAAGTTATTTAGAGTTTTTTAAAATTTATAATACTTTAAAATATAATTTATATGTTTTAATTAAACAGTTCTTATAGGTCTCTTAATGAAATCCTCACATATACAGTATGGGAGAAAGTATTTCCTTCCCCCATAAGTGTTCATTCAACTCTAAAACCTGTGAATAGTTTACCTTACCTTACATATCAAAGGAGTTTGCGGGTGGGATTGAGGCAAGGATTTTGAGGTGGGGACATTACTCTGGATTATCTAAAAAGAGGGAGGCAGAAGAGTCAGTGTGGACGAAGATGTGGAAGAGATGGAGCCAGGGATTGGAGTGATGCCACTGTTGGCAGAGGACCAGGAAGCAGCCCCCCGCCCCCAAAACTGAGGAGTGCTCAGAGGTCCCAGAAGGAATGCAGTCCAGTCAATTCCTCTAATTTTAGTTCTTGGATCCAACTAAATCTGTGCTATTTTAAGCCACTAAATTTTTGATAATTTGTTGCAATGGGAACAGAAAACTAACATTCAGGGCATGAGTTTTATATAGAAGTGGCTTGCTCCAGGAATAGAAGATCAAGACACAGAAGGAAGGCTTAAATCACTAAACTATTTAGTTTGTTCTCTTGAAAGGCTGGACAAGAATTTGAGTACATGATATTAGACAGTGCTCTCAGTTGCATAATATCAATCAGTGGCTAACATTTTTTTCCCACAACGCATAGATTTAGAGTTTTTTAAATTAAACTTTGTTTAATTCCTACTAACACGGAACTGCCAGTCTCACGGTCTCTGTGAATACTCTGACTTACTGTAGAAACACCTTTGTTAAGAAAAAACCATGACGATTAATTTTTTAAAAGTCAGGGAATCATTAAAAAAGGTGTAGTTTGGTAGAGGAATGCTTGCCTAGCATGCATGAGACCCTGGGTTTGATCCCCAGTATACAAAAAAGGGGGAGGAAAGAATTATAAACATTATATATATTAATCTTCAAATAAATTTCAAACTTTTATGTGTATTTACCAATATTTTGACAAAGAGGTAAGTTCTTTGATTTTTGCTTGTTTCAAGATAGGGTCTCATGTAGTCTGGACTGGTCCCAACTCAAATTGTATGTAGTCAAGGAAACCTGAACTCCTCATTCCCCTGCCTTTACCTCCTTTGGAGATGCACTGTGCTTACAGCGTGCACCAACCCCACTGTAGGGCCTTTGTGTAAGCAAGGGTCTTTTGGTAGATATTTTAACTATTCATGGATAAATCATACCCTTATAGTTTTTCCACAATCTCCAGTTTCTTTAAAATAGCAAGACTTTAAAGACAAGGAGATAATTTGAAGGTAATAATTTATCTAGATTTAAAAAATATTTTCATATTGTGTCTAATTTTTAAAATAATTTTTCACATACTTTATAGTTTTTTTCTTTCTCCCACACCTATTTGATAGTATGTATATGAGTCTGGATGTGGCTGCTCTTTTTCCATACTTTCCAAAATATCCAGCTTGGTTTTCGTAGAAACATGGAAGTCATTATTTAAATGTACTTAGACTTCATTGCTTTACTTACATTAAAACTAACATAACGGGTTTTTGAAAAACATAGCCAACTCGTTATGTGACTCTCCTGCTGAAGGAAGAAGGGAGCTAAGAGAGCAGCTCTCTACTGTCAGAACGCCATGTGCTTTGGCATCCTGTGATTTATGAGAGGAGCAGGGTGTACCTGTGAAACAAAGTCTGTTAATGCAGTGGGTTATGTGACAGCCCATTAGGAGAGCATCTCTGGAAAGTCGCATCTTTCCTCACGAAAGCACCTTTGCTAAAGTAGCCCTGGTTGCTCCTCTCTAATGTCTGTCTCACTTCCACTTCCACTGAAGGCTCACTTGCATTCTTGTCCTGGTCTATCCAGGTCTTTGTAATATCTCTCTTGAGTTATTCTAAAAAGTCTCATCTGCCTTCCCTGCCTACTCTAGTCTCTTCTTTCTTAATCTTGCAAAGGCTCAGTTACTAATTTTACATCTCTGTTCAAAAAACCATTCATGTTCTGTGTTGAATTTTATCTTTAGAGGATCACATGAAGAAATAAGAATGGACATTACTAGAAATTTCTAAAGGCATTTTTTGTTGTTTCTTCTATGTTCAATCTTGTTCCTCCCATGATCAGATGTATTTTAGGGACCATGAGGCAAAATGCCCAATAATCCTATGAATATGTGAACCTCTTGTTAAATGAACTACACAGTCCAGTGGATTTAGATGGAAATTGTCTCTTTCCCTTCCTTACTGCCCAAATGAAAAGTTTTAGTGTTAGTTTCTATAAAAATGGTGAAGTTCCAGTTTTTACCCTTCTAGTATCAATGTGGAAGATTGAGCACGCATGTCACACAATTTGCCTCATGTCAAAGCTATATTAGGAAAAGTAAAGACTAAGATAATCTACTAAACACCTTGGATGTAAGCATTTAAGTCAGAATGCGTAAGATACAATGCTCATTTACAATAATTTATATTAAAAGGAAGAGAATAGAGTTACCGTATTTTTCTTTGCTTGTAGTTCAGAGAGGTGAAACTCAGCCTTTGCTCTGTCATCTGAATTCACAGGAATTCCATCTAACATTTGTAAGTTAGGCAGCCGAAATATGAGCACATGGCGGTGTACCATTTTCCTACAGATCTGAAGAAAGCCAAAAATTAAAATTTATTCCTAGAATCACTTTCACTTCAAAAGTTAACCTTTAAAAGAAGGCAATTTTAGGAATGGCAACAAAAGCTACTTTGCAAAACAGATACTGCAGACATGGACTCTCTGGTAAGATTTCTAAACTTCCTATTACAACAATGAAAATATGAGCTTAATGATATCATTTACAGGTTTAATATTTTTCTTCTATTTCTCTTTCTTTTTTCCTTCCTTCCTCCCTTTGTCTCTCCTGTCTCCTCCTCCCTTCCTTCCTTCCTTCCTTCCTTCCTTCCTTCCTTCCTTCCTTCCTTCCTCCCTCCCTCCCTCCCTTCTTCCTTCCTCCCTCCCTCCCTTTTTCTCCCTCCCTCCCTTCCTCCCTCTCTCCCTTCCTCTCTCCCTTCCTTCCTTCTTTCCTTCCTTCCTTCTCCTTCCTTCCTTCCTTCTTCCTCCGTCCTTCCTTCCTTCCTTCCCCTTCCTTCCTTCCTTCCTCCTTCCTTCCTTCCTTCCTTCCTCCTTTCCTCTGCCCCCTCCTCCTCCCCCTCCCTCCCCCCCCTTCCTCCCCCCTTCCTCCTTCCTCCCTCCTTCCCTCCCTCTCTCCCTTCTTCCTCCCTCCCTTCCTTCTTTCCTTTCTTCCTCCTTTCCTCCCCCCCCTTCCTCCCCCTTCCCCCTTCCCTCCCTCCCTCCCTCCCTTCCTTCCTTCCTTCCTTCCTCCTTCCTCCTTCCCTCCCTCCCTCCTCCTTTTTTCTCTCCTCCCTCCCTCCCTTTCCCTCCTCCTTTCCTCCCTCCCTCCCTCCCTCTCTCCCTCCCTTTTCTTCCTTCCTTTCCCTATGTATCCCAGGCAGGCTGTGAACTGACGATCTTTCTGCCTTAGCCTCCTTGCTAGATATGGGGATTTTGCAGCTTCTTCTCTGTTTCAAGTCCATAGTGTTGTTCTTTAGTTACAAACTCAAATCTTAGGTATTGTGAAGGCTTATTTCTAAGTAGCAAGTTCACTAACCTTTTCCCAAGGCACTTACTGTTCAATTCAATTCAGCACGCATCTATTGATCTGTATGATCAATCCCTTCATAGTGTCAACCTACTCTAAAGATATTTGCAAAAGTGGAAATTTTTATTATGTGAAAAGATTTAAATATGGTAATCTTGAGGGATTTTAGAAGATTCTTATTGCAAGAATGACACTACTAAGGGTAGCTGACCATGCCTAGACTGTTAATACAAACTATGATTTGGACTCAGTGTGCTCTCCATCAGGAATCCGAAATTACTGTTGGTGATTAGGACAAGGTGCCCATGTGATCACTTCCCACTAGATTCTTAAATGATAAATCTGCAGGGGAATTCCTTGAATACAAACACAGCATTCAAGGCAAGGCATTTTTGTGGTTGGTTGTGATCTGTAGACCTGTCATGGGACAGAAAGAGCTTGAGAAAGTCTACAAGCTTCTCCAGCCTTGCCTGTCTCTTCCTCATATCATGTGACTGGTCCCCAGCATGTCACTGCAATCAGTGTCAGCCGTGAGGAAAAGATTATGCTAAGTAAGTCCCATGAGTTTCCTTAGTAAATCTCACAGGTGGTGGTGACCTTGGGAACTGCCAATACAGAATGTGTACAGCTGTCTGTGACAGCAAAGGGGAAAAAAACTATCAAAAGCAAGTGCATAAGCTGCACGGTGGCCCATGTCCACGATTCCAGTGCTCCGGAGGGCTGAGGCAGGAGCATCATCCCATGTTAGAGACCAGCCTGGTCTGCACAGTGAGCTCTAGGCCAGTACTTAATGGAATTCTGAGGGATTACAACAGAAAAAAAATAGCAAGTCTTTTCCAAATTTGTAAGTGCAATTCTAATTAAAATATCAGCAAGATTTTTCATTTGACTTAAGATTTTTTTTCCTAAAATTCATAGGAAAGTGTGAAGGATCAACACTAGCCAAGATGAAGAAGGAAAAAGAATGAGAAAGGAGAGAAGGATGATTAGAAGCCCTTACGCTAATGAGCATTAGGGCAAAATGAAGTATTAGTAATTCACACAGTTTAAGATTATTGGTGTAGGAATAGGAAATAGGTCAATGAGTACAATGCAGAACTGCTTTTACTGGACAGTGATACAAGAGCGCACTAGTCAGTCCATTGTGTTGGGTTAACTGGCTAGGTACACAGAAATCAAAAAAATTAAATCGTTTTCTCATACCATATAAAAGAAATGCTATATAACTGCTGGTAAATTAATAAGAAGGATGACATACTCACGGGATTGCCATAAACAGTAAGCTCTCTGAGAGAAGAGATAACATCAAGTTTCTCCAGTTCTGTGATCTCCTGTTCAAAGGTTGATAAATTATTATTTGATTAGGCACAGTATCTTCTAATGTAAATTAATCTGAAATAATCTTATGAAAATGCTGCATTTCAGATAACTCACAATTGAATCCTTTGAAGTAAGACTGAGTGACAGTTTTCTGAACTGTGTGATCAAAGTGCTAATAAATGACTATTGAGCACAGAGCCCTAAGGGACACATCTGTATCACAAATCTGCACGAGGCCTGAACAGCCTGCAGGAGGCCTGCACAAACCTGGTCTCATCAGCATTGCGTTGTGGAGGGTTAATGGTGTCCTGTGGGAGGGGGAGTCACATTCCTCAGTGGTGTAGCCACTGGGAAGTTGTCCTAGCTCAAGTAAAAAACCTCACCCATGCTTGTGAAAGCAAACATAATTAAATGCAGTGTGTCAAGAAAGAGAGGAAAGAAAGAGGGAAACTTATTGGGAGGGAGAAGGGAATAAGAGAGGATTATGAGGTGATATGATCAAAGCACAACATATACAAAATTGTGAAAGAATCAATAAAAAAAATTTAAAAAGCACATCTGTCTGTGTACTGTCATTTCCAAACACACGACTGGCAAAGATAATAACATTTTCTATGAAGTGTGATGATCTATCCTAGGACTTAGACTATAACCGTAATAAAGCAGGAATATGTCCTAATATATCAACTAATATATTCTAATGTATTTGTATGAAAACATACAGATAAAAATCAATTTCTCTAGTTAAATCATTTACCTTCCCTACTGAATAGGATTATTCATGATTATGCATTTGACATTGGTGAAGGTTGGCAAGCACACTGTAGTTTTTGCAAATTTTTTTTCTAAATGCTATCCTTTTCAATTTAATTTATTTATTCAATTGTGCATGTATGCGTAATGTGTGTGTGTGTGTGCATGTGTGTATGTATGTGTGGGTGTGTAGAACCACGGGCGAATTCAGGAACCACGGTGGACCGCCTCCACCTCCTCGTTTACTTTGCCCCGGGATTCACAGGCTCCGCCCTACCAGGACCAGAAAGGCAGGCCACCTCCGCTCTTGGCGTCTATATGTGGAGTCTAGGATCCGAACTCAGGACTTTCTGCCTTCAAGGCAGAGGCTTAACCCCTGAGCCATCTTTCCAGCCCCAATTTTATTTTTTTTATGGTGCTTGGACTTGAATCTAGGGCCTCATATGTGTTAGGTATGCATTCTACAATGGATACCTTCACAGTCTACGAAAATGCTGCTTCTTTTCTTTTTGCCAAGATGGTGCCGAAAGTGAAGAAGGAAACTCCTGCCCTTCTCAAAGCAGAAGCCAAAGCTAAGGCTTTGAAAGCCAAGAAAGCAGTGCTGAAAGGCATCCACAGCCACACACAAAAAAGACTCTCATACATGACCCACTTTCGGGTGGCCCAAGACCCTGAGGCTTAGGAGGAGCCCAAATACCCTGGGAAGACCCCTCTCCCCCCAAGAAACAAGCTTGACCACTATGCCATCATTAAGTTCCACTGAGTCAGCATGAAGATAGAAGACAACAACACACTTGTGTTCATTGTGGATGTCAAAGCTAACAAACACCAGATCAAACAGGCTGTAAAGAAGCTCTATGACATTGATATGGCCAAAGTCAATACGCTAATCAGGCCTGATGGAGAAGAGAAAGCCTATGTTTGACTGGCTCCTGATTATGATTCTTTAGATGTTGCCAACAAAATTGGGATCATCTAAACTTGAATGCAGCTGCAATACACATTTTTTATGATAAAAAGAGAAAATGCTGTTTCTGATGAAATGCAGCCATTCAACTCAGCTTATTGTTATTCCCTGCTCACAGAAGTGCGAAACATTATAGACATGCTGTACCAGATAATTTTGCAGGTATCAACCTGACAACTGAGAATTGAATCTTTAGGCATCCAGGAAGCATTATTTAGCAATCCTCTGAATAAGCCCGTAGGAAATTATCTGATTGATGTGGAAGACCCATTTTGTAGTGCGTGAATATGCTATGGATAAGTGGATAAGAAAAAGAACTGATTGGAAATTGGCAGACTAGCAAGTTAGCAGTATGGCCTCTCTCATCTCTCCCTGTGGATACAGTATGACCATTTTCCTCAGTTCCTGTTGCTGGCATGAACTTTCCTGTTATATACTGGTGAGCTGTAGCCAAGAATTATAAGCTAGAATAAGTCCTTTGTTCCTTTAAGTTACTTGAGTACAGTATTCATTCAGAAATGGGAAGATGAAACTGACAGACATATCAATATTCCTCTTTGGGATTATAAGTAGTCAGTCAATTCATCCAGTATAAAATATATAAATCTATGTTGATTCATTTGGAAGTTGAATTTGATTTTTTAAATGTAGATCTTTGTCATGAAATGAGTCTGGCTTGTTAAGACCCTGTCCCTCTAACTGTGGCTGATTACTACAAAATAATTAAAAAATCCAATGGACTTGTCAACCATAAGAAAAGGCTTCAGGAAGAAGATTTTGTAGCTGATTTTAGATTGATCTTTCAGAACTGTGCTGAATTCAATGAACCTGATCCAGAAGTAGCCAACACTGATAAAACTTGAAAGCTATTTTGAAGAACTACTAAAGAATTTCTATCCAGAAAAAAACTTTCCTGAACTAGAATTCAGGGATGAGTCAGAAGACAATAAATTTAGCAATGATTTAGACAATGACTTTGTACAAACGTCTCAATAGCATCTAGGAGCAACAGCTGCTTAAATAGGCAGCACTGTTGAAAGATGCTTGTTTTCAGATTTTGTTTGTTTAGAAAACAAAAATTCCTCCTTGTAATTTAATGTTGGGACAAGAAGGGTTTGCCCACTCTCTGACTGTTGGACTTTGGATTCCTTTCATAACACTTTTTTTTTAACCTCTTATTACTATTAAGAAGAAAGAAAGAAATGTGTAGAAGAAAGGACATGAAAAATAGAGAGAAGACAGCAAAAAAGGAAACAACAAACACATGTAAATTTAATCCTGCCACACCTGGAGTGAGCACTGTGGAGAAAAGACAGGGGCTTTGGGTGACCTCAAGTTAAAGTTCAATGTGACTTGAGCATGAATTCAATCTCCCCATTGATTATGACTCAGCTGTGAGCAGGTTCACCGTCCTCACAGGTAGTGCTCCCTGAATGTGAAGAGAGTCTTCCCAGGGTACGAGTCATGGAAGATGATAGAGAGAAGCTTTTCAGACACCTGACAGTATTTCATGTAAGATGGCAAATGTATCAAAGAAAAAAATAGGAAAATGAAAAAAATGTAGATCTTTACTATTTTGATTTTCAAAATATCATGCATCAGAGCTTTGAAAACATCCTTACATCTGGTCATCTATAGAGTTATTGTGAATTTTACCCACAGGTAATCCTGGTCTGTGATGTCAAAGTTTGATTGAAAAACATGGACAACGAGAAAAATCTTACGCTATTTTCTCAAATTAATCAGACTATGTCAGCATTTTCTAGTGAAACAGTCTTGTGCCAAGAGAGAGTAAGAGAGAGAAGAGGGAGGAGGCGGAGAAGGATGAGAAGCGAGAGACGAGAGAGAGAAAAAGAAAGAAAGAAGAAAGAAAGAGAAAGAAAGAAGAAAGAGAAGAAACAGAAAGAAAGAAGAAAAAGAAGGGAGGAAGGGAAGGAAAGGAAGGAAGGAAGGAAGGAAGGAAGGAAGGAAGGAAGGAAGGAAGGAAAGAGTAAAGAAAGACAGGAAAAGAAGAAAGAGAAAAAGAACAAGATACGAAACAAATGTCTGTAATCCCAAATAGGATGTGAGTGCTAGACCAGCCTGGACTACATAGCAAGACACTATTCAAAAGAAAAAAGAAATCAGAAACGAGGGGAAGGAAGTTGGGGAGGAGGAGGGGAGAAAAGAAGAGAAGGAGGAAAAGGAAGAAATAATTCAGTTCAATGAAGTTAAATAATTTGCCAACTTTGCACCAATGTGCATTATGGTACATTCTTTTTTCTGTCCCGCATAATTAATATAATAAAGTGGTGTCAATGGCAGTGGTAAACCTAAAGAGATAAAAACAAGTTCAAACTGGCTTTACAACTGAATAAAGGGTATTAAAGCTAAATAACAGTACTTTGATAGACAGGAAAAAAATCTCAGTTTGTGCTATAACAAATTTATTTTTTAAGTAATCTTTTTTTAAATTTTATTTTTCTAGTTTTACAAGCATTGAGGACTTATCCCTGCTTCCCTCCATCACCCCCCCTCTCTTCCCTTTATCAATCCATTCCACTCCCTTCCATCTTCTTCCATAGTCTGCGTCTATGAATCCCAGGGTTCCCTCCAGCTTGTCTACTCCTTTGGGGGTTCAGGCCTATTGTGGTATACCAAATTGCCTCTCTTTGGGCCAACCCATTGATAGGGGCATTTCCCTTCACTCATCCAGCTTTAGGTTTCTACTGTATATTCTGATCTCTCTCGAGTTCCAAGGTAGTCTATGGGGGCAGGTTGGTATGTCAGTCATTATGCAGGTCTGGTAAGGACGAGTCTCACTGCAGTGAGTTCCTAGATACTGTGCTATAACAATTTTAAATCATAAAGTACATATACTTTTTGAAGTTTTTAAGGAAAATTATTTTATAAAATATATTTATTCAAATGAAAGTAGATATGCAGAGAGCCTTTAATTCTGGAAGTTGGGGCTCTCTCGACACATTCTAACTCGTCTTTCATAGGGAATGAAATCAGCCAAGTGGAAGGGCTGGACAACTTAGTCGTCCTTCAGGAGCTGGTCGTAGATCATAACCGCATAAGAGCATTCAACGACAGTGCTTTTGCCAAGCCAAGTTCTCTGCAGGCCCTTCATCTAGAGGAAAACAGACTGCGGGAGCTGAGCAAATTACAATCTCTGGTAAAGCTAGAGAAACTCTTCCTAGGATATAATAAAATTCAGGTAAGAGTATTTGGGAATTTTGGTGTTGTGCGACTTACTCTGTGCTGTGAATATAAGGCTTCCAAACACACACAAAAAAATGAAAATTTTGTGTGACAATACTATGTATCATTTAAATATCATGTATATTGCAAGGGATGTGTGTTCCCTGATGCAGACTTTCACCCTCATTGTAGGTGCAACACTGCACTACATTTCTATTTATTCCTTAGCTGCTCTTGATCCAACCTATTTCTGAATCTCAATTTCAGACTTCCTGTAGCCTTTTAATCTTGGCATACGTACTTGGTCTACTTCTACTACTTGTCTATTGATTTGATGTTACTATTACAGTTACCTTCACTCATGGAATCCTGCTTTAGTTTTTAAGGACTAAATATTCAAACCATTATTTTTGGCCTCCTGTTCAGCCCCTATTTCTCATAAGAGATCAGGTAAAAGGGAAGATTATCTGGCAGGTAAACAATTAAAATAGAAGAATTCTTGGTCAAGGTTACTATCAAAATTCAATGTAGCTATATGGCACTCTTTATGATAGATCATGGGTGATTATATATAGATCATTGAAGGAAGAATGAACTTTTGGAGTATTTAATGATTTTAGCCCATTATTTTTAGCCTTGAAATAGCATTTTAATTGAATTTAGATTGGACAATTTTCCATTAATCTAATGATTACTGGTACCATAATGTGATCATATATTTAACTGTAAGGAAAAAAATATGAAGTTGGGTCAGTAAGAAGAAAATTCTCCTGAAACCATCTTTAAAAATGTTACTATCAAAGTTCTTTTGGAATGAAAGATTTTTGTCTCTAGATTCATACCAACTTGTAAAGACTTAATGGTACATTAAGTCAATAAACGATAACTGGATTATAGCCTTTGTGTTGGCAATGATTGCCAGGACAAGAGGGGCAGTATGTTGGATGAAGATGCACAGGCATTTGACCTGCAGGTTATGCTGTCAAGCTTTCAATTTAGCTATCATGCTTAGAAATATAGATTTAGAGAGAATGTGACCTAATATTTTGTGCCTAAGAATCATAGAATAGGGCCGGGGAGATGGTTTAGTAGTTAAAGCTTTGCACTGCAAGCAAAAGGACCTGATTTCAAAGCCCCAGCTCACATATAACAAACTCTAGGTGGATATGGAAGCAGTCTGTAATCCTGGGCCTAGAAGGCAAAGCCTGAGAAGCTCCAAAGCAAAGCAATGCGGTAGAAGAGCAGGATGATTTCTGATGTCACCCTCTGACCTCCACAGGCAACACACTCATGTGATCTCTTGTACATATGCCTGTACACATGTACACCCATATGCAAACACACACACACCAAAAAAAAAATCAGAGAAGGAAAGACGTCAGCTCAATAACTCCATCTGATCCTCATGTCTGAGAGATTCCTCTTTGCAGATCCAACTTTTCTGTCTGCTGTCACACATCTGGACCTGATGCAGGAGCAACACCAGAATATACTCCGTGACTTTCTTCTCCTAAATGGAGGTCTCAGCCCAGACCCCAGCCTGCCTTACTGTGCCATCTTTAGGTACCAATTTCTCTTAGCAAACCCCCACTCCCCCTAAGGGAAAGCCCTAATTAGTAGCATTTGTCAGTTTCCATCATATATTATCTTCTACCACAGATAATTTTAAACTAAGATATCTTTTCCTAAAATTCCTGAAAACTTACTGATTTCTTTGATCCAGTAAAAGTACCTCCAACATGCTATTCTTTAAAAAAACATAAAAAGTACTTATCTAATTAAATTAAAAGTTTTTAAAAATAATTTTTAAAATATCAAAAGTAGAACACCTTCTCCGAACAAGTATGGACATATTACTTTGCCCGACACCTCTTAAAAATATTATATTAGAATTTTTTTACAAACTAGATATCCTATTAATTTATTAATATTTCCCTTAAAAAGTGAATATTTGGCACAAGACTGTTTCACTAGAAAATGCTGACATAGTCTGATTAATTTGAGAAAATAGCGTAAGATTTTTCTCGTTGTCCATGTTTTTCAATCAAACTTTGACATCACAGACCAGGATTACCTGTGGGAAAATTCACATAAACTCTATAGATGACCAGATGTAAGGAATGTTTCAAAGCTCTGATGCATGATATTTTGAAAATCAAAATAGTAAAGATCTACATTTTTTTCATTTTCCTATTTTTTTCTTTGATACATTGCCATCTTACATGAAATACTGTCAGGTGTCTGAAAAGCTTCTCTATCTCATCTCATGACTCGTACCTGGGAAGACTCTCTTCACATTCAGGGAGCACTACCTGTGAGGACGGTGAACCTGCTCACAGCTGAGCATAATCAATGGGGAGTTGAATTCATGCTCAAGTCACATTGAACTTTAACTTGAGGTCACCCAAACTGTCCTTTATCTATGTCCATGATGGTCAGTGATAATTTACTATTGTGTTTTTTTCCTTTTTTGCTGTCTCTCTCATTTTTCATGTCTTTCTTCTACACATTTCTTTCTTTCTTCTTAATAGTAATAAGAGGTTTAAAAAAAAGTGTTATGAAAGGAATCCAAAGTCCAACAGTCAGAGAGTGGGCAAACCCTTCTTGTCCCAACATTAAATTACAAGGAGGAATTTTTGTTTTCTAAACAAACAAAATCTGAAAACAAGCATCTTTCACAGTGCTGCCTATTTAAGCAGCTGTTGTCCTAGATGCTATTGAGACGTTTGTTGTACAAAGTCTTGTCTAAATCTTGCTAAATTTATTGTCTTCTGACTCATCCCTGAATCTAGTTCAGGAAAGTTTTTTTCTGGATAGAAATTCTTTAGTAGTTCTTCAAAATAGCTTTCAAGTTTTACCAGTGTTGGTACTTCTGGACAGGTTCATTGAATTCAGCACAGTTCTGAAAATCAATCTAAAATCAGCTACAAAATCTTCTTCCTGAAGCCTTTTCTATGGTTGACAAGTCCATTGGATTTTTTAATTATTTTGTAGTAATCAGCCACAGTTAGAGGGACAGGGTCTTAACAAGCCAGACTCATTTCATGACAAAGATCTACATTTAAAAAATCAATTCAACTTCCAAATGAATCAACATAGATTTATATATTTATACTGGATGAATTGACTGACTACTTATAATCCCCAAGGGATTTGATATGTCTGTCAGTTTCATCTTCCCATTTCTGAATGATACTGTACTCAAGTAACTTAAGGAACAAAGGACTTATTCTAGCTTATAATTCTTGGCTACAGCTCACCAGTATATAACAGGAAAGTTCATGCCAGCAAACGGAACTGAGGAAAATGGTCATACTGTATCCACAGGGAGAGATGAGAGAGGCCATACTGCTAACTTGCTAGTCTGCCAATTTCCATCAGTTCTTTTTCTTATCCACTTATCCATAGCATGTTCACGCACTACAAAATGGGTCTTCCACATCAATCAGATAATTTCCTACGGGCTTATTCAGAGGATTGCTAAATAATGCTTCCTGGATGCCTAAAGATTCAATTCTCAGTTGTCAGGTGATACCTGCAAAATTATCTGGTACAGCATGTCTATAATGTTTCGCACTTCTGTGAGCAGGGATAACATAAGCTGAGTTGAATGGCTGCATTTCATCAGAAACAGCATTTTCTCTTTTATCATAAAAAATGTGTATTGCAGCTGCATTCAAGTTTAATGATCCCAATTTGTTGGCAACATCTAAGAATCATATCAAGGAGCCAGTCAAACATAGGCTTTCTCTTCTCCATAGGCCTGATTAGCGTATTGACTTTGGCCATATCAATGTCATAGACCTTCTTTACAGCCTGTTTGATCTTGTGTTTGTTAGCTTTGACATCCACAATGAACACAAGTGTGTGTTGTCTTCTATCTTCATGCTGACTCAGTGGAACTTAATGATGGCATAGTGGTCAAGCTTGTTTCTTGGGGGGAGAGGGGTCTTCCAGGGTATTTGGGCTCCTCCTAAGCCTCAGGGTCTTGGGCCACCCGAAAGTGGGTCATGTATGAGAGTCTTTTTTTTGTGTGGCTGTGGTGCCTTTCAGCACTGCTTTCTTGGCTTTCAAAGCCTTAGCTTTGGTTCTGCTTTGAGAAGGGCAGGAGTTTCCTTCTTCACTTTCGGCACCATCTTGGCAAAAAGAAAAGAAGCAGCATTTTCGTAGACTGTGAAGTATCCATTGTAGAATGCATACCTAACACTATGGGCCCTAGATTCAAGTCCAAGCACCATAAAAAAATAAAATTGGGGCTGGAAGATGGCTCAGGGGTTAGCCTCTGCCTTGAAGGCAGAAAGTCCTGAGTGGATCCTAGACTCCACATATAGACGCCAAGAGCGGAGGTGGCCTGCCTTTCTGGTCCTGGTAGGGCGGAGCCTGTGAATCCCGGGGCAAAGTACGAGGGGTGGAGGCGGTCCACCGTGGTTCCTGAATTCGCCCGGTTCTACACACCCACACATACATACACACATGCACACACACACACACATTACGCATACATGCACATTGAAATAAAAATTAAATTGAAAAGGATAGCATTTAGAAAAAAAATTTGCAAAAACTACAGTGTGCTTGCCAACCTTCACCAATGTCAAATGCTAATCATGAATAATCCTATTCAGTAGGGAAGGTAAATGATTTAACTAGAGAAATTGATTTTATCTGTATGTTTTCATACAATACATTAGAATTATTAGTTGATATATTAGGACATATTCCTGCTTTATTACGGTTATGTCTAAGTCCTAGGATAGATCATCAACTTCATAGAAAATGTTATTATCTTTGCCAGTCGTGTGTTTGGAAATGACAGTACACAGACAGATGTGCTTTTTAAATTTTTTTTATTGTCTTTCACAATTTTGTATATGTTGTGCTTTGATCATATCACCTCATAATCCTCTCTTATTCCCTTCTCCCTCCCAATAAGTTTCCCTCTTTCTTCCTCTCTTTCTTGACACACTGCATTTAATTATGTTTGCTTTCACAAGCATGGTGAGGTTTTTACATTGAGCTAGGACAACTTCCCAGTGGCTACACCACTGAGGAATGTGATTCCCCCTCCCACAGGACACCATTAACCCTCCACAACGCAATGCTGATGAGACCAGGTTTGTGCAGGCCTCCTGCATGTGCAGGCGCTCAGTGCCTTGCACTCGTGCAGATTTGTGATACAGATGTGTCCCTTAGGGCTCTGTGCTCAATAGTCATTTATAGCACTTTGATCACACAGTCGAAAACTGTCACCAGTCTTACTTCAAAGGATTCAATTGTGAGATCTGAAAGCAGCATTTTCATAAGATTATTCAGATATAATTACATTAGAGATACTGTGCCTAATCAATTAATTTATCAACCTTTGAAAGGAGATCACAGAACTGGAGAAAACTTGATGTTATCTCTTCTCTCAGAGAGCTTACTGTTTAGGCAATCCCGTGAGTATGTCATCCTTCTTATTAATTTACCAGCAGTTATATAGCATTTCTTTTATATGGTATGAGAAACGATTTAATTTTTTTGATTTCTGTGTACCTAGCCAGTTAACCCAACACAATGGACTGACTAGTGCGCTCTTGTATCACTGTCCAGTAAAAGCAGTTCTGCATTGTACTCATTGACCTATTTCCTATTCCTACACCAATAATCTTAAACTGTGTGAATTACTAATACTTCATTTTGCCCTAATGCTCATTAGCGTAAGGGCTTCTAATCATCCTTCTCTCCTTTCTCATTCTTTTCCTTCTTCTTATCTTGGCTAGTGTTGATCCTTCACACTTCCTATGAATTTTAGGAAAAAAAATCTTAAGTCAAATGAAAATCTTGCTGATATTTTAATTAGAATTGCACTTACAAATTTGGAAAAGACTTGCTATTTTTTTTCTGTTGTAATCCCTCAGAATTCCATTAAGTACTGGCCTAGAGCTCACTGTGCAGACCAGGCTGGTCTCTAACCTGGGATGATGCTCCTGCCTCACCCTCCGGAGCTGGATCGTGGACATGGGCCACCGTGCAGCTTATGCACTTGCTTTGATAGTTTTTTTCCCCTTTGCTGTCACAGACAGCTGTACACATCTTGTATTGGCAGTTCCCAAGGTCACCACCACCTGTGAGATTTACTAAAGAAACTCATGGGACTTACTTAGCTAATCTTTTCCTCACGGCTGACACTGTTGCAGTGACATGCTGGGGACCAGTCACATGATATGAGGAGAAGAGACAGGCAAGGCTGGAGAAGCTTGTAGATTCTCAAGCTCTTTCTGTCCCATGACGGTCTACAGATCACAACCAACCACAAAAATGCCTTGCCTTGAATGCTGTGTTTGTATTCAGAATTCCCCTGCAGATTTATCATTTAAGAATCTAGTGGGAAGTGAACCATGGGCACCTTGTCCTAATCACCAACTAAGTAATTCGGATTCCTGATGGAGAGCACACGAGTCCAAATCATAGTTGTATTAACAGTCTAGGCATGGTCAGCTACCCTTAGTAGTGTCATTCTTGCAATAAGAATCTTCTAAAATCCCTCAAGATTACCATATTAAATCTTTTCACATATAAAAATTTCCACTTTTGCAAATATCTTTAGAGTAGGTTGACACTATGAAGGGATTGATCACAGATCAATAGATGCTGCTGAATTGAATTGAACAGTAAGTGCCTTGGGAAAAGGTTGTGAACTTGCTACTAGAATAAGCCTTCCCACATACCTAAGATTTGAGTTTGTAACTAAAGAACAACACTATGGACTTGAAACAGAGAAGAAGCTGCAAAATCCCCATATCTGCAAGGAGGGCTAAGGCAGAAAGAAGATCGTCAGTTCACAGCCTGCCTGGGATACATAGGGAAAGGAGGAAGAAGAAAAGGGAGGGAGGAGAGGGAGGGGAGGAGGGAAGGAGGGGAGAGGAAGAGGGGGGAAGGGGGAGGGAGAAAGAAAAAAAAGGAGGAGGGAAGGGAGGGAAGGAGGAAGGAAGGAAGAAGGGAAGGGGGAGGAGGAGGGAGGGAGGGAAGGAGGGGAAGGGGAGGAAGGGAGGGGGAGGAAAAGGAGAAGAAAGAAAGGAAAGAAGGAGGGAGGGAGAAGAGAAGGAGAGAGGGCGGGAAGGAGGGAGGGAAGGAGGGAAGGGGGAGGAAGGAGGGGGGGGAAGGGAGGGCAGAGGAAAGGAGGAAGGAAGAAGGAAGGAAGGGAAGGAAGGAAGGAAGGAAGGGAAGGAAGGAAGGAACGGAAGGAAGGAAGGAAGGAAGGAAAGAAGGAAAGGAAGGGATGAGGAGAGGACGGAGGAAGAGAGGGAGGAATGGAGGGAGGGAGAAAAAGGGAGGGAGGGAGGAAGGAAGAAGGGAGGGAGGGAGGGAAGGAGGAAGGAAGGAAGGAGAGGAAGAAGGAAGGAAGGAAGGAGGAAGGAAGGGAGAGGAGACCAGGAGAGACAAAGGGAGGAAGGAAGGAAAAAAGAAAGAGAAATAGAAGAAAATATTAAACCTGTAAATGATATCATTAAGCTCATTTTCATTGTTGTAATAGGAAGTTAGAAATCTTACCAGAGAGTCCCTGTCTGCAGTATCTGTTTTGCAAAGTAGCTTTTGTTGCCATTCCTAAAATTGCCTTCTTTTAAAGGTTAACTTTTGAAGTGAAAGTGATTCTAGGAATAAATTTTAATTTTTGGCTTTCTTCAGATCTGTAGGAAAATGGTACACCGCCATGTGCTCATATTTCGGCTGCCTAACTTACAAATGTTAGATGGAATTCCTGTGAATTCAGATGACAGAGCAAAGGCTGAGTTTCACCTCTCTGAACTACAAGCAAAGAAAAATACGGTAACTCTATTCTCTTCCTTTTAATATAAATTATTGTAAATGAGCATTGTATCTTCGCATTCTGACTTAAATGCTTACATCCAAGGTGTTTAGTAGATTATCTTAGTCTTTACTTTTCCTAATATAGCTTTGACATGAGGCAAATTGTGTGACATGCGTGCTCAATCTTCCACTTGATACTAGAAGGGTTTAAAAACTGGAACTTCACCATTTTTATAGAAACTAACACTAAAACTTTTCATTTGGGCAGTAAGGAAGGGGAAAGAGACAATTTCCATCTAAATCCACTGGACTGTGTAGTTCATTTAACAAGAGGTTCACATATTCATAGATTATTGGGCATTTTGCCTCATGGTCCCTAAAATACATCTGATCATGGGAGGAAAGAAAAGATTGAACATAGAAGAACACAACAAAAAATGCCTTAGAAATTTCTAGTAATGTCCATCTTTTCTTCATGTGATCCTCTAAAGATAAAATTCAACACAGAACATGAATGGTTTTTGAACAGAGATGTAAAATTAGTAACTGAGCCTTTGCAAGATTAAGAAGAAAGAAGAGACTAGAGTAGGCAGGGAAGGCAGATGGACTTTTTAGAATAACTCAAGAGAGATATTACAAAGGACTGGATACCAGGGACAGGACAGGTAGCAATTCTTGACGGCCTCAAGCTGGAATGTGGATACCGTGATGACTAGAACACTAGTTTTAGTATGCTATGCAAACCTCA